>CM070822.1:12229024-12829024 GCA_036326025.1 Chrosomus eos | reverse complement strand
TTCAAACAAACAAAATAGAATTAAACTGGATGAAATGATAAGAAAGAATCCCCCTCCGCATCGGACAGGATGCTGTGGATGCCGCATCGGACAGGATAACTCTTGCTCTGCTGCGGTGAAAAACTAAGCGCGCTCTTTGGCCACGATGAGCAGCCAATAGGGGAAACAAGAAAAAGTGAAGTGCATGAATCTGTTCCCAAGAAAGGGTTGCCTGAAGCATGTGCAGTAAGTGGACTTTTCATCAAAAGGGAAGAAACAAAGTACAACACTTTGTAATGTAAGGCACATGCAACAATGTCACAGGCCCTGTCAGGTGCAACCCTCCGGCTTTTCAGACACTGAAATCTTCCCTTCAGTTGGCCAAAGTTCATTTCACTGTGTGCCCTGGTCCTGCTAGAGCTGCATTCTTGTGCCTCTTTGACGTGGCACCACAAGATGACGTTCACTTGCAGAGCGCAAATTTCTGGATGGGACATAAGTCTGAAGTAATGAGTTTAGGTAAAAGGGAGCAGAGCCAGTGGTTGTTCTGTAAGCAAGCGTCAGTGACTTGAATTTGATGCGAGCTGCAACTGGCAGCCAGTGCAATTTTGTGAGGAGAGGAGTGACGTGTGCTCTCTTCGGCTCGTTAAAGACCACTCTAGCTGCGGCATTTTGGATTAGCTGCAGAAGTTTGATCGTGCAAGCTGGAAGACCAGCCAGGAGAGCATTGCAATAGTCCAGTCTGGATAGAACAAGCACTTGAACAAGGAGTTGTGTAGCATGCTCTGATAGGAAGGGCCTGATCTTCCTAATGTTGTACAAAGCAAATCTGCAGGACCGGGCAGTTCTAGTAATGTGGTCTGTGATTATGATTATGGATGACAGGCCCAGAGCCATATAAAGAGAGAGTTCCGACAACTCCATTGACTCCAATGGAACGTTTTTTTTACAGCAATGGCGGCTCGCGGAGCCTCTCAATAGTTCCCGGAAGTAGCAGCCGCGCCGTAGAGTTACAGCAGAACAGACCGTTTGTGATGAACTTTTAAAAGGTAAGACGTTTAAAGAATAAGATAGTATATTATCAGTACATCTGAATCAAATTAACTTGTAACTTGAACTGTATTAAAGCATGCTAGTTGATTATTGCTCTCTAAATTAGTAGTTTTAGGGGACGTTATCAGGTAAAATAAAGGTCATTGGATAAAGTTAGTACCGCATAACAAACCACGAACAGTATATTAATGTTTAAACCCGTTCTATTAATGCATGTTTATCCTTTGTTGTGTAATAAGAGGGAAATACTTCTAAACATAGGTTAAATATAACATTGGGGAGTGTGAGTTGTAATTGATAAAATGAGAATATCGGTTTCATTCCATATTAAATGTGCAATAACGGGGAAAAATCCTTATTTTAGATTTCATATTTGAGTAGGGAAAGTTTATTCATTGTGTTTCTGTTGACTATTACCTGTCTATATTATGATTTAGCTCAGCTGATTTGTATTGATGGGAAAGGGAATGGAAGTTTATAAGTAAGATTAAAAAACATGCTTAAAACGGCAGCAAGCCGTGTTCTAGATCAAATCACACTAGGCTAAATGGGGTATTATAAATACCATAACTGTATATACTAACTCCTATGTATAATTTATCCCGTTTTTGTTTCCTTTATCTCTTTCAACAGAAGCAGCACAAAGGGGATTGAGTGGATCCTGAAGACTCCTGCACTGACACCTTCAGTCTCACCTCCTTGGATTTTGCAAGACTTTATGCTCCTTATTTTTAATAAACCTTAAACTTCCCAGTTTTGGTCTTTGTGGAAAAAGTGCAGATACGCCTAAGTATGATTAGCACAAAATGTTTAGTTCTATTTAGATTGCTCCTGACTTTTAGAGCATATTTTCTGTCTGACAGTACAAGAAGCATAGAGTAAAGGCCAGACAACATGCTTGATGTGCAGTTTATTAGACATTTATAAATCCCATTGTGCTAATTCAGTGCAAAAGTGTGTGTGTATATATAATATTATAATATATATATACACACTACCGGTCAAAAGTTTTAGATCGGTAAGATTTTTTTATGTTTTTAAAAGAAGTCTCTTCTGCTCACCAAGGCTGCAATTATTTGATCATTTAAAAAAAAAAAAAAAGTAATATTGTGAAATATTATTACAATTTAAAACAGCGGGTTTCTATGTGAATATATAGTAAAGTGTAATTTATTCCTGTGATCAAAGCTGAATTTACAGCATCATTACTCCAGTCTTCAGTGTCACATGATCCTTCAGAAATTACTATAATATGATGATCTGATGCTCAAGAAACATTTATGATTATTATCCATGTTGAAAACAGTTTTCTTAGATGAATAGAAAGTTCAAAAGAACAGAATTGATCTAAAATGGAAAGCTTTTGTAACTTTAACCACTACCATTCAAAAGTTTGGGGTCAGTAAGAATTTATTTATTTATTTTTTGGGGGAAAGAAATTAGAAAATACTTTTATTAATCAAGGATGAGTTAAATTGATCAAAAGTTACAGTAAAGACATTTATAATGTTAGAAAAGATATTTTAAATAAATGCTGTTCTTTTGAACTTTCTATTCATCAAAGAATCCTGAAATAAAAATGTAAAAAACTGTTTTCAACATAATATAATCATAATGTTTATTGAGCATCATATTATAATAATTTCTGAAGGATCATGTGACACTGAAGACTGGAGTAATGATGCTGTAAATTCAGCTTTGATCACAGGAATAAATTACACTTCACTATATATTCACATAGAAAACAGCTGATTTACATTAGAATAATATTTCACAATTACTTTTTTTTTTTTTTTTATCAAATAATTGCAGCCTTGGTGAGCAGAAGAGACTTCTTTTAAAAACATAAAAAATCTTACCGATCTAAAACTTTTGACCGGCAGTGTGTATATATATATATATGGTCATTGACAAATAAATAAATAAATGTTTTTTTTAAAAAAATCTTTTCAAAACTGATGTAATGTATATTTTTGTGTCATGAACAATGTATTTGAACAAGTTTCAGTTGAACATTTCTAAGTGTTTAAATTCACCTGAAAGTGTACCAATCTACCCATACTTGAAAGCATTCTTTACCAGTATTTGATAGAGATCTACAGGGATCAATATGGCTCCTCTGGACAATGCATTATCATGCACACTCCAATTACCATAATAAGAGAGCCATGTTTGCAGTTGTGTCCCCCTGACATACAAATTGCTAGACAAAAGGTTTTCAATCATCAGCTATAAATCTACTGAAATGTATACAATTTGTTTATATGAAAGGTTAAAATGATGCCATAGAATTCCATTTAAATTAGTATTTTAGTCTGTTCATTTGTGCGGACAGTTGCACAACCTGACATTTTGGGGGGTTTAAGATAACAAAAAATAAATTATATATTATCTAAATGTACTAAAACGAATTTAAACTAAATAGGTTTTATTGATTAAAGTGATGTATGTCATGAATTTATCAAATTATGTTAAGGAAATAATGTACTTGGACACCTAGGAAATAATGTATGTGTGTGTGTATAATCATGTTTTGTTTTAAAATTAAATATATTATGTATATTATATAGTAATAAGTGCATAAGCATTGTAAACATTACAATGAATGCAATTTTAAATTTTACTTGTTTGCAATGGCTTTTTAAGACAATCACCTGTTTCCTGCAAGTCTACTGTCCTTGTGAAACCATAGTGGACATTACGTGATAACCCTTAAATAACATACAAGTTTAAGAACACAAAAATACTTCAAAACAACAGCAAAATGGTCTTTAACCAAGGTAAAGTTAGCCAGAAAATATGTTAACAAAGGCAGGCAACACTGGTTGACCACAATAAACATTAAATATCAGCAGTTTTTTATCTTTTAAAAACAATATTGATGTAACTATACTACATCCAAATGTCAATGTATTATATATTGTAAACCAACGCATTTATTGACTAGTATGTGTGTGTGTGTGTTCCAAGGACTATACCAGAGATATACAGTATTATAATAACAATTATTATTTTATGATATAGATATTGTTTTTTTTAAGTTATATAATTTATATTTATTTGTTATTTCACCAGAGTGAATGGAGCTACACGACATTAAGCTTAAACTGAGCACCTGTTGTGTGATGTGTGAATTTCTTTGTATTACAGTTCAGTAATAAGAAATCCTGTTCATGTCATTCCAATTCAACTTCCTGTGGAGTGTAGCCAATTCAGTTCCAATTCCAACTCACAAATTGCAAGGATGTCGATTCTATTGTGACGCCCTGGTTGTTTATGACATCCGTCATGTCATCAGAAGCTGTGGGACCTTCTGATGTAGGGACCTTCCTACATAACTCACGTTACTTGTGATTCGTGACTGTCCCCAACACTGTATATAAAACAAAAATTTCAAAAAAGTCTAGACATCATAACCCATATTCTAAATGGAAATTTAAAAATGCGACCACAAACTCACTGTGCATTAATATACCTGGCCGACTCATAACTGATTATGTCTGATTGATGCATGACTAGGCTTTATGAAAACTCACTACAATCCCTTCATCACTGTCAGGTCATGTTCTCTCTCCAGTCCCAGATATTTTTGTGCAAGGAAAATTGTAACTCTCAATAAATGTACTCCGTGTGGCCATATAGTGCAGGGCCTTAATTAAAAAATTAGCTTTTTCCCAAAATGATGGACAGTTTAAGTGACAACCAACATGGATACAAACAAACAAATAAATAAATAAAATTTTAATTAATTATAATTTCATTTAATTTACAAGAAATGTATTATCCATTTATTTATTTATTAAGAATTTAATTATGGCTCCTTCAAAAGTTATTTATTTTTCTGTTTTTAAATAATTTAAAATATTTATAAAAAATAATAATTTGTTCAGTTTCTTCATTTGGTAATGTACAGATGGATGTGATTGACACTGACCTCCTTTAGGCGTGTTGTTTATTTCTGTACATTAACATACTACCTCATACAATGTAAATACCGCTAGGGCTGGACCAGAATATTCGAATATTCGTTCGGTGGGTTGGTATTCGATTTGAAAATGTGACATTCGAATATTCGTTTTTTTTTTTTTTAAATAAATAGATATTTGCTTCTTGGACTACTAAAAGTGTTCCTGCAACGGGAGTATTCTCTGGCTAGAGCGCAGAACAGCGGAGTTTGTATGGACAGAAGTGAATGCCTGAGCTTGTATTTTAGGTTAAGCTGCATTGCTTTGACATTGTGGAAAATAGAATAATAGAAACAAAATGTATTCAAAAAGTATGTAGTATTAAAATGTATAAATGTATATGTATTAGTGTGTTTTATATCACTAGTGCAGTGTCATCTCGGAGCATATAAATGCTATCGGAGTCCATTCTGTGCTCGCGTGAGGCGCGCCGCTTCTTTATTTAAACCCTACTTTGTCAGTAATTTGTTAGTGAGAAAAATATAGCCTACCTTATTAGAAATATTGCTTAAGTTGCAGACCGTGTGTGTGTGTGTCCGTTCTCGGAGCATAATAAGCTCTGCTCGCGTGAGGTGCGCCGCTTCCCGCTCGCGCTGCTCTGTAGTTTATTAAGAGTTTATTAATTCTGAACGTGTCGCGTCTCGCCTGTCTATCTATATTGCACCAAATACACTGACTGCACTCCCTTGTGAAGTCGTTTGGATGAACGGTTCTCGAAATAATAATCATGCTGATGATGATCATGCGCATTTTACATGCGCTTCAAGAGACACACACGCACACTTGCACACACACACACACACACACACACACACACACACACACACACACACACACACACACACACACACACACACACACACACACACACACACACACACACACACACACACACACACACACACACACACACACACAGAGAGCTGTGTTTTTGTGATATATGAGGACATTCCATAGGCGTAATGACTTTTATACTGGACAAACTATATATTCTATCCCCCTACACTGCCCCTGTCCCTAAACCTACCCCTTACAGGAGACATGCTGGATTTTTACATTTAAAAAAAACATTGTTTTTTATGTTTTTTAAGCAATTTGAAATATGAGGACTCAGGCAATGTCCTCATATATCACGTGTAAGTTGTAATACCAGTGTAATACACATGCATTATACACATTTGTGTCCTCATATATCACAAAAACATGAGAACACACACACACAACACACACACACACACACACACACACACACACACACACACACCACACACACACACACACACACACACCCACACACACACACACACACACACACACACGCACATTTGCACACACAGACACACGCAAGGTCTCTCCCTCTCTGTCGTTCTTGCGCTACACGGTTTGGAGCTACATGAGCGAGCAGCTAGATTCCAGGAGATTTTAAAGCTAAACTGCGTGGTTTTTACCCCCATCTAGCGGTGAAAAGGTATATGACCATCCAGTGAATATTATTTTCTGTTCCTCTCAATTCCGATTTCGGTTTAACTCCTACGGTGGCCAATGTAGTCCAAGATTAACATGGCTTCAAGTTCGATCTCGTGCATGAGTGTTCCTTCAAGTGATACGCGAAAGGCAAAGCTGTATGTCCCTTTTTGGCTAATGTACTTTCAAGATGGAGGGGCAACATGGCGACCAACATTAGAACCCCTTACCCGTATGTATTTTCAATGGCATATTATACACTCACGAGAATACTTTATTACTTGAACGAAGTAAATATACATTAACGAGCACATATATTTTTGAAAGAACAAAGTGTTTTTAGCTAAGAATAAACTAAAAAAGTTACACAGTGTAGCTTTAACTAATTTGCGGGCAACAGGGAGCCGCTATCAATATGCGGGAGACTTGGGATGTCTGAGACGTACGGTAGCCTATAGAGATTCCGAAGCTTAGAATATTCGATGTTCATTCCTACCGAAGCTTCGAAGCTCACAAAAATGGTATTTGGACCAGCCCTAAATACCGCCAATTATTCAGTCCCATGGTAGGCCTATTCCATAGCACCTCAATATTGCTATCTGCTACGTCACTGCGCATGGCACCAACACAGTACCTTTTTTATAGGGCAAGGTTTCCTTAATACATTTTTTTCAAAAGTTTTTGATAGTACGCTGAAGGAGCATTTGCATTAAGGTAACATGATTAAATTATAACGGTGAGATACACAGATCCTATCCATGCAGAAATATCATCTCTCATTCTAAATTTACGACATCCCCAAGGCTTAAAACCGCAATCAAAGTCAATCCAATTCCTCACAAACCCACCTGAGGCTCCATTGTAGGACCTGTGACTGCGCTCAGAGACGGAGACGCTGAAAGGTTTGGGTTTTTTAATGAGATGATAGGTACTAGTAAGAACTGGCAGGACCGACTGCTGCAGACACACACCTGTGCCCCGCACGGCTGGTCTCATCCGTTTCTATTGACCCAGTTTAATTGGCTCCAGTGGACAAGCAGGAGTTATGGCGCTTTTCCACTGCAGGTACGGTTCGGCTCGGTACGGTTCGACTCGGCGCGGAACGGTTCGGCTCGCTTCGCTTGTCCACTGCGTGGTACGACTCTGCTCGGTACGGTACGGCACGGTTCGGTTCGCTTTAGCGCGGTTGCTTTTCCACTGCAGTTAGTACCCCTTCAAAGTGGGTGGGACTGATCGTTACACTGTTTGTAGGTCCGGTGATAGCCGTGTGCGGCTAAGAGCTGAGCTACTTGGAACACCTTTTCATTCCGTTTTGCCCCGCTCCTCGGCAACCAACGAGAGGAACGTCTGCACCTCAACCACGATTCAGCCATTTCTTTTTTAAAGTTTTGATCTCTTTTTTTTTTCAAGAAAGTAAAACACAGGTGCTACCGCGTTGGCTGTTGTCTACTGGTTATATGACTCTGTATAGCGGGTTTAGTGTCTCGTGTCGCAAATCCAATGACGCTGGTAGTGACGATTCTGTCTGTCTGACCAATCAGTGATCTGCAGTGTTTCACGTCACATTTTAGTACCGGTACGGTACGCTTGGAACCTCAACAGATCAGGTACCATTTAAAGCACGCCGAAGCGAGCCGTACCGTACCGTACCATGCAGTGGAAAAGCACCACAAGTGAGCCGTACCGAACCGAACCGTACCGTACCATGCAGTGGAAAAGCGCCATTAGTGAGAGAAAGGGACTTCTGCATGTATTGATCCTGCAACTTCAAAATTCTCACACTACAGTCCAATGGGTTTTAAGAAGGTCATGTGTAATGTCAGTGTCATGGGTTAATTTATTCAGACATCACCAGCAACAATGGCGAAGGATATAGAGGGTATTAACTCCAGTAACAGCTGGTTTTATTACACATCTGATCATAAAAATTCTCACAACTCTGCTACTCTAATATATTGAAGTTTTTGATTCATTCCATCTTCTCAAATACTCAACTCCAAAAAGTATGAACATGGTTTAAAATATATTCAATATTCAATTAAAATGTATGAGATTGAAACAAATTGGATTTATTGATGATAAATGTACATGGCTACTGTAACTAAAACACATTCAGTTTATAAATATTATAAAAGAAATTACCCGTTTCAGCAACCCATTCTCACTCCCAAGGCGTCAACAACTGAAGCATGGTCAAGCGCCCGAGGCTTCACATAGCAGACGCCGAAGGCGCCCCTTGGCGTCACTCTAGATGACGCATTAGGAACTCCATTACTTTCAATGGGAAACCCGTGGCGGCAATAACAGACGCGAATTTTATCCGTAGGAAATAGCGCTGAAGAAGTCTCACTCCGAACACATCGCGATATTTGGCATCAGGACACGTGTGCCAGATGTTGGTAAGTAGTCCTAAATATGCTGCCCAAATAATGTTTGTTATAATGTCTTTTCTGTTTGTCGATATTAATCAGATTAGCTCTCTCATGTTCAGTCACTGCATTATATCTGTCATCTCCACGGACGCGTTGCGTTTCATTGGTTTCTAATTAAAAACACATTACTAAACTAACGTGATTAAACACTGTCTGTCACGTGACGTGCCTAGACCTTCAATCAGTTAACTTACCATGCTTTTACCACAGTATTTGCAGTTTTAATGTGTCATACACAGTAACCACAACACTTGCCATGCTTTTACCACAGTATTTGCAGTTTTAATGTCATTTGTTGTAAATGCACTGTAACCACAACACTTACCATGCTTTTACCACAGTATTTACAGTTTTAATGTGTCATTTGTTGTAAATGCACTGTAACCACAACACTTGCCATGCTTTTACCACAGTATTTAAAGTTTTAATGTGTCATTTGTTGTAAATGCACAGTAACCACAACACTTGCCATGCTTTTACCACAGTATTTAAAGTTTTAATGTGTCATTTGTTGTAAATGCACAGTAACCACAACACTTACCATGCTTTTACCACAGTATTTACAGTTTTAATGTGTCATTTGTTGTAAATGCACAGTAACCACAACACTTACCATGCTTTTACCACAGTATTTACAGTTTTAATGTGTCATTTGTTGTAAATGCACTGTAACCACAACACTTACCATGCTTTTACCACAGTATTTGCAGTTTTAATGTGTCATACACAGTAACCACAACACTTACCATGCTTTTACCACAGTATTTACAGTTTTAATGTGTCATTTGTTGTAAATGCACTGTAACCACAACACTTACCATGCTTTTACCAGAGTATTTACAGTTTTAATGTGTCATTTGTTGTAAATGCACAGTAACCACAACACTTACCATGCTTTACCACAGTATTTACAGTTTTAATATGTCATTTGTTGTAAATGCACAGTAACCACAACACTTACCATGCTTTTACCACAGTATTTACAGTTTTAATGTGTCATTTGTTGTAAATGCACTGTAACCACAACACTTACCATGCTTTTACCACAGTATTTACAGTTTTAATGTGTCATTTGTTGTAAATGCACAGTAACCACAACACTTACCATGCTTTTACCACAGTATTTACAGTTTTAATGTGTCATTTGTTGTAAATGCACAGTAACCAAAACACTTACCATGCTTTTACCACAGTATTTACAGTTTTAATGTGTCATTTGTTGTAAATGCACAGTAACCACAACACTTACCATGCTTTTACCACAGTATTTACAGTTTTAATGTGTCATTTGTTGTAAATGCACAGTAACCCAACACTTACCATGCTTTTACCACAGTATTTGCAGTTTTAATGTGTCATACACAGTAACCACAACACTTGCCATGCTTTTACCACAGTATTTGCAGTTTTAATGTCATTTGTTGTAAATGCACTGTAACCACAACACTTACATGCTTTTACCACAGTATTTGCAGTTTTAATGTGTCATACACAGTAACCACAACACTTGCCATGCTTTTACCACAGTATTTGCAGTTTTAATGTCATTTGTTGTAAATGCACTGTAACCACAACACTTACCATGCTTTTACCACAGTATTTACAGTTTTAATGTGTCATTTGTTGTAAATGCACTGTAACCACAACACTTACCATGCTTTTACCACAGTATTTACAGTTTTAATGTGTCATTTGTTGTAAATGCACTGTAACCACAACACTTACCATGCTTTTACCACAGTATTTGCAGTTTTAATGTGTCATTTGTTGTAAATGCACAGTAACCACAACACTTACCATGCTTTTACCACAGTATTTACAGTTTTAATGTGTCATTTGTTGTAAATGCACTGTAACCACAACACTTACCATGCTTTTACCACAGTATTTGCAGTTTTAATGTGTCATTTGTTGTAAATGCACAGTAACCACAACACTTACCATGCTTTTACCACAGTATTTGCAGTTTTAATGTGTCATTTGTTGTAAATGCACAGTAACCACAACACTTACCATGCTTTTGATGACTGATAATTTAAAATCCACAAATTGTAAGGTTAATCTGTAATTTTTTCCTTTAAATAATCCTATATATTATACATAACGATATTTTATTTTCTCTTTTTTCAGGTGAAAAGACCAAAAGGGCCTTTCAGACTCAGTCAGCTCATTATTGTTTGAGGAGAAGTAAACAGAGGAGACGAAAAGCTGCAAAGGCAAATATTCACAATGGTATGTATGTGTTGGTTTTAACCCGTAATCATTTTTATCAACCATTTGTTGTTTCTTAAACCTTTTCTTACAAAACCCATAGCCCAATCAGTACAAACATAGTCTCTAAGTCTTAATAATTCACAAGATTTAAGAAGTTCTCAAATTCATACGATGCTCATACATTTTGTATATTCCTACATAATCCTGCGGCTTTTACTCCTACTGCTGTCATTGGCTACTGCCTCAATTCCTCTACATATTTATCGCGATATTTGCAAATCAGTTGCGCCCGTTCTTGGAAAGTAGTCAGAAAGTTTATATTAATTGCATTGTATTATTTAAAATGATTACAAATTGGACCCTGTCTGTTCATGTTCCAATGATACATGATGTCTCTCCACACCTCATGACCTTCCTCTGTTTGCAAGAGTGGAAAAGCTAATCTGACTTGTCACATGACATCAGATACTCGATTATTTTGTCATGATTAGATCAGTTACACTGCTGATAACTGTCCCGTTTGCATGTAAATCATGTTATTTTTAAACAAATTCATATGATTATTACTTGCTATTAAAGACATGCTTTTAATCATGCCCACATATCAGTAAACTTTTTACATAAATGCATTTAACATTTAATTATGCAACACTCTATACAGAAATAAATCCTACAGTTATATATAATCTTTCTACTTGCATGTAATGTAATAAAATTACCTTCCTTTCTGTCTTGCAGGATTACCTTTTTTTAAGATCTCTACAACATCAAACTCAACAGATCTTTTAAGAGCCGAGCCTCACAAGAGCTCCAGTACTAGCGAGTCGCAGCGAATCTTGCCATGATCAGCCCTTCCCAGGTAAAGTTTCTACAATATTTCAATCAGTATTTACTCATCAAATGCTCTCTCCTGAATCGTATGGTAAAATAACTTACTTATAACTGTCTTAATTTATATGTTTTAAAAAGAATAGTAATTGCACATAGAGTAAGTAGAGACTTTTTTTGTTTTACAGCAGAGAAGGAAGACCAGTCCTAATATCAACGCAAGCTAATCGAATAAGTCCTTTGTTTCGGGTGAGGAAGGAACATCCGGTGCCCAAAGACAAAGGTGCGCATGACCATTGGTATGTCTTGTATTGAAACTGTAATATGTAGTACATCATTTGATGTTGACAATTTTACATTGTACAGGTTATCACTTGGTTTTTGACCAAGTGAAGCTCTTGAAACAAGTGACAGAAGAGTATGTTGTCTTGAAGGATATCAAGCATCAGTGGCAAAGGCTCAAAAGAGACCATAACTTTCTAAAATATCTTTTAAAACAGGTTGCTGTTGATATGGGTAAAACAGTTTTTTTTCCAGTACTTAGCTTATATTACAGGTGAAACTAAAAAAATTAGAATATCGTGCAAAAGTTCATTTATTTCAGAAAATTCAACTTAAAAGGTTAAACTAATATATTATATAGACTCATTCATTACATGCAAAGTAAGATATTTCAAGCCTTTATTTGTTATAATTTTAATAATTATGGCTTACAGCTATGAACACCTTTTCACAATATTCTAATTTTGACTTTGGGGTTTTCAAAGCTGTAAATATATATATTTATAATACTTCAATGTGTATATAATATAATGTACTGACTGCTGCTTTGCAAATTTAAATAAGGAACACAACAGGCAACTTTGGCCCTTTTGCGTTCTCCTTTTTGAGGCGGAGAGTTTACTTCCAACCATAATTGAGCACACCTGAAATTTTTAACCAAAGTCTTCAGGTTTACTTAAGTTATAGACAATCGGCAGGTGGGTTTGAGTTTGGAGCTAAATCTGCAGGACAGTGGACACTGAGGGCCAGAGTAGCCCATCACTGCTATAACACACAACATAAGCTGACCTGACTGCCCATTAAACAACTTCATTTGAATTGTTTGTGTTTTTTGTTTTACTTTCAGACCAGGACTGGAGAACGTCTGACGATGGAATGTTGAGACTTCTTCCTCTGGTTGAGAAAAAGCTACACCACATCAGTGATCACATCTTCTGTTCATCTGTTGTACTGTAGGGTACAACTGAACAAACTGTTTAAATGAGGAAGAAGAACATGAACACGATAGAGACATGTACAGGGAAGAGCAAGAAAGCTGTGATAATGAGTCATTATTTTCCAACACAATATCAAATCTGTTTTCTGTATCATAGGTGACTGAATATGATTCTCTGGCCCTCATTTTGTGGCTTCAGCAGCTGTGAATGGATTAATGTGATGTTAATGTAATTTTGAAGACCCATTTTTATTTATCTTGAATCTCATTTGTCTTTATGCTACTTTATCAACTTTATGCTGTGTCCTCCAATAAAGTATTGTGTAATAAAGTATGGTGAATATTGTGTATTGAAAGTGGTGTTTGGTACAGTACATGTAATATTTTATTTGAGAAATTTTAATTTCTTATGAGTTTAATTCATAATTTAAAAATAAACAGGACATAAACATTTTTGATCTGGTTAATGATATTTGTGACAACAATGCACTAAAAGTTGCACATACTTGCATGTTGTGAGAAGTATGCCAGTTTTCAGTGACATAAAGGGAAGGTGTGTGAATAACAAGAGGCTGCAGAGGGTTATATTACTACAAACAATTCAATCATAATCGAAGATGATCCATGTTGATCATTCTAGTACATCTACTGCATTTAGTATAAAAGCATAGATATTACTGATGTCAGGCATATAAGAAGCAATCAAAGGGGTGAAAAGGAAATTTTGGGACTGTTTTTTTGTTGTTTTACTGAATGGTGCATTATCCTTGTGTAATAGTAAAGTGTAAATATATAAATTGATTTTTGTTTACTGCCAACACTGGAAATTGGACAATGACAAGTTGTTGCAGGTTCATCCATTATATTTATTGGTGTACATAAAAAAAAGCAAATACATAGTTATTATTATTGTTATATATTACAGCATTTCTTTAAAATATTTCCATATCAGATGGTCTCACAATACCCATCAAAACCTAATACAAGCATGATGTTAGAATAGAAAAGGGGGGAAAGATAAAATAGTCTGGTATTTAAATGTGACTAAACAAAGTTTGTTGTCCATGATGAGAGAATAGATGTGTGTAGATTGCACTGCCCTTCCACCTTCAGGGGCCCAGCAACGGCCCCCGGAAGAGCAAACAAATATACATTTCAAATGGGTGTAACTCAAAGTCTGGTTAGTGTATCAAAGAGAAAATCGGCAGGACAAATGCTTATGCTAAGCTTACTAAATAATGTTGGGCACAGTTTTCAGACATATATGAAAAGCTGGCATAAAGGTTTTTTAAAAGTGCTCACAGTACAATATACAATTTCAGCTTGTCCCTTATATATTTCATAAAGGTTTGTACAATGAACAGATTTTGATATCCAGTTGTCCATTAAATATATTATTTATTTAAACATTTATTGTTTCATTGCTAAATGTTTTAAACTACATTACCCACATATCTCTGTCATTCTATCAATGGAACAGGAAACGTGGTGCTGTAGTTCATTGAAATGTGCAGAAATGCTTAGGGTTAGGGTTGGGATCTCGGTAAAGGAGTAATTTCTCACAACATAGAGACATTTTATAGTTAACTTAATGTATAACTAACGTAATAATAACACCAAAACATACGTTGTAATATGAAGCGCCGTTTTATATGGGTTAAAAGATAGTCCAATCACAGCAAGTTCTGCGACAAAGTCACAGCCAATGACAACCCAGCTGAACAGATGCGTCACACTTACTTGCCCATTTATGGTAAATGATGACAGCTCTCTTCTGGTTCCGGTTGCAGGGATAGATTTTAATATTTGGCCTGTTAAATATGTATTCCTTCTAATTAAATAATAAAACTTACTTTTAAGTTACATTACATTCTTTATGCCATTCTCCACCATCTGAACTCTTGGAATTCAAATAAATGTAACAAAAGCATAATGGAATGCACCCAATTTTGAAAGCATATTCCAATATTTAATGTCAAACTGTTTTAAAGACAAATGTAGTGCCAAAACTACTGCACAACTGTATCAATATCAGTTAATTATATAAAAAAATAGCCAGATACAGAGGCAATCTATTACAGTTACACATACAGTAACATAAAAAAAATCGCTATGATGAAGTAATAATATTTTTTACAAACCAAGAGATGAGATTCAACTTTGTTATGTGAAAATATATTTGTTTCTTCCTCCCTTTAAAGAACAAATAGGCAAAAACTTAAACACAACATTTTACATTCTCAACTTTAGTTTTATATCCTTGTGATTATTGTTCACTTTTATTTAATGAAACTAAATGAAAGCAAAACTTAAAATATTTAATGATTATAAATGTCAGCAAGAAAATGCTTCTATAAAATACATTCACGGGTAAATTGCATTTACTTTAACCAGGCAGTGATATAATGATACCATAGATGTAGTTATGGTGGATATTTACTATAGTAACCACTGTAATAACAGGTTTAATGAAGCTAAATGCAAGACATTAAGTCCATCTAAATGTAAAGGTAGCAAACTCACAGAATAATGTCCAGTTGTCAAGTGTGTCATTTCTGTAATACTCATTCAGCACCAAACAGAATTCCATAAATATTGATTGTTTTCAAAAGGTTTTCTTGAACACCCACAGTATCTTCAATTGTTCGGACAAACACCTGCTATACACTTGCCAAAATATACATTTGACTATTGCATCATGAAGTCGCTGCATAACTAGAACTAATGGATGGCAATGAATATGTCCTTTACCAAAACTCCTGGTGAGCACTGATGCTT
Organism: Chrosomus eos; assembly: GCA_036326025.1. Taxonomy (NCBI): domain Eukaryota; kingdom Metazoa; phylum Chordata; class Actinopteri; order Cypriniformes; family Leuciscidae; genus Chrosomus; species Chrosomus eos. The sequence goes on along the minus strand of CM070822.1, from coordinate 12,813,092 downwards.
ATTTGATAAAGGCATTAGGCAGACATCAAGTACACATCCTACACATGCCCAAACAACACCGCCCAAAGACAGTAATGAAGTGGACACCACCAGGAGGATCAGGAGACAGCGAAGACCAAGGAAGACATGGAGACAGATGTTTCACGAACACCTGAAGAATGTCAGTGTCCCATGGGAAGATGGGGAGAACTTGGCCACAGATCGAATATGCTGGAGGACACTTGTTGCCCAATGTGCCCAGCACAGGACTTGATGATGATGTTGTGAGTTTATCCATAACTGTGGGATATTTTTCTGTAAAGAGGTTGGATAATTAAATGTTAAATGCATTTATAAAATAAGTTTACTGATATGTGGGCATGATTAAAAGTATGTCATTAATAGCAAGCAATAATCATATGAATTTGTTTAAAAATAACGATTTACATGCAAACGGAACAGTTATCAGCAGTGTAACTGATCTGTTATCTGTCAGTATATATAATAATATATATATATATATATATTAATATATAATATATATATATTACTGATCTGACAAATCAGATTAGCTTTTCCACTCTTGCAAACAGAGGAAGGTCATGAGGTGTGGAGAGACATCATGTATCATTGGAACATGAACAGACAGGGTCCAATTTGTAATAATTTTAAATAATACAATGCAATTAATATAAACTTTCTGACTACTTTCCAAGAAGGGGCGCAACTGATTTGCAAATATCGCGAAAAATATGTAGAGGAATTGAGGCAGTAGCCAATGACAGCAGTAGGAGTAAAAGCCGCAGGATTATGTACGAATATACAAATATGTATGAGCATCGTATGAATTTGAGAACTTCTTAAATCTTGTGAATTATTAAGACTTAGAGACTATGTTTGTACTGATTGGGCTATGGGTTTTGTAAGAAAAGGTTTAAGAAACAACAAATGGTTGATAAAAATGATTACGGGTTAAAACCAACACATACATACCATTGTGAATATTTGCCTTTGCAGCTTTTCGTCTCCTCTGTTTACTTCTCCTCAAACAATAATGAGCTGACTGAGTCTGAAAGGCCCTTTTGGTCTTTTCACCTGAAAAAAGAGAAAATAAAATATCGTTATGTATAATATAGGATTATTTAAAGGAAAAATTACAGATTAACCTTACAATTTGTGGATTTTAAATTATCAGTCATCAAAAGCATGGTAAGTGTTGTGGTTACTGTGCATTTACAACAAATGACACATTAAAACTGTAAATACTGTGGTAAAAGCATGGTAAGTGTTGTGGTTACTGTGCATTTACAACAAATGACACATTAAAACTGCAAATACTGTGGTAAAAGCAGGGTAAGTGTTGTGGTTACTGTGCATTTACAACAAATGACACATTAAAACTGTAAATACTGTGGTAAAAGCATGGTAAGTGTTGTGGTTACAGTGCATTTACAACAAATGACACATTAAAACTGTAAATACTGTGGTAAAAGCATGGTAAGTGTTGTGGTTACAGTGCATTTACAACAAATGACATTAAAACTGCAAATACTGTGGTAAAAGCATGGCAAGTGTTGTGGTTACTGTGTATGACACATTAAAACTGCAAATACTGTGGTAAAAGCATGGTAAGTGTTGTGGTTACTGTGCATTTACAACAAATGACACATTAAAACTGTAAATACTGTGGTAAAAGCATGGTAAGTGTTGTGGTTACTGTGCATTTACAACAAATGACACATTAAACTGTAAATACTGTGGTAAAAGCATGGTAAGTGTTGTGGTTACTGTGCATTTACAACAAATGACACATTAAAACTGTAAATACTGTGGTAAAAGCATGGTAAGTGTTGTGGTTACAGTGCATTTACAACAAATGACACATTAAAACTGTAAATACTGTGGTAAAAGCATGGTAAGTGTTGTGGTTACAGTGCATTTACAACAAATGACACATTAAAACTGTAAATACTGTGGTAAAAGCATGGTAAGTGTTGTGGTTACTGTGCATTTACAACAAATGACACATTAAAACTGTAAATACTGTGGTAAAAGCATGGTAAGTGTTGTGGTTACTGTGCATTTACAACAAATGACACATTAAAACTGTAAATACTGTGGTAAAAGCATGGTAAGTGTTGTGGTTACAGTGCATTTACAACAAATGACACATTAAAACTGTAAATACTGTGGTAAAAGCATGGTAAGTGTTGTGGTTACAGTGCATTTACAACAAATGACATTAAAACTGAAATACTGTGGTAAAAGCATGGCAAGTGTTGTGGTTACTGTGTATAACATTAAACTGCAAATACTGTGGTAAAAGCATGGAGTTTGTGGTTACTGTGCATTTACAACAAATGACACATTAAAACTGTAAATACTGTGGTAAAAGCATGGTAAGTGTTGTGGTTACTGTGCATTTACAACAAATGACACATTAAAACTGTAAATACTTGGTAAAAGCATGGTAAGTGTTGTGGTTACAGTGCATTTACAACAAATGACACATTAAAACTGTAAATACTGTGGTAAAAGCATGGTAAGTGTTGTGGTTACAGTGCATTTACAACAAATGACACATTAAAACTGCAAATACTGTGGTAAAAGCATGGTAAGTGTTTTGGTTACTGTGCATTTACAACAAATGACACATTAAAACTGTAAATACTGTGGTAAAAGCATGGTAAGTAAAAGCATGGAAGTGTTTGGTTACTGTGCATTTACAACAAATGACACATTAAAACTGTAAATACTGTGGTAAAAGCATGGTAAGTGTTGTGGTTACTGTGCATTTACAACAAATGACACATTAAACTGTAAATACTTGGTAAACATGGTAAGTGTTGTGGTTACGTGCATTTACAACAAATGACACATTAAAACTGTAATACTTGGTAAAAGCATGGTAAGTGTTGTGGTTACAGTGCATTTACAACAAATGACACATTAAAACTGAAATACTGTGGTAAAAGCATGGTAAGTGTTTGGTTACTGTGCATTTACAACAAATGACACATTAAAACTGTAAATACTGTGGTAAAAGCATGGTAAGTGTTGTGGTTACTGTGCATTTACAACAAATGACACATTAAAACTGCAAATACTGTGGTAAAAGCATGGTAAGTGTTGTGGTTACGTGCATTTACAACAAATGACACATTAAAACTGTAAATACTGTGGTAAAAGCATGGTAAGTGTTGTGGTTACTGTGCATTTACAACATAATGACACATTAAAACTGCAAATACTGTGGTAAAAGCATGGTAAGTGTTGTGGTTACATGTGCATTTACAACAAATGACACATAAAACTGTAAATACTGTGGTAAAGCATGGTAAGTGTTGTGGTTACGTGCATTTACAACAAATGACACATTAAAACTGTAAATACTGTGGTAAAAGCATGGTAAGTGTTGTGGTTACTGTGCATTTACAACAAATGACACATTAAACTGTAAATACTGTGGTAAAAGCATGGTAAGTGTTGTGGTTACTGTGCATTTACAACAAATGACACATTAAAACTGTAAATACTTGGTAAAAGCATGGTAAGTTTGTGGTTACATGCATTACACAAATGACACATTAAAACTGTAATACTGTGGTAAAAGCATGTAATGTTTTGGTACTGTGCATTTAACAAATGACACATTAAACGTAATACTGTGTAAAAGCATGGTAAGTGTGTGGTTACTGTGCATTTACAACATATGACACATTAAAACTGCAAATACTGTGGTAAAAGCATGGTAAGTGTTGTGGTTACAGTGCATTTACAACAAATGACACATTAAAACTGTAAATACTGTGGTAAAAGCATGGCAAGTGTTGTGGTTACTGTGTATGACACATTTAAACTGCAAATACTGTGGTAAAAGCATGGTAAGTGTTGTGGTTACTGTGCATTTACAACAAATGACACATTAAAACTGCAAATACTGTGGTAAAAGCATGGGAAGTTAACTGATTGAAGGTCTAGGCACGTCACGTGACAGACAGTGTTTAATCACGTTAGTTTAGTAATGTGTTTTTAATTAGAAACCAATGAAACGCAAAGCGTCCGTGGAGATGACAGATATAATGCAGTGACTGAACATGAGAGAGCTAATCTGATTAATATCGACAAACAGAAAAGAATTATAAAAACATTATTTGGGCAGCATATTTAGGACTACTTACCAACATCTGGCACACGTGTCCTGATGCCAAATATCGCGATGTGTTCGGAGTGAGACTTCTTCAGCGCTATTTCCTACGGATAAAATTCGCGTCTGTTATTGCCGCCACGGGTTTCCCATTGAAAGTAATGGAGTTCCTAATGCGTCATCTAGAGTGACGCCAATGGGCGCCTTCGGCGTCTGCTATGTGAAGCCTCGGGCGCTTGACCATGCTTCAGTTGTTGACGCCTTGGGAGTGAGAATGGGTTGGTTTCAGTTATTGACAAATATGCATCAAATCAAGTTTATTAGTTTGTTAAAACGGCGTATTCCAAACAAATGGACATTTTATGTGTAATGCAAATACATAAATCTTACATTTGTTCCCAAATAATATTTTTAGAGGTCAGTGTCATTTTACTATTATTTATTTATTGTTATAGTAGTTATTAATATTTTGAATTAGCTGGCATAAAGAGAACAGGACAGCTTATAATAAAAGAGAATCAACATTGCGTGGCTTTCCTGAGATGGCGAGAACTGAGATGTTGTAAAAGCGATGCGGAAATGTCGTTTTTATTGCTCAACAGGTGATAAAGGTATTTTATTGAGCATTTCAATTTAGCATTTCAATTAAGCATTATCTAATGTGTAGGGTCGTATTCATCCGCACAGTCACGCAGAGCCAAAGCACTAACAAAATAATGTTGTTCCACAAAATGCATGCATTTTTTTTTACCGCTAGAGGGTCAAAAGTTACATAGTGCACCTTCCACAATAACAACAGTGGTGTTTTTTTTTAGCTATGTAGGCTCTTTTGAACAGATTGAACAAACCGGACATGTTTGGGGACGTCTGGTCGTTCTATCAGTTGAACAACAGTTCATAACAACACATCCCTTGACAAATGAACAAGATTAGTTTAAAAAAATGGATTCATTCTGTAACTAACTAAGCAAAGCTACACCAGTACATGCATTTCCTATAATCGGTTTCCCATTTTAGCCAACAGAACTGTCTGTAAGATTAACTCAAACAAGATCTAAGTGATAAGGCTTTACTTTATCACAGAACCCAAGTATTGAATTAACATTTAATTTCCAGGGAAGTATCTTATCTTCCCACTCTCTTTGGTTATAATTCGAGATAAGTTGCCTTGGGTGGCTAAACAGTATTCTGCTTGCATTGCTTGCAATGTGGACAGAACGACAAGCGCACAATGATAATGTGCCAGAGGATGACGAGAGAGAGTTAATTGGGTTTGCCCTCTCTCTTAGGGTGCATAGATTAAGAGGAATCATAAATTAACAGACCCATTGAGTCTTAATTGTGACTGGTGAGCTGCTGTAGGTAAAAATATTTTTTACATATTTGTTAAAACTGTCATTATGTCCTGACAGTAGAATATGAGACAGATAATCTGTGTAAAAATCAAGCTCCTCCGGCTCCTCCCAGTGGTCCTATTGCCATTTGCAGAAATACAACGCTCCCGTCAGAAACAACCAATCAGAGCCAGGAGGAATGTCTTAGCAGTGTCAATCACGCTCGTGTACGCGCTGATCACGCCCCTCTCTGTCACAGTGCGAGCGCGTACCGTCGTTTAAACTCAAGATTGCCGGCGAGCTGCAGCTGTCCTTATGACGGAGAAACAGCCTAAACTGCCGATTCTCGAGTGACACCTGCTCATAAAACAAAGAGGTAAAAGGAAAACAAAAAATAAAGAAATTCATGAGGGCGGAGAAACTGCTTATCCTTTAGTAGTATGCAAAACTTGATGACAAATTGCTGTAGCCTATTATTTATATCTGATCATTCTACTTTCCATTAATCATTTAATGAAGGTGACTTGTGACTTTGGAACAGCATTTTCATATGCAAAGATAATATTTAACTATCATCTGTTTAGTAGACATAAGAGTCACATATTACATATTCTTTTAAATATTAGTAGCTCATAATGTTTAGTTGAATTTAAATGAGGTGTGTAACTGAGTAATTTGTTTGTACAAGTCTGCCCTCTGGTGTATATTTTAGAGCATGAAGTTGCTCCTAATATACAGTTTCATGCGCATAGACTGAGCTAATGATAATCGGTGTAAGGTAGAATGTTACTGTTTATTTTTATAAAGCAACATACAATTACAAGGAGAGAGGGATCAGTTTTCATTGAATTTCAGCAAATGACAATTAAAACTTCATTTAAAATTGAACATGTGGTCATGAATTGATAGATATGAGGATTGTCATGATTAGATGTATAGTGCATAAAAACTCAAATAAACACCAAAAAAATGCAAAAAAATGCAAAAAAAATGGTAACATTGGACCACTGGAACTCCTCCCCTATGGACCCCATTGATATATGTTTTCTAACTTTTGTATTTTTACAGTCTTTAAGATGTCTAAGAAGCAAATGTTGATGATCCCCACCTGAAATATTGTAACATGCATGTCTTTTCTGGCTATATTGGTTGCCACCCTGGATATCCAAAAAAGCAAAAAAGAACATTTACATAGGCAGTCTGTTTTTTCTCCTTTAGTTTTTGATTTGATAGACCTTTTCCATTTTCCATAACTGGCTATATAAATTGTTGTTGAGCACATTACTGCTTGTTTCCAACGTCAATTGTTGCACATTAAAAATATAACAAATATTTTAAATAAATAATACATTTTAAGATACAATGTGTTCAAAAATATACTTTAATTAAAAATCACATCGTGTAATATTCACTGGTAGTGTGAGGTTTATTTAACATATATTTTTAAACTAACTACACATACATAGCCTACATGATGCACCAACACACAATTAGAAAGATCTTTCTTGAAGAGCATGTAGCATTATGGAAGCCCACATTAACTGGCAGATATTGGTCTCTCAAGGTTTCTTTTGAGTTAAATGTTGCTATGGCTTTTTCAGCTATTAAACTCTCAGAAGTGTTGAGGTTAACCCATTTCTTGGCACACTGAACAAATGATGCCCAACTCATTTGAGAAAATAAGGTTATTAGGCTTTTTGCCTTAGAAGCAACATGTATACAGCAGTTCATATTGTCGCCAACCTGCTGTCAATCACATTGTTGTTATGCGGTGTATGTAAATAAATTAGGTGATAAAAAGGTCTTCTGGCGGTAAGTGCACAATGTATAGTATAGTTTGTGTAGACAAAAAGCATATAAAGCTTATTTTAATAGCAGGATTTCTTTATCAAGAGAGCAACATTACAATATCAACTATGCTGGTGGTCAGGGAGATGTGACAGGTTATCAAGGAGACAGGTGATTTGTTTACGTTTTCTGACTCTACGATTTAGTAGTCCTAAAAATGTGCATGCTAATCATCCTCAAAAATGAGAAGGGAGATATCGATGGTGAGTCTGAAAAATATACTCCTCTACCAAGTTTGAAGCTGCCTTGAAGACATTAGGGAAAAAGAAAGTCAACACTTTTATACTATAATAGCTAATTGGCTAGTTGGTGATCATTGCTAATCATGCCCAATCAAAGTCTAAGTCAAAGAAACCCAAGGAAGAAAATGATAGTGAGTCTGAAGAGTTCAATCCTGCTACAAAAAAATCCAAGAGAGATGATGGTGTCAAATCAAAAGACCATGGTCCTGAAATTTGTATTTTACATGTACATGGCTTTGAGCATGCAGATTTCACACCACTTGGTAAGATTAAAGGGTCTGCTACTGACAAGCTGGCTCTGCTACACAGCATTCGCGATAGACGTCTCCAAGAACCTCTTGATTCGCCGTTTCACATGGATCATGTCTGTAATCTCATTCCAGAGAGTCTTGTAGGTGCCAATTTAGAAACAACTGGCTATCATCGAGCCTGCTACCAAAAGTTTTCAAAGAACCAGGGACGCTTACAGGAAAGACCTACTGTGACATCTCAGCAAGCTTCAACATCACGCTCACCACGTAAATGTGGGTCCTCCTCAGCTAAGCAGCTGTTCCCCCCAGAGTGTATCTTCTGTGGAAAGCTGGAAGTGAAAGTATTGGGAAAGACCGAACGATGCATCAAGTTCCCAGTATACAAGGCTAAGGACGGAGCATTGAAGGAGCCTACATGGAAACAGATTACGCCTCAAGCCTATGAACTTGGACTTCACCGTCTACATCGCATGGTGCAAGGTGAGGACCTTTTTGCGAGAGAAGCAAATTACCATCAGTCATGTCGCAAGTCATTCAACCTGAAGTATGCAAACCATATCACATCTCGAGGTAAAGCCCTTGCTACCAACCCTGTCAGTGAAACAGAGCAGACTACCATGGCTGCTGCACATCAGATGTCATTTAATGCTGTACTTGATGTCATTCAAGATCAAGTGATAAGACAGAGCAAGATTGTGCGGCTTGCATCACTGCGTCTTGTCTACACCCAAGAGTTGGAGAGAAATGGCTTCACCAATCCCGAGTACAGAAGTGAGAAACTGAAGAGAAAACTTGAGAAGAATGAGGGGATTGGCATTTCTATGGTCACTGCAGATTTGAAGGGTTGTATCACCCATAGCTTGATATTCAGTGCTAGCTTATCCATCTCAGATGCAGTGAGAAATGCATATGAGATGGGGAGCATGGACAAGTATGAAGATGTGGCCCTTCTTCTTCGTGGTACAATCAAGAAGACATACAGAGAGTCAAATTCTCTTCCTTGGCCTCCCACAGCTGATGATCTGGTCATGTCCTTGGATGACCTCCTACCATCTAATCTCATGAGGTTCCTGACCCTCATGATTTCTGGTGATGCTGACTTGGAGAAGAGTGAGAAGACAAGACGCCTTTGTGCTGTCTATAAGTCAGGTATGACAACTCTCCATGCACTTTGGTATATTTTTCAATATTCCATATGTTTTATTTTGTGTACACTAGTTGCTTGAACACTTCAATGCTAATTGCTTTCTTTAGTATTTCAGGACATCTGCCGTGCTGTGACAAAGGGAGAGTGGAAGTTGCCTAAGCATATCCTCCTCTGTACCACTATACGCCACCTTTATCACAGTAAACTACTGACTACTATTCTTAGTAGGCTAGGTCACTGTGAAACTTACAATTTTGGCTTGGAACTTGAGACCGCTCTAACCAAGGCCCTCAATGAGGTTTCCATCTCTCTCGGTCCACAAATTATTACTGGTGAGGGAAACTATGCGTTTCATCTCAAGTGGGACAATCTGAACAAAATAACGACAAACATTCACGGCTCAAATGTGGTGAACTGGACCGGTGGGATCATGATACAGAAGGTGAAAACTGGATTTGAGGCCCCCAACTCTCTGCAAATTCCATGAATGCTCCCACTCTACGAGCGGAACAAGACACGCTCTCTTAAGGTAGACATACCTGAGACCCTAAACACCATCCATATCTATAGCCGAGTCGGCCCCAAATTTCCTGAGGGAGCAGTTTTTACTCCGCCCACAGCAAACAACAAAGTCTACTCAAACTGCATCCAAGAGTATCGTGTCTGGCTAATTGTCCAAGTGGTGGGAAGCAGTGGATCAAAGCAACTTATTGCAGGGTTTGCTGTCTTTGTATCAGCCACTGGTTACAAGCCCCCTCGAAGATCTACCATCGACTACTTCACCCCAATCAACCAACCTTTTACAGAGTACTCAGTCATAAAGGTCTGGACTAGGTCAAAGAGGGCTTTGGGATTGGTGATCTCCACATTCTCCTCTTCAATGAATCTCTGAAGTAAAAGTCGTTCCATGGCTTCACTGACTGTTTTGAGACAGAACAGGGCTTTTGCATATGCCTTCCCCTTCAGGACACCTTCGAGACAGCCACTAGTGACAAGTTCTGCCTCGATGAGGATTTGAGCGTAGCCTGAGCCCTTGCATTTGTGGGCTGTCACCATGCCCATGTAGTTCTTCCCAGTGTGGAAGGGTCCTGGTGTGACCACATGCTTTTCATACTCATCTGGAAATTTCCAAATGAGAGGCAGGGCCTTCATGCAACCACTGAGGTCAAAGGTGTTGAGGACGTACTCCTGACCCACCTCCATGGTGGCCTCCTCAGACTGTTTTAGCAGCTCCTTTGCAAATCATGTCCTACTCCTGAGACTTTTTACTGTTTTTATTCAGCTGTAGGATGTATTCAGCGAACTCTCGCACGGCCCCGCGACCCGCCGCAAACTTGCAGGAGTATTTGGCAGGATTGCGCTCCACTGGGGCATCCAGGGGTACTGCAATCTGCCCTGCCAGGTTCAGGCACTGTACATCTGACTCATGGTTCACTGTGGCATCCAGGGGTACTGCACTCAGCCCTGCCAGGTTCAGGCACTGTACATCTGACTCATCGTTCCCTGAAACAAAGATGTTGGTACAGATTTTGAGAAATATATTCATTTTCAGGGATATGTTTAAAGGGGCTATATGTAAGAATTTTTATGTATTAATTGCTATTTGTATTGCCGATGTGTGAACAGATTATAACAAAACTTAAAAAAATTAGACCTTCCCTGACTTTGTCTATGAAAAACTGATATTTTTATGTGTAGGACGTTTTTGCCAAATCAAATCAAAATCAAAGGTTGTGATGTAAATGCGCCCTCCCGAGAGCCTCATTCAATGACAAATGAAATGAATGCTTAGGGCCCGTCCACACGAAGACGCGTTTCGCTGTATACGTATAAATTTTTTATCGTATTGGCGTTTCGTCCACACTGATCCGGCGTTTTGGGAGAGTGAAACCACTATTTTTTGAAACCGGGTCCCAAAGTGGATAAATCTGAAAACGACGCCCTTGCGGTTTCGTGTGTACGGTCGATCCGTATATTTTGTGAAACGATGACGTCATCACCCACGTGTCGACTAGTCAGACACGCTAAATCAGTAGCCATACCAGCAACAACAACTGCCACTACTTGCTTGAGTTCATGCTTCAGAAGCTACTGAGCCTCTTTTATTTATTTATTATTTAGGCCTACTTTAATGTATTTTTATTTTATTTATTTATTTATTTATATTTCGTTCTTATGCTATGATGCTTGTATTTTGTCTGATTAAAGGGGGGGGTGAAATACTCAGTTTCACTCAATCTCATGTTAATCTTGAGTACCTATAGAGTAGTATTGCATCCTTCATATCTCCAATAAGTCTCTAGTTTTATTATATTTATAAAAGAAAAATAGGCTGTACCAAGTCTTTCCGGAAAAACCCGAGTGGGTGGAGGCGTGCCGTGTGGGCGGGAGCGCGCGAAGCTTTTGCGTGTGTTGTAAACAGACAGACTCGTGGTTTATGAGGACATGATTTAGTTTTACAATAAACAAACTGACACCTACAGTGGCCAGCTAAACAACTGTATTTAAACACACAAACACACACCATACATCGCATGCTCCATTGATACATTAACTGTACGTGATCATGTTGTTTACTTGCTGTGCTTAACTTACACGCCGATAGTTAACAACACACAGACATTTGAAGCAGTTTTACTCACCGCCTGCTGTTCCGTGAACCTTTATCGTTGGGACTGCTCCATCTTTAAGTATTAGGCGATCTGCAAATCGTCGAACTGTGCCTTGTTTATAAAACTATTAGCAGCCACCACCGAAATGAAGGGAACAAACAAGAACACAATTGCGCAACTCCGTTGCTGCTCTGGAAAAACAAAATCCATCCACAGGTCCCTTAACTCTGGGTTCTTTGGACATTTGTGCAGTGTTGTCTTGCCCTGGCAACCAAAAACACACTTTTTGGTGCCATTGTTTTGATTGCAACGCAGCAGAGCACAGCGGTCTGATGGACGCTCTCGTACGCTCTAGGCTACAGCTGCGCGCGCGCACTTCCGGGAGAAGTGCCTTAAGACCCGTATAAGGAAATTCCGCACACTCTGACGTCACGTAGTTACGTATTCGAAAAAAACTTTCCGAAACTTGTGACAAACCGGAAGGAGTATTTTTGGAACAGAAATACTCCATCAAACTTACAACTTCATTTTTGAAACTTTGTCCATGTTTACCATGGTAATCCAACTCTTTAACAGTGTAAAAAACTCACTATGCATGAAACAGCATTTCACCCCCCCTTTAAGACATTTCGTATTTTGTAGGGATGGGCATGTCAAGCAAAAATAATATTCGACGATCGCTGGGAATTATTTGATTATTATTCAAAAAACACACCTCTGCCCCTCATGCTCACCTGTGACACGGCGTTCGCTCCGACATTAAATTTCTCTGTACTGTAGGCCTATATGTTGTAGCCATTAAAGAAAAGTTAGTTTCATATTTATGTTTAAATAATGTTATTTTTTCCATTTATCGAGACACATCATTTTGACCACTTCATTAAGCTTTGTTTTGTATAAAGCCTTTCTTTAAAGTGAATTTCGTTTTAAGATACAAAAATTTTATACAAAAATTAAGATACAAAAATTGTATCTTAATTTTAATCAATGTTTGTTTAACCAATTACCTGGATTTAATAAATTAAGAAGCAAATATAGCAGACAATAGCCTATAATCGGACATGGGGCGCCGACGCGATATAACTTGCATCGCACGAGAACTGGAGCTTGTCTCATAAATGAACAAACTCAGAAATATTTCTAAGCTTGAAATGTCTACTTTTAAACAAAACAATTCAAAACGAAAAGAAACAGACAACTCTAATAATCCGTATGAAGTGTGCATTTCTCTCTATATGCACCTTCACAACACTGCGAAGGTGGCGAGTCAGCATCGTCACACAAAACACTAGTTTATTAATAAACAATTAAAATGTCTCCTTGCTATATTTGACACATTCATAATGATTAGGCTATTTGCCGGTTCTTTGTGGCAAGCTTTATGCGTCTGCTAACTAATCGACTATCGTGACATCCCTATTTTGTACCATTTATAGTTTTTCATATTGTTCAATAAAGTTCTTGGTAAAAAAAGAAAAGAAGCTACTGTGCCTATATTACTGTATATTATTGTATACAGCAGGGGTTCTCAAAGTCTATATTCAAAGGTCCAAATCAGAATTTTCGTCAATGTCAAAGGTCCGAAACTGTTGGGTGGGGGTGGGGGTATGGGGGGGTCTAGTGACATGCCCCCACGGAAGAAAATTTTGAAAAAGAACCCCTGAAATTCATACGTTTTATAGCACATTATAAATGCAACTTATTAGGCAAAGTTGCATTATATATTTTTTTATATTTTTATAAGTTGCACAAAAATTTGTATAGCAAAGTAGGCTCAATCTATATACAAGACTTAACCACTCAGATATATAAAGGCTATCATGATCATTTTGCCAAAAATGAACCATGTATTTGTTTAGTTCATAATACGTTTTATTTTTAACTTAAACAAATACGTATTATACGGAACGGTTGGCAACCCATGAGGCACATTTGCGCACACACGTAAGGTCGCTCTCTCCCTCTCTGCCGGTTTGGAGCTCGCGAGCTCTAGATTGCAGGAGATTTGAACTAATTTGCGGGAATCAGGGAGCCGCTATCAATATGCGGGAGACTCCTGGAACTTCCGGGAGACTTGGGATATCTGTGAACGCATACCTCTCTGTCCAATCATCTTTGAAAACTCTATTTTCTTCATCAACTTTTCTTTTCCTGGACAATGACATCCTCCACACCCATTCAAACGCTTACTGCGGTGAAGTGTCGCGTACTCGCGTTGCGCCCCTTTTTTCAGTCTATGGTTGCGCCTGATTACGTCAAAAGTCATACGCTTACTGGATGTCATGGCAACTAAATCACGGAGGAAAACATTAAATATCTCGCCTTCGTTTTAATTTCGGACCATCTCAAAAAATAAACAAATGATTTTAACATGCGTTTATCAAAGTAGGAAATCCACACTTTTTAATCCCTTACACACAATTAGTGCTCTTGAAATACGAAATGGAGGCGGGTCCGGATTGAATTCCCTCCGGGTCCGGATCCGGACCGGAGTCCGGACTTTGAGAAGTACTGGTATACAGCATGCAAGGTTTATGCGCAAGTCTTCTTCTCTGTTTTTAGTCTCTGTGTCAGAATTACAGCGCCTCGTACTGGTCTGGCACCGTATACTACACCGTTTTCAGTCGGTTTCAGTGGTTTCGTGTGTACGCAGATATTTCTTGAGACGCCGCCGTGTTTACGGAAATTTTTTTTATAACGAGGGAAAAAAAAGATCGGATAGGGAACGCACCGGCTTTGTGTGGACGTGGCCTTATACAACAATCAGGATAACGCAGAAAGAGCTATTCTGTAATGTCAGTGTCATGAAAAGAAAAGGGATTATTTCAAACTATAGTTTCACTATAGTCTATACAGTCTCAATAAAATATAGTTTATAATCATACTATCATAACAGTGTAGTTTTAATTACCTTATCTGTCGACATGATGCTGGTGAATTGCACATAAATGCTCTGTCGTTTTTGTTATGCGTTTATTTTGTTATTAAGAGGAAAGCATGCAGCACATATTTACAAATTCATCTAAACGGCGCTCTCAGCAGCATCAGATGTTCGTTAATAGTATATCGCTGCAAAGGTGTTTCCAACTTTTCACTTCTTATCGAGGAACGAAAAAGAACTTTGTTGTGAGTATATAGGGGCCTTGAATCATGTTCAGTGTCTTGTACGTTACTTACGTGTGCACGAGTGCGAGCATGAGCAACAACTTGCTAACTGCAGTTCTCTTAACGGCCACTGGTGTCGACATGGTGTCGATAACAAGAGTTTCTGAATTCTACATATAGCCCATTTAAGTCATTCTAATCAACATTATAATAGTATTATGACATTATTACAAGATATAAGGCTGAGAAAAGTAATAGCTTTCAGTATTCATAGTTAATATAAAAGGTACAATCTTTTGATTCTGTATTATGCACACTAATTTTTCCAAGACACCATGTTGTTACGGATTATGGCATTTAGCTGATGTTACTGGAAGAAACAGAGAGCTCTTGACTCACCCAAGTAAGCCACCTCTGTCCACTTCAGCCCATCCTTCTCCATGAGTTTCTCCACCTTTTTCAGTTTGTCATCCACTTTCTGCAGGACTTGACAGCCCATCCTCTGGGAGATATTTTTAACTAAGTTTTTTTTAAATGAGTTTTGTTCTATCAAAATAACCTAAAGGAGATGACACACACACACACGCTATTTATAAAACATAAATAACTGACAAATTAAATGGTTAATAATTTAATAATAACTGAGATTTATAATTGAGATATACATGAATTGTTATTTTACTTAATATAACACTTTAATCTTCGTCACAGTTTTTTGCACATGTACAGTATTGTGTACTGCTGCTAAATTATAATCAATGTTTTAATTTAAATTGTGCATATATTTTTTATTTTTCAATGCACTTCAAATTATCGTTTTCTATTAATTTATTTATTATAGCATTTTTTCCTTTCTTAGTTTTTATTGTGTGTACTGTTCCTAAGTTTTTATTTTTGTGTACTGTTCCTAAAACAGAAACACTCACTGTAATATAACTAATTATCTTTCAAGTAATATCATGCATTTATTAATTTTTCAATTATTAAATTGAATATTTTTTATTATAACATTTTAATCTACCCTTCTTCACAGTTTTGTTGGTGTATGCGTGTGTGTGAATTGTTACTAAAATACAAACACCCAAAGCAATTCCACATTTTCTATTAACCCTCAGTTAATTCTTTCTTTTACTAATAAATCAGTCTCCATAGAAACTGTCAAAAATTGCCAGTACCGACTATATTTCAAGTCGTCACGGCGGGGTATTGGGTAAAGTTTTCAATTAGCAATAATCGCGCCTCGGATAAACCTCATGGGCTACGATACTGCCGCTGCGCAAGGATAACTGGTCAGAGGAGACATCTGAGTACTTGTCCATCTGAGCTACTGTGATCATGAATGGTAAGACCAGCAAAACTCACTAAACATTATCAAACTGCTCAACACTACACACAAACTGTTAAGAAATAGTGGTATTAAAAGTGCAATATCAAGTTGTGCATTTTATAACAAAGTTTTGTTTAATTAAAAGGTGAAAAACAAGAGGCATCCCAGATGCATGATGGGATACGGTGGGGCAAAGACAAAGTAAGGGGTCTATTGTTGAGTGGGGGTTGGTTGAGGTCGGGGGTGGGTAACAAACAAGAATTACCTTCACTCCTTCTTTCATCAGCATTTTGATGCCGTCCTGGTCTCTAGTGTTGATGGACACCATTTCGTCTCCATTCGATGAGATGCAGATCTGCCCGTCTGTCAAACATCCTGACACGTTACACAGCAGGAGCTTCACAACTTCAGGTTTATCTTTACCGAAGTAACCGTACCTTTATCAAATATACACACCCACAGTTTGCTTCAGTTCAAACTTTGCACTCTGTGCATTGTGGTTGTTTGCTAACATAAAGTTGCTTGAGAACTTGAAACACAAGCCTATTATTAGCAAGGCTTCACATTAGAAAGACAGCTACACATTACATGTTTATTTAATTACTTAATATAGTAATAATATGTAATTTATAGGCAGCTGCAGGCAATAAAGTACTGTTTTCGTTGTTTCTTCACCTCATCACTCTCTGTTCAGCTACGGGCCAGTCTATGTCAACATCAATATCCACACTGTACTCTGGGTCCATCTCAAAGTAAATCATATTTCCACCCTGTAAAATGTAACAACAAAATCACAATCTGATTGATTAAGTATACGGATAATATGATTTCTTGCATATGGATTTTTATGTCAAGCTTTTTTGGCCAAATATTATGTTATTGATTTTAAACCCCATATTTTACCTGAAGAAGCCCTTCTTTTATGAGTTCTTTGGTTGCGAAGTAAAAGGAGCCATTTTCACACAGCTCTCCGCACCAGTCCTGCCGACGAGGCCTGCAAGCTGGGTTCAGGTTAAGCGGTTTAGTACAGGGGTACCCTGAAAATAAAGAATTGACGGTCTGTAATTTAAATATACTAGTCCAAAGTGCCCGTGCAAAATCAGTTTTTATGTGTGTTTTTAGTAAATTGTGTTTGAGAGCTTATTGTTACAATTAAACAGCAAAAGTTCAGTGACATTTGTACTTGTGCATGGTAGAAAGCAAATACTGATACTGATATAATGACATACCATAAATATGGAAAATGTAACTACAACTAACTACTGACAACTAACTACTTCTGAATAACTACAATATTCAGAAGTAAACAGTGTAGCTGACTTGATGTTTAGTTGACAGAATGTTTATTTTTAAACCACAACCCTCTAGTCTAATGGCAGAATGTTTATTTTTAAACCACAACCCTCTCTAAATGTCAGAATGTTTATTTTTAAACCCCAACCTTCTGAGTGCTTCTTTTACCTATATTTTACCAATATATTTTGCATTTCTCATCCAAACAACGCCAAACTTGGCACTGCACTTACTCGTGCCCGTAGAAAGACACCTGGCACACACACACACACACACACACACACACACACACACACACACACACACACACACACACACACACACACACAACACAACACACACAACACAAACACACACACACACACACACACACACACACACACACACACACACACACACACACACACACACACACACACAAGCCATTCTTTAATAGGTAGGTGGACAATCTCTGGGCAATAATGCTAAAGAAAATCTTACCTTCAACGTTTAATAAATCAACGTTGAAATAGGACGAAACTGACTGATGCTTGTAGTATCTTTTTCTTTAGGTATAAAGACTCCACCTGCTCTGCGCCATGCTCTAGGTACAACCTGTTTTTCCCATGCAACTTTTATCAATTTCCACAGAATTCGCAGAACTCCTGAAGCACTCTTGTACACTCTGTACGGAACTCCATTAGGCCCTGGAGATGATGAAGCCCTTGCCTTTCTCACTACCTGCTCTACCTCTTTCCACTTAGGTGCACAGACCTCCATTTGGTTTTCTGGTGGGTTGATAGGTGGTATGTCTGATGGAATTGACATAGGCTCATGCCTTTTTGCATCTGTATGCGTGTCCTCCAAATATCTCTCTAGCTCAATCCTAGATGTTTTTAAAGTGCCATTCTTCTCACTGGTGAATAACTTCTTTACGAATTTGAGTGGGTCTTTATAGAAATTAGCCCTCGCACGTTCCTTCTTTTTGTAGCGTTTCCGTAGGCGCTCAGCTCTACGTAATGTTGCCAGCTTAACTTTTAACTGACTTTTGACTTTGTTCTGCTCTTTTCCATTGCTTCCTCAGCTGTCTCCTTTCTCTAACTAACCCTTCAATTTTCTGCTGCCGTCTATATATTCTAGGAGTAGTTTGTACTTTTTCTTTCCTTTTTTCCACACCAAACCTCTCACTTCCATATGCGTAAATGATGTCCCCAAATTTATCCAGCTTCTTTTCAACTGTGCCAGTTAATCTTTCCAATGCAAAGCATAAATCGGTGTTTACCGTGTCCCATGCAGTTTTCTCACAAGCTCTTGGCCATCTAACTCCAGGCCTATGCCCGTTGAGGTTCTTTTCTCTCTTATGCTGGTTAATCTGACCAGGTTCGCAAGTATGATTATGTTCATCACTTAATGTGCAAGCCCTACTTTCATCAATGACAGGGGTGCTGATATCCTGCGAGCTGTGGTTTGCTTCCTGTCGCTGGATTTCATTCGACTGACTTCGTAAGTGATCAATGCGAGGCCCTTTTCCCTTCTCCCTCAAGCATTTCCTTCTCCCTTGATGAACCTTCAAACCCCTGACCGTTGTCTCCTTGCTCCAGCCACAGACACAAACTTGGAGTTCAATGTCTGATAAATAGAAAGAACAAAAGTTAATATGTTAATAAATGTAGCGTATATTCAAGAAAAATACAGTAAAACAGTAATATTGTGAAATATATTTGCAATTTAAAAGAACTGTTTTCTATTTTTATAAATTTTAAAATGTAATAATTCCTGTGATGGCAAACCTGAATTTTCAGCTTCATTACTCCTGTCTTCAGTGTCACATGATCCTTCAGAAATGAAAATAATATGATTTGCTGCTCAAGAAACATTTTATTATAATCAATGTTGCACATTTGCTTTCAGGATTCTTTGTTAAATAGAAAGAACAAAAGAACAGCATTAATTTGAAATGGTAATCTTTTGTAACATTATAAATGTCTTTCCTTTTGATCAGTGTCTTGAATCCTTGCTTGCTGAATAATAGTACATTATATCTGTGAACACTGACAGATTGCAATTCAACAAACCTCCTTCCTTGACCTCTTCCCATCGAAAATGGTGTCGCCGGACCACAGAGAAGACAGCTTCATAGCGTTGTTTGGTCATGAGCTCCAGAGCCTTTTTCAGATGTTTAGGGTGCAGACATGGAGACGTGGCCTGGATGTTACCGATGACCGTCACCTCTGTCAAAGAACATTTAAATTCACTTAACCACTCTCCCATTTATAACCATTTAGTGGATTTATGAGATCCATCATTTACTTTTCACACACTTCAGACAATCAGAGGTTAAAGGAGAATATTGCTCTAAGGTTGAACTGTGAGAATGTTTCCCATATCTCTATATTTTGGAAAAAAAGAATCTAGCAAGGTTTTGAAGGTTGCAACCTTGAGAAACAAGCTGTGCGTGTCTCTTGATACAGGCCTGGGAATAAAAATATTGATTCAGACTCATAACATGGTAAATATCACAAACATGCAATTGTATTATAAACATTCTTCTGTATCATTGCACGAAATGTATCAGCCGCAGAGTCTGTTTTTCTGGTTTCATTCACAATGCAAACAAAGACATGGTGGGTGTAACTGCCCTGGAATGCAACGAGAAGAAGGATCAACTGGTTTACGTGGCCACTGTGGTGGAAAAATTTAAACTGAATATTAAGCTAAACATGTTTTTACCATTTGACCTTATTTGACATGCTAAATCTCTGAAAACAATGGGACGTTCTGTATTTTAAGTGAATGTGTGTGTGTGTGTGTGTGTGTGTCGAACCCATGACTGTGTATAAATAACATAATATGGGAAATGAAACCAGACAGATGACTAGTTAGAACTTGTGATCAATGAAGTAATGGTAAAAACAAATTATTCTCTACCCAGTGACAGAAGAGACTGAAAATAAATAACCAATCAAATTAATGTCATTATGCCATACCCCCTATTGTATAAAAACTATTGTTTCCGTATTTTCGGTGGGATTCTCAATGGAAATTGTCTGAGAGATCCACCGGCCTTGTTTTTACTTGGGAGATTCTCTGAGTATTGCTCGAGACTCCTGGCCGTAATTAAAAACATTTAAAGGACATTTACTGAAGTCTGTCTGTCATTTAAGCTGCGCAGCTGAGGAAGTTAGGGCAAAGAAAACTCGAAGCTAAGATGTCGATGGTAGACACTTTGAGAGCTTGAGTAGAGTAGTTCAGAAAACTCGAAGCTAAGATGTCGACTGTAGACGCAAGAGAGCTTGAGTAGAGTAGTTTAGTAAAACTCGAAGCTAAGATGTACGACTGTAGATGCAAAAGAGCTTGAGTAGAGTAGAATTAGAAAATTCAGCGTTTGTCTGGAGTATCACAAAGAGAAGATTTGTAGAAAGCAGATAGTCAGATTTTAGGAAAGAAAATCCACCACACCACTTTCCTGTTTCTATCTTTGTTGCTGGATGAGTGGACACACTTGTTCTACAAGCTCTAGTTACACCCCATATACAGAACTAAACCATGCAATGTGATTTGACTGCAACAGAGCCTGATTTCTAACCTGGGTGTTTACAGCTGAACTCCTGAATGGTCTCTAGTGAGCTCGAACAGTCTTTGGACACCGCTGGACTCCTCCTGTGAACTTTAGCACCCCAGGCCTTGGCCACTTTCTCAATATCATCATGATCAGTGGACACCCAAACACTGCAAAAGCATACATAGGACAAAATATAGTAGCACTGTTACAGTAACGTTACAGCGAATCACTGAGTGAGACACGTCACACACACAATAACCTCACCTGTCAAAGACACCAGAGTCCAGCGCTGCTCTGATCACCCATCCGATCAGAGGAACACCTGCCAACAACTTGATGTTCTTCAGAGGGATGCCTTTGCTTCCTCCACGGGCGAGAATAAGAGCAGCGATGTGTCTTTTGACTTTTCTTCGTTTTGAGATGGAATTGTCCTTATGACTGGTTTCGTGACTGTGACTGTTTATGACTGTTTTCCTTGGTCTGGCCATTTATTAATTAATATTTCCCAGTTGTACAGACAATCAAGCAGATAATAGCCTCACTTTAGTCCAAACGGGAGCTGCAAGGCGTTTCTCCCATTCCAATACAATCATCTACTCTAGTAAAGCAGCTAAAAGGCTCGTTTTGGCAAATCTCCACGTCATCAGTGACATTACCGTAATGACAGTAAAAAAAAAACCGAACACTTCATATTTTAACTGTTCGTTTATTGAAATATGTAACTGTGGTCATTACATTGTTCTGATCCGAATTACTTGGAATATGGAATACACATTAAACAATGAATATGCCTTCATTGAAAACATATTGATTCGGATAATATAAATTGCGCGAAATTACGATTAAGTTAGCTAGGCTACTTTCGTTTACAACAAGGAACTCGTGTTCTAACGTTAAAGCAAACAGAATAAAACGAATCATTTATTGTCAGAACAGTGATTCTATTCAGAGAGTATCTCATATTTTGTTATTTCATTAGTTTATTAGCAATTTCCTGTTTTTCATTAAAAATGTAAAATTAAATTAAGTAGCTGCTACTGGTCAAGTAACGTTAGTTGAAGGGAATACTTTTTAAAATAACATTTATTTTATCTAAAATAGTCAAGTAGGGATAATATATATATTTTTTTAAATTACGTTTTCTATTTTTTACCCACCCATGTTTCATTTTATTGATTAATTAAATTATTTTCCGCATTTTTCACAATATTAAATAGCTTTAAACATAGTTAAGAAGACTTCAATATTTTAGTATTGTCAAGTGGGGATCATTTTTTTAGAGTAAATACAGACCTTAAAGCTCTAAGCGATGTCACGCGTTTTTAGGCAAACAATTTTTGTCATATAACGTTAAGCAAACATCTCCTCACTATCCGCTAGCTGCCTGTCCCCTGAACAACCTGTAAAAAGACACGGTCTCTGCAGACACCCCAGGCTCCACAAACGGCAACAAAAACAAACTGTACTCTGTACCAACCTGGCTGCGCCACGAAACATAGCAAACTGTTCCAGCCATAAATAACCGACAATAACGGTTTGGGGGGGTTAGTGCGCGGAAAAGGAAGAGGAGGGTCTAGCTAGCTTCCGTTTTGTTTAAACGTCAACAAGAAGTGACGTCACACGACATCGCTTAGACTAGAGCACTTTTAATTAATTTGTGGAGTAGAAAATAATGTTAAACTAATTCGAAACCACAACAATATCGTATATTAAAATGATAGTTTACCCAAAAATTTACATTTTCTCATCATTTACTCTCCCCAATGTTGTTCCAACCCTGTATGACTTTTTTTTTCTTCTGTTGAACACAAAGCAGTTGATGGCACATATTGATTGACTTTCATAGTAGGGACAATACTAACTATTTAACAAATAATCTTTTGTGTCTCAAGTAGGTGTTATTTATAGGAGGAGACGACTTCAGTCGAAGAAGTAAGCATGTTTTTTCTAATTAACTACCAGCAACTCAGTTATATGACTGATCTAGATTAACATTTAAATACATTATTTTATTCACCAGAATATTCAGTCTCCGTAGAGACCGTCAAAAATTGCCAGTGCCGACTATATTTCAAGTCGTCACGGCGGGGTATTGGGTAAAGTTTTCAATTAGCAATAATCGCGCCTCGGATAAACCTCATAGGCTACGATACTGCCACTGCGCAAAGCTGACGTGTCAACAGCCAGAGAGGGCTCCTGATCGAACAACGCAGGAGTTTCATCAACGGTAAGTGCCTTTACTGTTCCCTATCGCGCGAACAGGGTCACAGTGGACTGTGATATGTAATCGAAATGCTTAACAAAAGTAAGTCGTGAAAAATATGTGTTTTCATGTACGTTTTGAACAAAAATATAGACCATTGGTTACCCTCGCGCAGTGCATGCTGGGATAAACAGATCTTCTCTAGTCTAGAGACCGCCACACATGTAGTTTTACCAGTTCACCACCAGAGGCCGCCACACATGTAGTTTTACCAGTTCACCACCAGAGGCCGCCACACATGTAGTTTTACCAGTTCACCACCAGAGGCCGCCAGACATGCAGTTTATCAGTTCACCACCAGGGGCCGCCAGACATGCAGTTTAACAGTTCACCACCAGATGTCGCCACGAACACTTTAAAGTTTCACCAGCAGGAATCAGCATCACACTCATTCTGACATGCAAGTTTCACCTATAGTCAGTTGGTCACAGTTTCAATTACTCTACATTTTGACTGTTTTGCTCTTGGTTATTTTCTTGTATCATTTCAGCTTTATTGATAAACTTAATTCATGCATTAGGTTCAATTCGAGCTAATTGAAATAAAAATCCCAGAAAGGAAACCAGATGCTTTATTGAGCACATACCATTTATTACAGAACAAATGAAAAACTGTCAAGTTTAATAAAGTGCGAACCATATTGTCATTGTCCATAGTACAATGCTGTGATCATTAGCCTACTTAATATACTTTGTGGAGTAGTGGAGCTCTTTAAAATTACACATTTGAAGATCAACAATTATAGAAAACCATCCATTATAATGTCATAAATGCCTCACGTTGCTCCATCATATATGATAAAGAAACAGAAGAGAACATAGAAAAGAGCATGAGAAGGGCTTAAAGAAAGACAGATGAAAAGCGCTAACAAGGCCATTTGTCATGTGACCGCTAGATTTGGTCCACCCTCGGGGGTGAGGAACTGCACTTTGGGCACGGCGAGTGCCGAATTGTTGCGGCGCATGGAGTTGCCCTTGCGCATGGAGTTGTTCCGCCGCATGGAGTTCCTCTTGCGCAAGGAGTTCTGGTGCGACAGCTCGCTCTTCTGGAGCGTCTGGATCAGGATGGAGGGCTTCTCGTCCAGCTCGCGGGCGCTGCACTGCGGCGTGGCCACCTTGACCGTGTTCCCGAACTTGGAGTAGTCCACCGAGTACACGCCCTCTTCCTCGGTCACTATAGGCAAGAAGCGGTGGCCCCACTGGATCTCCTCGGTCACGTACGAGGTGCGAGCCTGAGTGGTGATGCCCGTGGTTTCCACGACACCTTCCAGGATTACGATGACCTCCAGGTCGCTACACTGAAGCTCCATCGCTGAGAGATCGTACAGGGGACTGTCCTTATCGATGACGTGACAGATGATCAGAGGCGCTAACAGGAAGATGCTGTTGCTGGCCACCACGCTCTCGGTCTGGACGTCGATCTGGTGGATGGGTATGATCTCGCCCTCCGGCGTGGTGGTCTTGCGGACCACCTGTAGGCGCACGGCGGCATTGATGATCATGCTTTTGCGCAGGTCTCCCACCCGGATCATGAAGCACAGGCGGTTGTTGCGTACGGCGATGACGGCGTGCCGGCTGAAGATGAGGGTCTCTGCGCGCCGGTGGGACTGGGCCGTCTTCATGAAGATGCAGCCCAGCATGACGGCGTTTATTATCAGGCCGATGATGTTCTGTAATATGAGCATGGTGATGGCTGCCGTACACTGCTCCGTTATCATACGCCCTCCGAAACCTATCGTCACCTGCACCTCGATGGAGAAGAGGAAGGCAGAGGTGAAAGAGCTGGAAAAGATGAAGAGGATTCACAGGTTTAGGCTCCTAAAATGATTGATATAAGTTTCTATCATAGAACAAAACCTAGTCATTTTTTCTCTGTAATAACAATACATCCAATATTAGCACTTCTTTAATGACTTTTATACAATATAACACACATCAATTTTCAATTCTAAATTAATTATTATTTTTGAATGTGTTTTTTTACATAATTAAAAACTACATAATTTGAAAAAGGAAATAATAAAGAATGACTTATCTGTCTTTTTTATTTTAATATTTAACTTTGTACTAGTATAATAGTAACACACACACACACACACACACACACATATTCATAATACATAGATTTAATAAACAGATGTACCTCAGTTTGACATTTTTCAACTTGATTTTTAAAATAAATATTTATAATTTGAAATAATATCTGAAATAATCAAAAATATTTATTTACACTTTATTTTAAATAAATTTATATTTTAGATGATTTCAGTCATAAGGTTTAAATTTATAAAAAATTTATTTAAATATAATTTTATTAAAATAATTTATTTAAATTTAATATAAATTAATATTTATTTATAATAATATAATAATGATATAGTATATAAGTAAATTATATAATAATAATAATAATATAATTATTTATAAATATTATTTTTTTGTATAAATTGTATAAATGTAATAATATTTATGCAAAAATGAAGAATGATTTCTTCTAATACTTTTACTTATATAATTACTATTTTAAAATGTATAAATAATAAAATTTATGCAAGAATGAAGAAGAACGATTCTTATATAATTCTTTATTCTTTTCATATTTCCTTTTCAACAAGATCTGCTTTATACTGTACTTTTAAACCTACTGCATTTACTAGAATTAACTTACAACAATTATGTAGCCTATATACACCTGATTCCAGTCAATAGTTTGCCATGATAAATCTTTTTATCATGAATTTTGATACATGTTTGGAAAGCCTGAACATCATTATAGTCTCCATCTGCACAAACGCCAAATCAAGACTCTTCTGATGTCTGTCACTTAACATCATTTTGCCATTGACCAAAATGACTTGAGCACACTTACTTGACATTGGTGACACATTGGTCTACGACAGGTTTACTGTTTGTGTTCAGATCCCCGTGCGCAAACGCGACCAGCCACCAACCCATAGCGAACAGCAGCCAGCTGCACAGGAACGTCATGGTGAAAATAACCAGGGTGAAACGCCATTTGAGATCCACCAGAGTAGTGAAGACGTCCTGCAGGAATCTGCCCTGCTCGCGGATGTTCTTGTGGGCCAGGTTACACGCGCCGCTCTTGGCGATGAAGCGCGCTTTGTTCACCCGGTCCCTGAACACTGGCTTGCGGGGAATCCGCGACACGAGCGCCGGTAGCGCGAACTCCTCGGGAATGATGCTTTTACGCGGCAACATTATTTGGGCATGTCACTGCAGACGCTCAGGAATAAAGCCTCTCCAACGACTGTCAAACGCGCAGTTCCAGTTTAATAACCATCCTGCCCTCTAACTCTACTGAAGTAGGCTACCACAAACTAAAGCAAAGATCGTTTTACATCTATCAGATCTTAATCTGTGTTCTTGTGTGAGTTAATACAATAAACGCTACATAAAGAGCAGGACACACATCATGTACCGCTAAAAGTCTTCAAAAGTATCTTTATGATGATTGTGCAGCGCTCTACGGGGCTTGACGCACATGGGCGGTACATGATCACTGTCTGCTGCCTCTGAGAAACATTCACCCTGAAGAGGAGTCTTTTAAAACTTCTTTAAAAGATTCCATTATTTATATCCGCCCTTATTTTATAGACCGAAAAAAAAAATATACTAAATACAAATCGAAGTAAAATGGAGTTCTTACAGTATAACATTAACAAATAGGCTATATGCCAGTCACAAAATAATTGCAGGTCAGGACATTTAAAAATGTGTACAATTTGAATGTGTGTGTATCTACACAGTTCTGCAATGTGTAAAGTTATTGTAAGAATGCAAGGGGTTTCAAACGGGTCCGGAGACAGGGCGCTAGAGAGTAAATATATTCTGTAGCTGCCTATATAATAGAAATGTGAACAGAAGAGGGCGCTGTGTAGCAAACGATTTTCTCCTTAACAAGGGACTGAAAGGTAATACAAGAGCTTCATATGTGTGAGGGATCTCATTAGTTTAATAATAAATAGGCCTACAATTAATTATTTTAATGTAGGCTTTTCAGTATGACCATCTATTGCTTGTTTGTAGAATTGAGCACCATAAATGTGAACTATTTTTGTAGGCCTATTTGTTCCTTTTTAAAAAATTGCTATTTGATGAATAGTTTTCTGTTTAGTTATTGTTTTACATTTTGCTTAAAAGTATGAAATGGCACTCAATATAGATAAGTAAACACACAAAGCAAATTTTATTTTCATTTCATGTGTAAAAAAAGAAGTTAGGCACACATTATAATGCAGTTAAATGCTTATGGTACAAAAGCCATTTTAATTACATATGTACATTTAAAGCAGTCCATCATGACAAGCATGCAAGTACCTGAAATTAGCAGTAATTCCAATAAACTTAGAGTGTATTTGATATAACAGACTGAAATGTGTTGCTGTTGGTTCGCAGTGAAGTTTGACGTGGTGTTTACTCATCACCGGATTGTGTAAAGTGTGTCAGCTGCTGTTTTACGCACATGGTTGGATTCACAAGTTACTGAAATATCACTGCTGAAGTGTGACATCACAGCTCACTGCAAATATTCATCAAATCACTGGCCCTGACAGTTAGTTTAAAATGAATGAAAAGATTTCCCACAGTGGTTACAGCAAACACATCAATGCATCATTTTACTGCTGGGACAAAGAGTCATTTGCAGGATATTGTTTAGATCATCTTTGGCTGTGACTTCCCGAAAGAGAGCGTTCAAATAAAGAAAGCTGAAGGTTAAAAGTTAAAAGTGATGTGAGGGTAGAGACTGGCACTCCATTAAAGGGAGATGAGGGAAACAAATGAGGTGTGTGTGTACAATATATCGCTTGGTCGTACAAAGACTGCAGGCTCATTTTGACATCCTCATAATAAAATGTTAGGAGAGAAAAATCACATAGTTTGAAATGATATTTTAACTTGTAGTGTACTTGAAAAAGTGTAGGCCTATCTTAAAACGACAATGTACCTTTAGTGTGTGTTCTTAAATTGGGTTATAGGGTGAGCCTCATGAGAAAAATGGCCAAATCATAATTTCACCTCAATATATATTGCATAAAGTAACAGCATAAGTGTCCTAAAAATTACATGTTAATTTTAAAATGATAAAAATCATATTTCAAATAAAAGTGGAATGGTCTATATTTTTACACTTAATTTATTTTAATGTGAAAAATGACCTGCACAATGACCTTTGTTTAGGAGCAAATGTTTAAAATGTTAAAACCCCTGAAAATAAGCTTTTGGTTAAGTAATTTGCATAAGAGGAATACAGTAGAAAATATAAAATAGGATCAGTTTAGTATATAGGGTGTGAATAACACATTAGGGTTGATCTGGTGGACATTGCAGGACTCCCCAGAAAGTGAGGGCTCGTGATTCTCTCAAGAGTGCTTTGGGGAGCCAGCAATATTTGTCCTCCCTCCCTTAAACCTGTATCAGCAATGCACTTCAGACAGACAGACAAGAGCGTCAGGCCTCAACAGGACAGACATGCTCTGTACAGTGTTTGTACTAGTCAAAACACAGTAGATAAATACTTATTGCTTAAACATATCAGAGTAAATCATTACTTAGAAAAAGACCAGTAAGGTAACAAAATGCTAAAAAAAGAGTCTAATATACTGTGATAAGGGTTCATATAAAAAGATAACAGTTCAGAGTCCGTGTGAAGTTGAGTCCTTTCCGATGCCTGCGCGGCTGCGCCAATGCATTGGCAAAAAAATGGCTGCTATTTGTTTATAAGGCCAAAAGTGGTATAAACTGATGTGGTGATGGAGATGAGTGGATCTACATGTCGGCTTTGACAAAGGATGCAAACAAGCTGTCCTCTTGTTCCATGAGAATCTCTGGTTTTCCGTACTCCATGATGCTTCCCCTTTTCATCACAATGACTAGATCAGCCGTCAGGATAGTGTGGACACGATGCTGTGGAAAACAGGCACGCTCAAGCAGATGTGTGCAAATGCATTTTGATTAAAACAACACCTTAGCTGATGAAATTACTTTTAACTTATCCCTTTTTGTTGCTCAAGTCACTGCAGGTTTCTGTAATCAGAGTAAAACATCAAGCTAAAAAAGCATCCCGACTTAATTTTTTTGTTTTATTTACAGACCCTGCGGTTAAAAAAACCGAGTGTTTTCTTAGGAGACATATTTCATTGATATCTCTCAGGTAAGAGCATTTTATGTCCTATTCCCAAAAAAACAGGCTTACATCTTATCTTTAATGTGGCTATTTATACTTTTAAAAATAAAATTTTCATACCACAAGACTGTAAGTGAACAGCAAAAAAGCTAAAATGTTATTAAAAATTGGCGACTTTAAGGTTATTAACAATTGGCGATTTTAATCAATAAATGGCGACCAGTTAAAACACCTAATATATTATTTAAAAAAATAATATACACTTTCATATACATTTTAACTGAACTTAAATTGAACATTAATGTTAAAACAATGCTAGTTTTCATGTCTTTTATTTTGAAATTCATCAATGTGTTTCTTGTCATGTGATTCCCTGTTGCCTCATGTGTCTTGTTCTCATTGGTTTATGGCCTTGTCATGTGGTAGTTGTGTCTTTCCATTGGTTCATTGTCTTGATTGCTTTCAGGTGTGTCTCGTTAGTCATTAGTCCATATAGACCTTATGCCATCTTTAGAATTGTATCTTTGAGTTTCTGTTTTTGGGGTAACTCTGTATAATTCTATGGCATCGCTGTCGAAGGGTAATTGCTGGTGAAGAGGATTTACTAGTAGAGATAACTAAAGTCATGAGCATTTTAATGTTTGAAGTAGATGTCAAAAACAAATGTCAGTAGACTGGGAAGATTTTAAAAATAGCGGTTCATTCATAAAACAATAAGATTTTACCTTCATGCTGTGAAAAATTGCTGTAACACTATGTACCCAGCAGTTGCATATATATGTCTACTTTAGGGTTAACGTTCCAGAAAGCTAGACAACAGACTATGGAAACAAGACACATGAGGTAAAGGGAACCAATCAGAACATGACACATGAAGCATATGAATATAATGCATTTCAAAATAAAAGTCATGAAAGTTTGAACATTGTTGTGATGTGACATAGTCAACCTGGGGTGCGTTTCCCGAAAGCATCGTTAGCCAACTATGGTCGCAAGTTCCGTCGTTACCAATAGAGTTCAATGGAAATTGCGACCAACTTGCGACCATAGTTGGCTAACAATGCTTTCGGGAAACGCACCCCTGCTTTAGAATAGGTTTAGTGGCTGAGAGGTAAAATGTTCTAATAAGGCGCACGCATAGGAAGCTCTTGGTTACCAACCAATGAACCAGTGTGTAGGCACCAAGGGGGCGGAGCCAAAGCAGGGTTACTTGTGCGTCCGGACTAAGATGCTGAAGAGGCTTTCCTCCTGCGCCAAGAGGTTAGGAGCGCTGTCGCACTCTACCAGAATCCCAGAGGAAAACACCAGCACCTGCTCCGCCTCCAAGATGGAGGAAACCAGGTGCTGTGTAAGAGGAAGAGAGATGGGTGGACAAAGAAGGAGAAGAAAGAGTGGGAAAAATAGGATAAGAAAATGTGAAGAAAGTGTAGCAAACACAGCAGCAGAGAGAGAACATGCAGTTATTTAAAGCTCAATGTTATTTCTCTGGCACTTTAAAAACACCTTTTCTGTTTATTTTTTACTGGACGCGTTTTAAGTGACAAACAGAGGCAGAAAGACCTTTTTTGTGTATCTGTGGCTCTGAATGACATTTTAAAGTGCAAACGTCAGACTTTAGTGGCTGCAGGCTTATACTTATGATGTTAATAGCAAGAGATTGATAGTAAACTGATTGTCAGCTGTTAGAAGTAGTGGCCGAGATCAGAGAAAGGAGTTAAGATGTCAAAGCCTGGCAAGCATTACAGTCCTTATTCCTTTAAAGGTGTATGCATTGTTTTGAATATTTCTGTGCCTGTATTTTCATATAGACCACTAAAAAAAAAAAAGGTCGATATATGGTAACTTACCGCTATGGTGACAACCGTCCGATCAGCAAATGCAGTCATCACCACTTTCTGAAGAATATTTTCCTGTTGAATATGCCACAAAATAATTGTTAAAAAAATAGTTTTATCAATGATATTCATGGATTCAAAATGTCTTAGAGTCAAGATGAAATCAAAATTTATTTACATTGATACAATCCAATCAACTCACAATAGTGTTTTTCTTAATTATTATGTTTCACTCTATAATACGTCACATTATGGAAGTAATTGTGTTGTGATATCAAAAAATTATACAAATCCAAGTTCAACAAAACTCTAGGAAGGCTGTTTCCCAGACAGAGATTAAGTCTAGTCCTAGACTAAAATGGCCCTTTAAACCAGGTTAACAGAAAACTGCTTTCTTTGCCATTGCTTTAAATAGTCCTAGATTTAGTATAGTCCCGAGTTTAATAAGCTGATTTCCTGGAGGGAGACTAGAGTTAC
The DNA here is from genome assembly GCA_036326025.1 of Chrosomus eos. NCBI lineage: Eukaryota > Metazoa > Chordata > Actinopteri > Cypriniformes > Leuciscidae > Chrosomus > Chrosomus eos. Next base: position 12,781,547 of record CM070822.1, on the reverse strand, counting down.
TCCAGAACTATATTGAGGCTTAAATTAAACCTACCAAGAGGTAGGTTTAACTTCAGATTAACTTTGTGTTTCAAAGAAGACACATGCATTACTTGGACTAAAGTCCTAGATTTAGTTTAGTCCGGAGTTTAATATTTCCTGGAGGAAGACTACAGTTACTTATGTTTTATTAAAGCGTGCTTTTTTTCTTGTGTGGCAGAAACAGGCTTCCATAGATGTGGTTGTACCGTGGCCATGTCTATAGAAGCTGTCGCCTCATCCATAATTAGGATGCTGCTTTTGCGAACAAAGGCCCGGGCAAGACAGAAAAGCTGTCTCTGTCCCACGCTGAAGTTCTCCCCTCCTTCTGTTACCACAGCATCTGGGAGAAGACATACACATAGCATGATTTTTTACAGCTGTTTAGATTTACAAAATATCACTTTTCACTGAACAAAACTAAATGAAAAGGTCAGAATACTCCAGCTTTTCAATTTAATGAATTTCCAGTAAGCATCAAAATTACGAGGTGACTGACATTATAATGTGAAACAATCCTGATAAGCATTGGACAGTTGGAAAGTATCATTCTTACCCAATCCTCCTGGGAGTGCTTTCACCATGTTCTTTAACTGGGCGATTTCAAGCGCTTCCCAAAGCCTGTCATCAGTGCAAGTGCACTCTGGGTCAAGATTTAACCTGAAAATGCACATACGCACGCATTCACATTTAGTTCACTCAAAATGAAAACTATCATCATATATTCAACCTCAGTTGCGGCCTTCGCTGTTGGTTCATCCATTTCACTTGAAACAGGCCTGAGTCACAGAAGGGGCCTCCACTTGCGCTCGAAAACCCCCCCAGCACCCCATCATCACGCAGCACACACCAGGGGTGGAAATGAACGGGTGCTTAGGGCAAAAAAGCCACCAAAATTAATAACAATGCTTCCAAAAACCAATATATGGTGCAAAAAAGTCTCCGTATAAATTCTCGTTTTCATCATTTTTAAGCAATATCACACAAGCAAAAGAGCAGTTTTTCTGAATATTAACATTTTTGCAAATGTGACATTGATCTTATACCACAATTCAATTTAAAAATATGGTAAAATGTTATTAGGAGACTTGCTGTACATTTTAGTCTGTTTTTCCTCTATTTTGCCAACGAAAATCGTTCCAAATAGTAGAGCCATTGCGTGTCTCTGAGTAGCAGTTTCAGTTTCGTTACTGAATGAACCCGCGTTTTTGAATCGTTCTAATGAATGATGACTCACTCACTTCTGCTTTGTCCGTGAAAAAATCAGCCGTTTTTAACTAATCGTTTTCGAACTAACCGATTTGCCACCACCCACTGGCGGGTTTAGTATCATTTCATTTTAGTTGAGGGACGAAGATTGAAAATAAATGCAGCATTGGTGAGTATAAGAGACTGAGCCCAAGTTCTGAACAGTAGTGTACATGAACATGAATTAGATTGGACAACTCAACAACCCCAGTCACCATTCACTTTCATTGTATGGAAAAAAGCAGCTTGGACATTCTTCAAAATATCTCTTTTCTTGTTCCACGTAAGAAAGAAGTGGGATTGGAGCATCATCAGGTTGACTAAAATGTGACAGAATTAAATTTTTTGGATGAACTATCCCTTTAAATCAACAACAAACTCCAGGCACATTGTGTTAATGCTCCCAAATGACCATAAGAGGCAATACTAATGAACTCATGTTCACATCCGTTTTAACACACTGGGAAATGGCTTCCAACCACAGCTTCTTCGTTTATGGCCTGCCTGTGTTTTCCAAAATTAAAATCAAGAAAAGATTTGCTGTACCAATAACTCGTACTGTCTGTCTCCTGGGCCCAATGATCCATTAGGCCTACTTCATATAAACATTGTCATGACAACAGCTTGCCCAAAACCATTCCCAGATGACTTGTGATGGTGGTTCAGTTTTATTTTCTTTCTTATCCCATGGCGGCCTATTTAAACAAACCCCATATGCTCACTGTCTTCTGAAACAAACATGACACTTAGTATCCATGAGAAGTTCAAACAAGCTTGGAGCTGAGGACTCACTGGTTGAATATCCAGTGAAATAAATACTTAAAAGTGTTTGAAAAGAAACAAAATACGAAATGTATAAGAATGTATAGCTTATTTTAAAAACAGCATAATTATGCAATGCCAATAAAGTGGAATGCCCCCTATGTCACAGTCCAGGGTTCCCTGTGTTTTGTAAATGATCTGTGTTTATACAGAACTTCTGATTAAAAATGTCAGGCAGGAAGTGAGTGTTTATTGTCCCTGGTCTTGTCTGTTTGGGTCAGTTTAGCCTCAGTGAGTGTGTGAGGTGCATGCGTTACGCAGACACAAATGTATTTGTGTGTCTGTGTTTGTATGTTTGAGCGAGCAAGTTTGCGTGTGTTTACCGGATGGAGCCACTAAACAGCACTGGATCCTGTAGGATGATTGACAAACGGGATCTCAGGGTTTGTAGTGGAAGCTTGCAGATGTCAATACCATCAATAACAATCTTTCCTAATGCAAAAAAAAAAGATGATATACACAGGTTTTGAATTAGCTTATTTATTTATTATAATTTTAGTTTAGGTTTTAGTCATTTTTGTTACATGCTTGTGACATTTTTTTAAACTATTTTTAAACTAACTTTCATTAATTTTTATTGCAGTTTTAATTTGAGTAATTTTTAGTTTATATTGTTTTATGTTATTGCAGCCTTATTTTAAATAACAGAAATTATTTTTAATAGTTATATTGAACATTTATAAAATACATTTGTTAAACTTTTTCAAATTAACTAAAAAATGGGGGGGGGGGGTGTTTAAAGTTGTAAAAAGAAATGGTGATCAGTTACAGCACATTCAACACTTTCCATTAAATATCAATAATAAGTGTTAGTCTACACTGTAAAAAATATTTTAGCAATTTAGTTATTTCAACTTATTTTTTTAACTAGATTGTCCAGACAACAAGAAATTTTAAGTTTTCTTGTCCTCAACTTATCGAAATAAGTTAGTTAAACTAAAAAAAAACATGCAAAAAGATAACTCAAAATAATGAGTTAACTTTTTTTACAGTGTATGCTTCAACGACCTAGATATTTAACACATCTAGCAAGATATAGCTATATTTAGCTCCTCACAAAGTCTCAAACTAATCACTAACATTTTTTCCTCTTCCCCAATAAAGGATTGTTTTTTATTAGTTTTGGGAGTTCAGGTCAGTTTACAGTAACTTGACTTTAATACATAGTGGTCTGTGAATATCCAAAGACCAAACAAGCTATTAAGATTTTCATTTTAGCTTTATATGGACACGGTGAAGAGAGGGTCTGTGCTCTTCTGATTTAAAACATCTCATTCAGCCGTGCTCATGTGCACAAAGCTGCAAGAACTGTTTAATTTGGCCAAAGATTTATTTTGGCCAAGAGAAATATGAAGGTAATGCTGCACGCTGGATAATATGATAAAACTCTTGGAGAAAATAACTGTGCCTGTTATATCGTGTGTTTTTGTTTTTCTTAAAAAACAATACCCTAAAACTCATTCCATTTCTTACAAATAAAACTAACTTTTTTCATAGAAGTTTTAGTCCTTTATCATTTTTTAATGTAGATGGAAAAAACTATATTTTGCATACATGCATTAGTGAACATTGAACATAAATATCATGATTTATATAAAGTATTTGTTAAACACATTCTGTTTCACATTTTACAACAGATAAAGCAATCATCCAGGTTAGAAAAAAATATATCTGTATATAATGACAGACTCAACAGATCTCTATGGTTAATGTCTAAATATGACATCATGGCTGCTTGTCAAAGTGACAATAACCATATGGAAACAGAACAAACAACACTGGCGAAGAAAGAAATATTTCTGGGCTTAGCAGCTGAGAACATTAAAAAATATTTTCCTAACTCCTTTTTTATTCTCTCTTGTATTCTTATTTAGTCTCCCCAGCGGCGAGCTTGACATACATCTGAGCGCTGTAATTCTCAGTGAACCATAATATTGTATTAAATAGAGACTTGGAAGAAGACCTACCTTCGAAAACATCCACCATGTTGAAGAAGGCCAGAGACAGCGAAGACTTTCCACTGCCCGTTCTACCACAGATGCCCACCTGCGACAATAAGAACAACATGTGAGAGCTTTACACAGCTTGACATTTTCAGATTGCTTTTGTATAAACACATTCAGGGCTACTTCTCTCCTAAATTACAGAAACTAGTGAGAAGCCATCTGTGCTGTCGTACACGTATATTGTGAGCCAGGGCACCTCTAAAAAACACGTTAGATTAATAAAGATAAAAGCTGAGGAGGGAATTCTAAAAAGATTTGGCTGCACTGTATAGACTGTATTCAGGCAGAAAATAACTGTGGTTTGACAGCGCAATGAGAAAATTAACGCCACTGTGACACAACCACAACTGAGTGGTACAGTATGTGCTACAACAGGGCGATTGGTGTCAGGACCGCCAAATGCTCTTTTAAAGCTTCGGTTGGAGGAATAATTTCACTTTAATGATACATTTGAGGTTAACGGACTGCTTGAGATCAATAATATTATTGATTTACTTTTTTGAGAGAGTTGTAAGTTGGTGTGTACCTTCTGCCCAGGGTTGATATGGGCATTGACGTGTTTGAGGACAGGTTTTAACAAGCAGTCGTAACGAACACACAGATCATGGATCTTTATTTCGCCATGCTGTGGCCAGTCTTCCGGTACCTGTGAGACATCTGAAATCACATAAAAAACAAGAAGGAGAGTGATTGTGAGGTGGCCAACAAATTAAAGTGAATGAAAGGATTGGATCTGGATTTAGGTTACCATTCCATATATTCAATACTGATACCAGTCTCTTCATGCTATAACCATTAGAAGATAGAATTTAGCAAAACTGACATATCTGACTGGTCATGTGATCTTGACATGGTGGGCATCATAAAGGATCGCCCTATATTGACCCCAACATTATGTAAACTAAAATAGCTTATCTGGGCCACCGAATGTGTCTGGAGACATAACTTTATGTTCAAAAGCACTGGGCTATTTATGTCTTTCGGAGTAAAACCTTTGAAAAAAGTGGGGAAAAAAACTTTATTGTGGAAACGCATGTTTTTGGATAGATTTTGGTTTACAGAGAGGTTAGCTACAGAATGTTCTTTCCTGCCCAGTCAGTGGATTAAGTGCCGCCACACATGACTTTATCTGAGGAGAGTGAAAGTAGACATAACACTGATACATCAATGGCAACAAAAAACCCAGAACACTACAAGTGAGCACTTTAACAAGCTGCAATTAACACAGCTATATATGGTGTCCAAATGTCAAAGTTTTGTCACGTGACCACTACTATCCAACTCAGTTTTCCATTATGTCACTGACAAGGAGATGGAGAATGAGCTATTGCTTGCGGCTAACAGCAGCGCTAACGGGCTATTGCTAAAACTCATTTTTCTCAGGTCTTTCCTGCTTCGAGTGTTTTGATGTACTAAACATCCTTTCATGATGCTCTCATTGGTTTGGGTCAGGTTACTCTGCCCTGATGCACTAAAATCTGAGGAAATGCACATGTAGCAGCGATCTGGATGCCAGGAAGCCGGAAATATGTGCTTTGATCTAGTAGGTTTTCACTTAGAGACTAAATAAAACTCTGGATTATCATAAAAGTATTTCTAGTAAATGAGTCAGAAAAGGAATAATTACCCATGGATCCCTCATAGTTCTCAGATTCTGTGCTCAGGAAGCTGTTGACCTTCTTTACTGCAGCCATCTGGACCTCCAGGTCCGCCAGATTCCTCACCACCCAGTTCAGGTAGTTTGTCACCTTAACAAAAAACACGTTGAGGACATTAACTTTTTTTTGCTGTTGAAATGAATAAATAAACCTGATGACCACTGTTGCATGCTATAAATTCAGTAAAGCTGTGTTTAAACTCACAGTCAGGGCATATGTTAGACCCAGTCCAACCAGACCAGACTGAGATGAGGTCCAGATAGCTGCCACTGCTGCAGTGAGGACAATCACAGCACCCAGATAATCCTGAGAGGAAAATACAAATGCTATTATATAGGTTTTACAATTGGTACATGTTTGTCTCTTATTCAGTGATGTAAAATTGTTTTGCCACAGATTTACTAGTTGATAGCAATGTACTGTTAATTAGGGCTGTCAAGCGATTTACAATTTTTATCTAAAATTACACGACGTGGCAATTAATTCATCTAATTAATAGAAATTACACCCAAACAATAATTCAAAGTCATTATTGTGTAAAATTAGAAACTCATCAAATAGACATTACAATAAGTAGCTTACAAAAAAAATCTTATTCAACAAGAGTATTTCCAACCCGATCTCATGAGAAAACGCAACTATTTTAAGAGATGGTGATTTCGCGTGGAATTCATATGATAGAATTCGTACAAAAACGTACGATTTTTGCATGAAGCTCCGCCCCAAAACCTAACCCTCAGTGGGCGTACGCCGTAAGCAGATTGTACGAAAACCTAAGAATGGGATCATATGAATTAATTAGATTAAGTAAAATAGTTACAAATTGTCTTGTTATTGTTAATATTTCTACATCATGCAAACACTGCTTAAAGTTTTTCAATTTATAATTATTCAAGTAAAGTCTTTTTGTGTTGTTGTTTTTGTGTTCCGTTTTATAATATAATTAACATTAATAATTCGACAAGATGACTGGTAGTGTTTTACTATCAACTTGCTACTTTTGTCATTCCTCAGATTCGCCACCTCTGAAATCTAAAAACTCAGTGCGATCATCAGCATGTGGCACTTTACTTACAGTTCTGACCTCTAGCCACCGGTTGGCAGCAGAGAGAAATAGGTAGGCTGTGTTGTTGGTGTCAGTTAGCTCCAACATCCGCTGCTTAAAGCGAGCCTCATGCCTGGAAACAGAGACCTTTTACTATGCGAAAACCATTTAGTGCGTGATACAGAACCGTGACCGACTACAGCTAAACAGCAACACAGCTGTGAAGGATGAGAGTGTTCAATTCATTCATGTAAACACTCTGGAGACTTAACAGAGGAGATAAAAGCTTAATATTTTAATGTTTCTTTTCGGATTACTTTAAGTCAAGGATGGTTGAATGTTCACCATGTGTTTATAAGAAATATCCTGGAGCCACTGAGACTGCGACAGTTCTGCACGGCTGATATTGCACAAAAATGATTTTGTATCATAAAGACGCATTTAATTCTATTGTCACTCATATGCAACTGCTTAGTTCCGCATACAGTCAGGGGAACAGAGAAAACGAGAAAATGTGGGTTATTCAGTCATGTGCTTTCAGAAAAGTCTAGATTCACTGACCTGAATGCTCGGATGGTGGTGAGGCCTTCTGCAGTCTCAGAGAAATGACAGAGAAGAGGCAGTTGAGTGGAGTCATCGAGATCTTGCAGATCTCTGAAGGAGAAAAAGAAAAAACAGCAGACAGAAAGATAGAGAGAGTCAATAGAGCTTAGTCGGGTTTTGGAAGTAAAAATGTCTTTCAAAATCTTCATTGCAAAACTGATTTTAGCGATTACTGTATAATTATTGCAAGACAAGAACTATCATGAGCTCCAAGTTTGCTAAACAATGGTATATGCTTTTTAATAGTCAAATTTCAGGTGAAGTGTTACACTACACAAAATGTTGGTGGTAGTTACTTGACAAACAGTGTTCTTTTCATGCAGTGCATGTAATATGTTTACAATGCTTCATGGGATTCATTTTATCATTTTATTTATTATGTTTCCTTTAAATCTAAAGTTATGTTGTGACTCGTCTTGGAGCTAGTTGGTTAAGTTAAAATTATTTTTGTTAAAGTAGCATAGTAGAAACTGGGAAACAGCATTTCCACTTGCCATCATACTTTGCACAGAACCGGATAGGGAGAAAATTGGTATTGTTTGTATATTTGTATTTAAAACAGTTTCTAATATACTGGTGTTTTTAAGGGGGTTTCCATTGTGGTGAAGTGTAGAGGATGTGCTTGGTTTGAGAGAACATGCTAACAAGAACGCAAGTTGCTTTAAAGATGTGTAGCGAAAGCCATTTTTTTTCATCTTGTGGTGAACATCGGAGTGTAAAAAGGAAAAATTTGGAGCAGGGTTCTATATTTATTGATTGTTGATTGGATTTTGAGATGTGGGCGTTGCACTCAAAAAACGCATACGAGCTTGCTCATATAAGTTCTGACATTTTGATTAAAGAACTTTATTCAATCAAGTTATTTTGACATGTCTAAGTTGAGTTGGGTTTACTCAATTCAAGTTTATTAAGTAGAGATAACATGTTTCCAACCTTTGGAACCACTGTCCATGACTGAATCAAAATATTCTTTTGAGTTCATTCATTGTTCAGTGAACTACTTACTTGGAAGCAACCCGAAAGTACTTCTGGATGAAGTAGAAGGCTACAGCGAGGGGCACTAGTGCGATGAGAAAAGCAGGGGTGACGAAAGCAATGACCCCAATTGCAGAGAGACAGAGTAGAGTGGAGCGAGTGAGAGACTCTAGTGTCGGGGGAATGTGCTGTGGAGATAAAGTCGCACATTAGCACACATACGCCATATTCCTCATCTCATTAATACAATAATGTTGACTACAGTAGCATAGAGGTCACAAGTTTGTGTGGAAACCCAAGGCTCGTCTCAATAGGCTTAAAATGAAAGAGACGTACTTGACACTTCAAACAGATCTCTTTCTGTCAGTCTTTCTCTCACCTGATCGATGATGTTGGTGTCCGCTGAGAAACGGTTCAGGATTTGTCCAAGCGGGGTGACATCAAAGAATCTAACAATGGTGTAAAAGAACAATTTATAATGACATTCCTGGTTGAGTCAATATCAGAATTGTGTTCCCCTCAAATAACAGTAGGATTCATAATATTGAGTGAGTACCTGATGGGAGCATGAATGATCTTGTTGAGGAGGTCATGATGGAGGTTTGTAGCTGCAGCTACTCCAAGAAACTCTACAGTTAAGGAAGTGATAAGGCAAAGTGCTATCGCAGCCCCGCACAGGATAATAAACACCGGCACATAGGAACGATGCTGTAAAACATGCAAAGAACTCCACTTTAGTATAACTACAAAGTAGTATGAAAGACAACATTTCAAAGAGGAAACAGCAGTTGTGCGTCACCTCTGCGATCTGTGTGGCATCATAGTTCTTTGTGTAATTGGTTGCGTTGATAAAAGAATCTTCAAGGATTTGGTTAAGTGAGTTTGAGGACGTCCAAGCTGCTAGCCAATAGTCAATGGCCACCATAACTGAGTGCTTGGCCAACTTGGACGACACCATCAGGAAGACCATGAGGAAGCCACCTGAGGAAAGGTAACGGCAGCACATCTTCCATGGGATCTTAGAACGCGGCTAGTGGTGGTGGACATGTTGTCGTCTTCATCCTCCTCCACTTCCTCCTCTATGGAATGGAAAAAGAAGGTGTCCAAGACAGGTTTTTCCAAATGGAAAAAGGTTGTGCTGAAATGCAAACATTTACCTTCATCCTCGTCGTCAATCTGGTTCTTCGCCTCTCTGGAATAGAACGCTCTCCTCAGGGTCTTCCTCTCCAGGTGGTCTGACTCTCCAGTTCGGTCTCCTAAAACAATGCAACAGAAATGCAACTTTTTCAAAACTGGTGCCGATATTATTTTGCCCCAATTTGCCAATTGCGTCTGAACGGTAGTCAATGGTGAAACACTTAGCCAGTCTACATATTTTGGGATTTTGGGCTGCAGATTTTGGGCAGTTGGAGTTGACAGATCTCACAATAAATCAGTCGTGTATGATGGACACAGACTCTAATCTGTACAGATTTTAAAATTCATGCAATGTATTCCAGCCTTTCGTTTTTGTCTTTTAGAAAAAAAAAATCCATTTAAATTCAAGTTCCAAATTAAAATTTTCTCATAATGTGTCTTTTTTAAATCTCTCTTTATTATCACTGAAAAAAAAAAACATTTTCATTAAGAATTTCATTGATTTAAAGGTGAAGGACCTTTTCAAGCTCTTGGTCATGTCTGTTCATCAGGGTCTTCCAGTGCTCGTAGAGTTCCACATCATGAGTCTGGATATCCTTTAATGTCCCCTCTCTAGCACTGAACCGTCCTTCATGGCTATTATCTACCACACAAAGAAAGACAGAGTCTAAAGCCATTTGTTTTTGGTTATTGCCTTTACTCTAAAAGCAGGATGAAGTAATTCATTAAGACATTCTCCTTTTTCAGAGTATCGTGAAGAACCAGCCTCAACATTTTCAAGATCATCAATCAGCAAAGCAGTTACCCAGTCAGCATGGATGAGGTACTGCAGCTTATGAGTGACCAAGACCAATGTCCGTTTGTCGTCCTGAAGGAACTTGAGTATCCCCTCCTGCATCAGATGATCACTGAGGTGGATGTCCAGGGCAGAGAACGGGTCATCCTATAGGTAAGCAAACCCAAAACCAGGTTAATTCTGGTTGTTTTCAAATTCAATTCAATATGAGAATACAGAAACAGATCTTTAGGAACTTTAGGATTTAGGAACCCTATTTAATATAAGAAACCAGGATTAATTCAGCTTTGCTTGATGTTTGTTTCAACTTGAGACAACATTAAACTCAGGATATTTGGAAAAATAAAGGTTCCAAAAGGGAATTTTCACAGCAATGCTGTATAGAAAAACTATTTTGAGTTCCCTAAAGAACCTAAAGAGCTTTTTTTCCCATTATAAACAACCTTTCCAAGGTTCCAAGGATGTTAAAGGTTCTTTATGAAACCATAGAGGCCAATAAAGAACCCTTTTTAAGAGCGCCGTCAATACAAAATTACCATCTCTGATGGTATGATCAGTTCAGAAAGCCATTCAAAAGCAGAGAGCAACTATTTCAATAGTAATTAAATGCGCTTTATATTTGCTTAAATCACTTCCCCATTGACCCAAAATGACACTAAATCAACCCTATTGACTTTTTAGGATGTGAGACATAACGTCATTCCAAGGAATGGTAATTGGAATGGAATGAATTCATGATCCTGTCCAGAAGGGTGTGTAGTTATGTATAGTAATCCAATAACAGCCCTTACACTTAACTGTGTTTTCTGCTATCGCTGCCACAACGTACCCTGTGCTATCATGTGTCAGTTAAGAAATCTCTTCTGGGACTACCTCTGAAATTGAATTAAAAGCTGTGGTCATTCATAACATCTCAGACGTGTGGCATATCACTTGTGGAGGGTGGAGGTAAGACACTATATCGGGGAGTTATCTGTATTGGAAAAGTTGGTTCCTACCAGGAAAACTATGTTGGTGTTCTGGTACAGAGCTCTGGCCACACAGATCCGTTGTCTCTGACCACCACTGAGATTAATACCCTGTCGGATTACAACACACAAACACAAATTAAACACTTTTGATTCTGATGTCATAGTGTAACATCATGGTAGTCTCAATAACAAGTTTTATTTGATTAGTATCACGGCAGCTGAGGTCAGAGAGCTGGTCTCAAGCCCAGACACAGTGAGCTGTCCTTTCTTACCCGCTCTCCGATTTCAGTCTGGTCTCCAAAAGGAAGGAGGTCGATATCTGGTTGAAGCGAGCAGGCATCAATCACCGCTTTGTATCTGTCCGAGAGATTTAGAGTTTAAAAATATAAGAATGTTTCCTCAAAAATCAAAGAGTAGGAATCTTGAACATGAGATCTTGAGGGAGTGAAAATGAACAATGTCATGACCCGGAGTTTCCACAGAGAGTTTTATTATAGTTGAGGTCTGGCCCTGAACGCTGTAAAAAAAAATCAGCCCACTAAACTTGAAAACGTCAGTGTAAGTGCTGACTGATTTAAAATCAAAGTGCTGTTAATGCTACAAGCCACAATGGCAAGTTCACAACATTTTTTCTGATCATTTTGACTTTAAAGTCAATGATAATCTCCATTCAAAACCACTTTTATTTCCATGACATTTCAAATGAAAAAAGAAATTCAATAAGAAACTCATTTTATCTATCAAGTATGGTTTGGATTAGGTTTGGATGGTGAAAAGTGTGGATTCTTTATCAGAATAATTAGCCATTTATGTATTGTTACAGCATGATTGCTGAAAGGTTAAGGGAATGTTAGGGGGACGTTGTGGGCTCTGCTGAGACACACAACAAAAACTAATATCCCATACGGCCTAAGTGATATATTTTTAAATTATTATTTTGATTAAAGACATGATGCATTTTTTTAGGAAAAATTTGCACCAATGAATTGTTCACAATGCAAAAACATGCTTTAAGGAGAAAAATAAGGACAATTTTGAGATTATGTTGACTTTATGATAAACACATTCAAGTTAAAACTCATAAGTCAAAAATAAATAAACAAATAGATACACAAAGATGTTGTTCTAGCATAATGGCATTTTCTACAGTAAAGCTTTGAAGTACTAGGCTTCCCTTCTATGTTTCTGATTAAAAAGTGATATTCGATGAGAAAAAAGAAAAGAAAAATAGGACTTGATTTGATCCATTGGAGGTTAATTGGATGGTGAAAAGAAGGCATGCTGTATCAGAATGCTAAAACAGTTATGTAATGTTGGAGCATGGTTGCAGAATGGTTAAGGGAAGAGGAATGTTGTGTCATGCACAACCTAAAACAAATGTTCTAGTGATGCAAACAATGAAACTAATATCCCACATGGCCTAAGTGATGTCATTTCAAAGGAAAAGCAAGCTATTATTTTGATTAAAAAAATTATGACAGTTTGGGGAGAATGAATCATTCACCAATGAATCATTCACAATAAGACGATGCATTAAGGAAGTAAACCGTATCAATTAAATACATAGAGAGATGGCCGAAATTATTGTAACAAGTTAAATAGATAACAAAGAAGTTGTTCTAACAAAATGGCATTTTCTACAGTGACATTTAGAGATCTTTTGAGCTCACCTCTGTTTATTGAAAGGACTTCCAAATGTGATGTTTTCCTCAACGGTGGCGTTCAGCAGCCATGACTTCTGCGTTGCGTAGGCCACGGAGTACCTGTTTTTACTGAGCCATGACAGGTAGAAAAAGAGAGGAAGAAGGAAAGAATTGATAAGCTGGAAATGTGGAAAAACACCCATCACAGCAAACACTAATGTTTCTGCTATGAAATGAAGGAAAAAAACTGGTTAATGATGAGATTAAAGCTTAAATGCAGGGAGACCTTCACTGTGAAAGCTGATGTGTGTTTTACAACATTTTCTCCTTTCTTTTCTTATTCAGAGACTGCAGTTTTAATCGCTACAAAACCAAAAAGTAAACCACATGATCTCGAGAACAGCCTCTTGTTTGACAAAACAGATCTGGTGTTTTTTCCATTGGAGGGGTCCAGCTTTAACTTATCTAAATATTGTCCGAAATCAATATCTGTACAAGAAACCCCCAGTGTGTCCAAGAGAGGTGAAGACTCCCGGCATTTTTAAACACTTTGCACTGCACATCTCACAAAAACAAACAACACCACCCATTTTATCGAAGCCAGAGAAATGTAAAGGAAGGGTTTTGTAAATGAATGCATGGGGGGGGGGGGGGGGGATGAGGGCACATCTGCTGAAAAAGTTCGCAAACGGGTGTACCTCCGATCTTCATGAGACAGCTCTGTATCGTGCCCGCTGCAAATCGACATTATAGAACATCAACACTGCTAGTTAGCAGTTGGCAAACCAAGAATCTGTAGTGTAGACCATTTGATTTTGACTAATGTTGGCCATTTTTACGTTTTGTTTTATAGAGGTCACTGTGTGGCATGTAAGCGTGTGAAGACCTCTGGTGAAATACCTTATGTTCCCATCGAAGAGTATCTCACAATCAGGCATCCTGATTTAGCGCACCATTGGGGAAGAGGACACAAAGAAACAAACACACACACACACACACGTGACCAGCGTTAGTTGTGCATCAGGACACATGCCGTTCTGTAAGAACACTGACAGACTCTCCTCATGAGGTGGATAGCGAAGTGATATTTTGAACTATAACTGGTTTCCACAAACTTTTAGTTTCAGTAATATTAGTTATGGGATTACATTTTAATATGAGAAGCATGATCATTGGTCTTAGAAACCTAACTGGAAAATCATTCATTGCATGTTAGCAAAGACAGCAGTGCCTGACATACCGAGACTGAATTCACAACTTGTCTTAAAGTGCTCTTATTATACTTTTTTTCAGTTATTATCTTTTATGTAGTGTGCTATATAGCTGTTTATGAATGTAAAAGTTAAAAGAAAGAACTGATTCTGAATTTCCTGAAACGAGTCGTCAGTAACTCTTACTTCCTGCACAAACCTACGTAGGTTTGTAACACATTTGCATAATGCTCACAACTAGTCTTCATTGGCTGCCCTCGAACAATGTCTACTTTGACCAGCCCTCAAACACTGTAGTTGTAGCTGAGGCCTGGATAAGTTTGTTTTGTGCTGTCGACATGTCGAGAAGATGCTGTTTTCTGCACTGCGAAATCAAAACCGCTTTCCATGCACTTCCAAAGAATGAGGAATAGGGCTTGAATTGATACAGTAAAACCAACTCCATCATTACTGTTCGTATAACTGTGTATACAAATCTTTGGAAGCCTCAGAGCTGAAATTCAGATACGGTAATGGCCGTTCTATTTCTGACATGCACGCTAAGTGACAGACTGTTCAATCTGACCAATCAGAGCAGAGTATTTCTCTGAAAGGAGGGGTTTAGGGAGACTGGATCCTTTGAACCGTAAGAAAAGAGATGATGCTGCAATGTAAATTATGAGAAAATTACAGTGTTGTGTTGTTGTTTTTTAACCTTGGATAAATATAAACCTATTGTAGAAGACCGTCAAAAACAAAATTAGGAACCATTAAATAAGCATAATAGGGGCACTTTAACAAATTAGTTTTCCTCCATATTATTGTGAACTGAATGCAAATATAAACTGTACAATTACAGGGGCCCCGAAAAATAATTTTGTAATTGTCCATACAATAAAAGTCACTGGGGTTCAAAACAACACTGGGCCCCATTAACTTTCATTGCATGGACATTTTTCAAAATATCTTCTTTTGTGTTCCACAGAAGAAATTTAGAACTGTTTGGATTGGAATGCAAATGCTGACTGAATTCTCATTATTATAGAGAATTGTCATAATTATTTGTAACTGTAAGCCCCTCTTAAAATGTTTGAATGCCACTGCATTAGGTAAAAAAATACAAGGACTACAAACTTAGGAATTTAAACAACTAAGATTTCCTCTGGTATTTCTGCTGTAATAATGACAACGCCTATTGTTTTCAAACTTTTTATTAACAGAAACCAATAGTGCTTATATATTAAATTAAGTGTATTAACCCCAATTCATATTGTGACTGCCAAGATTTTGATTATGTATTTTCTTCAATAAAAACAATAGTTATCGAGAGGGGGAAAAATAATCTGATTTTAGTTTGCATCCTGGTTTTTAGCATTTAAATTAAGTTGAGAACCACTGCACTAGTACCACATATTTTATCCTCTAAAAATAATATTTGGACCAGCTGGTTAAAAGTAATCGCAAAACAAAATGGCTCTGAAAACTTTGGCTAGTTATGAGAAAATGTTTTTAGATGCAAAATCTAATGCAAATCACATTTTAAGTGACTTACGTTAATATAATTTCGGAGCCACTGTAAATGTATATAAATATTTAGCATGTGGATCTGCTTGGCTTTGCTTACAAATGCTAATCAGAGACCATCCCCAGCATGGAGATGGAGATATTCACAGAAAGAAAAGCATTTGCCTTGTGTGCTGATAACGCAGAGGACAGAATTACACGTGGGAGAAAAAGACAGAAGAAAGATAGAAAAAATACACAGAGCCAGTGTAATGAGTAATGCATAGAGTAAGACACACATACACTAACACACAAGAGTAAGACGGTCCTCACACACATCTGTGTATGTACACCATGGTACATACATCATAATAATAGCGGACGCGATTCACAGTGGGATATTTTTGTGCATATGTGTGTTTGTATGTGCGAGTCTGGCATGCAGATGTACTCCCCTGTTTTCAACTACATAAACACAAACTTTCAACTGCTTTAGGAGGTCACAACAGGCAGGAATTTGGCCCCTTTGAGTTTTAATGCCAGTCCATAATGTTCATAAACACTTCTGCAAAATAATACATGATAGTATTTTCAACAATAATTATGCAATTTTTTAATTCTCACTTGCTCCAGAAGACTTTTCCACTGATCGTCTGCATCTCCCCAGCATAGCCAATAGCAGGGAGGATTTCCCACAACCCACCTGGCCCACAATCATGGTCAGCTGACCTGAAGAGGGAAACGAATTAATGAAGGTTAATCACAGTTTTATATGAACAGGTTTTGCCCTTACGGACAGATTTTATTGATGTTCACTGTCAATGGTAGATGCCATCTGTTTGGTTATCAAGCTAGTTAGCCCTTAGCTTAATATAATGAGGCTATCAAACCACTAAACTTGAGCCAAGACATTATGTACTGAAAATTTGTATTTTCAATATTTTGATTTATTTTTCATTGGTGTAGGGCTGCCTTTTAAGCAAAAACCTGCCATAATGAGCTGTTTTGGATCATTTTGGTTTATATCACATATCACATTTTTATCACATTATGATCTTCATTAATAGATCTAGTTCCTGGTAGATAAATAAGCAAATTAATAAACTATGTTCAACTTTAAATGATAAATAAATAAAGCATTTTGAAGCTTTGGATATCTACGTTATGTATTTATGACATTTATATATTATTGGTTAAATAAATAAATAACACACTTTAGATATTTAAGATTATTTATTTATATACTTATTATATGTACAGGTTATTTATTATAAATACAGAAATTACAAGAACTGGATATCTAAGAGTATTTATTTATTATGTATTATTTATAAATAAATAAGCACTCTTGATGTCTATGATATTTATTTATGCTATTTATATATTATTTGTTTAATAAATACATGCATAAATAAATTACAAGCACTTTAGATATTTAAGATTATTTATTTATGTATTTATATTTACAGGTGATTTATTATAAATACATAAAAGCACTCAAAATATCTAAGAGTATTTAAACGTTTTTATTTATTATATGTATATATGATTCATTGTAACATAAATTAACATAATATAACATAACATAACATAACATAACATAACATAACATAACATAACATAATAAAAAAGACAAAGCATTGATTGTAAATTAGTAGTAAATTAGTAGTAAACAGTTTGTACCTGTAGGGATTCGGATGTTGATATCCGACAACGTCGACAAGTTGCTTCCCCATGTGAAGAAACCATCATTCACCTGAATGAGACATGTGACAATAACAAATATAAACAGAAACCACAGGGGTTAGCATGATGGAAAGAAACCAGCACAAAGCAGAACTCATGTGATATGATCTTTTCATCTCTGCGCGTACAAGCTACTTCTGTCTGAAGACATTTACATCTTCTGGATGTTTTCTGAATTCTATTTTCCAAATGTTTATTTATAATAATGATAACACTCCCATCCATCAGAGCAGCACAGTAGACCAGAACAGCATACTGGGAAATGGGAGAACGCTGAACAATCAAAAACATCTGTGAGAACAAGAGAGCGAGAGAGAGAAAGAGTAAAATGGGAGTAATGGTTGAGAATGACTGAAGTGAAGGAGTGTAAATGTCAGAGTAGATTAGGCCATATTCATAACAAAATGAGTGGATGTGACAGTAGGTCACTGTGGGAGAATCCATGAGGATATGTGTATATGTGTGTTTACTAGACTCGTTAGATAAAAAAAAAATACTGGAGCCAAATGAATAAGCCATTACTTATTCATCCCAAAATCGGAACCGATTAACGCTTTTACAAAGCCCTCATTCTTACCTCATAAATATATGCATCAGAACTACTTTAGACTTAGAAGTCATCATGGCATTCGCCGTCAGCCATGTATAAGAATCATCAATTAACTTTCAAAAGTGATTTTATGTTATTTTATTTTTTAAGTGTAGTTAGTAAGGTTAAGGGTTATAAGAACTCTTTCCAGTTTTCCAGTCATTCTTCAAAATTACAAAAAGAATCATTAATGCAGTTGTTAAGGAATCCGAATAATTATGTCTAATCAGAATCACAACCAGAATCATTAAATTTACGATTCCCACCGCTAGTCCAGAGGGATGGTGAAGGAAGCGGACCCTCCGGGGACCGAGAAACAGAGGCGAAACCAAAAAAAATAAACACTTAAATTAATGTTCTTCTGATTTTTAGTCCTGGTTTTTCTTCTCGTGAGAATCCCAAACTGCACTCAGAGGGAAGCTGAACCCAAACGAACATGTCTGAGAAACTGTCACAAACCCCATATGGGGGGTTTTAAACCAGATGAGAAAGGAAAGAAAATACTCAGGGAAAAAAACGGTGTGTGTGTGTGTTAAAAAAATGGGGTTTAAACACTTCCTCTAGCAGAGTAGGAGTAAAACAACCTATTGGTCGTGACTTTACTGGCGGTTACTGGCGTCTGGATGAGAACATGCAGACCCTGAACTCTCTTAATGAACTTTCACACGTCTCTGTGAGCGAGGAGTGCCTGAGAATCAGTGATGATGGGGTCTTTGGCGAGGATAGTGACATCTGACCTGTACAGCGACATCTTCGGTCTCCGAGGGCCGCAGCTGCCTGCGCATGGGCTGCTCGTAGTTATCCATACGATAACGCCCCTTCCTGTTGATCGCCTTTGTCTATACCATGATAAAGAGAAAAAGAGAGATTAAGGGAAAACTTAAGGAAAAAGATTCACAAAAGTTTTTCATCTAAATTCCTTTTAGGAGTTTGACAGCTCCTGGTCACAAGGAACTCATTGTATTGAACAGATTCTTCATTTGTGACGTGCATGCTGTATCATTTTAGATCAGAAAAACATTTTTTAACAATAAATGTCTTTTCAGAGCTCTTTAATGTGACAAATCACCAGAAATGTATAGTGCTATAATAAAACACATCACTAAAATTATAAATATAACATTAAGTATATGCACTATAATTTAATACATTATAGAAATGATTAATAATTAGGTTTATATTGTCTTTTTTTGTAATATTCAATATATTCTCAACCTATTACTTTATGTTGACAGCACATGGGTTTGCAAAAACACCAGGGTTGGTAAATAATGCCAGAATTGTCATTTTGGGTCAGCAAATATCATGTGACTCTCAAAAGCTGCTGTCATGACCAAAAACTAGGAACATGAGTTCACGCTTGGATCTAGCCAAGGCATTTTCCCAGCTTAACACCATTTCCTCTCCTGGACCCCCTTCCTCCTTCTTCCGCTCACAGTATATATTTCCATCCTTAGACTTAATCTCTCGTTCCCTCCCTTTCCTTCACCCCTTGCTCCATCTCTCCTCCTCTCAGGGGACGCGTAGTTAATAGTTCTGTCTTATATTTGTCCTTCTCTCAGAGAACAGCTGAGGGCCACTGCACTGACCAAAAAGAGAAGCTTCTCTTCAACGCTTTTATGAGATCTTAGCTATGCTGGCTGAGGAATGACCAGCTCCCGTTTCAGCCCCCTAAACGTGGGAGAGTTGTCTCTTGAGACATGACCATGTGGAGCCTCATGTTTGCTGTTATCGGAGGTCATAAAGAGTGTGATTATCTCAGTTTCAATCACTGTTTTTATATATACTATTGAAAATATTTGATGCCACAGTTGCTCTATTTAGAAAACCACCCCTGGTTAGTGAGAAACTCAACTGTTGAAATTATGTAATAAAATGTCAAAATTGGTGTTAAATTGTGTAGCTTGTTGAGGAGAAATGTACTATTATTTTTCTGAGCTAACAAATTTAGGATTCTCAGCTGGCAGACAATAAAACGTGTAAAAAATCCCCAACCATTATTCAAAATCAAACCATTATTCAGCCACACAGAAATGCCCAAGCAACTGCATTGCAACATGCTAAAACCACTGAAAACACCCCTGCATTTTAATCAGAAATTGTGAAAAAAATTTAAGTACTTGCCATTAAAATACATTGTAACATAATTGAAATGATTTTTACTTTACTTTTTACTTTACTTTAGTTTTAGCTCTTTCTAACCTAAATGGAGAACTTTGGGCACTTATCTTGTATGTTCTCAGTGTTTGGTGAAAAAAATCCAGTGAGAAAAGAAGTTATAAACATTAATATTAATTTGTTTCTCTTGTTCAGTTACAGGGCAGGAAAAGTCCCAGTTAATCAAAATATAATTTTTCTCCCCTAAAACTGATCCAAGAACATTCTATCCATTTTTAAACTTCAGAAAAAGATACTCTGATGCCAAATATTTTCCAAAACGCTAAAGAATATAAAAATGAGATTACCACATTGCAACCCAGCTAGTTTAGGGGCTTCTTGTTCCTCATAAAGCTCTACTAAACTTTAAAGTTTGGAATTGTTTATGAGTATTGCAAAATGTGTTAAGGTGCAGTCACATTAGCAAAATTAATAGTCCATTGTCTATAGTCAATAGCGATCTATGAAGCACACCTTACACAGGTTAAATTCAAACCAAGCAGCTTTCTGTTAGTCAACATGGCGAATCCGCGTGACCAACTGCGAAATCTGCATGGAAAATCTTTCGCTCTCACACAAAATTCCAGATCACGTGGATTCCTATTGAAATGACAGGATTTCACTTGCGACAATTCTTAAACAATGGTGGTTTCACAAATGGTTCAATGGGTTCAATTCACCATTCGTTGACAAACTTGAACCCATTGCAATATCTACGTGGAGAAATCTTTTACCCTTACGTGAAATTCCCGATCGCATTTATTTCTACTAGAAATGACTGGATTTCGCCCATTAATGTTGCCGAACAATGGTAAATGACCATAATTTTAAGTTGCAAATTTGCAAGTGAACACTCACATCCCCTTGGTATTTGTATTTCTTTCCGACCTCTAGAGGCATGGACATATCTCCGTTTCTCCAGCTGTCATCTCCAATCTCGTCACTTTGCAGGAACTCGCTGAGCTTCTGTACACTGCACATACAAATCAGATGATCATATCCTTACAGAGAAGCCAATATGAGGTAATGGTGGAGTTAGTGACATACCTAACAAGGGCCTTGACGGCAAACCTGACCACCGTGGACAACAGGAAGAGTGGCGTGACCAGAATGTGGAATAGAGCCAACGAGGCAAACGCCTTAGCTGGACTGAGCCTGACCTCTTCAATATAGGCGTGTGTGACAAAGGTCTACAAAAACAAGATACAAGATAACGTATGGTCTACATGTTGGATGAACTGATTGAAGCCTGCAATGATGATATCTTATATGATACCTATATGATATCTTACCGCCAAAACTGCAGCAATGGGGATGGCGGCATTCAAAAATACTGTGGAGATAAAGAGGGACAGAACTATTTTTTCAGCCAAATTAGAACCAAATAGCCCTGATTCAGAAAGTTAAACAATATGAGATTATGGGTTGGGGTGTAATAACAAGGGGAGGGGTTTATGCATGTGGGAAGGGCATATGATGGAAGGAGGAGCTTGTCATACTGGACATTGATGTGTAGAGGGCGAAAGTCTTGAGACTGGTCAGCTCTTTTCCTCGGGTCTCTTCCACACGGTCACAGAAGATGTTCTCCCATGCATAGAGCTTCAGGAGCTTTATTCCTTTCAAGATCTCTGTCGTCTTTTTAAGACGGTCTGTCGAGTAGTCCTGAGGAAATATTTAGAAGTCACAAACATGAGCTTGATGGTGTGTTGACAACACACACATGCACAAAGGTGTAGGTGAAGCTCACCAGCGTGCTCTTCTGTGTGTCTGCCAACTTGGTAGCGATGAGGTACTGAACTGGGGCAAGCAGCAAAATGACACCGGCCCCTATCAACGCGCTGTCACCCAACAAATAATATAGCAGGATCACTCCCATAATGATCTAAGAACAGAAATAAGATGTTTTTTTGTTTGGGGACACAGATGCGGTTGATTTATCTGCTTCAGAAGTGTTTTCGCTATGAAATACCTGAACTGGCATGGCCCACAAGTTGGGGCATAAGAAGAGAAACCACATGAGCTGATTGGTTTCTATGGCAACAAGATTGTTGATCTGGCCGAGCGTCATCTCTCCCATGGACATGTTTGATGTAGAGAGACGCAGTATTTTATTGTAGATCATCGCCTAGAGGGTGAGATCCAACACGTGAATCACAAAAAACGTTAACCTTTCAATTTTATCATTATGTGATCATTTTTGTAAATATATTTCTATTTAGTTTAATTTTTTGAGTTTTAGTTTTTTAGTTTAAGTACTCCAACATGAGCTTACTTAAAATAGTTACCATTTTTTTATCAATTTCAATTTATAATTTTTACCAGTTTCAATTTATTTGATTTCAACTTCATTCCAATTAACAAAAACTTTTAGTAGTTTTAGTTTTAGTTAACAATAACATCACTGAGAGTAATAGAATAAAATATAATAAAATAGGACAGAGCCTAATAGAAAAGAACAGAATAGAATAAAAGTATAATTGAATTGAACAGAATGATGTAGAATAGAATAGCATAGAATAGAATGAACTGAAAAAAAATTAAATAGAAGCAAGTAGAAAGAATAAAACAGACAAAATATTGGATGAAGTTGAGTAAAAATAAAGAATAATGGGACAAAGTAGAGTAGAATAGATTTGAACAGGAAAAAGCTAAATAAAATAGAATATAATTCACTTTCCTAGTAATGTAAGCATTTGTTTTATACCATATTTTTTCAATTACACAATACAACTTGACCTGCTGATGAATATAAAAATAAATCTAAATCTCTCTGACAAATCTCTCCATGTTTGACTTCCAGTAAACTCTACAAAACTTACAAGCAGTGCCCCGCGCAGGTTAATGCCGGTTTCTATTGTGACGTAGTAGGAGGCCTGCAGGAATGTTCTCTGCAGCACGAGTGCCAGGAACAGCAGAACGGCTAGAACTGACGTATTCTGCAGCAGCTCAGTGGAAGACATGAAGTAAACCCCGAAAGTCATGTTCCCTGTCTGACAGGACATAAACAGAGTATGAACACACACACACACATAATACATAACAACACTTTGGCATTTCAGCCCTCATGATGTCATACACAAGCACACACTAAAATAAAGACAGTGTCGCTGGCAGCAACATGTGTGTGAGAGAGAGTGTGATGTGAGTGGGGAATTTTCCATGTCACACAGATATGCATGTCTGTTTTGGATTCATTTTGTCACTCACACACATATACGGTGACTCCAAAACGTATTTGGACATTTAAGACACACTTGAAACTGCATAAATGTCATTTCATTGAACACAAAATGTCAATCAGTATTTTCTTTTTTTCAAGAAAGAGAGCAAAATTATTATTTTTTTAATTTTAGCACAAAAACAGGGTTGTTAGGGTTCAAATTATAATTATATATTATGTATTTTAATATCAATTTATAATTATACATTATAAAATAACACAAAGTTTGGGGCTGGTAAGATTATTAAATGTCTTTGAAGTAACCCTCTTATGCTTACCAAATTTGCATTTATTTGTGTACAGTAAAACGGCAATATTGTGAAATATTATTACAATTTAAAATAGCTGTTTTCTAAAGATTTCAAATATTCCAGTGATGGCAAAGCGGAATTTTCAGCAGGCTTCATTTACATGATCCTTCAGAAATCATTCATATGCTCATTTGGTGCTCAAGAAACAAATGGTTGTACAGCTTAATATTTTTATAAATAGAAAGTTCAATAGAACATCCTTTTTTCAAATAGACTTTTTTGTAAGAGTGTATTTTTATCAGTTCATTCGCTTTTTATCCTTGATTAATGATTTTTTTCGAACAGTAGTGTGTGTATTGTTCAAACTTAAAACAAAAAGTATCTGGGCACTTGTTTGCAGACACCATGACAAGACAAATGCAGTGATATCATCCTTATCTAAACCTCATGAGAGTGCATTTTCAGGCGCATCATGGTCATCTGAGCAGGGAGAACACACTATGTGAAATCTAATAATTGCTGTCATCTCAAGGCGATGATGACATACGGTTCTCTCATTAATAGCACTGACGCCTCTGTGACATCACACAGGAAGTGATAAATGGCAAGACAAAACAGAAGACATCAGACTGTAAATCATTCTCTACAATACTGTCACGTTGCACTCAGAAAAAATAAATACAGTCTAATTAGTAGCATAACCACTATCCCAATATCTGCAGCAAATCATTTGATAGACAGTTATTTAAACAACATCCTAAATGATTTAACAAGGCTTGTTACGAATGGGCTCCAAAGTAAATGAGATAATATCATAGTGCTGTGAGACAGTGACTGGATTATGATATATTTCCATTACATTAGTTGCGTAGTTGTCTTTTTCACTCCATTTCCCAGTTTTATCATCACTCCGGTATGTATATGGGATTGACCATCGTTTTTACTCTCAAAGTGCCCTGTTCATAAACAACAATTACCAAAAAAAAGAATATATTCTTTCTCAGTATTGTCTTGTTTTCTAGTGCAAATGAAGATTTGCACTAGATTTGCCATGTTTTCTTAATTTTTTTGTAACACTTTTCTATGAAGCCCCATTAGTTTATACATTAACAAACATTAACTGAGAAATACATTTGTTACAGTATTTATTTGTCTTTGTTAACGACCGTTACTTAATAAATAATTAAAGCATTGTTAGTTTATGCTTAACTCAGGTCCATTAAATATTGATCTCTTGTGATTGTACTAGTAAATTTTGAAATTAAAAATTCACTTTAATTTAACTAAGATATGAATAAAACTAAAACTCGAATTAAACCCCTTTGGCAAATCTATTGTTGTTGTTGTTTTGTTTTAACAGAAGATAAGACTATCTATTTTTGCTTCTCAGGTAAATGTTATGTATTTTGAAATGTACAGTATCTTGAATGTTTAGAAATTTGTACTGGAAAACAAGACAAAAGTTTTTTGACAAGAGATTTCTATTCTCACTATACCTTGAATAGCGACAGTAACCGTACTGATAAGATGGTGACACACATGAGACGAAACACATACCTTATTCGTCTTGTCACATACCTTAATCTCTGTTGAGTTATTCAGGTGTTCCACAATCCCAGAGATGCAGAGTGGCCCGGCAAAGCCCAGCAGGTCCGCCATGTACCGGAAAGTGCTGCTGAGGAGGATTGACCCCCCAAAGGCCCTGTACATGGATTTCCAGATAGATGGGGATTTGTCTGGGTCCTCTGTGTTCTGCTGTCAAAATTTGATAAGCAACGAGGTACTGGTTAACCAAGACTTCATTACTTCTGTATGTCATCAGATTATAAATGATAATATTTGCTCTTAAACCTGTGATAATCTGCACATACCCTCTGTTCCTCATAGGAATCCTTTAGACGCAGATAGTTGGTCAAGGCCCTCATTGCGATAGGAAGTTTGCCAATCTTCTTCAGCTCAATGGGTCTCTTATGGGCTCCAATGATGAGCGGGTTCATCCACCAATATGTTGCCTTGGAGAGGAGGTTGACGAATGGCTGGAGGAATCGGACGCCCAAGTCCTGCAAGTCTTCTGGGGGCTTCACCCTCTGGGGGTTTGCAAAGAACACGTACTTCTGCAGGTAAGACAAAAATGAAAATACCGCTGGCTTGTTAGGACAATGTACAATTACTCACCTGTGTTTTGGATGATGGATTTTGATTTCATGTTCACTTTAACTACTTAAATAGCTAGACTAACTTGGTCAACAAGAAAGGATGTTGGTCAACAGATTTGATGGTGAACAGCACAAACCAAACACAAACCAACTTGGACCAGTATAGAAATCTGTCCCAGTCCAAGCTGCTTTTTCAGAAGGTTAGCAACTATTTTTATAATTATAAAATGATATACAATATTTTTTTTAACAATAATCTGCCTTAAATAAGTGGATCAAACTAGAGGCATACAGAAAAAATAAAATAATCTGCCTTAAATTAGTGGATAAAAAAGAAAAGAAAAGAATCTGCCTTAAATTAGTGGATTAAATAAAAGGAATATAGGAAAAATAATAGAATAAAATAAAATTAGAGGCATATAGATATATAAATAAAATAAAATAAAATAAAATTCTGCCTTATGGTAGTGAATGAAAAAATGTAATGAAATAAAATTAAAAAAAATTAAATTAGTGGATCAAATAAAAAATAAAATGAAATAAAATAAATAAAAATAAAAATAAAATAATGGAATAATGGAAATTAGTGGATAAAATAAAGGGAATATAGAAATAACAATAGAAATAAAATAAAATTAGTGGATCAAATTAGAGGCATATCATTTGTTTTAAATAAAATAAAAATAATACAATTAATAAGAAATAAAAATAAATCAATTTGCCCTTTGACCCTCGATGAACTCACTCTGACTCTGATAACGTTGATCTCGACAGCCATGAGCAGGCCGTACAGGACCACGAGCAAAGCTGTGATACAGAAACGGAGATCTTGCACCCCCAAGCTCGCCTCTGCAAACTTCCATAACTTTATCATCTTGGTGATGAAAGCCAGAATCCAGTAAATAAATAAAGCTGTGAAAGTATTTCTGAGGTTAGGTCTCATTCTCATACAGAATCCCAAAGACAGAAACTAAATTTGATAATAGCTAAAAACATGGATCGACCATTACATGTTGCCAAGCAACAGACAGAATGAAAGTGTTTTATGTAAATCAGAGGACCCGGACCAACTGTTGTAAGTTATGTAAGTAATGAAACAACCGCACTCAGTATTAACTGCCAGCATCACATTTGAATAGTGAAATGGCCATTGACTTACCAAGCAGCAGTTTGGGGAAATTGGCTGTTTCTATATTGTGATAATATACGACGGATGTCGTCGCCGCTATGAAGCCCATCAGCGCTGGCATGAAGAGGTGCAAGTGATTGGACTCCATCTGCCTGAAATAATCCAATCATACACAAAGACATAAACATAAATGCATAGCGGTCGGTCATAAACACACAAATAAATTGAAACCCACGTATTGGAGACGATTCCCTCTGCGATCTCGCACACGTGCACAAACAGCAGTGTGAAGGTGAGGATCCAGCGCAGGTTGTGGCCTGGGAAGTGCAGCCAGGTGTTATGGTGGATCTGCACTTTTGAACTCTGGCTACCCCAGCCTGGACACAAAAACATGCCTTCCATTACTTC
Source organism: Chrosomus eos (assembly GCA_036326025.1). Taxonomy (NCBI): domain Eukaryota; kingdom Metazoa; phylum Chordata; class Actinopteri; order Cypriniformes; family Leuciscidae; genus Chrosomus; species Chrosomus eos. Next base: position 12,754,276 of record CM070822.1, on the reverse strand, counting down.
AACATATCTTTATTTTCAAATGTATTATCTGAACCACATGTTAAGAGGCTGGCAGACATCAGAGACTTGTGAGCATGTCTGGCAGCATGAAACTTGTTTTATAATTGTATCATTTTATTATTCCCTTGTGTATCTAATATAACATACAGTTAACAATGACTTTTTCCTAGACGTTTGTTAATCAGCACTTTGTATCCGTCTCCGCCTGTCTCGTTCATTTGTTGTTTTCCTTTCTTTGGCTAATAGTGTAATAATTCTTCTATAGGAAACATTTTTTCATTATGAGATAGGATATAATGCTTACAGACCGAATGAGAAATGGCAGTGACACCATTACGGCGTCAGCGTAAAGGATTTTTCCAAGGTTTTGAGTAAAGGCTCTTAGGGGAACCGATAGAGATAATGAATTGGCCCAAGTAGATCTGATACCGTGTCTAGGTCCCACAGCTTCTGATGACATGACGGATGTCATAAACAACCAGGGGGCGTCACAATTTAAGTATCGACATCCTTGCAATTTGTGAGTTGGAATTGGAACTGAATTGGCTACACTCCACAGGAAGTTGAATTGGAATGACATGAACAGGATTTCTTATTACTGAACTGTAATACAAAGAAATTCACACATCACACAACAGGTGCTCAGTTTAAGCTTAATGTTGTGTAGCTCCATTCACTCTGGTGAAATAACAAATAAATAGAAATAATCTAACTTTAAAAAAAATCTATATAATAAAATAATTGTTATTACTGTATACACACACACCCACACACACACACACACACACACACACACACACACACACACACACACACACCACACACACACACCACACACACACACACACACACACACACACACACACACACCACACACACACACACACACACACACACACACCCACACACACCACCCCCCCCCCCCCCCCCCCCCCGTTTAACCACACCTATTATCTTTTAATCCTTCTTAACTTCTTAATGGATAATTCATTAGAAAAGACAGCTGTATTAATTCTGATGGAACAAAAATTTCAGTTTAAAACAAAGCATTCAACAATGAGTAAGTGATGGTGTGACAGGATGAAGAAGATACAAGGGCATTCATACCATGAGAGGATAGGAAGGTGATGAAGAGAAGAAATACATGAGGACAAGGTTGAGGGCGTCCACGAAGCAGCCATTGTCCAGGACTCCATTGTCCACACTATAGGCATTACCCTGTCGTTCCCACAGAAAGACAAGGCCATGTCACCTCTGTCTAAAGGAGCCTGGGCATGATTAAAAAAAAAAAGAAAAAGAAAAAGTTGATGTTAGATTTAAACATATAGCATTCAAAGATGTATAAAAAAAACATGTAATAAAAACAAATCAAGCATTTAACCTTCCTAGGTTTTGAGCCCAAACTGACAGCACTGAAAGCAATATTCCTGCAGTTATTATTGATTATGAGGTCTGGCATAGTATTTGACTACATTGATCCACTGCTGCCAATCAGTTTAAGAGCAAGATTAACAAACCCCGTAGTGCCTGTACCCGCATCAGCCATCTCATTTACCAAAAAAAAGTGTAATTTCTCATTCAGGAGAGCTGCATTATACATCATCACAACCAGTAATGTTTGCTTGTGAGGAATATACTCTGGTAGATTGAAGCTTGCATGCTGTATGTCCTCCAGTGACCCATCAAAGTGTTTTATTGCACAAAGAATTATTTTTGACAAACCTATTTTAATTATTTTAACATTTTTAAATTATATTAAAATATCTATATTATGTTTACATTATATCATCATGATATCACACACACACACACACACACACACACACACACACACACACACACACACACACACACACACACATATATATATATATATATATATATATATATATGTATATATATATATATATATATATATATATAGAAGAAAAATATATTTTTTATTTATGTATATGTGTCTGAAATGATAGTTGTCTTTCATTTTAAATGGACACTTATCGGCGTGTACGTGATTTTTTTTATTTTTAGAAATGCCAATATTATTAGTATATAATGCTATATGCTGTGAAAGCATTAAATAATGCATTATTGTTTCTGCAACTAAAAGTATCCGATAAAAGGGGCTACCAAAAAAGAGAGTAGCATTCAGCTGGTCACGTGATCACAACACCAGGAGACAAACCTCCATGTAAAATAAAACTGATTTTATTAAGCTACTGATATGTCAGGGCTCTTCTCACCATAGTTTTATAACAATTCTTTAGTGCAAATTTAAGATACTCTAGGTACTCATGATAATATTAACAAACAACGTGTGTTATAATGAGCAAAAATGCATTGCTAGGTTTAGTTTGAGATAAAATGATGTGAATTACAATGTAAATACCCATGGCAAGTGCATTAAATAGAATAGTCTCCTGTGGCAAACTCATTCATACTCATCGCTTTACATCGCTTTCAATTCCTTCCACATGCTCATTGACAGCCTCACTTTGCCTTTTCTCAACTTTTAATTGGCATGAATATAGATAAAATTGTAAAACCCACAATGACAGTCATATATTATTATTAAACAATCACTTACCGAAGTTATTGCTCTGCTTTAGCAGCTTTTCATGCCTGTTGCCTGGTGTTAGAGTGAGTAATTCACAGGGAATATTATTTTTAGATGCGGAGTATCAGCTGCTCATGGTCTCGCTCTCCCTCTTGCTCTTGGATCGTATTTCCAAACTTGAACAGGAATGTTGGCATGAATATGGACCGTCCTTAGGAGATCGACTGTGACACTGTGGCTGCGTCTCAAAACCTACACAGGGGTGATGCCCAAACGTGATGTCTGTAAGCTGAGGGAGAGTCAAAAACAAGAGTTGAGACAGTAATGTTTCAATTAGTGGCCGACCAAATAGCGTTTTTTTTATGAAAGAAAATGTATATTATATAAATGAGAACAAATAAGACACAAAATTGATTGATTGATTGATTGATTGATTGAATAAATAAATACTTATTTTACATTTTCAATGTTTACTTAAAATTCTAATTTTTCTGTGCATTTGTAGATGTAATGATGTAATTTAATAGGTATAATATAAATTATTTAACATAATTATTTTATTGTTTATATATATATATATATATATATATATATATATATATATATATATATATATATATATATATATATTTTATATATAGGCTAATTTAAAAAAGTAACAAAAAACATTAACATAAAAACAATTTATTGGGTTTAAAAAAAAGGTTTAATTTCTGATTAATTCCTAATTAATATTTTATTAAGTGAGTCCAACATAATGTCCATAAACAGTTACATTTTACAACCACATCCTGTCCAAGTACACCTTTTGCTCAGTCAGTTTTCCGGAATAGTGCTTCAGTCCCAGTTGTTTTCCCAGCATGCACAGGGGCATAAATGGTTATGGTAGCATCTTTGAATGTTCGCCAGTTTCTCATCATGTTTAGTATTTTATTTTCTTGTGGATGTCATTGCTCTATTAATTTTTTTTTTTGGTCCCAGGAGTGTTCATGTGAACATGCATTTTCCTATCCCTGTACATTATAAAAAAAGAGATAGGCTACTTATTAATAAATAGTCAAAACATAAACAATAGCATATAACTCTTTAAGATAATACAGTTTAATGTTTCTAGAGTTACTTTATTACAATTACAATGTTTTATTTAGTATTATTTTAGCTCATTTGACATGATTCACTTAAGAAACTCATTTGATGTTACTTTCTCATTTAACATTGTAGCCTATACATGTAATATCGTTCATAATTTGTTACCACGTTTTTGGATACAGTGTCGTCTGTAATAACTACACCGAAGTCACATGGCTGTTGCCTCGGTAAAACAAGTTTACCTGGCAAAGAAACTAAATGAAATTTAATCTCGATTTAACCTTGTTAGGATGTTTTACAAAACGGCATATCTCTACATGAGCCCGGTGCCTATTCAGTTTATGAAAATACGACCGAGCGTCAAAATACAATTATAATGCAACGTAACAATAACATGTCCAGAAGGCCATTGTAAATAAGACCAAGCAGTGAGCGTGATTCCTCAACGATTGGGATTTGAATGAATGAATTTAAGATGTAGGCTAATGCACCAAGGTTGCGGACACACTCACCTAGATGCCTCCGATTGTAGTTTTTGTCATCGACACTTGCCGTAAACCCGCTCCGACATTAGACACTGAACACGATGGTTGTTGTATCTCCGTGTCCTTTCGGTATTGAAGAAAGCGCGCATCAGGGCTTCGGCATAGCGTTGCTATGGCGTCAGATATAAAGGAGGGATGCCCGTGCACGAGCGTGTCTCCTCCTGATGTAGGTCACATTAAGAATAACGGGACCATACCGAAGATTCAGTGGCAGGTGCATTATACTCAATAAACGAAAGAGGGTTTACTGGTGGCTTGGTAGCTAAAAAGAAAGAAAGAAAATGTGGTACATTACGCCACATAGGCTGAGCAACTGAAACTGATGCATAATGATTTCATTCACTATGGCCTGGGGGTGTGTAGATTTCGTGTATGGACCCAGGACCCAGTGGCAATAAAATCTAAAAACAGCCGTTCTGCATTGTATTCTCAACGCATTTTTTCTCTTAGTTTGCTGCATGCTTTTCTTTTTATGACCCTCCAAAATATTCACCATATCAGCTCATGCGGTTTCTATTCCTCAGGGAAGAACAGTATGGGAGTTGTAGTTTTTTATTCACGTTTGTAGTTTTGCTACAAATTTCTTTTTTATTTACTTTTGTAGTTTTGCTACAAATTCTATCTATCTCTTTATCCGTCTTTTTAAACATCCAACTACCACAAATAAAACAGCAAAAAATAACTAATGAAAATATCTGTTAAGAATCAATGCACTGAGAACCTTAACTGATTTGACTGTTTTCATATTTAATATATATATTTTTGTCTCATTTACTCCCACAGCCACATTATTAATACCAAACCATAAATGGTTTGTGTTCATTTTAGAAAAAAATATGTGCGAAGTAGCACTTGAGACAAATGTCACACTGGTTTATAAACACATTTGTTGGTTTACTTTCCTTATATATGAACTGGAAATATTTTATCAGATTTATCACAATAGTCTGTTACTTTTTTTCTATAGGCTTTAGCAAAGCAAAATTAAAATGTTGACCACTGAGATAAATGTCCCTAAAGTTGGCATGTGCAAAATGTTAAGGATCTTCAAAGCCAATGACTGACTGATGCTGTGACTTCATGGGAAGCAGGACCTCCATTCCAGAGGGACCGAACTCAAAGGTCACAGATGGTTTGGAGACTGAAGTGTGATGAGAACTGCTGCAGGGTGAATGTGCATGTATATGACTGAGGGAAGTGAGGGTGTGTGAGAGGTTGAAGAAGCGCTGAATTTGTATGGGGATTATGGAAAGTGTTTGTGTGTAAGCGTGTGTGTGCAAACAGTCACTTCCCTTGTGTTTCCCTAGAGACCAGAAGGGATCAGTCCTAACTCAGCCTCTCCCCCACTACAGGATGCAGCCCATGTGTGAGCCATCAAAGGCCCTGTGGTGACACCCAGAGCCTGGGACGAGGTGCTGTGACTGGGGACAGAGTGGTGCATTTGAGGCTGAAGGATTCTGGAGGCCAGGGGGTCAAACACAACTTCTTTGAGAAAGTTTCAGTTTCCCATAACTAAGCTGAGAATCGCCGGTTTCCACACGTATGCATGTGGTGTGCGTCATCAAATGAGACATTAAGCATAGAGCCAATTAAGTTATTCCTATTTTCCCCTTGAATCTGTGATTATTTCACTATAATTAGCCAATCTAAAAGTATGATAGAAGATAAAAGTATGCAGCCTATATCGCAATGTTCAATTTGTGATATTTTTTTGTGTTATAAGAGTAGTAGTATGTCTTCAATTAGAAATGACTGTATTTAAATGTATTTTAATGCTATTTTGGACCATGCATCAATTGACCAGCATGGAGGCACTAATTACTTGCTTGAACCAGCTAATTACAGCTTGGAATAAACAGAGCAGCATGATCGGCTAATGACAGATTAAACAGCTAATGACCAGTTTGAACCAGGTTTAACCAGCTAATGACCAGATTAAACAGCTAATGGCTAATGACCAGCTTAAACCAGCTAATGACCAGCTAATGACCAGATTAAACCAGCTAATGACCAGCTTGAACCAGCTAATGACCAGCTAATGACCAGATTAAACCAACTGACCAGCTTGAACCAGCTTGACCAGCTAATGACCAGATTAAACCAGCTAATGACCAGCTTTAACCAGCTATATGACCAGTTTAAACCAGCTAATGACCAGATTAAACCAGCTAATGACCAGTTTGAACCAATGCCAGTTAAAGTTGACCAGCTAATGACAGATTAAACCAGTAATGACCAGTTTACCAGCTATGACCAGTTAACAGCTAATGACCAGTTACGCTAATGACAGTTAACAAAGACCAGCTATATGACCAGTTAACCAGCTAATGACCAGTTTAACCAGCTAATGACCAGCTTGAACCAGCTAATGACCAGTCTGTGAACCAGCTAATGACCAGCTTTAAACAACTAACAAGCTGAGGACCAGCTTGGACCGGTTAATTACCAACGTGGACTAGCTAATAAAGATTTAACCAACTAATAATAATTAGCTTGAACTAGCTAATGACTAGTTTCAACCAGCTAGAAACCAGCTTCTATGTTCCAAAACAGCGAGCATAAGATGGATTTTCCAGCAGGTTTGACATTTAAAAAAATAGTTTCTGGGGAGAACCTATAGCACATGGAGAATCATAACCTCTGTGCTGACATTAATTCTGGGACTGGGACATTGGGAGACCTTTATGAGAGGGACATCCACAGGAAATGAAGCTTATCTTTTATGTCATAACGAAATAAATGGAAAATGATGATGTCTTTCCTTGAGTTGCTTGTGAAATCAAAGAAAAGTGAGGGTTTACTTCAGCTCTTAGTAATGCTTGAGTTCAGCTGACTCAGTGTTGTCACTTGGCTCAGTGTGCTGGGTTCATTGAGGTGGTTAGAAAAGGACAGGAAGTCTTTTACACGTCCCAAGCATCATGCGTATTTATTAACTCAATAATCAACATAAATACAGAGAGACATGAAGGGGGAAGCTGAGAAAATGACAAGTGAAAGAGTGGGAACAAGAAACAGTCTCTCTCCCTCACTCTATGTGTAAACTGTCACGGTATAACCGTTAAGATACTTTCACATAAACAGCCCTATACAATAAACAGACCCAGACGACAATGTTAGTTTAAACCATGATTAAACACTTGCACTTGCTAACAGACCCTACGTTCATTTACTGTCTGTGTTAGCATGGGTGCACCTTTTGGTCTTCTGAGACAGAATTGTTGAAAAGAGAATGCATAGTCTATAGAAATAGAAGGAAAAAGCAGTTTCGAAAATACCAATTTGTTTGTATAGATGCCAGATGCTAGACCACTCAGGTGCACCTATGCTAGCCTAAGTTACCCTAATCGTAGGCAGCTCAAGTGCTTCATGTAATTCATTGGTTTTTGGAACTATCTTATTGTTTTTAAGATTTGTGTTCAAAGACTTACAGAATGACATTAATGACTATAGACTAGATCTCTGTTTCTTTGGCATTCATGACGAATTTAAATAACAATATACTGTCACCTAGTGGTTTGACACTCAAAGTACACTTTGTTGCAAACAACATTTAAGGCAATAATCAAGTAAAACTATATAAATATAATAAAAACTATAGTTACACAAGTATAAGTAGTTAGAAGTAATTATAATTATTAAAATCTATGCAATCTGTTTGCAAACGCCCCCCCCCCCAAGAATGTAACTAAATAAAGCCATATCACTATATATTTTTAAGCTGTAGATTTAGTAATTTTAGTACCTCAACTTAAACTTATTTCAAAGTTTTTCATCTAATAATAATATTTTATTTTATTTAAGCTTAATTTCAATGTTAAGTAATTTAAAGTGATTAAATGACTTCAAATAATTTTGTTTAGTTTTAGTGAACAATAAGAATAATTCCAAACCCTTTTCTGCTTACTCAAATGTGTTCATGGACTCAAGCGGTTCTAGAGTGATGGATACACCAAGGTTGCTTTTAATTAGCAATGAGACAAAAAAAGTGAGTTTCAAAAAGTGCAATAATTTCCTCTAAAAAATATTCATGTTAGCTGGTTATTCAGTGTTCCACAGCCAAAGCAATTTGTTATCCTGGGGACAGCAGCACAACCCCATTATGATTTTTTATATATTTATTTTCAACTTCTGAAGGTTATCTGGAAGAGCATTGCCCCAATTACAATTTCAGAACTTCCTATTGAATTGTTCTGCTCTGTGAAGCCTATTATTTGATATTAACCAGCCATAAACCACAGAAATGAATGAATCTGATGTAATTACATACTGATGCAATAGATTATATCAAGTTTTAATCATTAGAACAAACAAAGAGATTCCTGTTATTTGTTGTGTGTGTGTGTGTGTGTGTGTGTGTGTGTGTGGTGGTGTGTGTGTGTGTGTGTGTGTGTGTGTGTGTGTGGTGTGTGTTGTGTGTGTGTGTGTGTGTGTGTGTGTGTGTGTGTGTGTGTGTGTGTGAGCAACACTCCAGGCACTTAATCAATCAAAGCATATTTTTGAAAGCCAAGAATGGATCTGGCTCCTGAAAGAGCGGCAAAGGAATTATTTAAATAATTGTCTTTTGATGATTTGCATTGTTTGCATTGGGAATAATCTGGGAATCTGATCAAACACACTGGACACTCTGGCACAGTGTCTTTCAAAGAGCTGCTCTCAGTCTTCATTAGTGGCTTCATTAGCGTTCTCACATCTCTGAGCACTTGTAATCAGGTTGATGATGAGAACTGGGTATTTCACGGCTCAAGTTGCCAACTGAAAGAATTATCGATTGAGTTGTTTGTATTTTTTTTGTAAAAAGAATACAAATTTGATTGTGTTGTCTTTATTTTTTTGTAAAATATTTAAACAAAATATAAAATATTTGCCTGTAAAAGAAAAAATTGTCCAAAATTGTCCAACTTTTTTTAATTAACCAATTGACAATTTTTCAATTCCTTTTTCTTATTTTAAGCATTTCATGCATGGGTCAATGATAGTTATTTGATCATATATATATATAGACATACATATGTATTTATGTAGGTCTAAGTGTGTGTGTGTTAATATGTGTGTGCTCATATTTTAAATTAATACATGTATTATTTTATATCAAATCTATAAATATATGGCAACTAAAATATGATACGATACAATAATAAAAAAATGACTTATTTTTGTACTTCTGCAGTCAACAAACTTGTGTGTAACTTGTGTGTATTATCTAGGCTATATTATGTTATTTTTATTCATAAAGGCTAAATATTTTAAATATATAAATATAATATAAACAACATATTTTTCTTAATAAATCCGTGGTATTTTATATTATACATAAAATCTATTAATATGATCGAATCATAGTTAAATATTATACATAGGCTATTTTATTTATATTTTTATGCAAATTTGTACAAAACTTTCTCCATTGATCTTATTCCCCACTGTAAAAAAAAAAGTTGGATTAACTTAAAAAAGTAAGTTACCTGGTTGCCTTAAAATTTTTAGTTAATTGAAATTCAAACTTTGAGTTAATACAACAAAGGAGATTGGTTTAATAAATAGAAACTCAGAATATTGTGTTATCTGAACTACATTAATTATCTAAGTTGATTTGACAAAATATAAAAAGTTGTGATAACAAATCATGAAAATAATTTTTTACAGTGTACAGAGGCCTCGTCATTTGGCTGAACGCAGGGGTGTAGAATTCTGGGTGATGGTCCCAGGACTTGTGGGATTGATGGTGAGAGCACCAGATGGCTCATTAGTGGCACTGCACCAAGCTGGCACTGTAGGGAATACCGGATTCACCAAGCTAAACCAACATCTCCAGACGCTAAAAGGAGTTTATGCCATTTAGGCCTAAACACAGACACACAAAAACGCATATCATACATGCATGGACCACTCACTCATTTACACACACACTCGACAATGTCACTCATACAAAAAGCACACACATTTTTTATTAGAGCGAGGTATATGCAATAACTCATATTGACAGCCGCCCGAGCAACTTGGCTGGGTGCAACAGGAAAGCAAATCTAATCATTGCACGGTCTAAAAATAACTCCTTTCTCGCTCTCGCTTCACTTTTGTTCATGTTTATCTCCTCCTCCCTCTACACGGCTCCTTCTGTTTGCTGTCTCACAGCATATTGTCTTTCTCTGCCAACTGACAGCTTAACTGTTTCTGCTCATCTGTCTTTGCCGCCGTTCTGGATGTGCCAAATTCAGCAGCACACGGACGAATGCAAGTAACGTCTGTTTCTTGTTTCACGAACACGGTGAAAGTGTTATTGTCGTTAAATGGCACTTTACGGGCGTGGCAGTCTCGTGGAAGGGGTTGTAGCCTACAGCTCAAAAGTCTCTTGAGACTTTTATGGACTATTTGAGCTTATACAACAAATTGAAACAGTAGAGGGCGCCACAAGAATATGATCAAGGCCAGGGGTTTTCAAGTTATTATTAAAGACGGTGTATACGAAACCATTTCATTATTTCCCATGATATTTATTTTTCTCTCTCAATGTCTAGATGTCAAACTCAACTTATTAAGAGTCAACACAAGAGTCAAAATATCTTGAAATGAATTGAATTTTCACTGGAATCTGATGAAACTTAATGTGAGCCAATCAATATCTGTCATAGAGCCACTCAAAACATGACCAGTGAAGTATAAAATGACCTGCTCTGTCTGCTACTGTCTTGCTTTTGATTTGTCATATGATTCAGTCATCTATTTCTTATCATTTACTGAAAGAGGTGTGACATTCTGAGCAACGGGGCTATTTGAGAGAAAAAAGAACAATGGTTGTAGATGACAGACAGCTTTGTGTGTGCCACGCTCGGGCACAATGCCATCTCATTCTACCTGACAGCTATCATTATTCTCATTTTTTCCTCTGATTTTCTGTCACGTTCCATCACTGCTCCTGTTATATTTCTTGTTTTTGATCATCTTCAAATTTTCGCAGCATTTACACTAAAATATTTGAGAAAAAGCCATTTAGGAGGGGAGAGAGAGAGAGAGAGAGAGAGAGAGAGAGAGAGAGAGAGAGAGAGAGAGAGAGAGAGAGAGAGAGAGAGAGAGAGAGAGAGAGAGAGAGAGAGAGAGAGAGAGAGAATAAATGGGGAAAAAAGCAAAGCATCTCTGTCCCTACAGGCCTTGGGGCAAAGACCGCACTCTTTTCCTTCAGACAGACTAATTTCCATAGTCATGAATTATTCAAATCATTCAGCCTTGACACTCGGGTCCAACTACAACATACACACACTTTTGCTGCAATAACACACAGGGGTCCAAAACAATATTTTTAAAGAGACACTGCATTAATGATGTTTCTCATGTTACCCAGAGCATCCTCTGAAAGAAAAGCTTTTCTTACTTCAAAGACCTCGGCTACCTGTGGATGACAGAAGAATTTGGTGGGATTATGAAGGTCAATCTGTTAAATAACTCAAAGCCTGCCAAATTAAAGCATCCGGAGTTTTCTGAGTTTATCGTTTTATGCAGATTTTTACATTTTTAATGTTATTATTCATATTATTATTTTCAACACTGAAACCATTGTGTTTATTAATATTATTATTATTATTTTCTCTTTTTTCCACAGTTTTTGTGTATTCATGCGTTGGCAATATCACATACAATAAAATATGTCAATAAAATACCTTGAATTTGAAAATTTCATAATTATACTTTTAATTAAAATGTTACATTTATTTATTTTAAATTGTATTGTAGCCTACTTTATTTTATCTATTAAATATACTTTTTTTTTTTTTTTTTTTTTTTTTTTTTTACAATTATTGACCCCTATTTGTTTTGTTTATTTATTATTATTTTTCTGTTTTGATGTATTGATTTTCTTTTGTGGAAATATTGCATGTCAAACTGGTAAACTGTATTATTCTCAATTATCCTGCTCTGAATATTAATCTTCAAAACAGCATCAAAAACATTGGACTAATGAAAGAGGTGAGCTTAAATATGTTGTTGCAACACGAATTTCGGCGTCCATCCTTAATATCTGTCCTTTGATTATGATTTACAATTGGTTTGGCCTTAATCTCAGTCGCAGCATGATCCAGATTACAGCAAATCTCAGATTTAGTGTAGGTGGGAGAGGAAAGGATCATTCTTTGATTCCAGCTCAGGCTTCACAGGGGGCCCGTGGGGGACCTCAAGGATGTTTGAAGCAAGGTTGGAGCAAAGAACTATTTCTGATTCCATACTTACACTTTGGAAAAGGCTTTTTCAAGCACTTTTGTAGACTGATACAGGGAGAATGGATCTACGATCTGATAAGGGAACAGGGACTTGAAACAGACCAGGACCTAAACATCTTGAAGAATGTCTCATCACCATCAGAATTAAAAAGTAGATAAATCCTTACCAAATGACTTAGTGATCACAGTAGCCACAGTTATTGTCCTATCGTAGGTCTATATTGCAATTTCTTAATGTTTTAACATTACTGAAACTAATATTTCCATGCATATTTTGTTTTATTTTGAGATAGTTTTTTTTTGTAAATTCTATTATTGTATAGGCCTAAAATGTATTTTAATTTATCCTATTTTATTATGTCATTGTACTGAAACGTTGGCAATATTACAAAAATTAAAATTATGCCATTGACAACTTAAAATTGCTAAAGTAGTAGATAGAGACCAATAGAGAGAGAGAGGGAGAGAGGGTGGGAGAGAGAGAGAGAGAGAGAGAGAGAGAGAGAGAGAGAGAGAGAGAGAGAGAGAGAGAGAGAGAGAGAGAGAGAGAGAGGAGAGCTCCCTCTGGTCAGTCGGGCAGGTCCAGATGAGTCCTGTGTGTCCTCATCCATCAGCTGTGGGGACTTTTGCTTCACCGATTTTCCTTCAAAACTCACACAGGTATCAGTGAACATTCAGACTTCACGCGCACCTGGCGGTTGATCTGAAGCTCAGCCTACAGGGCGTGGAAAAGCCGGGAATTGTTTTCGACGCTGGATTCCCAACATCGCCCATAGTTCTTCGGATTTCCCTAACAAAGTGTACTGCCTTCCCGGCTTTTTTTCTAAGGAATACTGTTTTTTTCTACTAGCTTCAGTGATCTATTTGGGAGACGAATAATGTAATTTTTTCCTCGCGATCGGTCTCTGGCAGTTTACGAACAGAAATCTTGATCTGCCTTCGCGAGTTGTTTCTCCAGAAAGGTGAGTGTTGAACTTTCTGTTTGTTTCAACTATGGTTTACATTTCAGTCGCGCGTGTTTGTAAACGTTTTAAACAACGTCTTTTCGGTTTATTTCCTTGAGTCTCGCGCGTTACTTACGGCTTTAACTGTTATCGTTATATTTGGGAAATTCTTGTTAATTAAAAAGAAGGTTTATGTAATTTAACTAGATTCACAGTCACCGCTTTTGAAGCTTTGTAACACTCGGAGAACTGAAACGTCGAGTCTCATTGACATGCAACTTTGTAGCGTATTGTTTCAGTTTTACGTTGATTGTTATATGAAAATAAGCGATAAAGCACGCTCTGGCTGGCGTCGCGAGAATGTGGAAAGATATGCGACGTCGATTATGGTTCCTTACAAAAAGTACCAAGGTATTGATAGCTATTCTTTACCATAGTGTTTACGTGTATTCTAGGTTACTTCCAGTTCCAAGAATACCATGGTACTATGTCCAAAACACCATAGCAGTACCATGGTATCCAGAAAAAAACAAAGCATGATAGGCTACTATGCTTAAATGCCTACATGTCAAAAAACATAGTAGCCTAGTATACTGTGATACTTTTGTTAAATGACACAATTTGGCTTCTATGCACTCGTTTTTTGCCTTCAAATCTTGAGGTTTTAAAGAAACAAGAATTTCGGGATTTACACATATTTGCATGTTGTTGATCGTCTAACACAATCTGCTCTCCTTTACTCATCCTGTTGGCTTTTTGTAGCCGGATGTTTGTTCCTTTAACACTGTGCTGATGCTTGACATATGTTTTCTTAATAGTGCATCTGGCACATTCCCACCTAAGATGCTCTTTAGTAATGTGAAACAAGGTTTAATGATGGGATATTTAGTTGTACATGTTGTGTTTGATTGACCGTGAACCATTTGCCACAGCCCGAAGAAAGCTATCTCTGTTCCTGTCGTCATCATCTGAAGAGTTTCACTTGCCTTCATTTCATTTTCTCCTGACTTGTTTATTCTTCCAATTACACCCAGCTCTCATATTAAACAAGCTGTTGTGATAAAATCAACTGTAATGAGGTAATCAAATTTCCCTTTGCTCTGTAATTGGATGGCTGCGTTGCTGTTTGTATTACAGTGAAGTTCATTGCTGACAATGTTACACAACTGATCACTTTGAATGTTTATTTATGAGTTAAAGGCATAATATGGTAAAGCGTTGCTCATCTGCTAAACCTTTTACTTAAAAGTCCATGTGTTGTGTAGTGGTGGTGTACAACTTGAAAAGCTCACCTGGATGGTTATTCCAGATTGACATTCAATCTCAATCTTTGACATTGACAGTAGACGTCATCTAAAACTAATTCGCAATGTTTCTGGGAAATATCTGCATTCTTTGTGCTTAACCCTTATATATAAAAACACTTCCTATAGCCACAATCCCAACTACCTTTTATAATATAATGAGTAGGAGTGTTTTTGATTTCATTCATTTCAGTGGGCTTGCATGAATGTAATTACTGTTATTATGGAATATTAGCTCCATTAAAGGGGGGTTATTAACAATTAACATTTGCATGCCATAAGACTTTTGTTCATCTTCAAAACATAAAAGAAGATATTTTGTATGAAATCTGAGAGATTTCTCTCCATAAACTTCAAAAACTCTGACGGTTCATCAGACGACTTGGATTAAACCGCTTGATTCAAATGGATTTCTTATGAGATCTCTTTATGAACGTTTTGAAGTATCCGAATTTTCAGTGAATAAACTTTCAATCAGCTTGTTAAGTCTGACATCACGCGTCACTGTTTCAGATGCCAGAAGCAAACTACTGAAAAATCATAATCCTAACCTTTATCTCTATACTGAAATCCCAGATGGCCGCCAGACAGTGATTTATCTTTTATAAATCGTTAAAATATTGGTGTCCGTGAGACCAGAGAGTCTAGCGTGCACTGTGAATTTTAAAAGCTTAGCTTAAACGTGCACTATGAATAAAGATTTCTCATGGCTGTTGAGATGGTATTCTCACTTGAGTGGAGGCTTGAAACTGGAAACGGTATTCTGTTTCCTGGAATACAATATTCACGACTTAACAAGTGGACGGAGGGATGGAAATCTCTCAGATTTCATTAAAAAATATTTTCATTTGTGTTCTGAAGATGAACAACATGAAGGCGAATAAACAATAACAGATTTAAAGACTGTAGAAATATTCAGAAACTTGAAACCCAGTTTGCCCTAATAATTATATAAATAAGTTGTTAATTTTTAGTCATTTGAATATACATAAACGGGTGCAAAACTTTATTTGGAATCTTCCATATGAGAAGGATCTTGTAGCTTGAGTGATTCAGAGCAGGAAGTCATTCGGCCCCCTCAAGGTCAAAGATCAATGGTCAAAAACAGAGAGCGTGGAGAGAGAGAAAGAGAGAGCGCTCTTTTTACCCCTCTTTCTTCCTCCATTCTTCTTCTCTGTGCAATGACTGTGTTTATTTGTGTTTCTTGTCGAGGAACAAGCACGCAGTACACAGTGGGCTCTTTCATGCACTTCCTGAGGACTTTGTGTGTTTGTATTTGTTCATGTTGGCCATAAAACATGGAGCTGGCTTCTGAAAGTCTTGATTAAAGAATCATGATAATCATGTGAAACCCTCATATTCCTGTTTTGAGTCACTGACTTGTCTCTAAAGGTCCTTTGGACTGATATCAGTGTTGATTGTTATGAGAGTGATAGTGGATAGGCGAAGCTGTTGACAGTGCGTACAGTATGTTGCGGTGTTTTTGGTTTCATTGTCTTTGTTCGTACATCTCGCAGGGCCTCCTGGATAAACCCATCTGTGGTCTGGATGTTCTCACTTCCTGAGCAAACCCACTCATTTATGAGCTAATCATAAAGGCTTTTGTATCTGGTGTTCTGTATTATGATTTTCAAGAACACATTTGGTGCTGGAATAGTAAGAGTAGAACTGTTTTTGCATGGTTGGGTATGTTTAATGTCGCTTATGTAACTCCAATTTATTAATTTCCTGTTTGCGCTGTGGACATGAGTTTTGCATAATATAAAATAGGTTTAGACATTATGCTGAAATGGATCTCAGAAAAGGGATTGTTCACCTAAAAATAAATATTTGTCATTTTATTCACCCTCATGTTGTTCAAACCTGTATGACTTACTTCCATGGAACTTAAGAAAAATGTGAAGGATGTAGTTGTTGCTCAAAAGCACCATTAATGTATCATAAAAGTGATATTTATTATTTTATGTTAAATCTTCTGAAGCCATACTTTGGATTTTAAGTCAGGGTGTTGATCTTGAGAATCAGTTCAACAAGTCTTTCAGGCTGGTTTATGAACTGGATTAACCAATACATTAAAAATATTTGACTCAAAATAATGATTCATTCATAAACTCTGATGTCAATATTTTTATGGCTTCAAAAGACTTGGAATATATTGCACAAATCATACAAACTGCTTTTATGGTGCTTTAATGTTCTTTTGGTGTTTAACAACCCTAGTCCTCATTTAGGCTACTGTCTTATATTTAACATACTGTATTGGTCAGGTTGTTCTTTAAAAAAAAAAAGACCATATTCATTTTGGGACGAACTTATCCCAAACTTCTAAGTTATTTTTATTTATTAATTATACAGACTATATATTCTTAATCCCCTAAGTGGGGCTGTTAATGACATAGTCAGTCAGTATGATAAGGATCATTTAGCTCAGGTTGTGAACATTTGAGGAAATGGATCAGTTTTTTGATTCATAAAAACGTGATCAAATATAGGCTGGTGTCTAAAACTCATCAGATACCAAATGAAAAAAAAAAACCTTGGAGAAAGCATCCTTCTCCTGGCGATGCAAGGCCAAATTCAGTAACTTATAAAATTTATTAAATCCTGCTAATAGATGCTCTTTTAAAGGAAGGAGTTGAGAGACCGAATATTCAGACTTCGAGCTAGATAAAGCGTCTTGTGATCGTACTAATACCAGAAGCCTGATTAGTGATCTTAAGGCCGGGTTGTAACATGAATCTTATATGGACTCATTGCTTAAGTCAAAGCAATACCTTTTTACTTTACTTATGGTGGGCTCCAGGGTTTCAGTCAGATACTCTTTAATTCAGCTTTTGTTTTGCACAGAATAAATAAAGTAAAGAGCAAATGGGGGTGAGTTAATAATTACAGTTTTCTTTTGGAATTGATTTGATTCTTTATTATCGATTTTCATGGACATTTGTCATGTACATTATTTCAACATATAAAAACATAATATGCACGTCGCACGTAATACTAATAAAAGTTTGGTGGTGAAATTCCTTTAAGGTCAGCTAATCTTTGTAGGCCCGTATGCCCCTGAAAATCCTTCCGCAGGTTGACCATCCTCTGTCAGCTTTTGCAATTGAAGAAAGCATCTTGTCAATCTGAGAAAATCACTTCAGCTCCGAGTCCTCATTTTCTGTGGCGCTAATGGATTTCTATGGCCACTAATTTGGGCCTATGTCACACTAATGGATCTGCACTGGTAGATTGTGCTGAGAATAATGAAAAGCTGACAAAGGCGGTGCCTATCGAGAAGCCGCCACTTTGCCACAATGCTGATCAACCTCGTATCCGCCACAGCTTATTTATACAGAGTGCTTTCGGTATCTATTAAATTGGGAAGAGGTGAAGGAGTTTAAAACATCGGCATGTCATGACCAGTGTTGGAAGTCATTTTCTACATGAATAGTCAAGTTCTTACAAATTTAAATGAACTATCAGTATAGTCATACTCAAAGAACTAGTTCAATTCTTTTTTCTAGTCTTTTCCTTGCTGCAGCTTCTTTTTTTTATTGCCAGCCCAATCAACCACAGCAGCATTATTTCGATGCAAGTTGCACATTTAGTTTCCCTACCACTTGTCATAATGTTTATATCATATGACTGATCTGCTCGCTGCGTTGTCAGAAGTGTTTGTTGATGACGCATGCGGTGTCGGTGCATGTGGCTGATGTTGCAATTGGTGTTTTTTTCGCTATATATAAGCTTTTATGTGTGTTTAGCGGTTTTGCTTAGAAGGTCTTAGAATCGGCACGGAGGCGTGGTCAAGAACAGAATGAACGCTACAGTACGTTCATCAGAGTATTCAGTACGTTCATTCAGTTGCCAATATGACGGTCAGAACTATGTCATGAAGTCAGCACAACATGATGAGCACGTCTTCTGGGGCTGGAGCAGGCAGATTCGTTTGCTCGCATCACCCTTCTTGTACCCTTATCAGGGGACAAAGGTTATATTTATTTCAGACATCCGCCTGGACTGGTGCATTAATGTTTGTGATGAGAGATATCGTTTTGTTGGATCATTGGTTTTTTGTGCCTATGCTTCTACTAATCTTTGTTTATAGTCAGTCACATGCTTCAACAGTCATTGATTTGTGTATGGATAACCTCACAGGCACTGATCCCTACTGAGAAGGCATAGGCCTACTTTTTTGAGTTATATGATATAAGAGATGTTTCACTCCGTGTTAGTGCTCAACCAATATGTTTTTTTCAACAGCTGATACCTTGGGAAGGTAGCTGGTATAATGCTAATGCTAATATACAGTAGCAATTGTAGTTAGAAATGTAAGTGCAAAATCGATTATTTGCAGACATTCATGATTTTTTTTTCTTCTTTTAGATGTATATCAGCTGATATTGGCATCATAATGCTGACAAAACAATTTAATAATAATTTATAGTTAAATATAATACATTTGTGATGCCTAAATTAACATTTGCCATTTAAAATGAATGAGTTTGGTTTTTAGTGTTTTATGTATTTAGACCGTAAAGTAAATAATTTGTATTTTGGTAATTTATTGGTTAAATAAAAATGTCTGTAAATGTTAAATTATCGTGGATCCCTAGCTGCAATTTTTACACTAGTATTTACTTAGATTATTTATTATTAATTGATAAGGATGTTGTCAGGTTGACTGACTCATTTTTAGTGTTTTATTTATTTTGACAATAGAATATAGAATTGTAATCCTTTAATTGCAAGGCATTGTAGGGTATCTACAATGTTCTGAGTCCTGAATAGAAAAACACATGATGTTTGGACTTTAAGGAAATGTCAGTGTCATCAACGCTTCTTCTGTTTTGTTTGTACAAGTTTCTGACAAACTGGATCTGTATAGGCCTCCGTCCTCATGACTCAATGAATAGGCATGTCAGCACTGCGTTTTTTGACCGTACTCGTCATGTCCGTGGGTGTGACTTTAGTGCGTGTGTGAGGGTGAGCATTGTCTCCAAATATAGTTGATCGTATTAATTAGTAACTAGGTATCAGCATCATGCCGAGAGCGATTGAGTGATTTGTCATAGTAATGTCTCTGGTGCATTTCGGGGTTCACTTGAGACAGGCCTCTCAGCTTTTAAATGGTTTGTTTAGAAACCTGTCACCAACCACAGATCCATTAGCTGCCCTTGTGGTGTGTTTTGGCAGGTGTGTACATTATCTGTCAGGATGGGAAAAGTGTTTGTGTGTGTGTGGCCAAACACGTGGGTGGTGTCAAAGAGTGTGTGAGGTGAGATCACACTTCTTCTCCTTCATGTAAGTGACAGCTGTAAGTCTCCTGGGGACACACACATGATGTCCACATCCCCAATCTCCTACTGTGTATCACAACACATATGGAGCCTCCTACAAACCCGCAACCTGTCGCCCTGTCTGGCTGTCTCTTTTTCCGTAGCTAGCGTCTGATAAAAGCTCATAATGAACTCAAGTGGTCATTAGGTTGATTGATTGCTTCATTCATTCATCTATTCACCACCTTTATTATGCTAGAAATGGTATTTGCATCGTGACATGATGATCTGTACCTCAAAAGGCCGTTTTTAATGTAATCACGATCGCCATTTGGGTTTATTGTTTGTTTGGGAATAAAATGACCTGCATCTTTTACTCTGAATTCAGTTTGCAATCTCTCTGGGGTCAGGTTACGCTTCCATGAACGCTAAATCTCTTTCAACCAGAAACATGAGGACTTTGACCCGGGTTTTACAACGTTACACAATCCTAACAAAAGTCCATTGACTGAGCAGTTATTGAACAAGGTGCTTGTCCTTACAGACTCCCTCTGTGTTCTGACTGTTTAAGGAGGCTTCCAAGATTGAAACTATTGCGGTTTAAAAAAACAACAACCTCCAACTGAGTTCTCTCTTCCAGCTTGCTTTTTATTCAGGGTCCTGAAAAAAACAAAAACAAGAGCATGGTCTACTCCCTGCTTGCCAGGAGACAGAGAGAGAGAGAGAGAGAGAGAGAGAGAGGTGACAACATCTATTCATCTCTGCCCTAATGTCAGTCAAGTGCTTCTCATTTGCAGAACTTCAAAGCAGACGCTGCTTTTCTGCATTTAGCTCCAATTTGGATGATGAATGCATTTGCGTAACGGTGCGACTTGATGAACCGCGCAGGAACTCAACAGGAGCCGCAGCCGTGCAAAAATGGCATGCACGGTTTATATAAACCCATCCCATAGAGTCATGTAGGTCTAAATCTTGAATACACAAAAACACTTGGAATCGTCCCATGGTCTTCAGCCCTGGCCAAAAACGAGGCCCATGTGAAATGACATATGGCTGATTCATGCGGTCTTTGTATAAAAGGCTGGCTTTTCCAGTTTTATAAAATCATTTTTAACATTGCTAGATGAATTTGTGCTATTTCATGTGTTATGGCTTCAGAAAGGTAACAGAGTTGATATTGTACAGTTTAATTTGACAATTGCAAGCCTTGTAGTTGAACCTACAAGTGGTTCTTAGAAAATATAATGATGATATTTCTACAAATATCCCCTTTATCAGATGCTAACTATACATATATCTATCTATCTATCTATCTATCTATCTATCTATCTATCTATCTATCTATCTATCTATCTATCTATCTATCTATCTATCTATCTATCTATCTATCTATCTATCTATCTATCTATCTATCTATATGAAATTAGTGGTGTAGTTGTTTCTGTTTCTCACACGAGCAACCACATGACCTCTTTTGAATACATTTATTTGTCCACCTACTGCTGTATTTTGACTTTTTAAGTGTCTTTTTGCTTTTTTCTGGAGTGTTTTTTTTCATGAAAAAGCTGCTTAAAAGACCTGCTTTGGCCTTTTGTGTCTGTGATATGTACCGGTGAATTACTCCTCGATAACATTGACACAGCGGGAATTAATTCCTCCACGGGCATCAGCGGTGGTGCCGTTAATCCTCAAACAGTCCAATTTCCTCACACTGAGCTTTAATTTTAATTATCATCTTTAAAATACTGCTAATATTTTGTCCTGCTGTGCTGTGCCAGTAGCCCTGAGCTGTAGGATATTTCCTCTTCCCTTTTTCCCTGGGATCAGTAATATTAATTACGGAGATCGCCTGCTTCTGAGGCTTAAGGCATGATGATATGTGTGTGTATTGAAAAGATTTCATAAGTTTGCATTCTTTGTCCTGTTGACTATGACTAAGAACCACAAGCATGTTGCGGGCATGGAATGTTGAGATTAGTGTTCGTTTAAATATGTGTTCTTACATGTGTTTATCCTTAGGAATGTGGAGGAAGGAGGGCACTTAAATAACAACTGGAGTCCAAGGTCATATAAACATCAACTGTCAGAACGTGATAGATTGAGGAGGTGGAGTCACAGCAGGCCTGATTGTCATGGTCACATATTATTCTATCACTGTATGCTGACAGAAGGGAAACTCCCACCTAGATTCCTGACTGGAATGCCTCACTTCGGAAGTTCTGGGAGTTTAGGAAAGGAACTGATGTAGTAATACCTTTCCCAGTAGTCACTGTTTAGCAGTGAGTCATAGGACTGGCTGATTGGGATCTCGTAAACCTTAAAGGTGCAATTTTTAAGAATGACAGCTAGTGTTAGGTACTGCAGTCCAAATTAAAAATATCGGAGATTGTTGTTTCCTCCGCCCCCTCCTCCTCACGCAACAGGAACGAGCGCAATTGACAATGTAAGCTGAGGAGACTTACATACTTATCTAATTTGATGTGTTGATTTATCCACGTTTTAATATGCTCTCGTTCATAGAGATTTTTTAGATGGATACCGAGGCTTTTTAGGTTGGGTAGAATCTCTGAACCAGTTTGTTTGTTTGCTTGCTGCAATACGCTGGCATCCTGGGGTGTCAAAATACTATTGGAGGAACTGGCAGTGGGCGAGATCACACTGGCCAAAACAAAAACAGACATTCAAACATGGAACGCACATTTCAAAGTAAAATAACTGTCTGTAGAAGTGTTTTTCAGAGAAATGAGTATGTGAACTCAGCATGTTTCCTAAATATCTCCAAACATATTGTATTTTTATGCTTTAGTAGAGTGAAAAAGTTACATACAGCACCTTTAATGATAAGCATAGCTTTTTCAACGACTGGTTGGTCTTAAATTACAATCAACTAGCCAATATCGAAAATATGTTGTATTACATAACCCTTACTCTGAAGCTTCATTGATTTGTCTGTAAACTTTGTCGATTTATAAAGGGACATAGGAAGAGAGAGAAAGACAGAGTGCTGTTAACTTGGGAAGTGAGTAACCTGTTAACTGATTGACCTTTACTTGCCTCCAGTTGCATTTAATGGGCAGTAAATCACCTCGTTCCTTCTGCAGAGTGACCTAGCACTGGTTATGGACTTCCCAGAGTGTGTGATAAGTATGTGGTGCATTGTTCATTTCTACAAATCAATGGAGCACGCGCACAGAGCGGTTATGCACAGGTCAGATATGATAATGCATGAGACAAAGTTATATATAATATAGCTATGGTAGTGTTGAGTGGTTTCTTACTGGCCAAGAATTGATGGCTCTGTTCTCTCTGCACAGAAATCCGGTTTGCTTTTCATATCCGATCTTTCGATTGACTGAATGCCCAGTAATTTTGCAAGTGATGAAATATTTTCATCGTTCGTGTAATTAATATCTTATGTATTTTCATTAGTTGCTATACAGCAACTGAGGGCTTTTTGTTCGATGTTACATAGCTACTACAACTGGGAAAAACAATTCTGGAATTTTCTGGAATTACTCATTCCAAAATCACGATTAAAAAAGCTATTAATTGGTTTTCAAACAACATAGTTTGCATCTGATTTCAAGGATTTCTGTGCTCTTCAAAAAAAAAATGCAACTGTTTAGAAAAAAACAAAATGCTGCCTGAACAAAATATGATATCCATGTTTGTACATATGGTTAGTTAAACAAGTAATAGTACACACCTTCTCAACAAGCCACTTGATTGTGTATTGTATTCATGTTTGATGCACACATGGTGCAGGATGAGTTACGTTCCTAAGTTTAATACTTGGGTTTGAGGTTCATCAAATCCCTAACCCTAAGTATGAGTAATATTAGTAGTGATGCATTTATGTTTGAACTTAATCTACTCTGGCATTTCCAAGTTTAGCTGGGTGGGAAAATTAATAACACCACACACACACACACACAGTGTTTTTTCTCCCCATTGGCTTCAGAGATACAGTGAACAGATAATGTACAGTGTTCACATATCTCTGTGTGAGAAAGAGTAATACGAGTATACGCGTAAAATGGAGATTTAACCAATTTCACATATAGTTTCTCATACATAAACAGCCTAATTTTGTTCTGTGTATGTTTGTGTGTGTCGGAGTCTCTGTTTCAGCTCATGAGCTTAATTTCCTGTGTGCTGGCTTGCTGCCCGCCTGATGTTGGCTGCATGCCTTTCTATTTCCTTCTCTCCCTCTCTTCTGCTCTCTGTCAATCCCTTTCTCTTTCCCTTTCTCTTTCTCTTTGCTTAGTTCCAGTTCTGACCACAGCAGCTTTCCCAGAATTCCCTGACAGTGTCCCAGCGTTCATCAAAGTGGCCCACTGCATCAGTCTCTAGCTGTTAAACAGAAACAAATGTCACAGTGCTGCTCTCGGAGGCCTGACCTCATCTCTTCCTTCATGCACACGCACCAAAAGAGGAGATTCTGTTTGACTGACTTATTTAGCAAAAGCACAGCAACGTTGTGGCCTGTAAAGTGTAAAGTTCTGTTTTTACATACAAAGCTTGATGCTACTGATCTCCTACTTGCTTTTTTACAGATAATTTAAAAAGCTTACGATAGCAATTCTCTATAGTTTCCTTCCTTAACAGTGTTTTCTCCATAGTACATTACGTACCTCACGCCACTTGTGGGATAAAACACTTTGCTAGTTTTGGCTGCCCTTTCTCTATCATCTTCGCTTTCTCGCTCTCTCGCTTTCTCTTGATCTTGCTTTCAGGGCAGCATTTTACCGAAGCCAACTATGGTTGCAAGTTTCGTCATTGAGCACAATTTAACGAAACTTGCAACCATAGTTGGCTAATGGTGCTTTTGAGTAACGTACCTAAGTGTAGCTCATAACGCTTCATGGTTAAAGAAACAAAAAAGCAGGCATTAGTGTAAAATGTCGTCTTCTGTGGTTAGTTTTCTCTTTCAATCATAAAAAGAGATAGAAGTTTGATAAAGTTAGTTAGATTGTCAGTATGTTTATAAATAGTTTCCATATTAAATCCAAGCTATCTTTGTTTTCTGTAAAGACAAAATGCATACACGCGCACAGCAAATATCTATTTGAATGGGGAATGGCTAAAATCTCAGTTAATTATCATATTTTGTTTAGTTAGCTTAAGTTATGTTAAAAGGCTAGTTTTTCACACTGTTCTAGCTAATACGCTAGTGCATTTAAGTGTAAACAAACCGGCGATGCCTCTATCATAAAAGAGATTGGCTCTTTTTACTGAAAGGTGGTATTTTCACATTAATTGTTATGGTTTCTACCAAATATTTTTGTGCAAGTTGTCCGCCTTGTTTATAGCCTGCTGTTTCCTGGTTTAATGGAACATTTTATGAATGCTCTATGAAGAATAAGATAGGTTACCATCACAGTAACACAAGAATGCATGTTAAACATGTAAACAGGACCTGTTGTCTCCATTAGCATTGCATTCACATCTTCACGTAAAGTGTTTCTGTCTTTAAAGGGTTTACTTGGTGGAATGTCCCATGTTTCCCAACCCCCTCTCTTGTTCTTGCTGCGCTGTCTTTCTACTCACCATGCTGTCTCACTAGTGAGCCATAAAGAGTAGAGCTGACTGTAAATGCCTCAGTTTAATATATGTAATTAGTCCTACTCAGTTGCATAGTCCAAGTAATGGAAAGAACCTTATGGAGAAAAATGCCCGAGTGTTCTTGTGTCAGGTTTTGCTTTCATTTCAGACATCATAACAGTTTGATGATGCATTTACTGTGACCTGGGATCAGGGCCAGAATATCTAATGCATCTCTCATGTCCTGAGCCGCCTTTAGGAGAGACATCCCTCAGATGTCAAACAAATCTCAACAGCTACTCCTGGCGATACAACAAGCTACAATATCACCTGCGCACGCGCTTGAACAGACAAACATACCACGAGATAGTGAGTTGGTTTGCTTTGCAGCGCCATTCCTCCTTTCCGCCTGGCCATTGCCTAAGCGTTTGAACGACCTCTGGAACATCGGCTCTTATCAGGCAGCAGCCGCTGTGCATTCCACCGAGATAAGAGCTCCAGCCGGCTTCTGTCAACATGAAGTGCAAGCGAGTGTGTCCGCGATCACTTCTTTTCCTTTGCAGCGTGGCCTAGTTAACCTTCCTGTGAAACAAATGCGCCGGCCACTGTGTTTCTCCCTTGTCTCCAAGGAAAGGACTGATGGGAGATTATCATAAGGAGTGTTTCAGTGCAACCCGGGCACAGATCGGGAATTATGCATGAGGGCTGGCACACCAGTTGCCCTCTCAGCCAGTTTTAATCAATTATAGAGCCACACTGTGTGTGTGTGTGTTATGAATTTCCGACAGAGCACCCCATGCTCTCTTGGGACTCACAGATACTCTTGCTTCTCAGATTGGATACTGGCGTAGCCCCCATTGCTCTTTTATAACCTTTCTGTCTTGTGATCAATAATGTAATTCAGTGTGTTTGGTATGAGCCTGAATCCAATCTTATCTTCTCCGCCCAGTTTAACATGATTCTTCTATGGTGTCCTTGAGCCATGATGCCGTATATATATTATATATATATATATTATATATATGTTGTGTGTGTGGGATAAATAGTGGGATTGGGAGAACGAGAGCAGGGCAGACTCTCATTAATACTTGAGTTGTAGTTGGTAATAGTCGTAGGCTTGTGAAATGGCAAACCATGTAAGCGAGGGACAATCACCCATAACATAAAGGCTTGGATATTCTTAATGCATTTTCCATTAGCTTGGGTGGTGTGCTGACACAGAACAGGTCTCTACATTTCAGGTGGTTGGAGGAGGGGGTTTGAATACGTGCAAATTCTCGACCCAATTGCTCACTAAATGCATTCTTTTTTTTATTATATTTTCAAGAAAATTTTTAAATTTTGTTCTTAGAAATGTATTTTTTGTATTTTGTAAGTTTTATAAATGTATTTCTTATTTAACTTTCATCATATTTTCAGGAAAAGTTCAAATATGATTTCATTTAATGTTGTGTAACTATCAACTAAAAAGTAATAACTATTACATACCGGTAGTTATTACATCATAATGCATGTTATTTGTAACATTTTATATTATTAAGTCTTTATCATTATTTAATTTATTTAGTTTTTTCAGGGTGAAACTTATTTTCATAGATATCATGAATTATTAAAAATACAGGTTATAAATACAATATTAAGCATTGAATGCAGTTTTGCTAATATTAATGAAGAAATTTCCAAACTATATAATGAAGTATCTTATTATATTAACAAGGCTTCAACTGAAATAAAAACACATGGTCATCATAGAAGAGGTTTTTCATGATCTACAATCTACATTTACTAGATCTACAAAAAAGTTTTGAGGGAAGATTACAGAAGACCGATTATTTTTTTTCTGTAATAAATTTGAGCCATCGAATCGTTTGCAAAATGATCAAGAACATGTATTTATGAAGAATCACTCAGATAGAATTTGTTGTTTAATAGGAAGGTTGTTCCAGGGCTAACAAAAATGTTGATCCAGGAACGCGTTCTACTTACCTCTATACTGTTTTGTTTTATTTTAAGCTGGTGTGCAGTGCATTGTGGGTGGAGAAAGACTATGCAGCCTTACCGTCTCTGCTTCTCATGTTCTCACACTGTGACATAAGTAATATGCAGTTAGTCTCAACTTTATTAGCTCAGAGTGTCTGAGCCAGAGTTTCCATCTCTAGAATTGCTGAGATAAGAGCATCTGCAGGTATGAATGTGTGTGTGTGTGTGTGTGTGTTTGGAGGACGAGAGTGCTGAAGTGATTAGAGGCTGATGTACCCTGTCTGTTCCATTATACACACTGACCACACACACACACACACACACACACACACACACACCACACACACACACACACACACACACACACACACACACACACACACACACACACACACACACACAACACACACACACACACACACACACAAATCAATTCTCCTCACACAAACTGGAGCCTTAACTGGATTTGTGATGATGGTGTCTGTCTCATCACACCACGGAGCAGCATTTTCTCCGCTCGAGTTCTTTCCCCATGCCTTTCAAAAGCTTCGTCATTGTCATCATCCTCTCCTCCGACCCATACCAGTATTTTGGTCAGACCTCTCACAGATTAGTCTGCAGTAGCGATGCTGTTTTAATAAGAAAGTTCTTGTTACCATTGATTTTCTCGCTAGAAACTCCTAGACCGTTTTTTCTTCTTCTCCAGACGTATTTAAATGTCTCCTGCACTCAAGAAATTTCAATAAATTGTGTACCTGGAACCAGTGGGCAGTGAGATTAGACTCCACGCCTGTCAGCTTTCAAACTTCTCCATTAGACCAGCAGTTATGGAACGAGCGCACTTCCATCTCCATGACAACTGTCTGTTCCAAAACTCTCAGCATGGTTCTGGCTCCGCCTCCCCCGGTCCGACAGGCTTGACCCTTCACCTCTCTGTCTCTTTTTGTTGCTTTGATAGTCACAATTGTGGTGTGTTCCTCCTGTAATTGCAGGGCTTGTCTTTTTCTATCCAAACGGAGCAGAAGGTTTTCTTATAGACATCCGAGGAATGCGATCAGCTCGGATCACTCCCTCTTGCTATTGTGTGTTCTGTGTGTATCAGTCCAGTTATGAAGAGGTACACAGACAGAGGTGTGTTTAGGGGACAGTGAACCTCTGCTGAATGGCATGTGTTCACTAGCTGCATTCCACAGTTCCACTTGTCATTTCCTGTAATTATGCTTCTTTACAGAGTGGCTGCGTTTCACAGCTTTTAACTCTCCTCTCCGGTGTCATTGAAGCTTCATGTACTCAACACGCACCTTCACAGACGCATCTCTCTCATTAAAGCCAGCCCATTCCCTTTTATACATTCACACTCATGCACTTCAATCTTTTATGTTCAGTTATGAACTTGTTTTCCATTGTCTGACACTTGCCATTGAAAGTTACCTTATTACCATTCAAAAGTAGTATTTTTGAAAAGTCTTTTATGCTCGCCAAGGCTGCATTTATTTGATCAAAAATACAGTAAAGGCCGTAATATTGTGAGATATTATTACAAGTTAAAAAATGTAATTTATTCCTGTGATGACACACACACACACACCACACGCACAACACACACACGCACACACACACACACGCACACACACACACGCCCCACACACACACACCACACACACACACACACGCACACACGCACACACACACACACACACACACACACACACACACACACATATATATATATACATATGTCAAATAAAAAGGCACCAAAGTACCATCCCATAATGTCAAAAATTGTCACCATATTTTTCTTCAGTGAATTTCTGGCCATCTTTATTTTACAGCATGGGCCCGCTATTATTTTCTGTCTATGTTGAATTCAAACAGCAGTCAGTTTTGCACACTGGAAATAGTTCTGTGTCTAAAAATGACTAAAAGATCCGGCTGAACGGCACCCCACAAAAGTTGCTTTTGTCTACTCGACACGCTGCCAAATCCATCTGACATGCCTGCCACTGGATTCTGTGTTATATTTCTGTTATAACACAGATTCTGTATAATACTTGTGCTTACATAGCACATTATTGAAAGAAAAAAAAACTTGATGGACTTTATATCAAGTACATGGTGTTTAGATCTGGCCTGGACAGGCCGAAACAACAGAGCGTCTCGCTTAATGTCTTTCTTCTCATACCACAAAAAGCAATTCAATTTCTTTGTTTATCTTTCAGTTAACATAAACACAATGGCTAGGAAAAGATGGCCTGCAACTGTTTAGTTCATACATAACTATAAAATAAATCTTTCACTTGGAGCGCAATTCCGTTTTATGAATTCCAAGTGTAACTTGGCACTGATGATCATGTTGAGAACGGACGAGCGCACGTAGACGAATCAACACGTGTGTGTGTGTGTTGGTGGCTGCAGACAGTGTGTGAGGTCTTAACCGTTCACCTGCAGAGCTAATCATGTATCACAATAACAGGATTCACAGCACACACACTCTAAAGAGGGGACGTGCTGAGCCCCGGCCCGCTGTCAGATATCACAACTGATAAATACGGTTAGGCGTGCTGGTCTACTGTACATCTGATTGAGGTTGATGCATGTCAGTGTCATTAATGACCTCATGAATCATGTTTCCCCCAGGCTATAATAGCTCGCTTGATTGCACTCTAGTGTGTGTGTGTGTGTGTGTGTGTGTGTGTGTGTGGGTGGAAGCCATTAGCAGGTGTGACTATGCCTTACCGCTTTAATGGACCATTGAGGAATAAATGACAGCCTGTTTTCTTTGTGTGCATGTATTTATGGATGTTTTAACATTACCAAGTATCACTCGGAGCATCATCTAAATGGCCAATATAATTTCCTCATGATGTTTTTGTGACACCTTCTCATTTTCTTCCTTATGTTTTTCTTTGAATTTATTGTTATATTTACACTTTTTAATAAAAAAAAATATTTTGTTAAAATAAAAATAAAGCCTATTTTAAGAATAGTAAAAAATGTTTAACATTGTGAATTTTTCAATACGTTTAAAACACACTTTAGCCAAAAATTGTTAACTGTAATGAATCAATGTTTTCCATTTGAATTTATTTTTTGTTTATTTATACAATCCCCCATATTCCTATTTATTTAGATTCTTATTGATACTGCATTTTTACTGTATTACAAAAATACAGTATACAAATACAGTAATGCAATTTTGTTTATATGCAGTATATTACAGTAATGCACACATTTATTTTATTATATTTTGCAGAAGCCAAGATTATTTTGTTTATGCATTTTGCAAATTGCTAATTTTTTTTAATGACATTTAAACACATTTTGCCCATAATTCTCTTAACCCGGAATGAGTCTGAATGTTGCACATTTTAATTCATTTACTTATGTAATCACTATTATTCATTTCTTTTGAATCTCATTATTGTGATACTGCATTACATTCAAAATACTGCAATATGATTTTGTATTTAAATCTTATATATATATGAAGTCTGGAACATTTTTATATTTACTAAAAACAAACAAACAATGTACATAGTAATAAAAACGCTCTCATCATCAGAAAAAACAGTTAACTAGTAATTCATTTGTTTGTCTTTCTACAAATAATTTTCCCAATTATAACATTGTATATTATGAAATGCTCTTAACCTACTGATTAATAATGAGCTATTGTGTGTACTGCTCACTTTAAACTGTAGAACAGGTTCAATGGTGCTACTGTGTGTGTCGTCATGTCCCGAGGTCCGATTGGAACCAAGCTACGGACCGCTATTTGAGGACTCATCACAATTCAATATAATGGTGTGAAATATGACCTGGACTTTTTCTTGACCAATTTTGTGGGAGTCACCCTCATATTCTCTGCGCAGTGCAATTGTTAAAATAATACACACGAGTGCATGTGGTCACATGTTGTTTTGACCTGAATTCACACTAACCTCCTCTCTCACAAACACACACCCTACACACAAAGACTCAAGGCACGTTTCCCGCTTTGTGCAACGATTTTTCGACATTCATGTTCCAGCATGCTGATGCTCCCCATGGCCATTAGTGTTACAGCAACAAAACTGAGCTTCACAGAATCATATCTCCTCAACCGCCTCATTTTAATGCTTTACTCGGTTGCTACCACCATATGTGTCTTACAGCCAGAGGCCAAAACAATCTGTATTGTTATTTCAGAGAGGCTAAATATTGTCTGTCAGCCATATTTAACCCTGAAGTGAGTGCACATGCTATAAAGTGTTTGTGTAGATGATAACTAAATATAGGTAAGGAGGATTGAGAATTACCACAAAGTTAGTGCGGTTGTATATCAAAGTAAATGGGAAAAAAAGCACTGAGGAGAACTAGATATGTTCTTGTGTGAGTCAATGTGTGTGTGTGTGTTCTTTCCTCCAATGTCTCGGGCTTAATTAGTTAGTGGCCGGCTCACAGCCCAGGACGGAATGTGAGATTTAATAAGAACCCAACAATGGAATGCCGCTTGTGGCAGGCAGCAGGCCAGGAGGCCAAATTATTAAACTGGCTTCGTGAACCTGATTATGTAAATTAACTTATGTAAATTAGTGTTTTGCGTCGTGAGTGAGAGAATTGGAGGAGGAGTGAGACTGGACGAGAGAGTCCAGTAAGTAGTGTAATGCATGACGTCGCATTTCTGAATACAATAAATTGAGTTTCCCTAGTGTGATACACCACGGTAAGTCACTCTATAATTTGGTATTTACGCCATAAATGATCAGCTGGCACACAGTAATATTGTGAAATATTCTTACGATTTAAAATAACATTTCTATTTTTATATATTTGAGATGTCATATATTCTTTTTAATGGCAAAGCTGAATTTTCAGTCAATTACTTCAGTCTTCAGTGTCACATGTTTTTGTTGAGAAACTGTGATTTATTTCAGGATTATTTGATGAATCAAATATTCAAAAGACTTTTGTTACATTATAAATGTTTTTACTGTCACTTTTGATCAATTGAATGCATCATTTCTGAATAAAATGTATACAGTGCATGCGAGCGCACGCATCTCTTTTCAGAATCAGAGCTGCTGCTGCTTTTGTGAACTACTCAATCTCAGGCGAATCATAGGCCGACAAGTAATGCCGAGTTCAGACTGCACGATTTTAGCCACGATTTTGGCTCGCCGACAGGTTTTGAGAAATCGCTGACAAATGCCCAAAATCACAGGCAAATCGGTGCTCGTTCACGCGAGTGACAATCACGCAGTGTGAATGAGCAAAGACGCTATCTGAGAGAATCGCCGACGAGTCGCCGACGCCCGTGAGA
Organism: Chrosomus eos; assembly: GCA_036326025.1. NCBI lineage: Eukaryota > Metazoa > Chordata > Actinopteri > Cypriniformes > Leuciscidae > Chrosomus > Chrosomus eos. The sequence continues at coordinate 12,721,540 of CM070822.1, read as the reverse complement.
TATTTGGCATGCTAAATATCTGGACCTGTCGGCGATTCACAATCCTGCTGTGTGAAAGTGTTCTGACTGAAAACTACATCGGCGATGACCGACAGCCAATGAGAGAGCATGATACAGGACAGCAGGCTGTTCGAGGAGGAGTTATAGACCAGAATATCAGTATTTTAATAGATAGATAGGCCTATATTTACAATTATATCAAACAGAAACAAAGCACAAACATTTGCATGACCAGCAGCAACAGCAGGACGTTTGCAAAATTATTTATTTACCCCCAACTCTTTCCAAAACACAGTCCTTGCTCCCCTCGTCTTCCCAAACATTTCCTCCTGCATAAACTGAATATTTATTTGTTTCATTTTCGCTACAAATCAGTGCACAGACAATTTGGATCGCAATCTTCTTGCAGGCTATCATTTTTAATAACAAACTCAGTGTCGCGCGAGAACTCCGGTCTCACGCACGCGTGATCTTCCGTTATTTCCGTATCACTTCTCGCGTTTGTTTGGTTGTGAAACGTAGTTTGCGGACCAGGCAGAGGTTGTCGGCGATTCTTTCTTTTGTAAAGTCATGCAGTGTGAAACCTCCTGTCGCCGACCCATCGTGCAGTATGAACACAGAAGCAACTGAATGTTACCCCAGATAGTCATGCAGTGTGAAAACAACAGTGACCCGATTATTTTGAAAATCGTGCAGTCTGAACTCGGCATAATATGCAGCTAAACTAATGGGCCTTTTTGATGAGGTCGCATATTGAGGTATGTAACTGAACACGTGCACATATTTGGCTCTGCTCACCTGATTGCTGTTGAAGGTCAGGTAAATGATAAATGGTGTGTTGGCAAAGCAACCAAAGCCGTGGGAGATCACATGGTCACTGCTAGCTAGAGCAAATCAGACACCTTCATCCGTGTCTAATGCTGAGCACCTGTTTAATCAACAGAAGCGTCAGCTCTCATGAGACCTTACTTCAGGGAAAAAACATATAGCCTATATTATAATATAGGATTATATGATGATTATAATTTCTTTTTTCTGCACCACTGTGATGGCAGACCCATTGTGACAATGTGGAGGAAACAGTTGAGTTAAATTCATGCTTGATTTATTCCTGCATGAGCGTGCATGTCTGAGTATATTATGTTGGTGAATTAAGCTCATTGTGTCCGTGATGTGGTTTTGTTTATTAACAATAGCCTCTGAGTATATGAATCTCTAGAGCTACCGGATTGACTAGCCAAACAATGACTGTGATCTGAAAAGAGGTCGAAATAGAGCGGAAACCGAAGTAAACACTGAAACTATGGGCTGTCCTGGCTTACAGCCAAATCCACAAGTTTTGATATTCTCTGGAAGAAATCTCCTGAATTTCTCTGTATGGCCATGTAAATGACTTAGAAATACCCTCTTCCTATACCTAAATATTACCAATGCAAAATAATGTAGGCTTATACAGGGGTTGGACAATGAAACTGAAACGCCTCTCATTTTAGTGTGGGAGGTTTCATGGCTAAATTGGACCAGCCTGGTGGCCAATCTTCATTAATTGCACATTGAACCAATAAGAGCAGACTGTGAAGGTCCAATTAGCAGGGTAAGAGCACAGTTTTGTGCCGTGTATCAGGATGACAATGCACCAATACACACAGCAAGACTGGTGAAAGATTGGTTTGATGAACATGAAAGTGAAGTTGAACATCTCCCATGGCCTGCACAGTCAGATCTAAATATTATTGAGCGACTTTGGGGTGGTTTGGAGGAGCGAGTCAGGAAACATTTTCCTCCACCAGCATCACGTCGTGACCTGGCCACTATCCTGCAAGAAGAATGGCTTAAAATCCCTCTGACCACTGTGCAGGACTTGTATATGTCATTCCCAAGACGAATTGACGCTGTATTGGCCGCAAAAGGAGGCCCTGCACCATACTAATAAATTATTGTGGTCTAAAACCAGGTGTTTCAGTTTCATTGTCCAACACCTGTATGTATCTTAGTGAGTGTTATTTATTGTTGTCAGTAATGATCAAGTGTCTTGTTGCTGGTATGAACCCAATTACACCTGGTATTATTAACATCTGCCTAGGGTCCAATCACAAGTGTGCAGCTAAATACAGGTGTAACCTAGGGATGTGCGCATGACTAATTTAATGGCAACTATAAATTATCTAAGTGTATTCTCTTTGTTAGGATGTTTATAGCAACTGTTCAATTGTCAAGTTAGTTTCATTCATAATGTTTCTCCTTTAAGCCAATATAAAATTGCATACCGTATTGTCCCTCATAACGGCTTGGATAATAAGCCTATAATAAGCAAGCTTAATTGTTATTTACTAGTTTGACGTGACATTAGAAGAAAACTGAAAATGTTTGTGTATCTGATGTAAAATAAAATGGCTTTGTTTTATGCTCCATGCATGCACTTTTCAAAATAATATATTAATTTGAAAATTTAACGTTAACATGACGGTAAATTTAAACGTAGCCTTTGTAAAATTAAATGCTTATTATTAAAGTATTGCATTCTTCCTGTTGCTTTGCTTGTATATAAATCAACTGTGTACTTTATGAATGCAGCATTATTTGTATGATTTGTAGTTCCTGTCAATGTGGAGCTTTTCCAAAGCTCTCTAAATTCAGTCAATTATGAGGCTCCATTTCAGTCATGATGCTCCCATAGAAGAAAGGGAGGCAGCTCAATATGTTTAGGAACAAAGCTCGAGTCTCCATGTTGAACCAATCCACTACTTTCCATGACCCTGCCTCTAAGAATGACCTGTTGGATCAACAGCAGCTTTTAATTGGCTGGAGGATAGGAGTCCTGGAGTTTGAGTGACAGGGCTTTGAAGAGAGTTTTTCTGTTTAAGTGCAATGCTTAATGTGCAGTAAAGACCTGGACTGTTCCTTGGTGCCATCTAAGATCCAGACAGCAGGCATAATGGAAGAAAGAGGGATGGAGAGGGCAAAGTTAAGTCAGAGAAAGGTCAAAGAAACGGATTGTGGGAAGTGAGAATTAAAAGGATGAGAAATTAAAGGGATATTGTGGGAATACAGAAAGTGGAAGGAAATTAAATGGGGAGAGGTAGACTGGAGCAACCAAAAAAAAAAAATAGAAAAGAAGTGGTTCTTTTGGAAGTCCCCAGAGAATCCCAGTCAAGCCTTGTTTCTATGAGAGACTTCAGCCTCTGGGGAATTTGATTGACAGTTCCAGAATAGTGCCCACATATCTTTAACATGCCTGCAGACCGAATACCAGAATATACTTCCTTTTGTGACATCACAGTGCACCACGTGACCTGTTTGGATATTAATACATTCTATTACTTTTCCTGGATAAAGAGTTCTCATGTCTTCTGACAGCTGAGCACAAACTTATAAGGTCTGAATGTTCAAAAAAGTGTGTGAAATTGTACTTTTTTTTTTTTTTTTTGGTCGTTTGGACATTTGCATTTTATGTTGTTTTTATAATTTGTCAACAAACGCATAGTTTATAGAAGAATAAAAAAATATATATTAATTTTCTTCTTTTTTTCACCACCCTTTCCTTTTTTCTATATACTATGCATACCAAAATACAATAAATATGGGAAAGGCAAATAACTTCATAAAAACCTTAACTTTTCAGATTATACGCAAGTTTAAAAGGTTAGCCTCAGCTAACCTTCATCCAATTTGACTCTTAAGATCAAGGCATTATAGCTGATCTTTATTAGCTGGCTTTATTGTCCTGTAGCCCAAGTGCCCTGACAAAAAGTCCTGAATGAATGCAAACTGCTCGAAACCACACACCCAATAAAAAGTGGTTAAGGGTAAATCTCCTTTATACACAGCAAGTGTATTAAGTGTCCAATGATCTCGCATTTGAGCTCATTAAGTTTCTTAGGGCCAATTGGAAATCAATTTAACCAGCCATAGCAGACAAAAAATTCTTTTAAGTCCAATTTATTTCCTCCTTTATCAGTTTCACAGACGTGCCTCTCACTAGCCGGCTCCGTTTTATAATGGAGTGAAATGAGTGTGCTCAGGTGCAGAAACAGAATGAACAAATGGTTTCCTCCCAGAACTGAAATGCACACGTACGTTCGCTCACTCTCTTGCTCTCATTAGCTCTCTGTGGCGCTTTTGTCTTTTAATCAATGCAGAGAACATAACTACAATTAGCAGCTTTCCCATATCGATCCCAGCTGAATTAACAAGAGAGAGGGAGGAGACGCACGATGAAGTGTTCCTCACGGGTGTTCTCCATCATGTGTGTGTTTGTGTGTGTTGTTTGTCAATTGAACGTCATACTGTAGTGCCAGCTTATGAGTGTGTGTTGTCATCGGTATGGCACACACTTCATCAGGGAGTCGTGGCTAAACAGTGATGAATGTGTGTATGCCTCTGCTTTGGTTTGATTAAATGCCCTTCTCTAAAACAGGGGCACACACACACACACACTTTATGACAGCCAAGATGGAAAACTACAGTTTGAGACGTATTGAGGAAATTCAGGCAGAAACGCGCAACCGTACACCACAGACCATAGCAACACTATTAACTTAACCTCATTTTCAATAGTGTGACAGTAGCTCTGATGTTTTCAAAGTGGTGTAACTTTTCCAATAACGGGCTACTTTTTTAATACGTTGCATAACAATATTCTTGATAAATTGCACGGCCTCGCATCCGAGCAAGATGAGGCAATAATCAAACGCGCTCTACTTGAGTGTCTTTTTTAGCATTTCAATCCAATGAGTCATTACTCACATTCTGTTTTCTATTTTGTAGCAAAATGAATATTCATTTAAGTACTGCTATTTAGAAATCTACTTGACTGAACTATGTCATCAGTGAAAAGTCTGATAGTTTGTGCTAATTGATGTCCTTGGCTCTTAGTAATTGAATCATACAATCTGACAATGATAGAATTCAGAAGCTTCTGACTCCTTTCATAGTTTTATTTTAATTAGCTACTTTCTTGTTAGTAGCTAATTGTTCTAAAAGTTAGCTTGAGTATCATTAGCTCTACTGTTTTCAAAGAGCTGTAGCTTTTTTCAGTAACAAGCTACTTTTCCAACAAGTAGCGGTGTAGCGTGTTAATATTCATGTTACATTGCAGAAGCAGTTTCGCAACCGAGCGAGATGAGGCTTATATCAAACATTTTAGTGTCTACTTGGCTAACTACTTGAATTCTATGACTGTTAACAGTGAAAATGTGGCTGTAGTTTGATGCTAGTTCATGCTAATTATTGAGCTCTGAAGCATATAACCTGACAAATATGTAGTTTGAAAAGTCACTTATATCGCTTCATGTTTGTTAGATACTGTTTGTGGTTAGCTAGTAGCTAACTACTTGTTCTAAAAGTTAGCCTGATTTGTATTTGAAATAATTTATATTCAGTAGCTTTTCCAGGAACAAGCAACTTTTTATATATAACGTTCTTCTGTATCACGCGAGTAGCCTCGCTCCGTTTGTTTTTAATAACAAAATAAATATTTAGTTAAATACTACTATTTAACTAACAATTTACCTGCTATCACTACATTAGCATTGAAAAGATGGCTTTAGTTTGATGCTAATTTATGCTAATAAATCCTTGACATCCTGGTAGCTCATATTTTAATTTAAGCATATTCTAACAATGGTATAATTCAAATGCTAATTAGCTACTTTTTTTGTTAATAGCTTGTAGCTAACTTTTTAAAAGGTAGTTTAAAGTACATTTTAGTATAGCAGTTTCAAAGTAGCTTCCTTAGCACTTACACAACTAGCCAAATAATCTCAGATGCAGATAGTGTAGCACACAAGGTACATAAATACATGTTTATCACACAAAAACACACTCAATTTGCTTTCTGTACACGTATAACTGGCTCATGCATTACCCACTTGTGTCATTGTTTTTTTGTTTTCCCGAAACTCAAGTTCATAAAACCAATTTTTTTCTGAACAGAAAAAACAGAAGTTGTTTGCACTTAATGTTAGACACGTCTGCACTGCTGTTTTTAATTAATAACCCCAGCCTTCCCAACGAAGTGGAACAGAAATGACACTATCACATGCAGAGAGAGAGATAGATGTACTCAGGAATCGAAACACTTCCTGTGTGTATTGGGTTGTGTTTGAGGTTTTATCTGTCTGAGAAGTCCCCATTTTTATCAGTCAATTCAGTCAGAGTGACAGATAGATACAGAGAGAGACAGGAATAGAGATAACCAGTGCTTGCGGTGCAGTGTGTGAATGGGCTGTGCTCTAAAAATTTAGGTATGATGATACAGCGAAAGCGATTAAATGTGGTTTTGCCATTTTTATGGTGTTTTTTTCTGTGAGTTACTGATCTATGAACTTGCTGACTAATTTCTTCTCAACTTGTGAAGTAGAGATTCATCGATTTATTACAATTCTGAATGATACTATTTATTAGGTTATCCAATCATTTATTTGATTTTATTTGTGTGTAAATCACTTTAATATGAAATGTAATAATAGATTATATTATTAAATTTTGAGAATTATTAAGTTAAGTAAAATGCCTTACTGCAGTGCTCAGATGGGTTATGTAAGTTTGTATCCAGCCTGCAACATATTCCAATTTCATTATCGCTTAGTCTCCAGTAATTTTCACTCCCTGTGGTGTCTATCCAAAAAAAAAAAATCACCCAGAAAATGATTACATCTTAAACTGTGATGCCTGTAGAGCTGTTCAAGTGCATATGTATGCGTGTGTGTGCTTGAAATACTTGAAAGCGAAAAGGATGTGTGTCGGAATCTCTCCCAGGCCTTTTTGTCGCAACCTTTTGCCCCCGGTCCTCAGGCAATGGGGCGACTCTCTCACTCTCACATTCTCTCTGTACTTCTCAAATGAAACTGGGCTCTCTGGGTGGTTAATTGGGCAAGTTTTGCTCAAGGCTGCCTCATAAGGTGGCTTTCCGAGATCTGCCTAGCACACACATTTGTTTTCTGTCATGGTGGCGACTTTCCATTGATTTCTGTTGATTTTTCTACTGCGCTAATTATAATTTTCTAGATGCTAACCCTCATAAAAAGCCTTTTGCATTTTCATGAAGTCTTTATTTAGTATGTTTATGAAGCTGGTTTCCTCCTGGGGACCGTTGGTGATGTTGATAATTAAAATTTGACAGTCCTTTTGGGGACATTTAGTCTTCTCATTGTGGGCTGATTTGACCTTCACACAGTCACACTCACACACACTCTCACACACTCACACTCTCATGTTGGGTTTCAATGTTTTTTGGGGACATTACATAGACTTAATGGTTTCTAACCCTACCCTTAAACCTATACCCATCACTGAAAACTTTGACTATTTTAGATTTTCAAAAAAGGTCAAACAAGGTCAAAATTACTGTGTGTTTAAGGTGCTCTATTGTATCTGCAGTTTACTAGTGTTTTGCTTCCATCATCTCAGTGACGACAATAATAACCACCTCCTTCATTACAGGGTGCAATCAATGTTTAATTAGAGAAGAGCACTATTAAAGCGTGTGCTTGCTTTCTGTGGCATGTATGAATGTGGTCATTCTAAGTCTCATGGTATGAGATGTTTTCTCAATGTTTTGTTGTTCTCTTTCTTGCTCTTTGTAGTCATTTGTTTTCCTCAGTACTTATGCAGAATGTACAGAGGATGTGATTCCAGAGACTTCCAGCATGGAGTCTATCCTGTTCTCTGTAATCAGACCCTCCTACTCAAATCTCGGCATTAAACCATCAGTCTTGGGTTCTGCTTTGTCCAAACCTGGAGTCATTTCTGAAGGAGTACATAGCTTGTCATTTGATATGGATTGCATTCAAACTCAAAAAGCTCAAACCCACAAGCTGCTTTGTATATGATCATGTGTGCACATCCACTTTTTTCCTTGAGAAACATTTAAATTCTACATTTCATTATCTTAATGCTAGTGTATGTGTCCAATACCATATTGTTTTTTGCTGTTTTATGAAAATTAGTGTTGAGAATTGTGACATTTTCGAGGCTTTGATATTGTGACAATCCGACATCACATTCTTTTCTTTCTCTTCAAATTAAATGTGGCATGTACTCTGAAATTGGAAACGCATCTTTTTTCAAGTTGGCTTGCCCTCCAAGGTCTTCTTTCTTACCATAATAGCAGAAATGTCAAAGCTGGTCTGAGATCAGTGTTAAAGGGCAGTATCTTGCTATAGCAGGCTGTCAGGCTTGTTGTTTTAGCCTGAGGGAAACATGATCAGTGGTTTGCTCAGTCTGGATTGACTGCCCCAAAAATTTGAAGCTGACAGCTCGTTTTCACAAGCGTTTACACATGTGGCTAGTTAAGCGTGGGACTGGAGCATTTTTATAAGAAAAAGCTGTGAGTGTTGCCATAGCACCTCTTCCTGATGCAAGCTCTGGGTAGCTGCTCTTTTCATGCTTATCCAGGTCTAATTCTTGATGTTAATTCTCAGAGCAATAATGCCATCATTGCTCTCACTATAGTTTTAATACATGTGCCTGGTCTTATTTTGCATGATTCATCAGCGCACATCGATCAATCCAAAATAATCCTCCTTTCTTTGAATTTATGATTTCACTGTACAAACGTCACATTATGATAGCAAAATTGGGTTATGAATGCAGTTTCGTGCTGACTTCAAAGGGATAGGTCACCCAAAAAAGAAAATTTACATCATTTATTAGCCCTCATGTTAAGCCAAACCCATATGACTGCTGTGGAACACCAAAAGAAATATTCTGATCACTCAATTTTTTTGCATGCAAATATAATGGATGGGAAATGTATTTCCCCCTACTTCAAACACTCCATAAAAATGTAATTCAAGTGGTCCATACAACTTGGTCTCTACATTCCGTCAGTCTTCTGACGTTATTGATTATCAGTGAATAATAATGTAGCCTACTATATTGTATATCTATCTTTTAAACTTAAAACTTTCATTCAGCAAAGATGCATTAAGTTGATCAAAAGTGACTTTAAAGATCTTTACATGCATGTAAACAAGATTTGTTTAAATAAATGCTGTACTTTTGAAATTTTATTCATGAAAGAATCTTTAAACAATGTATCATGGTTTCCACAAACACATTAATCAGCACAACTGTTTTCAACATTGACAAGAAATGTTTTTTTTTAGCAGCAATTCAGTTTACAATGATTTCTGTATGATCATGTGACAGTGAAGACTTGAGTAATGGATGTTTCTACACCTTTTTCCCAGATTCTAGTGTTTCATGCTCTATGTAGGTCGGGAGTTAATATGTTATATTCCATTACAACTTTTACATCTCTGAAGCAGCAGGTAAACAGACTAGATATGTTACATCTGCTTCCTGCCTCCTGTTTACTAGAGATTTAATAAAGTGTAATGGAGTGTAAGATGAAAGAAATGCACTTTCCAAAACGTTTCAATTTTAGTCTCTGCCGAGCAAACGAGCTGTTAATGGTGGATGGATGCTTTAATTTCCACACCTAAATCCTGCGGTTCTACTGTTTTAAATTGTGTGTGTGTGTGTGTGTGTGTGTGTGTGTGTGTGTGGTGTATTGTTTGTCTAATCCGAGGAATGGAAGTTTGATTAGACTCCTGAGTGCAGATGGGCTCTTCAGTGTGATTACAATGCTTTTCATTAGATTTCATCACATGTCTTCTTTTTCTCCTTTATTTCATGTATACCCCCTCCCTACCTCCATATCTTTCTCGCATCCCCCTCTTGATTAATCATGGGAGATTGAAGGAAGGTAGATGTGACTGAAGTGAAGGGGTAATTGCATCACAGGTGTGTTGAAATGGGGACTGTTATAGATTTGTTGAGGTCTTAACCGGTAGATTGTTTTTGTTTTGTGTTGTTTTTTTGTTTTGTGCTTTAGTTAGCTCAACAGCATTTTTGATATATTACACATATCTTAATGGTGTATACTTCACCCAAAAATGAAAATGTCATCATTTACTCACATTACTTACTTCACACAAAAGACGACATTTAGATGAATGTTGATTGATGGATGGATGAACTGATAAACAGTTTTTGTCTATACAATCAATGATAGTCAATGGGGTCCAAAACCACATTGGACACTATTGACTTTTATTGTAAGGACAAAAGCAGCCTTTGGACAGGGCTGTGGTGAATTCTGGCTCACATGCTGTTGCATTATGGGCTGTTAACATGTAACGCTCATATTGAAGTGGAATTGGAGTGATCTTAGATTAGAGAGAAATATTTTTCCTTGCTCCAGGGAAAATCATGCAACTTTGTTCTGCTTCAACTCTGTATCACTCATTTACTCTGATCTAATCAACACACGGATGGGTGCACAGACAAAAACATCTTCGAAAACAGTTGTTCAGACATATGCTTGTTGCTTGAAGGGCAAAGGTGGGTTGTTCATTCAAACATTGAAAAAAATAAAATAAAAGGGTTTTCTTTTGTCATCTGTATTGCCTCTGTAACAAACAGTGACAGCCTATTTCCTATGTCATTACAAATGTTGCAACCCAGACCGGCAGAACTATTTATGCTTTAATACCATCATCGCCAAATAGAATTCAGATGTCTGTTTGTAAAGAAGCATTAGAGAATGTGCGAAAGCCTCGACTGACAGGAAATCCATAACAGCACCATTCACATTCCTCCATGCACGAAACAATGAGAAAAAAGATCTTAATCTAATAGGAATCCGGCTTCAGATTTCTTGATCGTTTTTGTTACCTCAAGAAAATTATTCATCACAAATATCATTTCCAGTGAGGCTCGTGAGGGGTTCTTCATGGTGGTTGCATGTCAATATCGTGTATTGTGTTTCTTGGCGGGTGTTGTGACGCTTTTTCTCGCTCTCTAAGCTGTATCATATACCCGTGGTTGTAACGTTCCTGCTCTGCGAGCCAATTTTTCTGGTCCATAAATGTCACTGATTAAAACTGCTGTTGGAATTGTTTCATGGATCACTGGGTGCATGATGACTCTAATCAGCTTGTTCAGTTCATTAGGAGGTGGAAACATAATAGTTACAAATCTGGGCCATCGGTGGGAGTTTCAGTGGTTTAGAGACTACGGCTGAGTGTTCTTGAGACCCCAATTCTGCTCCATCACAGTTATAATTTGATTAAAATGTGTTTTAATACAGTTGGGAACTGAGACCCAGCTTCTTATTCAGAACCAGTTCAGTTTTATAAAAAACATATTGGAAGCAGATGATTTTTCGTGACTTGTTTTCATAACACGCATTCTTATGCAGAAAGAACACATTACAAAAATACTGTTTCTGCACCACTAATAGGCCGCTATTATATGCCACAAAAAATTCCACTGTACAATTACATTTTTTGAAGTATTTCACTTAAATGTGAAAATATTAGAAAGACAAATCAACAGCTCATCTTTCTACTGAATGCAGAAACATGCATAAAGAAGTGCAACCAATGTAGTCTGATTCAAAAACAAATGACTCATATGATCAGTTATTTTTAGTGAATCACTCATAAATCATTCAGAGTTACTCAAATAATCTGAAAGATAACTTACATTTTGATGATTGAGTCAGTCTTGCATTTCCTCAGAAGTATTTCAAAAGTCTGTGGAATTGTTAATGAATCCTTATGATTCACATCCCGGGTGTTAAATGACAAATACTAGTTTCAGTGGCTGATCTAACCTAAAAATAGCTGTAAAGCTCTGAGTTTGTATTGTGTTCAGGACCTCTGAGGTAGCCCAAGGTGTCTCAGTCCATGCCCCTTCCTAGTCCTTACTGTCAAGTGTCCTTGAGTTAAAATGTCTTGCTGTAAACAAGGTCAGAAAGACTGCATTTGTTTGCAGAGGATGAATGGGTTTCATGCATGTCAGTGTTACGCTTGTGAATGTGGTCGGGATGTAAAGAGACATTACATTTGTGTTGTTGATCAGCGGAGAAAGATATTGAGCTGTAAGGGTAAGTGAGGTCAGACGCTTGTTAGATGGCCTTTAACTTATTGTGGTGGAGAAGCCAATCAATAGAATCGGGATTCAAATTATGAAAGTGATCTAATTATTGACTAGCTCTGTCCTCTTGTCTTTTTCATTCAAATAAAAATGCTAACTCCTCAGGAGATCCCGTCCCGAAAGTGTCCTTAGCATAGTGGATGATGCTGATCTCAGCTCTCCTGCAAAGTCACTTTTTTTTCTAGCTTATTTACACAGCACTGACTATATTAATAAAGTTCATAACTGGCCTTCTTATTGACATCCTCTTTTACAGGGCGTTTTTGTCATTTATTTTAGTACGTTCTCCTTCTGAGTTCAGTGAAAAAATAAATCCAGAATGGCGATAAACTGTTAGAGAAATGTTGATTTATAAACAAACACTGTTTTCCACTTTTATAGAAGTTTATCATTTTACCCAGTACTTCTATGTTATGCATTTTTATGCCGGTGGGCAAGTGATGTAATCTGTGTGCGGCTGAACACTGTGTAACACTGATAATCGCAGCAAGCCTAGTGACAACCCTAGTTCTGATGCTGCCTTAGAAGGCGGCTGCCTATAGGCTGTAAGGCAGCAATGCAGTTCGGATATTTAGGTGTCAATGTCTTTGAACATGATTGAGGGTGTTTTCACACCTGTAGTTCGGTTCATTTGGTCCGGACTAAGGGCAAAAAATTATACTTTGTATCTTTTTTAGGCGTTTTGGTTCCTTTTCACACCACACTGATTGCTCTGGTCTGAATCAGTTGATGAAACGGACCAAAATGCAGTCACGTGACAACATCCACATCACTCATTGGCCAGATGTGTCTTGAACATATTTCCACAACTGCCTTTCGATTGGTCAGAATTAACGTGCGGGAAAATTCCAACAGAACTCCCGGAAGTAAACAAAGAGGATAAAAAATCCGGCAGACATGCGGAGAATTCGCTCACAATGTATGTTCAGAATCAGCACAAGCTTTATCCTTTCGCAAATCCCTCATAAACAACAAAGTCTAGACGCGATATAAATAGCAGTGCGGACAACTTCAGTGTTTATGAGGAGAGTTTTGGTGAGTGCAGAACGCGGTAAGCCTGTCATAGCTTAAAGGGAGCGATATTGACAATCTAAATAATAGATTTGTTTGACTACGGCAGCTGGTTTAGTCCAAAAATGCGCAGTTATTTGGCAGTTGGGTCTGTTCGAGGTCGGATCACGTTCTCACCACAAATGAACCGATCCAGAGTTCGTTTGAAAGCGTACCGAGACCACCTCTTCGAGGAGGTCTCGGTACGCTTGTTTGGTCCGCTTTTGGTGCGCACCCGAGTGCGATTGCTGCTTTCTCACCTGCCCAAACGAACCGCACCAAGGGGGAAAACGAACTCTAGTGCGATTCAACCAAACTAAATAAGGCAGGTGTGAAAGCACCCTGAATGTGGCCTTGCATCTTGCCACCGACTCCACATTTCTCTTTCAGGTGCTAATCTAAGATCAGTTTTACCGTTTTTCTGACACAGAGATCGGGGCAGGATGTTGACTTGGCAAACCGGTTCTAGATCATCACATCATCATCTTGCAGCCCGTATAAGACACTTTTCACGCTCTGAGATGGCGGAAAATTGCTTCCAGTAATTTCACACCCTCCTCCCCCTGCTCATCTGTTGTTTTCCGTGACATTATTGGGGTGATGTTGGGTAATTACCAAGTTTACAGCTAACATAACATCTGTCATATTCGTTAAGTAAATTTACATTTCTCCTTTTGACACGTAACATGTATATTTTGTCATCTAATATGGATGACAGGGTAGCCACATGCAAGACACAAGACTTTTAGATGAATGGGAAAAAATTCAGTTACAGGGTGTTCAGGTCTCCAGGGTTCAGGAGGAGCTCTTTTTACAAGCCAGTTTAGTTAGTCCTACAGCTGCGGTACTCCATTGAGATGTGATCGACACACACAGACATTAGAGGAAAAACTGGAGACAATATTAAAACCAGACACACAATAGTTACACATCCACATGCAGCTGTCTTTTGAGAACACATCATTTGGGACTGTTTAATCTAACGCACACCTACGTACAATCTCACACACCTACAGACCAACACACTGCATACAAGCGCATGCAACACATATACAATAGCTAACGCTCACTTACAGAAACAAATTGCTCTCCACCCATGTTCACCTGGCTGTCAGGTGGAATGTCAGAGGCATTCACAGGAAGACATTTGTATTCATTTAGGCAATGAGAAAAGCTCTATTATGAGTGAGGTGAATGAGGGAGGCAGCGTTTGACAAGCTTGGGGTAATGACTACCCTCAGCCCTCTTTCCTAGCGACAGCAACATAGACAGGTTCATTACATTTATCCCATGTCTCAAATCATCGTCTGATCTGCCACATTGTAATAAAGATGAATATCTCCCTATTTCAATTTTGTCTCCTAATAAATTGTACATGGATAAAGCTGTAGGCTGTGATGGCAGCTGTTTTTTGGCTTTTCTTTAGCATGTTTTTTGACATTGTGGCCTCTTTTAGATCCATCAAAGGCATTGAGCTCAGCTATCAAGAACGTCAGTGTGACTGAGGTATGACTGTTAAAGTTGTTATGCATTTGCATTGAAGGCAATGAATGGATAGTAATATGAATAGATCGACTTGTTTAAACAAGTACATATTATAATGGAGCATTTAGGAACCGGATGCTTTGGTTCTGCAACTAAAAGACCGGTTGTTATTTTTGGTGATTAATTTTTTGCCCTTTGAGGAGAAGTGTGTGTGTGTGTGAGAGAGAGAGAGAGAGCCAGACGTTTGTCTGAGTTCACTCCCTGTTGCAGCCTTCAAAAAAACACTTTCATAGCCAAGAAAGAGCTCCATTTGATGTTTATAAATGTAGTACTCGGTCACATCTCTACGCACCAAGGAAAGTGTTTTTTGTGTGTGTGTGGAAAAACACTGTTAAATCTGACCTTTGCACTCCCTAAGGTCCTTGTCTTTCTCCTGTAGATGAGCCAGACATGGCCTGTCAAATCTCTGCCCTTTATAAAGTTTCCGAATTTTCTAAGAATGTTTTGGGCTCAGCAGATTGAACAGAAGCTAAGCTTTGTTGCCACATAAAATAATTTCAGCTTCTCTATTCTTAAAAAATGAGTAAAAATTGTTCTTGCAGTAAAGCACGGGGGAAGCGCAATGCATCAGAATGAACATTAAAACATGAACTCTTGTTAACATGAGACTAGTGTGATCTCTAGAATCACAATCCTTGTTTTACACCGTCTTTAATGTTTTGCCCCATAGCCTTCCCTTTCACGTGTACGTGTATTATTATAAACGTGATTTACACGGGTATCTCAAGACGTGCATGGAATGCACATTAAATCACATATGTCCACACATGTGCTTGTTGTCATGATACTAGTACAGGCCGTAACCTGCTTTTAAACCCTCCATAATGTTTTGCCTATAGACTTCCTATTGTGCCTATAGACTTCCTATGTGTTTTACTGCAAACATTTTAACTGGGATTTCAAGACATGTTTGGAATGACCGTTAAAATGCACATATCTACAGGACTTAAACTTTATACTTGTTAACATGAGACTTAGGGGTGGGGTGATATACTGGTACATGTTAACCTGTAGAAAAGGTGATGTTGCTGTGTTGTGTGGTCATGAAAGTTTATCATTTGCATATGTTTGTAAGGACTGGGGTTTAAAAACAAGTAATTTTTAAACCATTGAAGTCCAGTTAGCAGCGAAAGATAAGTCATTCCGCTAAATGCATGCGCTGTCAGATGATTTCTGTGCGCTGTCTGAGAGACGCACATGAAGCCGCTGCTCATAGAGCACATTAGTACTGAACTAAGTGCTTTTTGCCACCTAATTGGGCTTGAACAGTTAAATACACATACTTATGTGTCAAGTGACCATGTCTTGGCAAGTAAACAGTCATTTATGTCTTAAATGAACGTAAACAGTTGAAAAATAAAACGTACAGGTATATTAGATCAGTGCAGTTGGTATTAAAGTGACAGCAGCCTAAAGACATTTGCCTGCATTTGTATATCTATTGCAGTTCAACTATGATGCCAGGATGCTAACTGAAAATTTGTTGAATGACTAGTCAACGACTCATCCAATCCCTAATAGTTGATGTCGATGTGTTTGAGAAATCAGACTGAGGGGTTGCTTTAATTCGAAGCGTTCAGGCTGAATAGACCCGTCTCTTTACCCCTCCTCCCCTTGGCATAGAGACCCCAAACAGACCACAGAGGAATCTCAAACATCCTGAACACAACCAGATGTGTAACCTCAACCCCCAACCCTCGTCTCTCTCTCTCTCTCTCTCTCTCTTCTCTCTCTCCTTCTCTCTCTCTCTCTCTCTCTCTCTCTCTCTCTCTCCTCTCTCTCTCTCTCTCTCTCTCTCTCTCTCTCTCTCTCTCTCTCTCTCTCTCTCTCTCTCTCCTCTCTCTCTCTCTCTCTTCTCGTTCGTCCATCTGTTCCCCTTATTTTTGGCCTGACCTTACAATACTGGGCCTCTTATAAAACCAATCCTTATAATAGTAGTGATGCTTGCAGGTCAGGTCATTGAGATCTGATCATGTGACCTCTGATCATACTCTTGCTCTGTTCAGTTTGACCCCTACACTCTCTTTTTCTTGTCTCTCTTTTTTGGGTCCTGAGCTCATTTCACAGATCTTTGACCGATAAGCAGACCCAGACATTTAAGACATAGGTGGAAATCTGTAGAATGATGGGGAATAGATGTAGTTAAATGGAACTGAAAGAACTACATTCTTATTGGAATGAAGACAATAAAATGTACTGAAATAAAAGTTTCTTTGTTTCAGTAAAAAAGAAAGAAAAGTTTTTTGTTGCATTACTACCTATTTATTTTTTTTTTTAAATTGTTTAAATACTTATTGTTTGCGGCATTATTTTTGGTGGTACCTTGCAGTCCAACAGGCAACGATTTGCATCAGCACTGTATGTTGGAGGTGTTATTATTGGTTGATTTATTGGTCCAATAATCCTTAATGCTAACATGCAGGGTTTAGGGAATATGAATGACCATTCCAGTTCTGTGGTTCTTTCTGCAAAGTTCTGCATGCTCAGACTCTGTGCGGGCTAAAGATAAAGTCTTCGGCCTGAGCCTGGAGGTTTAAAACGGGCACAATACCCTGTCTATAATCACTCCTTTTGTTCTCTCCTTTTCTCTTTAATGTTTTTATTTAGGCATTTTTTTTCAACGGTCCACTTCTTTCTTTATCCTTTTCTCATTCTCTCTCTCTCTCTAAAAAGTCAGCATGTGTCTTATCTCGGTTAATTTGTAGGCTGTTGTAGGAGACATGTGGTCATTGCTCTCTCTGGCAGAGTTCTCTCTCTCTCTCACTCCTCACTGGGCCTTGAGGCATTATGCTGCGGATCATTTCTACACTTCCTGTCCTCTCAGGCATGACAGGCTTTTTCCTCTGAACATCCAGCTCACCAAAACCTTGACCTATTGATTTTAAGACCTCTCCAAAAGGCCTCACACAAACTAGTTCTAAGTGCAAGAGAGAATTGTGAGTAGGAGAAGGGTGGATTTGGGTTGCTGCTGTTGATTTGATGTCGACATGGAGTCAGTAACTCACCTACCTGCCCAGCTGCCCCACACAGTCCTGCCCCACACAGTCCTGCAAATTTAACAGTTCAAGAACATCTGGAGAATAGAGAGAAGGAAAATAAGAAAATCTAATTTAAACTGGGAAATGTAGAGTTTTAAATTTAATTTAAAAAAAAAATTAAATGTAAAAGCAACATGAATAATATATAAACTGTAAACAAAACATATAGAAAAATATAAATAAAAATGTAAAATGCATTAATTATATGATGTACTATATTATATAAAATTGAAAACAAACATTGATTTAAAATGAATCACATTTGTATCATTATTTTATATAATATGTATTTATATTAATTATAATATAATACATTTGTCATGTTATATTCATTCGATTGAAATGCTAATAATATGATATGTGATTGAAAATAATGCATTAAATTATAAAATTGTAAAATTGAAGAATTTTCACTGACACCGAGACCTTACTATATATTGGCTCATAGTTCTCAGAAGTGAGTTTGTGTCATTGTCATACTCCTCAAAAATTTCAAAATATCTGTAATGGAGCTCTGTCGCTCTCTTTCCCCCTCTCCCTCTCTTTCATTCAAGGTTCTTTCATGTTTGGAACATGAAAGTGAAGTCAAAATTAATTGGGTTAGGGTCTGACCGCCATGGCCGGTGTTGCTTGACAGGCCTGACTGACTGTCGCCGAACTGAGGCAATCTTCAACACCCTTTAAAATATGCAAATGCCTCTCATTTCATTGGTTTTTTCCAATGTTATGCTATTGTTTAATGACTTAACTCTGCATTTACATTATATACAAACTCAGAGTGTCAAATTAAATGTGTAAATCTATTGGTATACACAGCTTTTTTTCTCTCAAAGAAGTTACGATCTTTAATCTAAACCCCCAAGACCTCTTTGAAATCTTGTTTTAGATCTGAGCTTATATTCTTGGAATTGGGAACCACGTGATGATGAAGTTTAATTTATTTTGCCTCTCGCTTCCTCTGTGAAGAAGGCATGTGTGAACTTTTCCGTGTGTCGATGTCGATGACTCTGCTTGGCATATGAGGCATGTGTCATGCCCAGAAAAGCGTAATGGTGTCTAGGCTTGTTCGTGACCGTGGTTAAGAGTATTTGTAAGTGTTTGTGTATGTAAAGTACTGTTTACACCTCTTCATTCACCCCGACACATGCACATTGACATTAGTTGCTAGTTAAAAAGATCATTAGCAAGCTTAATGTTCATAATAAGGTCCTTTTTTGTGTGATTGCTCTTTAGTTGTGAAAGCATAGTGAATATTTTGAGGATCAAACACTCTCTTGAGCTCTGTTCCAAAACCAAGTTAGCTGTCTACTTAGACAGCATTTCTGGACACGTATGACGCAAATGCTGTACTGATTTATGATGCCTTATAATATATCAAATTTTAGCTATTTAAAAGCAGCATTGCATGTGTCCTTGGCAGATTCGACAATCTCAGTATGCATTTAAACACACCCACTGCTTAGAAAATCATGTTGTTTAATTGGCAACATGCTAACATCAAATGTGATTGGAATCAGTTGTGAATCGAGTCTCTTGTGCACTTCATGAAAGGCTTTGTGTGGATTTGTGTAGCATACAGATTTGCCGCCTATGTCAAGTGTTTGAAATCAGTCAAGTATGTGTAACATTTAATTTAGCATGCTGTCGTACATGCTTGTGGCCTATGTAGGCAGTAGACAGTGTGGTGGCTCATTAGATATACACCAGGAAAAGTGTGGTCTAATTAAAATGTCAAATACTTACTTCCAGTTTTATAAAGTTTCAGTAATTATAATTATGCCTGCAATCAAGATTTACGCAACCTTCCCCTTAAGGAAACAAGCAGTCACACCTTTCATTAGAAAATAGTGTAATATCTAAAACACTTGTCATGGACTAAACAATGTCATGGAAATCTTAAGGGCATTTTATGCAATATTCGTTTTCCCGCCTCTCATGTGTATAGACCTTATTCACAGCAGTGACAACTTTGATTTTTAATGGGAATGAGAACGAGGCTGTGAGGGAGACATACAATCTCTTCAGTGGGTTTTACCGTTATTCAATGTGTTTTTGGATTTTTCTGCTGATGAAACACTGCAAAAATATCTTTCCAAGTAATTTCAGTAGACAAAACTCCCGACAACATGAGCTGTGGAAAATTATAAATGATGTAGCAACTTTTTACAGCGGATGCCATTGAAAACACGGTAAGTCTATCCCTCACAGACTCACTTTCATACCTGTCACAGCGCTGCTCTGAAAAAGGTCTAAAGTCATTTTCCAGACATGCAAGGCACGGTGTGGAACATGCTTGCACAACATTACCGCTTCAGTCCAGTGCTTGCGAGTATAAACATGCTACATCTCTAATGAGCCGGTTGCCGTATTGAATTGCGCGTTGCATATAAATTATAGCCCAAATTAAATGCATATAAACAAATATGGCATTAATTTCTCCATAAAATGTTTAAAAAATGTTACGTTTACTGTTCCCTAATGAATTCCATATATGCTATATGGTCAGCAGCTATTCTGAAGGGAACTAAATGCATAAAAGCTAAATGTTAATGCTAAAGCTTAATTTAGTTGTGAATAAAATCACTTCTGATTGATCAGTGAGGTGGCAACTGCAAAACTGTACATTTTTAATCCATGTCATGTTTTGCATTGAGAGATATAACTTTGGTATCGCCACAGTGGACTTTTTGTAATATTCAAAGACAACTTTCAGAATGATTTTAGATCAACTTCCCAGTCCAGACAAGGAATGAAGACAAGGATCATTTCCTTTCTGTGACATAACATACTGCACACAGGGTGCACAAATGAGGAGTCACATTTTATTTCCGAGTGTGTCTGCTGAACTCATTTAAGGCCCCAGGCTGTTGGATTGTTTTCTGTCAGGTACCACATCTCCTCGCTGTGCCTCACTCAATTCAAGTGTATTACATGCGTTTCGCCCTTGGGACAGGAAATATGACCAGGTAAGGATCCTTTTAAAGGCCATGGCTTCCAATTCCAGACTCTCTTCAGTAGTGGATATTTGGCATTTTTAAAATATCGGCATCGGCCGATACATTTTTCTGCTTGGCCGATGTGTTGGAAGCGGGACTTTTATTTTGACTGCGCTCCGGACTTTTTTTTTGAAGGGCGGTGCTGAGAAGAGAACGCAGCGCTCACACACATTCTCCGTCTTCATTAGTTTACGATCTATGTCAGTCCTATCTAATACTTTGTTAGACAGAACTGGTAAACACAAAGTAAATGGTATGCGAAAAAGTAAAGTGTTTGCTTTTATATTATTTGTAACAGAAAAGGCAACAATCAGGCCAAAATTCTTTCTCATTTACCGTCAACATTCATCTACATAATTTAAACAAATCTCTGAATATCTAATAAGCATTTAATATCACCAGCCTTGCAGATTTAATCAAATCCAGCTGTGATATCTTGTGAAGTGTGCAATTGTAGCCTGTATAAACGTGTTACTGCGAGTGACGAAATATCGGCTTTATATCGGCCATCGGCCACCCTGCTCTCTAAGACATCGGCATCGGCCATCAAAAAAACTATCGGTCGACCACTAGTCTTCAGTGTCTGGCCTAAAATAGTCAGAATCCAGGCCAGTTAATGTGGAGAGCCAGCCAAAGGGCTGGCCCTCCTGGAAGCTTCTGTTCAGTTGCCTAAGGCTTTTCCTCCAGCTAGAGTTATTCAAGCGTCTACAGAGACCATGGGATACTTTAAGACACTGTGGATCTGTAGCAGAGCTAGTCTTCATGGTATGTTGGTGCAAATCAGAAGGATTTTATTTTATTATTAAATTTGGTGTATATTTATCTTATTTTTGCTTTTATTTAATTTTTACTTTGTGTATTTAATTTTATTCATTGCTTTTTTTAATTTGCCATGTATTTTATTTTTCAAAATAGAATTAATCAATCTAGCTGTGGGTTCATGACAGTACTAAAATTCCTGTGGTTCATTAACTGGATATTGGATATGAATATTGTGGCTGCTATAATGTAGATCTGATCTGAGTATTGTTACATCTTATAAAACATTTTTGGTAGGAATGCACCGATATGCAAATTTTGGCTAATACCGATAACCGATCATTTTTTATATTTGAAAGCTGATAACCGATATATTGGCTGATAAATCTTTCATTTTTATTTCATTTTTGAGAGCCTGATTACAAAAACAGTCTCATCCTGTCCCAAACACACAATTATAATTCTCATTATAATTTTATATAGCTTATATGACGGACTTGCTCTACACATGTTGGACTTAACTGTATTTTCCTTTTCAAAGTGATTCCAATCATATTTCAATCTAAAGTGTCTCAGCTGAAGGAAACAATCCATTATTTATTGACTTTAATATATCTGCAAAATTTTCTTATCAGGCCGATAACGACAACATTAAAAATGAACATATATGGGCCAATACCAATTTGGTGGACGATATAGCGTGCATCCCTCATTTTTGGGGTTGAATGTTTATATGGCAAAAAGAACTATTGTGATTATAAAATTACTCGTATTGTAATTTATAAAAGTATTTTATCTTAATATACTTACCTGCTAGGAATGGGTACCCGAGATCTTCCTTTTTCTGCTTTAGTTGAATCCTCCATATGGTGCTTCTCAGGTAAAGGTGCTAGTGATTACCAGTTTATATATTTAAGGTGGATTCTTCTGCAATCGCTTTGTTCTGTTTGCCAAATAAAGTAAACATATAAGCGGCTAAAGGTGTTCTCTGCGCATATCAAATATTTATAGAGCTTCAGAGTAAACAGAGAGAGTTTCTGCCTGTTCTTTTCAAATGATCATTATGCCCAAGGTTTGTTTCTGCACCATAGAGGGCTCAGAGGGCATTGACACACGATCGTTCACCAAACATGATCTAAAATAGAGCTGGCAAGAAAATGGTGCCACCTGTAAACCTTATTTTTTTGTGGCAGATGGAAGTTTGTGGGAACAGGGTGCTGAGCCCTTCTGCTGCCTATTGGCCGTGTGTGTGTGTGTGTGTGTGTGTGTGTGTGTGTGTGTGTGTGTGTGTGTGTGTGTGTGTGTGTGTGTGTGTGTGTGTGTTTCTATAGCATATGGCCTTATGCAGTAGACATTTCTGGAAAGTCATGCAGAGATTGGTGAAACGATTTTGTTAGACGTTAAGAGTTCAATGTGAAATCCATTACGGGCCTGTTATTTTAGTTCATGTGGCTGTTTGGAATGTTTACTTTGAAAACGAAAAGGTCAAGAGTTTGTATAACTTAATGTCACATTTTTTCCTCTGATTGATTTGTTTCTTTTCTTTCTTGACTTTGTACCGGCAGCCCATTTCATATTTAAAACTGAACCGCTCTAAAAAAATGACTGAAATGTTCTCATGGCCACCCTAACTTGTTTACATACTCTACTCAAACATAGATCAGATTTTCCAAGTGAAATTACTGGGTCAAGGGTCTCAAGGGCTGGAATGTATTACTATTTTTCATCCGTAGGCCTTTTTTGATCAGTTTAGAGAGCCAAGTAAAATGTATAATCAGAGTTTTGATCTCAAACTGATTTGCAAACAGCATTTCAGAGTTTAATTGCCAGAGGGAGGTTCATACAGCAATGTTAGCATATTATGTCATGAAATATTTTTTGATGCCTCTGTAAATAACATTGCTGATCACATTAATTTACAAACAGTTTCATTCATTAAAGTTGAACACCTGCAGGAATATGTCACTGTTAGGAACTACTTTAATCACAAAGTAAAAATGTTCAAAACAAATGCTAACAGGCTAATGCTAAGACTGGTAGAAATGACTGATTGATAAGCCCTAAAAACATGTCCGTTCTGTTAATGTACAAATAAACAATCTTAAAGACGGCTTCCGAATGCCGGTTTATTTAAGCTAGTAGTCTAAACATACCTACTCTCAAATTTCACTCAATCAGTCCCACAAAGGACTCTTTTTCCAGCTCATGTTGAAGATAAATTGAGTACCTGCAGATGGAATCAACTTTTTACGAGTTGTTGGGTTTCCTCCTACTCTGCATACCTGTCAAGCAAAACCGAACGTGTGTGTTGGATCCCGATCAGGATCTTGAAATAATTCTGTCCAATGAAAATAAAATAGAGGAAATGAAAACACGTCTGCTTCATATTCCCACATCTACAAGCCTTAAAGGATCAGTTCACTCCCCGAAAAATTAAAATTAATTGACTATTTGGTCACCCTTATGGCATTCCAAACCCGTATGCCAATGGAACACAAAAGGAGATGTTTGAAGAGCTCTTTTTCCATACAACAAAAGTTTTCTGTGGTATGATAAGCCCTGAAATCGTTCAAATACATTCCATATGGTTTGTATGACTCATCTGATATATTTTAGGTCTTCTCAAGCAATATGAATGAAAATAGTTTCAGTTAGTTTTCCACAGAAGAAAGATGGTCACACAGATTTGTAATGAAAAGAGGGTGAGTGAGTTTTTTTTTTTTTTTTGTTGCTACAACAGGTTTTTCCTTTCTCTTATACAGCCCCTTTATGCCAGAGAAATATGCCAGGTGACAAATTTCTGTCTACTTTTTTTTTTTTTTTTTTTTTTTTTTTTTTTTAACAAGAGCTGTGAGGAGAACATGTGTTTAACAGATAATATGCGGTGTGCCGTTGCATGACAGCAGTGCAGGGATGGTGGTTAGTGTGTGCTATGAGCCATGGTTGGGTGGGTGTCACCGCTTTAACAAAAGCAAAGACACTTTACCTAGTCAACCTATGTGAAATGCTGTCAGCTGCCATTTCATGAGAAACGGATAGTGAAATGATTTCTCTCTGTCTCTTTCTCTTTCTCTCTCTCTCTCTCTCTCTCTCTCTCTCTCTCTCTCTCTCTCTCTCTCTCTCTCTCTCTCTCTCTCTCTCTCTCTCTCTCTCTCTCTCTTATATATATATATATATATATATATATATAACTGTATGTATAGATCATGTAGCATAGTGAACAAATATGAAATCCATCTAAATACATGAATAAATAAAGTGGGTCTCTAGAGAGTTAACAGTTTCATACATTGTGAGTGGCTAAAACATATTTTTCAGCTAGTTCAGCAGTGCTTTCATCTTCTACAAGTATGAAGGGCATTTTCTCAGTATCACTAAGTTCAATGATGGAATCAATGGGTTTTTCTTTCTTTCTTACTAACTCTCTCAATTTTCAGTTTGTCTCTCTCCTATGAAATTCAATTGCTTTCTCTGCTGTGAAGCATTTCCATGGGTACCATCAAGTGTTTTATTTTCAGAATTGGTCTCTGAAATGTCCCCCCAACACCCCCCCCCCCCCAAACGCACACACACACACACACACACACACACACACACACACCTTATCCCCATCTTAACACGAGCAATATTGAAAAGTGGAATTTGCAGTTAGACAGTTGCTCTCTCCACAACGGTCCCAGGTCTCGCGCTCGTTGTCCTCTCGTGTTAAACCGTGTCATCTCGCTCAGGCGCTAGAGTCGCTGGGTTCTGGGTTGTTGTTGCCATGGGAGCAGGTTCCCGAGCGATGCTGCCAGCTCTTTCCTGCCTCAAGCTTTCCAGTGGGTGTGTGAGAAAGCGGGCATCATTGGAGCCTGGCTCAGTATGTTCTCTCTCCCTCTCTTGCTCTCTCTCCCTCTTTCTCTCCCTCTCCCTTTTTCCATCTCCTACTCATTCAGTCTCTGATGGCATGTCTTGATATGAGTCTTTAATGCCCCAGTTCCCATATGTCACCAGTTTACTTTCCCATTTTTCCATGGGAATTGTGCCCTCACATATTCACATAGACAAACTGCACTCCATGGATCAACATTATTGATGTACATGTTGGGGGGTTAATTAGTACGTAAAATGTTGTTTTATGGTGTGTTTATTGGTGAGAATAAACATCAAAACCTTCCTTCCAGTAAAAGGCTCTTACTGGTATGTCATACACTGCAAAAAAATAAATAAAAATATATTTATATAAATATAATATAATATCCTTTTCACCAACTGTGATGACGCGCAGTCATCAGCATCTTAAATCCTGATTCCTGCAAGTTTTTTTTTTATATTTATGTATTTTTATAACACTATATTTTGTATTATATTTCCTTTGCATTCAATTACAAAAAACTAGTTAACGCTGCTGTGAGGGTGTTTCTATTACTGTAGGTATTGGAGTGACGGTAAAGTTGACGTCTTCTGTCATCTCGCTCACACACACACACACACACACACACTACAAACTAGTTTTGACTACAAAACTGTTCAGAAGTTTAGGGTCGGTAACATTTAAAAAAAAAAAAAATTGAAATAAGTCTCTTATGCTCCCCAAGGCTGCATTTATTATGATCAAAAATAGGCTACAGTTAAAAAAGTAATGTTTAGAAATATTAATATTATTGCAATTTAAAATAGCTGTTTTTTTTTATTTTAATGTATTTTAAAATGTAAGTTATTCTTGTGATGGCAAAGCAAAATTTTCATATTTCCAGTCTTCAGTGTCCCATGATCCTTCAGAAATCATTCTGATATGCTGATTTGGTACTCAAGAAACATTTCTTATTAGGAATTATGAAAACGTGAGCTGCTTAATATATTGTTTTCACGACTCTTCGAAATGAACAGCATTTATTTTTCAAGATTAAACATTTATTAGTATTTACAGTCACTTTCGATCAACTTAATGCGTCCTTGCTGAATAAATAAGTAATATTTTTAATACCCCTTTATCTGTTTTACTGAGGTTTGGAATATTGAAAAAAAAGAACACCAAAAGTTTAGTGCAAAACGATACATTGCTAGCCGTCGGCTGTTACATGCTCAGTCGTGTCCTCACAGGTCAACAAGGGTCTGTGAATGCGTGTGTGTGTGATTTGTATGTGTTGTACGCTCACTGTTATCACATTCTCACACGCACCCACCTGTAAAAACATAGTCTCGGAACCACGCGGTAGCTTCATGAAGTCTTGCTGCATTTAAGATCTCATTTATCAGTGTGTGTGTGTGTGTGTGTGTGTGTGCGCGCGTGTGCGTGCATGTTGACTGAGAGTTTCAGTGTCTGGGAGCCATAAGCCCCATAGATGGAGTGGCTAGTCGAGGCAGAAAACATGGAGCTCGATGATGGTATGTGAGGGGTTTTTTGGTCCATGGACCTCTGTATTACTCTGCAGTCAGATGTACTGTTGTGAGAAAGACAGAGATTGCATTTTGAAGAAGGAATTGGTGTTAATCGGATCTTACATTTTCACGGACAGTGCGAGTGCTGATGCCAGAGCCCATTCTGTGAATTTCCACAGAAGAAAATGCTTTTTAAGCTGAAAAATTGGTCTCTGTCTGTACTGTTCCCTTAGACCTGCTGATATTGAACCAGGAACTACTATTGATAATGTCGTTTTTCAAAACAACAACTCAATGCAAAACCAAGCTACGTTATTATTTTATTATAACCATATGGTACTAGAATAGCTCAATGTAATTTGAAATGAAATGAAAGCCATCTCTGAAAGATACAAAATTAAATCACTTTGAGTTTAAAACAAACAAACATGGAAATGTGGTAATGGTATACTCTAAAAAGGCCAGAGTTCACTCAGTAGAGGTCAAAGTCCTGTTTGGAAGAATCTCTGGAATGCCCAGAATATGAGAGTCTAATGCTCAAGCACTCAGTAGTTTCGGCTCTGGTGGTATTGTGGCAATTGTGTTGGTGTCAGTTGTAACATTACCTTCTGCTGTCCTGCCCGTTTTGTCCTCACTCACACCCACCGCTCTGTCAAAGCATTCAGATCACAGATTGTGGTGGCTCCATCAGTGCTTCCTGAGTGAACCTAAGCTGTGTTGTGTGTTTTTATGCATATGTGTGTTTATGAAGAGCGTTTGGTAGACTACAATTGTTTGCAGTCCAAGTCTGTGTGTGTTCTTGATCATAAAGATCAAGATTGTGGTTCGGTGGTTGCTTCCAGACAGTGTTTGAGTGTATTTTCCCTCTTTGTGTGTGTGTGTGTGTGTGCGTGTATGGGTTCTTCATTACTTCCAGCCGTAAACTTTCCCAGCCGAGTCTCTGAGCCCTGAAGATCTTTCCCAACATCACATCATCCTCACTCGCGTTCAGCACAATTCATCCTCCTCCCCATTCTGGTTTTGGATGGATTGATGCTTGGAAGAGGGAACGCCAGCAAAGGATCTGCATTTTTAACTTCCGACCCTGACGTTTCTTTCATCTGTCGATCAGCGCTGTGTGGTTGCGGTTTGTGTGTTTAATGAGTGGTAACTGCAGTTTTTGAAGTTTTTGCCAGTTCTTTCGGTGGGTTTTTCACTGTGTTGGAACAGCGTTGTGCGCCAGGAGCGGACCGACTCTAGCTGCGGGACAGATTACTGAAACAGCCCTCCGCTTTCTTCTGGAAAATATTTTTAGGAACATTTGGGTTCTGGCTCGTCACGCTTCCCAAGTTTTGAACAAAATTCAGAATGTTTTGGACAACTTACACCTCAAAGCTCTGATTACGGACAGCCTTTGTTGTTCACGGTGGCTTTTTTCTGGCTCGCTTGCTCCTAAATACCTCAACGCTGAGTTTATGGAAAACCCCATTTAGACTTTATGCAGTTTATTTATAAAAGCATGAGTTTTTGTGTGTATTTTGTCTGCATGCATGGATCAGATCATGCAGATTGACTGGATAAAAAAAAGAATGACTTGCCTTTTGGCCATGAACCTGTAAGTGCATGTACTCTATGTGGGTGTGATGGAGAAGGAAAGCGACAGAGAGAGATCAGATTCAGAAACACAACTACACACATCTGCTTCTCATTGGTGAGTCTACAAAAGAGCCAAAAATTCTGGTGACGGGCAACATACACTCAGTAAAATACTGAATGAGAACATACATTGGGACGGCAGTGAAATGAATCATTAAGTTTCAAGACCACCTCTCTACCCACACCCAAATCCCTTTGACCCCTGACACTGAGCCCCCGAAATAATGGTGGGAAACAGATTTTATTCAGAAAACCTAAGTTATTTATCTCTTTAGTAAATGGATATATTACAATTATTTTATTAATTATATAATGTAGTATATTAATGTAATATATGTATGAATGCATGCATATAATAATTGTTGTTTGTCATTGTGGAAATGCACTTTAAATTGTGAATGTTTTTTTTATTATCATTATATACTTACTAAATACTCTTCTAATTTTTGATGATAATATGGTTACTGGATGGCATTCACACGCAACACAGTGGTCACATGCTAACATTGTAGCATACATATCATTTAGAACATTGATCATGAAATAATGTCTTTCATTCGCTTTTTTTAAAGAATTTTAGGCAACATACACAGTATTCAGTACTCTAGTGTTTTATTGAGATCGATGTCACAGATTTAGGGGAGCTGCCGTATGTGAGCTCATCTTATTAACACATTGATCGCTCTGAGAGAAGAGAGACAGGTGTGTAAGTCCGCAGATACGGATAAATGCTCTTCCACTGATGCATGGAGAGTGAGCATGAAGGGTGTAAGTGTGTTTAAGGCACTTCAGGGACTCTTTGCTGTGACGTTAGCACTAATGAAACATGTCTGTCGTTTGCCCCCTCATCATGTTGTTCATCTGTAAACCACTGTCTTTCTAGGTTAAGTCAGGCCATGCTATTCTTGCTGGAGATTACTGTAATTTTCGTAGCAGCCGCACACCAATTTTTTTTTTTTCTCACAGATGGCTTGACCACAAAGAGTCTGGTACCAAATTGAGTCCGATAATTTTTTGATTTACAATCGACTTGGTTTCTGCGCTTTTGACACATCTAATTCTACCTCGTATCGGTTACTCTAAGCTTTATTAGGCTCACTTTGGTGTTGCCTAGATCTAGGCTGTGTCTGAAGGCTTCTCTGTTGTTCTTTGCTGTTTACAACACCCACTGTTAGAAAAAAATAGGCCATGTCCAATCAAAGTTCCTTGTGCATGTGATTCAACCCACATATACACACATTCACAATCACAGATTTCGAAGTAACACAGATAAGCCGTCATCATTCCTTCAGCATTGCTCACTCATTGGAAAAAACACCCAGCACTTGACTGTTCAGTTTATAGTCAATAGGCTATTCAGCTGTTTAAAGCAATAACCCACAGTCAATTGCGGTCCAAATTATTCTTTTTAATTCTCTCATAGGTTTCATTGCAAATTTTTTTATTTAAATAATATAATCTGGTTGCAGAATGGGCTAAGCCGGGGCATAATTGACTTTAGCCTCGTCTGAGTGCCTGGCACAGAATTGGGAATGTGCTCATTGGCGTTTTTTTGTGCGTGCTTCTCCATCCATTTCATTGTACTAATGCCCTTTGTTCATTCTTTCTTTCTCTCTCTCCTTTCTTATAGTGTGTCTGCTGCAGCACTCAAGAGGATCAGAGGAAACAAAAGAGGAGGAGGAGGGCAGACAGAGGAGGAAAGTCAAAAGTAAGTGGCGAGTAAGTAGATGTAGGGCTGTGTTTGGCAGTGACGAGTAGGGATGGTATAGATTATCTACATTTTGTTTCTAATTTCTGTTTTATGTGAAACTTTTCAGGAAGATTTTTGAAATACTTTCAGGAGAGATGCAAGGGCTGTAACTATTTAGTTAAGTTAAACAAATAAAAAGTTGGTTTGCATACACATCCTGATGGATATATTTGGCTGTTGGGTCTCATCTCGTGCCGATAGAATTGTGATATTGTATATATGTCATTGTTTTATTATGCATGTTAATTTTACCACTTATCATTTTATATCACTGTTAAATGTATCAAATCTCAAAATGAACATCCTTTTTTTTCTTGCTGTGCATTATAATGTTGTGATGCTTACATAAGTTTGGATACCATTTTTATTTTACACTACTGTGTAAAAGTTTGGGGTTTGTAAGATTTTTCTTTTTAAGAATAGGCCAACTTTATTGCATTAATTGGTGCATTAAAGGCTTAAAAGTGACAGTGAAGACATGTGATAATGTTATAATGTTACAAATAAATATTTCAAATAAAGACTTTTTATCCATCAAATAATACTGACAAATATGTATAACGGTTTTAAAAAAAATTGTAGCACAACTGTTTTCAGCTTTAATAATAGTAACAAATAGTAATAAATAATACAAATTGTTTGAGCACCAAATCAGCATATTAGAATGATTTCTAAAGGATCATGTGACACTGAAGACTGGAGTAAAGAATTGTGAAATAAATGACATTTTAAAATGTATAAGAAAATGGAAAAATTATTTTATATTGTAATAATATTTTACAATATTACTGTATTTTTTAAATAAATGAAGACTCATAATTGTCTAAAAAAAATCGTACAAACCCCACACTTTTAAACAGTAATGTAACTAGACAAACATGTGCTCTGTTTTTGTACAAAATGCATCCTATGCAAACACCCAAAATGAATCGCTTCCTTAAGACTTTTCGATTAATTGTTCCAAAAACCCACCAAGTTCAACTGAAAATATAGGTTTCCACATTCCTCTCAAGGTGTGGTGGAAGTAGTTTAAAAGGTTAATAGTTTTTCAGGTTGTTAGGGAGAGAAAGGAGAGCGTAAATTACTCACGGGAATCTTCTTGAACGTTCTCTGGCCACTCCCTGATCTCCTGCTGTTGACTCACGTCTGCTATTGGCAGCCTCCACCTATTGTTCTTCAATAAAGGATTGGGTCCATGCTTTTTATACAAAAAAGGTCAATGAAACATGAAACCAGATCCTCCAAACAGAAGAAGAAGAAAAAAAAATGCTGCCGCTTTCAATACTCTAAACACACTCTGTCTTTCCACCCTTACCTTATTGCATTTATATTGGAGCCTGAGGCAGTCTGCTGTTTTTCATGAGACTTCATGAAAAATTCTGATTGCGAGGCAGATTACTAGCTGCTCTTGATTTTGCTGTACGATCCCTACCTACTTTTTCTTTTTGTCAGTTATTAAGCAGCAACGGTGGACAGTGAGCTTCTATTACAGAAATAAAACATTTTCTTCACATACATAAAGAGGGCATGATAACTTGGTATATGTTGTTCTGCTATCGTAAACCATTTTTCATAAAACCTCAATGTGGATTTTGCCACAGTCACTGACAATGATTAATAGCTCCTGTCAGTCACATCACTATGATAATAAGTGTTTATAAGCATTTCTTTCTCACTAGGTGATGATTATACCCTGGAAGTGTGTGATATTGTGCCATTGTTATAGTAATGCGTGTTCATTACCAAAACTTTTACCATTGCCGACTGAGACAAACTGAGGCATAAAATCGTTAACGTCAGTGGTATTGATGTGACTGGAAATTAATTAAAAGTATCTGAATCAGAAGTGCACTATCATTAGAAAGGTTGAGGTTGATAAGATTTTTTAAATGTTTTTGAAAGAAGTCGCTTATGTGCACGAAGGCTGCATTTATTTGAAAAACAGTACAATTGTAAAATTGTATTACAATTTAAAATAGCTGTTTTCTATTTTAAATTCTTTAAAAATGTAATATATTCCTGTGATGTAAAAGCTTCAGCATCATTACTTTAGTCTTCATGTTCAGTCTAATATGCTGATTTAGGGCTCAAGAAATATTTCAAAGGATCAAATTTGAAAAAAATTGTGCTGCTTAATATTTTTGTGGAAACTGATGCATTTTTCTAAGGAATTTTTGATGAATAGGAAGTTTGAGAATAGCATATATTTGAAATAG
Source organism: Chrosomus eos (assembly GCA_036326025.1). NCBI lineage: Eukaryota > Metazoa > Chordata > Actinopteri > Cypriniformes > Leuciscidae > Chrosomus > Chrosomus eos. Next base: position 12,689,241 of record CM070822.1, on the reverse strand, counting down.
AACTTTTTGTAACATTAGAAATGTCTTTACTTTTAATTTAAAAAAAAAAATCTTACTGTATCCAAACTTTTGAACGGTTGTGTGCGTTTTTCTGGATCGGATCTATCTTTATGAACAGACCAAGTTTAAATGCCCTACAAGATGTATTCTTGATGTATAGCATCTCGATCTGAGATCCATAAAAGGTGACTTAAGGACATAGTTGTTCATCATTGCTGTGTTTATGTGGCGGGATATTTATGTAAATGCAACATCATGGTCCAATTCTGCCCTCTAACACACACGCACGCACGCATGCACGCACGCACGTTTTGTTTATGAGCCAGATCACATGACCCATGGAGCCCATACTGCAGGCTAAGGAGCTACAATCTGCCCCCTCTTGATAAATGTTTAACAGCAATGTTTGAATATCAATAGACACACTGATATATGAGAGGGAACAAGTGATCATTTCAAACATGTCTCCATTTGCCTCTAGATTTGGACAGGGTCTATTTATGAAGTGCCTCTGGAGTCTCAAAGGTTTGTGTTGATTTTAGTTTGCACTCGTGTGGGTGTGTGTGTGTGTTTAAATACAGAGAAAATTTGAGTCTTCTCGTGATTACTACTTGTCACCCACCGGGCCTCACAACATTTTACGGAGAGGTCAAACCACTGTCACCTCTTGTCGAACATGCTTATTTGCTGTAGGTCTTGTAGTTATTCGTTTTAATGGTTTATTCAAACAGCTGTGTTAAACGAAAGGTCGTTAGGGTCCCTTTTGGAGTTTAAATGTCAGGGAACCCTGTTTGAGCAGAAGTCTGGTTTTTGGAGAGATGCTGGAGCCCAGAGGGCAAGTAATAACAAATTTACATCGTTAACTTAAGTGGCTGTGAGACTACCAGATTCACTCACTCACATGCGCACGCACACACACATACACACACGCACAGTGATGAGACCGTGACCATGGTGTGTTGTGCTTGGAGCAGTGCCATAGACTCCTGTGCTTTTGAATGTGTGTGAGCAGGATTCAAATTAAAACTCAAGATGCGAGTCAAAATTGCTTTCTGGAGGGTAAATACAACTTGTTGGCTTGTATTTATTTATACTTGTTTAGTTATTTACATATTTACTTACAATTTTTACTTATATATTCATTTATATAGTTAAATTATATAAATAAAAAGTCTCAGTTTTATGAAATATTCTTTTTTTACTGTAAATCTCATTTTCCATTGGTAGATGTGGCAAAAGGTTAATTTTGAACTTTACAGTATGTGCAAGGATGCATTTCTGCCAGCGCTCTCTATTTGTTAGATTCTCTGTTGCATTGTTGAAAGCCGTAGTTTAGCCAGGTGACTCTGATGGAGTGAATCTCTGCAGTCGTATACATCAAGAGCTGGGGAATTATGGCCCTTGTGTAATAATAAGCAATGGAGTCAGATATATAGCCCCTTCCTGAAATTATCGACCCTCTGCTGTGGAAGAATTATAGGCGGTCTCACCTGTCCTCCCCTCTAGTTCGTAATCTGTGAGAGAGGGAAGCCAGAGCGGAGGGGGATGGAGAGAAAATGAGCAGTTTTCAGGAAATAGATCCAAAGCCTGGTCATAGATCCAAAGTAAGATGGTATCAGGAAAGCATGTTCCTCTCTTTCCGCTCTGTTACAAAACTTAGTCAGCGGAGTTATTACCTTTCAAAACAGCATTCTAACTCAAATAGATCCTTATACGTGACTAATTTGTAACACTTGACATAGGCAGCAACTGGTCTTGCTTGAGTTTGTTGTTAGCATGTTGCTAAGCTAACAACATGAAATTTGAAACATAAAAACGCTCATTGATTGCACACACACATATTAGGTACAATATTACATTTTTAAATTATTCTATTTTATAACTTTTTTATCAGTATTCAGTGAGTCAGTGTTAATGAAATACAAGCATATTTATAATCAATATTTCTTTTGCCTCGTCCACCATCTTGCATTTGTTTTCTCTGACATTTTCACAGTGAATTTTGGCATCGCCTTTTCTGCAAACGATGCATATGATGCTATCTTATAATTTGGCTAAAACAAGGTATCTTTTGGTCTTAAAATTGTGCCTTAGTAGGCAGCACTTTAGGTTTTGGAACGGAGCAAGAGTTTCACTCTCATGACTTAGTTTGATGGATATATATGCTCTCTCAGCATAGTTGTGATATATCCAGAAGTCTGCACTGCTGTAATCTATTCCACGATCCATGATCTAGCAGAGAGGCCATGACACAGCATGCCAGCGGCGGAGATGGAGCGCTTTATCGGTTCGGAGACTGCTAGATGGTGCGCGGGGGGGAGGGGAACTTGTTTTCCTTGAGATCCTGACAGACAGTAATACTCCTTAGTTTTTGATCGGAGTTCAGCCTCCATGAAGTTTCTTATACTTGTATTTGGCTCTTGAGTTGTTCCTGCATCATAGTTCGATTTAAAGCTTTCAGGGTACCAAACAGAGGGAAAGCATCAAAATCTCGTCATGCCTGGCAGGGGTAATTTGACCCAGAGGAGCTGACAGAAAGATTGGAAGGAGAGCGAGTGAGAGTGAGGTGAATATGTGAAAGGGGATGAATGGGTAAATGAATTAGAGCTGGTTTCTGTCTGAGCATTTGCTCTGTAAAACATCCACCGTGGCTAACCAAAGACAGACCATCTGCCTCAGTCAACTTTAATCCTAGTAAATTTACCAACATGCACATACCACCGTTTGTATCCTCTTATTTAAAATTTGACTATCATCTGTATATGGGCTTGTATCTCCAAGCATCAAGTATATAGCAAGCATCTCCATTTTTAGCGTTACAACTTAAGAGTTATGGACTTCAACACACCCAACACCTTTAGTATTATTAAACTTCTGAATTTATCCTGCACATTTTGTGCTACAGACATAAGTTATATTCCAATAATACAATAGTCAAGACACTTGAGTAGAGGCCACAAGAAGTTTCACATTCACACCAAGGACGATAGCCCTTGTGAAATACTGCTGTGCCCCTGTTAAACATTACTGATAAATCATTGTCCGTCAATGGAGATTACCATATACTGACCTGAGAATCATTGTCCCTGATAATATTTAAGCAATGTTCTGTTTTCCATCAGCTGTTTTAAATCAGAACGAATTCTATGAGAATAGGGAAGTACACACCACAACTATAACAATAATAGACAAGAATAAACTTTTCCAGCTGATGAACGAATAACAGCCAATCAGAATCCATTCGACTTTAAAGAGCTCATGCATTCAAAGTGGCAGATGACATAACTGCAGTGCTAACTTCTAATAAACAAAATGTTATTGTGTTAGTGTCAATGCTAATACATAGGTATCTTTATAGTTATCATTCTTTGTGTGAACAAAGTATGCGCCTTTAGGCCGATGAGAACCACCCAGAACGTCCTAGTAATTTCATAACAATGTGCAAAAAAATGTGTTTAATGTATGGCTGAACACCCTAGCATAGTGATAGTGAGTTTTGCACCAGCGAGCACCATTTATTTTCCTCCCAAAATGTCTTATTTTGCTGGTTTAGCTCATGTATGATGTTCTGACAAGCCATATCCCTTCTCTACGTAAACAGCCTCATGTCCGTCCACAACTGGGTCGATGAATGAGAGCACTGAGGTCAGAGGTCGTGAGAGCGAGCTTCTGAAAGGAAATCGGCAGTCTCTCGTTGGCTGTCTTGAGACAGACTTTGGTCTCCAAATGAGGTTTTAATTGACTTGTAAAATTCTTCTGTGTTTGTTGAGTTTTTTTTTTCTTCTGACTTGAGGTCACATCAGGGCTTGGCGTTATGACAAGTGCTTTTCTGCAAGCCTCTTCACATCTCTTCTTTTTTTGTTTGTCTTTGGCAAACAAAGACAGGTATGACACGAAACGATTCTGTTGACCTTTCACTGTGTCACTTGGTATTTTGATTGTGTTGTGTTCTCTCACTGTGACAATGTCTTTCTGGAAGCTCCTGAGAAACAATTAGCTGTCAGATGCGACGAGACTGGCCGTGTCCCAAGCCGCCCGCTGAAGAGCTTCAGCTCTGACAGAGTATCGATTGTCCTTTCTCTCCCATCCTCTTCCTCCTGCTATCTCAGATGTGCATCTTCCCTCTTCAGTTCTTTGCACTGGATGCGAAATTAAAACAGCAGAAAGAGGACAAATCTCTCTGGTCTCTCGTTATGTCTCACTTTTTCTCTGAAGTGATATATTGTTTCTTTAGAAATGATTTTCTTAGCCTGGGAAAGATAGTGCGATTCGGGCACTTTGTCAGATATATTAAAAGAAAAAGTTATGAGAGCTGAACCAGAGGAAGACGGATACTTTCGCTTACTCGACAGAAGTACAGTTATTCCGCTAGTCATCATTTCCGGGGCTTTGACAGATGTCTGAGGGCTCGACTTCAAGCTGTCATTAAAGCAAAACGGGAAACTACAAATAATGTACAAAGGAATTTTGAAATTCATATACATTTTTCAGTTCAACTTTTCACTTAGGTTCTATAATATAATATAATATAATATAATATAATATAATATAATATAATATAATATATATAATATAATATAATATAATATAATATAATATAATATATATACTGTATTTAAAGCGCAAACGAAACTACAAGCATGCAACGTCGTCATGTTGTAAATTAGTAAGTCACGAAATAAAAGTAAAATACCTATAAATCACGTTATGTACGTCATGTGTTAGCTGAGAAGGATTTTCATGCAGGTATAATGTTCATTCTATTTATCAGGAGCAGTTTCCATGTTTCATTAACAGTTCTTGTTAGTATTGTGTATTCACCATTCACTGTTGTTTCCATGACCCCCAAATGCCACTTTATTTTCACTTTGGGTTATTTTGTATGTTTTTAAATGACTGGTGGCTCATACCAACATTGTATTAACTAAAACTAGTTTGGAACTGCTATTTAGTATCTTAACCTCATAGGCCTACTGTTATCAGTATTAGTCATATTCTTACAATTTATGTGTATGTTAAGTAAAGGGGGACAGTACTGTGTGTGTGTGTCAATTTGAGTAAACAAAATTTATAATAATAGGCTTGTATAATTGCTAAATGTGGGTCCCATTGCCAAACGAGTTGAGAACCACTGGTATAAAGCTATTCAAAACATCATTCAATGTAAATCGTGATAATCGTAATTACAATTTCAAGGGAATAATCGACAACTATGATTTTTATCATAATCATGCAGCCCTACTATACTATAATATAATATAATATACTATTATATATAATATAATATAAACGTATCTGCTCATAGCTCAGAAATATTGAGTACCAGTGAATCAGTGGTTGTATCCTTTTTGTGTGATGCATTACTCATTCTTTCCTCTCTTTTTTGCCCTTATCAGACTTTCAAATCCCCATTAACACTCGCACAGTAGTTTTTAAAAAGCCCGAATTGTGAAATCTCTCTCAAAAATAGCAGTAGGAAGAGAAAGAGTAAGCCAATATAACCTCTCACTTCCTCTTACTGCCTATTAAAAAATTATGCTGCTGTCTGAGTGCTGCAGCCTGCATGTGTTAAACCGTCCACCTACTTCCCGAGGTTCACTTAAAAGGTCTAGTGTGTTCGTGTTATGCTTTTTATTAAATTGAATCCATACTCAGTTTTCATTTCTATAATGCTCAATATATGGAGAATGGATCATAACGTTAGCACACAGGTCAAAGCCAGATGGAGACTCATTGCATGCATATATTCTCATTGCTGATGAGATCACAGGCCAGATTTCTCCACAATCAAAACCTGTGGACTTAGGCGTGTGTGTGTGTGCGCACGAGTGTGTGTTTGGAGGCAGACCAATCTGCACACATACTGATTATAGTAATTGTGCACTAATGGATATCGCTGCCACCACCAGTCTAAACTTGACTGCAGTCATCACCTTTAATCTCTGGTGCAATGAGTCACAGGTCTCTGTACCTCTCTCTGAAATGTTTCTCTTGCTTTTCCCTCCATTTCTGCTATGTTGTTTCTGCATTATTCCCTTTAAGCTGAATTGGTTTCTCAACAGCCTATTAAGAAATTATCAGAGCATTGCAGCCAGAACAGAATCCCACGCAGCGGATACAGAGCTCCAGGCAGCTTGAAAATGCCCTGCTTTCTTACTGTCTGCTCTATGGATCAGCAGCAGGGCCTTTGGACTGCAAGATGTAAAGTAGGCAATTGTGACTCTATAGCTCTTTCTCATTATATAGCTTATCTGGGTCAAAATTGCTCAATTTTGAAATTTTGAATCAGTTTCATTTCATTTTTCTTTTTTTTTATATACACACAGTTGTTGTTTATACTGGGTTCTATTCGTATCACTATCAGAAAGTCACAATTTCCAGCTTCCTGATTGAAAATCTGTGATAGAATGAAATTAAGAATTTCATTATGGAAACTCTGTTGGAATTATTCAAACTTGATTTAGAAGTGGATACTGTATATGCCATCGAGCAAATGTAGCAGCACGCAGGGAGCTACTATTAAGAAAGGAAAAAACTTCTACTACTGTATATTCTATTTAGCAAATGTTTTCAAGACCATTGTGTTAAAATTCTTTTAAACAAATCCTCTCTTTTTCATAATTGCACACCTGCAGAGCATGTGCTAGCATAGCCATTTTGTTTCTTTACACATCTGTCATGCCTTGTACTTAAGAATGTTATAGGAAGCCAGAGATATCAAATAGAAATATTGCATATCCGACTTTGAATGGAATGCAGCAATATTCCTCCCATTCGTTTGGGGAATTTGAATAGAATGTGTATTGTAATACAGATTAGAGATTTTCCACTTGCCTCATCACATGAGCTAGCATTAGCGATTAGCCTACTCACACCAGCTTAAGCAGCACAATGGGAAACTAAAATAACCACTTGCCTCTTCTATTTACAGTTACAGCAGTTATTATTCCTGATTTCATATGGTGTGTGGGTTCTGGACAGTTCTTTGGAGATATACAGTATGTGGTTATGCTATTGAAGAGAAAGGGTATGGGGAATTTTATTTGGTTTTGCGGTCTAAATCACGTTGACTCATAAACATTTTCTTCCTTTCTGCATAGAAAAGTGTGTGAAAGGGAATTGCTGGAAAAACCAGGTCATACCAGCCTTAGGTGGTCAAGCTAGTCAAACAGTGAAAGCTGTGTTTTGGAATACAGTTACATTTGGATTGCATTTCATGAAACCTTTGTAAACAGGCATAACCCTGGTTTCTTTTTAAAGTAGATATGTGATTTTTATTTTATTTTATATATATATCATAATTAAAGTCTATATACATAAGAAAAACATGTTTTCGTGAGAGCTATTTTGAGATTAGATAGTTTGATCCCACATAATGTAGCAGCTGTGAACTTCAATACATTTTTCATCAAAAATGCACAATAAATGTAAATAAACACAAACAGCTCCGTAATTAACCCACTGACATTGTTGACCATCTTAACCAGGGCAAATATTGCCCATAACTGGTTAATTTGTTTCCTTATGAACTAAGCAAGACCACACAACTCTCTGCACACACACAACAAATACTTACGAAACAAACTATAACTCTGCATTCCTGTACCAAACATGTCAGTTTCTCTGATTGTGTAATCCATCCTGCTGGCTGTACCGGTTCTTCACCAAACCATTCATGCTCGTGAGCCATAAATTAAGAAATTGCATTTCATACAAACGCTTGCTTATCTTGCTCGAGTATAAAATGAAAGTGCTTTAGGAGCGTATTTTTTAATTCCTAAACTCCCTGGCCACTGAACCCCACAACGTTATTAAAATAAGAAAAAAGTTCTGCCACTTCTAAGCAACACTCAATCATTTTTCCAGCTGATAACTTCAATAACTCTCCATCTAAGTCAGCCATGCTATTCCAAACATTCACAAAAAACAGCCACATAACCGTCACTGTGTACACAACCGCTTTTCCAGAAATCACTTTCTCTTGAGTAATCTGAAAAAGCCTTAAAAGCCACATGCATCGACCCTGCTGCCTGCTACCACAAAAACAATCTCCTGCTTGTGATTATATGAGTGTGATTGAATGAAATGCCCTTTAATACAGTAGTTTTAATTTCAGTTTTTGCTGTTCCTCTTACGGTCCAGAGGCACTTTGGAGAGCATAAAACCGAGACACACACAACAGAAAGGTACAGGCATATAGCCTGGAAGAGTTAATGCAAGATGGACCGATAAACAGAGAACAAGGACACATTGGGAGATTGAAAAGAGCAACGTGCTCTTTGGATGATGAAACATGTGTGTCATCTTGAAAGAGTGTGTATGTGTCGTGAAACAGTGGCATGTGTCTTCGGTAGTCAGGAGAATGAATCCCTCGTCTGGTTTTGTGTGCATGTCCCTACCAGGACCTGAAATTTGTGGAAATTTTTTGTTAAAATTAATGTTAGGATCAACCCAAGATCGCCTGAACGTGGAGGTGTCGGCCCACAGCGTTGTGGTGAGAAAGCTATCCGGACCAATGAAGCAGACTGTATCGCAGTGTATGATGGGTAATTGCATACATTGCATGAAAAGCCGCAGTGTTTGTTTTGCTCATGCCTCTCAGAATGAATCGTGGATTAACCTACAGCAAAGATGAAGCGAAATGCCTAATTGAAATTTGGGCAAGCTTACACTTTTCAGAAAAACAACACACAAACATACAAATGGATCCTTGATTCTTGTTCAAAATGATAAAGTAATAATCACAGCTAGAAAGAAAGCCACAATAAGCCTGCGGAGCTGTTGTCTATCTTTCGCTATGACCGGAGTTCTCTAACATAAACGGGTGACGGACAGTTACTCACACTTGACTTGTATTTATACATTTTGGTCCATTTAGAAATGTTGCTTTGTGAAAGCGAGCCGATCCAAAAAGAAATTGCAACATTGTAACATTTCTAATACCTGTTTCTGAACAAAGCAAATTATTTACATGTGTGAAAATGTCCTTAAAGTCTTAATGAAAATGTTAGAAAGCTGAAAGGTGCTTGAAGTTAAGCTTTAGGGTGTAGAAAATAGGTCAGTATAAAAGCAATATAAAGTTTCTGCAGTAAATGTGTGAATTGCATTAGACAGAAAAGTTCTGGTCTGTCTACCGTTTACTAGATAAAAGATTGCCTTCATTGCAGCACACACACACATTCTATCTCTCAAAACACAGATGCCGGCATGTAAATGCTGTAATTGGCATTGCATTCATAATGTAGCACGTTCACCTTTTAGAGGACCGTAAATCCGCAAACATCTTCCTAATACTGTTCGACATCAATCATCCACTGTTTGTTTTATACATGGGCACAAACACTCTCAGTGAATGTTCATCGCTTGTTTTTAAAGGGCTTTGGAAAGGCTCTTCCATAATGCCTTGGTGGATGTGCTCGTGGGTGGTTTTTGCTGGTCCAATTATGAACCACTTCAAAATCAGAATCAGCGCTCTGAGTATGTAGAGCTGACTGATTAAGGTGTTTGAGGGTCAGCCTTTGCCTTCATTGAGGGGAACAAATGTCCCCACAAGGATGGTAACACCTGAAATCACCTAATGTGTGGTTCCCCATCAGGAAAGCGGCTTTATAAATATAGCAACTGTTTTTTAATTAAAATGTAAAAATGCATTGAAATGTTTCAGTTCACATTTTTCTTTGCTGGTATAGTTTTTCCAGTTTTTTTACATTCTTATTGGCACTGTAAAAAATATGATAAATAGCTGTTTTGTTTAAGAAGCCTAATTTTTAGGTCAGAAAAAAGTGATATAATAAATGTATCTATAAAATATAACACATAACATAAAATATCATTTATATAACAAGTTATTATACAACAATATGAAATATTTATATACAATTAAAACTGATATGCATATAATATTGCATATATAAATTGTATTTAAATGTATTAGCCTATATCTTACTCAGTGATAAAAACGATAGCATATGCTGCAGAACATTACTGGTTTGTTTATAATTTTTCAACCCTTTCTAACTGATGCTCCCAAGACTATCACAAGTCATTCTTGTAATTTCACAACTTCTCATTTATAATAGCCAGCTACATACATTAACTTGGTGACATTTAAATAAGCATAATTCCCAACGACACATTCAGTACATCATAGAAATCCAGATGTTTAAGCTTTCGAGTCATAAAAACACATGCACATGATCATTATGCATAAGATGTCCATCCCGCTGTCTCAAACTCTTCACAATTGCCCAAGGCCATCAGGTCATCTTTATTATTGAGCCCTGTTGTTTAGGAAGTTTGTGTGTTTTGTCATATTTACAATGGATTCTCTATTGTTGCATGACACCATAGATTTATAAATGATCACTCCTCATTTAATAGGAAATGATTACCTTGCGTATAGTATATTGCAGTAAATGAAAGTAAATGTATTTCCTGAAATAAAAATGTTCAGGGTGCGCAGTCAGACCAGATCAGCTAAGTAGGAATAAGTTTAGTTGGGAATGCCGATGCGTGCCAGAAAAGGAGAACTGACCACAATACTTCTTATTAGTAGGATTTCCTGTATAAATCCCCTTTGGCATTAAGTGGGTCATACAGTGGGTTAGCCATAGAGGATTTGTGAAGTATTAATGCCTGCAGCTGTGGTCATTGCAATTTATTCATTATGGAAATTACGGAAGCTTTTTAAACCCTTTGTAATGAGTAGTGGCATGAGGGTTTTGACTGCATGTTATACAGTCCAAGTACAAGAACTACAAATACGATGGCTAAAGTCCGTTCATGAGGTCTATGCTGAATTATTTGCCCCCTGAAAATGTTATCTAATCCCGTATAATCCACAGAGTCCACCCAATCATCTGAAGAGGTGCAGTTTAGGGAAAAATAGGCCACAATATAGTGGGGGTCAGATTTCCAAATGTCCCCACACGGATATTAAAACAGAAATCACTTACATTATGAGGAGCAGCCAACGATCACCAGGAGGAAGTAGTCTTAATAAAACTAAAACTAAATAAATGTCTATAAATAATGTCTCAAGTGAAACTTAAAGGTGTGCATGATTTTTTTTTAAATGTTTATTTTTTTTAATTATTTGCAGTATATACATATTATTTTTCAATATTCAATAAATAATTTATTCTACAGTGTCAAATATATGTTATTTTATTGCAGCGACATACAGATATGTAGCCATTAAAAACCCTACATCGGTCAACCTCTAATGCTGATATAAATGCAAGTAATGATGGCAAATAAAATGCACTCAGAATTGCTGAATTAAAACATACTTTTCTTTTAACTTCAAATTGGCAATAAATACTTTCAAATTGAATTTAGTATCCATCAATAAAGCACTTTTGTGACTTACACTGTCATTTCTTTTCAATCAAGACAATTAGCCAGTGTCGATCATTTCAAAATATCCACTGGTTATTTGACCTGCCCGATGTGTCGTCTATCACTAGTCAGCAGTTTTATGAATAAATTCAGTTCTGGGCAAATTGAATTGACCCCTATGTGATCTTTCTGACAGATTTCTATTGTATTTTTTTGCTCCCAAATACCCTCTTTAGCAGTAATAATCACTTTCTCTTTCTTTCCATCTCCATCCCCATCTCTCTGAAGACTGCTGAATCTGTTAGCCTTGGTAAAGTTATTGACTTTTACCCACAATCCTGTTCTATAGGGAATTTTTCTGTTGAAAGACTCTGGGAGTCACACCTAATAAGGTGTGTGTGCGTGTGTGTTGCCCTGCGGCATTGGAGCCTTGGCTAATTAAACCCCAGTGTAATTTATTAATACAATGTGTTCTGGATGGAGCTGCCGGTTGTGTGTTTAAGTGAGTGCAATTAGGAAACCTATCAAGTGGAAAAGATACGTTATCTCTGCAGTAAACTCCATAGCTGCAGGGAAAACAGAGAGAGAGGGATGGAGAAGGAGGGATAGATAATGCTTTAGGAAGCTTTTGCTTGTTTAAGCGCCAACTTTTTGCCCGCTAAACTATTCAACAAACTATATTTTAACACACAATTACACCTGAAATCCTTCTACTATTAATGTTACACTCTAAGAAAAGTTCCAAAAAATAGGGCCATTTGTTAATATGAAGGAATTATCCGTAATGATTTTTCACAGGTGTTTTACCTGTATTTTCAATTATGGATTACATTGGGATTTCTACAGATTTTTCTCCAAACACTGTGATTAACAAAGATTAAATGGCTTGATTTTTTTTTTCATCCAGTGAAAGTCTATGGGGACCAAAACAACATTTGGAACCTATCGACATTCATTGTATGGACGATGATGAAAAAAGAAAAACAAAAAACCTATTTCAAAATATTCCCCAAAATGTTCCCCAGTCGGTTATACAGGTTTGGAATGACATGAGGTTGAGTAAATCATTTTTGGCTGAACTGTCCCTTTAATTAGAAAGGGGCATCCATCCACATACTTTTGACCATGTAGTAATTCATTTGTTTATTCATCCATCCATTCATTCATTTTGCTTCTCTTCCTCCATCTGAATGCTTGTTTTTGCTCTTCTAGCTGGCAAGCGAAGCAAAGTTTGCCGGCCGATAGTCTGGAATGTGGATCGCTGTGTTATTTTACACTCCCATCAGGGGCACGATCCCACCAGCGGACACACACAAAGACGGCCTTGTTGCGGTGGTGCCGAGTCGTACTTGGCTTCCTCTGTCTCTAATTGTCTCCTCTCTCTTCCTTTCCAGTGGTCTCTCTCTCTGTCTTTTGTTAACATGCTAGCACACGCGCGCTATCGCTCACAGCTAGCGTTAAGTGGTTACCATCTACCCTAGCATTACTTCAAGGGCACTCCGAAGTGAACGGTTCTTAAGTATTCATTCTGGTTGTATTATCATAGATCTGCCAGATAACAGTACTTTAAAATACTTCAGAATGCACACACACATAACAGCGTACGTTGTAAACTATTTGTATTCACGCCGAGGTTTCGTTTGTGGGAACTGGAGGCACACGGAGGTGCGAAGACAATCCCTTAAGTTCGTGTGTGAGTGTGCATGTTTGAGGTAATGGCTCGGGGGATCCTCTCTGTATTCTTAGCTTGTTGAAGGCACTGAAGTGGAGAGAATTATAGATTCGGCACAATGAGCAGTCAAATTTAATCAACATGCCTGCTGTTCTCTATGAGCCACTGGGAGAGATGACACAGCTCCACGCCACTGCCTGCATGTGTCTGTGTGCATACGTGCGTGCCATGAGTTTGTTTCTGAGGAGCAGAATGCAAAGGTGCCAAACTTGTCGACATTTGTTAGTGGTTTAGGTATTCGTGTGAATGAGGGAATGTGGAATCGGAATTGCAATGAAAGGACGGATCGCCCCAGACCGTCGTAATTGGTGCTATTTACGCTGTGCTGCATAGACTGTTAGTTAATGTTGACCTGTTCAGGCACTTTTTGATGCCAAGGACGCCCAAATAATATTAATCCCATTGCAAGGGACCCTCTTCCTAAATATAATGGCTAATCCACCTTATTTTTAACAATAACAGCAGACACAGCCGTTTTTAACTTGCATGTGCAAGGCTCTCACTTATTTTAGCTGTACAAAAATGGTACGTTATGCTGCTTGGTATTGCAAACTGGTATTTGTTATCATATAATTTTAATTTATTATCATAAAAATAAACGTGCTGCTGTGTAGTGCAAATTGCTTTACTGGATACTTCAGTTTATTTCCCCAAGTTATTTACCTACTGTATAGCAGCTAATGAATCTAAAGTCTTGCACATTTACAGGAAGAGGTTTGCTTCCAGGTGGATATATTTTCACGTACCAATACCCGTCCATACTGTGTGAGAAAAATATTAAGTGTAATAGGTTCATATAGCACCTTTAAAAACAACTTGAGTTGATAAAGTGCTTTAAATAATAAAGAGCCATAAAACGCATTAATAATAATAAAGGTGAATGGAAAAATGACACTAGAAATAGGGGGAATTCAGGTTGATTGACACTTTTTGCCAGTTGATTTGTCCCAATCAACCTGTATTCACCCCTATATAAATGTTTTGTTTATTCAATAAAAAATTATAAAGAAGTTGTAATATTTTTTTTAATAATTATTGTTTTTATTTTCACTGTACTAAAAGCAAAACAAGTTCAAATATTTGAAAACCGTTTAGTTTGTATTAAGTAATTTTACACACTATGAGAGTACAGTTAGATGTGTAAATCTGAAGATGAACCTGTTCAGTTTAATTCACATGTATTTGTAATCTTCTCACAATAAATATTAAGTTAAATTATTGCTTTAAACATAGTTAATAAACATATATATTTATTTTTGACAGCCCTAAAAATATATCTTCTATTTGTGTTTGCAAATTGTTTTCCACTTAAATGTTTTGTGAAGTAAAGTTGTCAGAAATTACCGACTTTGGTACAAATGTGACACTTTGAGCGCTTTTCAGTGGAATCGTAAACACCTCTGTTTGCCCATTGTACTCACATGCTCATCGGATGTGTGTGTGTGTGACTTGCCGTTCCTGGTTGCCCAAGTTGCTGCCGTCTTGGAAAGTCAAATGGTGCATCTTAAGTCAGATATGTGACCTCGGACACCATTCCAGTAGTTATTTCAAGTAGTAAGAGATTTCCAAGTTGTCTAGTGTGCAGCATGAATACCTAAATATCACTCTCGTTTTTGGAGATTAATGGGGAGGGGCTGATATATCAGGGCATTAATAAACTCTGTCCTTAACAAGAGGCGTTTAGATTACATTAGCATAACAGACTCTATCCTCACGACTCCATTGATCCTACGATCTTGCAGCATGCACGTCACGCTCGCGCACACTCATGCCTCACTTTGATCCCTGCCCGTGTAACAGCAGTTGATGTGTTGCTGACAAATTGCATCAAAATTGTTTTTGAAGAGATTTATGAAACTAAACTGCATTTGGGCATTCTGCGCTCGAACCTGGCTTATGAAAGCCTGGGCTACGTGTTTCACTCACTTTCATCTCTCATTCACTCCCTCTTTCTGTGGCTGACAGCTGTAGAATGGAGTGATTATCTGCAGCACCAGTGATTGAGTGCAAAAAAGCAGGAGCGCGAGAGGGAAAGACAGCAAAACGCAGAGATTGTGATAGAGATGTTTCAGGAACGCTAATGAGGAAGAGGGTATATTCGGAAGCTGCATAAAAGCACAAATACACGTCTGTCTACATTCTGTTTTCAGAGAGATGCTCTTTCTCTGTTTGTTTGTCCCCTTCGTCCTCCTGGCGACCATCAGAGCCCTAAACTAGTTCAGTTCCAGCCAGAGTAATTACCTTAACCTTTGCACTCGTCTTTCACTTGATTGGGACCAGCTGGGTAGTGAACGCACTCTCCTTCACTCTCTCTTCTACACACCACACACAACCACACACACACACACACACACACAACACACACACACACACACACACACAACACACCACACACACACACACACACACACACACACACACACACACACACACACACACACACTAGACAAGGGCATTATTGCTATTAACCTCAATCTGTAAGTGCCTCACCACAGATTTGCTCAATCGTAAACACTTTAATTGTCTGTCCTGCATCTATGTCCCTTCATTTTTCAGTCAAACACCCTAGCATGTTAAAGGGATATGAGATGCTTATTTAAACTCTTATATTTATAGACATGTCGTTTTAATTGAATAGCTTGGTTTCTTTCGAATAGCAAGAAAGGAGAAATGTTGCGGAATGTATTTGTCGAGTCGTTCTTAAAATATGAATGCACATTATTTGACTTTTCAGACAAAAAAGCCTTAAAATAGTGAAGGAACTGTTTTATAACTATGTTAAAGGCATCATTGTATATCTTAATCGTTGAGTAAATAGTATAAACTGGCTCTGATATTAAAAAAAAAAATAATATAATAAATAATATAATTAATAATATATAATATATAATATATTATATATATTTTATATATATATATATATTAAGATGTTATCATTTATTGATTTAGTCTAATCACTGGTGATTTATATTAACACAATCTTAAAAATGTGACAAAAGTTTTCTTTTTATTATTATTTTATGTTAGGATGTTGATAAATTCAAAAATAGTCTGTACGAAACTGTACACTATTCCATGTCTTCTGAAGTCATATGATAGATTTCTGTGAAGAACAAATTAAAATGCTAGTTATTTGTTTTAATTTGTATTGATGCATTGGCAAAATTCAGGTCATCGACAAAGTAAAGAAATGTATTTTGAACTCGCATTTAAATATATTGTTTTGATATGTTAGACCCTTTTGAACCTTAATCGTGACACCGTGACAGTCGTTTACTTCACAGACACGTGCCAATGAGGCCACGTAAGTCCACTTTGAATGTGCCTTTGGGACAGGGCCGAAGTGAGAGGCAGGTCTTTCAAGAGACTGGGATAGTTTTAATCTCTCCCTTTTACATATTCAAAGAGCTCTTTCAATACTGGCCCACTTTTACCTGTGTGTGTCCAGCCACTCGTTTTCCCTCTGATCCCAGCCTTAATTAGTCTGCCGGTCTCACCCGTCAATCATTCCGAGCCGTCCGTGGAGACGGTCATTGAAAAGCAAAGGCAGAGGCGGCCAAGACAGGAGGGCAGAATCTGGCATCCTACTCTGCATTAATAAACACAAACAGTAAGTTATATAAAGGTGAAGTGTGTGATTTATATGCTACTAGCATAGGCAAACGGAATCCCTAAAATAAAACCAAGTAGGTCTACACCTGGAGAAATATGGAAGTAAAATCATGACAAATGTTTTTGAAACAACGCATGTTGAATTGCACTGCTTGAAAAAATATGCATTGCATTAACCCTTCTTGCATTTTAATTCATTGTATTTTTAGGGCTTGCATTTTTATGGGCTGAAATGGATGCTGATGTACAGATAAAACGCTAAATCTGAAGTAGTAGACATATTTCTCTCGGTTGTTTAGTTTCTGCTGTGCTGCAGAACGGGGATTCCCTCAAAACATCATTCTCCAGGATGCCTCTGTGGTCAGGACACTTAACGCTTTTTATGATGAACAGATAGTTGATATTAAAATAAATATGAGAATTCGGTAGGCCTACTGAAAAAATAGCAATATTTACAGTACACACGATTTGACAGTTTATTTTTATTAAATCTGAAAAGTGTGCATCATGCCTGACACCTACATGAACAATTTACAGTTGGTTTTATGACTGCAAGTCATTCTCTTCAAATGCTATTGAAGTTAGAAACGTGTGTACCAATGTCGTATGTAACTTTAGAGACGCTCCCTAAAAATGCGAATATCGAATATCCAGTGTCAAGCCAACTTTAAAGCCTGTCAAGCGTTTTTATTCCAATATATTGTACTATTGTAAATTGTCTTTTTATTTTTGCTAGTAGAACAATGTAGTGTCATCCCTCTACCAGTAGGGTTAATTGAACGATATTATGGATAGGACTAGGAGAAAATATTTTAACATCACTTTTAAGACACAGTTTAATGAGGGAATATTGTAAATGATGCATGAATTAGCTGATCTTGACTTAATAGTCAGGAAACAAGGTGCTACGGTATAAAGGGTCAAAGAACATTTTTATTCGAGAGGAGAAGTCTGCGAAGAAGTTTTAGAAAAGATATTGGGTTTACTATTAACTTGGCTGAGACATTTCATTGTACTACCCTGCAGTAAGGGTAGTGCTGGTTCAGCACTTGTCTGCTTGTGTACTGAGCTGCCCGTCATGTTGTTTCTTAATGCAGAGAGAAGGAATAACGCACTGGTGCTGCTTATGCGAACCACAATGCACACTCCCACTCACAACATGAGCATCAAACGCAGGCCTCCTTCCCCCCTGTTCATACTACTTCTGCATTACAAGTTAATTTACGGTCAGGGCAGGTTGAGATACCTAGAGTAATTTAGAGGAAATGTGTTTGGTTTGGTTCCAGATCAGAACAGAATCAAGAAATAAAGGAAAGGCCATCTGATCCATGCCCAGTTGTTATTAAGGAATGCAGTGATACAGACACACACAAACACACTTCCTACTCATTCTGGTTGAGACGGATTGTTTTGAAGGGCAAGTGGTGGTCATATGACTAGGTCTCAGTGGAGACACAAGCAGGCAGGATGTTTTGGAAATATGTGCTTGTTTGTGTGTGAGGATGGATAAAATAGGTTTTCTGAAGAATGAGTGCGTTTAGAGAACTTGTGGAAAAGTTAACCTTAAAGAGATAGTTCACCCATTAATAAAACTTCTGTATTCATGTCCCACTAGACATACTGAGTTCCAAACAAGTATGTTCTTCTCTAAAGGTTCCAAAAGGGGTTTTCACAGCGATGTCATAGATGAACAATTTTGAGTTCCCAAAAATAAACTTTCAGGTAAATAAAAACCTTTCGCGGAATGGAAAGGTTCCATGGAGTTTCTTCAGGAAAATATTGATTCCAAGAAAGAACCTTAATTTCTGTGGAACTCTGAAGACATTTTTAAAAATTTGTCATTGGTTATTCTTTTTTCCATACACCATTTGAACCAACATTGCATCCCATTGACATTCAGTGTCATTTTTTTATAATTGATTTATAATTTTACCCTAAGAAGGTTTTTAAACTTTTAACACTTGAGCCTGAGAATGAGCTAACAAAAGGTAAGCTTGCCTTGTTTGAGTGTTAACATACAAATCAAGGAGTGTGTCATGAGGCACACTGCATTCTTTTGTGATCACATGGCTTGCTTAGTCAGAGCCGTGTGGCACACTCAGCACAAATATCAAGTCTGTACTGAGAGACTGACATTATTGTTTCTGTTAATAATTTGACCTTGTGTATGGGGGGAGATGGGATCATCAGTACAGATAATTATAATGAAACTTGTCAGTTTGCCAAAATCATTTCCCGTCACAAGTCGTACAGTCCAGACAATTTGAATCAGCAGCAAAGACCGCCTCCCATTAACAGTTAACACTAGACGGTCACACACACAATTTAACACACTCCCCCTACAGTAACCATCTAATCTCATTGCAAGCCCTGAGCTCTGACAGACATTAAGTAAAGAGAAAAAGCCAGTCACTGCAGCCCTGCCTCATATTGTGTCTCTGGAGCCCTGTCATTAAAGCCAATAAGAGCTGTAATATCCGCTAAACTCTTAGCATTAATTCTTTATGAGCTCTGGGCGTAGGATCATGGTGTCTGAGAGACTTCTTCTATTTGCACTTTTTGCTGTGAAAGTATGTGCTCTGGAAATCTAAACATCATAGTCAGTTTTATGTGGAAGTTCACTCAAGAGGATTGTCACCATGTTTAGGCAAATAAGATTAAATTCCTGTGGAATTTCTTGGCAGTATTAGTAATGGAATATGGGGAATATTTCATTTCACCAACTACTTTTACAACCTGAAACTCATAAACAGCTAAAATTAGCTCAAGAATGTTCAGACAAGGGACAAATGTGATTACATCTTCCTGTCTAACACAATAACTTTGCATGCCATGCTGGTTATCATAGGGGTTGTTTACAGGAAGGACTGGGTTGTTTGGCCCACCTGCTGAGGGTGTACCCATAATTCATTGAGCCTCCTTCTGTTATGCTGGAATCAGGCCGCCTTGTGATTCCTTTGATGAGCATTTGACTTCCGCCCCAGTGTTTTTTTAGGACAAGATGAAGCGGTAAGGGGACGGATGAAAAGTAGAATGAAAGGAGATCAGGGGTGGAAGACGAGCCTCTTTAGAAATACTTCGCTTATATCGCTGTGTCAAATCACGCAGCCATCGGCAAATCTTCAGAAGGAAGATTTGAGAGACCAGATCGATTTTTCTTTGAACTTAGTCTTTGTTGGTACCACGTCTAACTAGTGCTTACTTTATTATATTATAATGATGCATACCAATGCAATTCTCCAGCTTCCAAAAAGCTGGAAGTTTTTTCATTAGTGTGGCCTGCTAAGACAAGTATCTCTATTAGGTCAATGACAAATAAGTGTCCGAGAGTGTTCTTAGAAATGTAATCTTTGTATTCATGTAGTTTTGAAAAACATTTTTCAACAAATGGAAAATAATTTCCATAATCAGACACTAGTGGTTTGGTGATGACTTTTTCACAGGCCATGTAACGTGGTCGCGGATCTCTCATGTGATTTATATATCTTGTTTTTTTTCTCTCTCT
The DNA here is from genome assembly GCA_036326025.1 of Chrosomus eos. Classification (NCBI taxonomy): domain Eukaryota; kingdom Metazoa; phylum Chordata; class Actinopteri; order Cypriniformes; family Leuciscidae; genus Chrosomus; species Chrosomus eos. The sequence goes on along the minus strand of CM070822.1, from coordinate 12,669,052 downwards.
CTTCAAGAGATGGCGTGGAGGGCCCTGGTAGTGCTGTCCCTGCTGCTGTGTTTTGGCTCATCTTGCTGTGATGATACTCAAGACCATTTCTTGTCTGCAATGGCCATCAACAATGTCGTTCAGGACCCTCAAACCGGACGAATCTACCTTGGTGCCATAAATTGGATCTATCAGCTGAACGATGAACTAAAGCTGGAGAGCAGTGCTGCAACAGGCCCTAAGAATGACAACCCACAGTGCACTCCACCAATCACTGCACAGTGCACTGACGCAAAGGAAACGAACAACATCAACAAACTCCTGCTGGTTAACTCCGCCAATGGCACCCTAGTCGTTTGCGGAAGCCTTTTCAGGGGCATCTGCTCTTTGGTAAACCTTAACAGTGTGGACAAACCGGTGTACTACAGTGACACCAAAGGCGAGAAGACATATGTGGCCAGCACCGAGGAGTCTGTTGCAGTGGTGGGGGTCATTTCTTATTATAAAGATAGTAATTCTAATAAAAACCTCATCGTATTTCTAGTAGGGAAAGGCTACGGTGGCTCAGATAGCTCAAAACTCATCAGCACTCGGTTGCTGCAGGAGCATTTGGAAATGGATGTTTTCGAGAATATGGTTGAAGCTTCCACTGTGCAAGCTAGCCCTTTTGTCCAGCGCTACCTCCACGACTTTCGCCGTGCATTCAAGGATAACGGTTACATCTACTTCCTTTTCTCACGCACTTCGGGCACCAGTGACAGCAGGAAGATAACATTTGTAGCACGCCTGTGCGAAAATGACCATCATTATTATTCTTATACCGAACTTCAGCTCAACTGCACCGTCAATGTTGAACAACAGGAGAACACGTACAACAAGGTCCAAGCGGCATATCTGGCCAAACCTGGTGAAATTTTGGCTAGGAATATCACCTCTTCAATCTCAACGATAAGGTTCTATTTGTGGTGTTCAGTGCGGATGAGGACGGCGGTCGATCAGCCTTGTGCATGTACCCACTCAACAACATTAACACTAGGCTTGAGGAGGTGATTGAATCCTGCTACATAGGAGAAGTTCTGGAGGACGAGAAACCAAAGACCGTTTATTCACCCTACATATCCAAGACAGAAGCCATCTGCAAGACCAAAAGAGATGTGAGTTGTTGTGTTTCTTCAACTCTGCTTCCGTGTTGTGAGGTCGTTTACAACCTTTTTGAATGTGCTGTGTATTTTTGCCCAACAGAAGAATATGGTGAAGGATTATAAATGTGGTGCTGAGTTCCTGCCGTCTCCACTAGCCAGTAAACCTGAGTATGCTCTGTCTGTCAAACCCATCTACACCCGAAATGACATGCTGACAGCTGTAGCTGTAGCGGTGGAGAATGAGCACACAGTGGCATTCTTGGGAACCGGTGGAGCAGATGTCTTAAAGGTGAGTCCCATTCCAGGGTCTGGTTTCTATTCTCTTTGAATTTCACATAAGCTGAGGTTTGACTGCTGTGGTGGTCTGGCTTCGTGGTTCACGATATGGGCTGGTAACCAAAAGATTGCTGGTTCAAACCCAAGGTTGGATGATTTATGAGCTACAACCACTTGAGCAAGGCACAACCTCAGGACTTGCTCTAGCTGCTACCCCTGTAATATAGTTTACTTGAAAGTTGCTTTGGATAAAAGCATTTTCAAAATCAATTAATTCATTAATTTTTTGCTTGCAGGTGCATCTTGACCCCAACCGCACTGACTTTTATCACAGGATTCAAGGGGAACGCGCAGATGGTGGGGTGAACAAAAACCTCTTTTTTGATTCAACTTCGGATCACTTGTACATCACCACTGGCAGAAAGGTTTGTTTATGAACACATTCACAACGCTTAGATCACATTGTGTCAGCAGGGATCATCCACTGGTTTAAAATCTGTTTGAATATGGTTAGTTTGCCAACCTTAAAGAAAGAAGTTTTGAATGGAATGATAGAAAATACTAGCCTGGCTGCTAGCCCGAACCCCACCCACAACAATTTTTGGTCAGGAAGTTCGGTCTGGACTCGATCCGTTGAGGAGCTATTATGCCCGATCAAAAATTGTTCGGACCAATCAAATTGTCAGGGCGGGCTTTATACGATGATGGACAGATGAGCAACCATAGACATCATATCAATGTGAGCAACGGTAACGTAACCATCCACGTCATCAGAGCGCTTGGGTTGAATTCATGGCTGCCGCTGGAGAATTGAGTTGTGTATATTCCGCTATCGCGTGTGTTATAGAAAATAGACAGCGCATTAATTTTAGAAGAGGAACAGAGAAATGCGATCAAGGCATTTGTCGATGGAAAAGATGTTTATGCCGTCCTTCCTACGGGATTCGGAAAAAGTTTAATCTATCAACTTTAATCTATCTCTCAACATACGTCACTTACTCCGTTGCTCTGATTGGGTTGTAGGTATATCCAATTGAGTGCAGAGTTGTATTAGGTTTTGTTCGGTTGACACACGCCCCATAATCACAGCCCAATGGAGCAGTATCAGACTCACATTCTTTCTAGAATATGAGTATGACGAAGTCAGGCTAAGAAAATACTGTATTAACTGCAAATATTTTGTGGGCAAACACCAATAGTTTCTGTTGGAATTCGCACTATTGGGAGATTATCTTGAGCGTTAAAAAGTTCCCCATGCAGATTTCACTTTTGTTCAAGTTGGTCATGCAAATTTGCCGCGTTGACCAACAGAAAGCTGCTTGGTTTGAAAGTGGCTTCTGTGTGAGCTTCATGCTTCATGTTTTGGTACAATATTGACAATGGACTTTTTTTTGTCCATTGTGAGCACAGCTTAAAATTCTTAATAGAGACGCAGAACCTTAAATTACAGATGCATCAGCTATTAAGCATCTTAAACTATATAAATAAACAAATTTGCCTTTTAAATGTTGTCTTGCTTCTCTTTTGTGTAGATCACCAAAGTGCCAGTGCAGGCCTGTGAGCAGAAGCATGACTGCCACTCATGTGTATCCCAACGGGACCCATATTGTGGCTGGTGTGTGTTGGAGGGCCGGTAAGTCTGTTAGATTCATTTCATTACCAAAAGCACAACATCATTTGGGCATTCTTGTCCAGTAAAAGACAGGACAAGTAATAACACTGCCACACTACAACAGAGTTTGATATTTCTACTGCCAAATAAAAGATCAATAGCTCCTTTGGGCCATGTGACTTCCATCTATATTAAAGTATGTTTTAGAGCAGGAAACTGTTTAGTGATCTCTCTCTTCTTTTTTTTATAATTTTTTTTTTTATATAAATGTTAACCTCTAAAATATGGCGTAATCCAAGTCTTGGAGTTGTCTGTTAATTTTTAGCTAGTGCTATTACATTCCTGTGTTCAGCTCAGTTAAAGCAAATGCAGTGTGGCTTATTACCCATGCCTGTTTTTTGTCCTGCAGTTGTACAAGGAAGAACGATTGTCACAAGGGAGATGGAGAGAATTCCTGGTTGTGGAGTCCAAAACAAACATGTGTAACCATTCAGTCCTTTGAGCCCCCCAACATCAGCTGCAAGAAAACGGAAAGGACACCGGTACTAAAGCATTACACGTACACGCTGTGATACAGTCTGCCGTTATTTTAAACCCTAACCTCTTAAGGATTGACTCAGGATTGATATTTACTGGCTGTAACATATCCAGTCTGTGAATCTAATCCTTTTTTCATGAGCTGATGTGATAAAGCTTTCTGGTTCCCCACTGAAGCTAAGCAGGGCTGAGCCTGGTTAGTACCTGGATGGGAGACCTCCTGAGAAAACCAGGTTGCTGCTGGAAGAGGTGTTAGTGAGGCCAGCAGGGGGCGCTCACCCTGTGGTCTGTGTGGGTCATAACGCCCCAGTATAGTGATGGGGACACTATACTGTTAAAAAGCCCGTCCTTCAGATGAGACGTTAAACCGAGGTCCTGACTCTCTGTGGTCATAAAAAATCCCAGGATATCTTTCGAAAGAGTAGGGGTGTACCCCGGCATCCTGGCCAAATTTGCCCATTGGCCTCTGTCCATCATGGCCTCCTAATAATCCCTATATACTGATTGGCTTCATCACTGTCTCCTCTCCACTAGTAAGCTGGGGTGTGGTGAGCGTTCTGGCGCAATATGGCTGCCGTCGCATCATCCAGGTGGATGCTGCACATTGGTGGTGGTTGAGGAGATTCCCCCCTTCCATGTAAAGCGCCTTGAGGTCCCAGAAAAAGCGCTATATAAATATAACTAATTATTATTATTATTATTATTATTATAAAGTAAAATAGGCACCTGAAACTATTCATACCACATGAACGCACAGAGCACTGTGTACTTCGTGCATTTCTAATTTGTCTTAGAAGAAACTCAAATGTTCATGGTTGAACAAAGAGGCTTCCTGTATTCCTTAATTAACTTCCTGGATCAGTTGTAATGAATAATGACAGTATACTCCTGATTTGCTGAAATCAATATTATTTCATCTTTCTTTCTCACATTGCTTATTGTTGGATTCCCACAGTCATGCAAAACCTTGAAATGACAGGGAATTTTAAAATTGTGATTTTCAGAATAGGAAAAGTTATCAAAAACGTCAACAAATCAATAAAATCATATTGAGTGATTTGAAAAAAATCATTATAAATGTATAATGTTTATAATAATATCACTTTTATATTATTTTTGTATTTATTATTAATAATATATTAAATGTTTTTAGGAATTATACTTAAAATTATTATTATTACCTTTTGAATATTTTAAAACTGTCATCCAATAACCATAAACAACACATAAATTCAGAACTTATATATTTAACACATTTGTATATATTTTATTTTATTTTATGTTTACTCTTAAATCCATGTTTTCTGGTTGAAACTTTCAGGTGGAGATTAACATCCCCTCCCTCCCCAGTATCAACAGTCCTGACAGACTTATGTGTGAGTTTGGGGAGTATAGAAGTGACGCAACTATGGAAGGCACACGGGTCTTTTGTTATCTCCCGACCTCTGAGTTAATCCCGCCCACACCTGAGATGCAAGGTGAGAACTACCTGTTTGTCTTTAACTTTAATAATCACCTACTGTGAAGCCGTCCTTGAAGCCTTGTTCACACTACATGATTTAAAACGTTGGGCTGAACTGTGCAGTTCACACTACATGACTTGCTCTCTGTGAAATCAGGAGTGTTCAAGTTGTTGAGCTGTTCACATCACACGACACAACGTGATTGATCCGCAACAGGAGGTAACGCACTACAGGAGTTGACAACAACTCTGTCACCCAACGATTCTATCTCGTCTACAAACCACGTTTTGTCACGAAAAATCACGCGATAAAACGAACCGGAAATGACAATAAACAGAATTACAGTAAGATTTAATGTACATTTCAACCTATAACATTTTGCTTACCTGGGTGTTTGAGGGCGTTTGTAATTTCCGTCCACCTTTTCTCTTTCTCACATCTCATGTCCAACATCATAAAGGCATTCATGATCCTGCCACAGTTCGATTAAATTTTGCTCCTAAAATTTGCTGTTGAGTCCATTGCTTTCTTGACGACATGTTGCTCATCTTTCTGTAAACTCGTCTTGGTCGTGTTTGTTTGAAAATCGCGCATCTCGCGTATTTACCGGTATTTACCATGGTATTTACCCGGTGACCTCAACCGCCTTGCTCTGATTGGCTCCAGCTCATGACATCACTGAGATTGAGTCGCGCGACAGCTCTGGATATCTAGCACGCTAGATATTTTTCTGGGCTCGGCGACGCGTCTGCGAGGTGTCTGCGAGCGTCTTTGATGCGTTGTTGGCTCTTTCATACTAACAGATTGGCGAGCGTTCATCGTCCGCTAATCCCCCGCGATTTGCACGCGATAACACCCTGACCTGTCGGCGAGCTCAACGATTTGCAAATCGGGCTTAAATCGGGCTTAAAATCATGTAGTGTGAACTTGGCTTAACTGCCTCCTTTACTCCCTAAACAAACAGATTGTGTTTGTTGAGCAAAATGCCTAAAAATGCCGTCAGACATGAATAGTTTTTCATTTATTTGCTAGTTTTGTGATTTTTAGCTTTAGGGTTAGTTCACCCAAAAATGAAAATTCTGTCAGTTATTACTCACCCTCATAGTAATTACTCACCCTCATGTTGTTCCAACCCCATAAGACTTTAATTCATCTTCGGAACACAAATTAAGATAGTTTTGATGAAATCTGAGAGCTGGCTCACTCCTTCATAGGCTGCTATGTAATTGGTATCTGCCAGCCCAGAAAAGTTAGCAAAGACATTGTTAAAATAGTCCAAGTGACTACAGTGGCTCAACCTTAAGTTTATCAAGCGACGAGAATACTTTTTGTGCACAAATTTTTCAACCATCTCTTCTCTTCCATGTCATTCTCCTAAGCTGTTGACGTAGTGTAACAGCGTAGCGCCACTGGGTTGTACATCAGAACATAGGCTCACTATTGCCCGACGCTGGTCATGTGTGTGTGATGCTGGCCCATAGTGAGCCTACGTTCTGATGTACAACCCTGAAGCCCTGTGCTATTACACTATGTGAACTCGCATCAGAGGCCCACACAGAAGAAAATTAATAGTTGAATAACGTAGTTGAGCCACTGTAGTCACTTGGACTATTTTAACAATGTCTTTACTAACTTTTCTGGGCTGGCAGATATCAATTACCTAGCAGCCTATGAAGGAGTGAGCAGATTTCAGATTTCATCAAAAATATCTTAATTTGTGTTCCGAAGATGAATTAAAGTCTTACGGGGTTGGAACAACATGAGGGTGAGTAATTACTGACAGAATTTTCGTTTTTGGGTGAACTAACCCTTTAATCTATTACTTGTTGATTCTAGAGTTAAAGAAGCTTTTATCAAGGCATGCTTCTCTTGGGAATCAAACCCATGACCGTGGTGTGGCTAGCACATGTTGAGCTCTAAAAGTTCAGTATTGGTCTTATGAAGTACTTATACCTACAGTAATAGCCCATTTGATTCCCATTTCCCATATGCATGTCTGTAGATTTTGTGGCAGTGCCAGTGAAAATCACATTGGATGACGGCATTGAAGTGGCATCCAGTACATTTGAGTTCTACAACTGTGCAGCCGTGGTGAAAAGATCTGAGAATACTCCGTGAGTATCAGGCAGCTTTTAAAAAATGTATATTCCGTTCAGGATTTCTTTCTGATTGGTCGGTTGTGTGTTCTGCAGGTGCATCGCATGTGTGACCAGTAAGTGGGGCTGCCAGTGGAACATTCATGATCACACATGCAGTGATAGTGTTGAGTCTGTCGAGGGAGATATTATCAAGCACAATGAGGTGAGTCATGTTAGGATGATAGTTAATGAATGCATGTGTATAAATTAATATGCCTGTTTGTGCAATATATGGTGATGAGCGATCATCTTCTGGTGACAAAACATGACTAATAATAGTTTTATTTGATTTTCTTCCTTTGTTTATTTTTGCAGGGTGACAGGTGTCCTCAGTTTGAGATCCCCGAACCTCTGCTTATTCCTGTTGGCATCAAAACCCCCATCCAATTTCAGGGCAAAAATCTAGAAAAATATCCGGTAAAGTACATTCATTGCTACAGTAGATGTTCTTGAAGAAAAAAATACGTTTTACAAATAAGTTTTTTGTTTTGCTATAATGACCTGGCGGCTGTACATTATCCCACTGTTTAAACGGATGCTTTCTAAATACTGTTAATAAATGAAAATTATATATTGATTTAAGTTTCATTAATTAAATTCAAATATTTTGATATGAATTAATTTTACATAATTCTTTATAATTATACATAATTATTTTGACGTCGTTCAAAAGTTTGGGGTCGGTAAGATTTTTAAAGAAGTTTTTTTTTTTGCTCTCCAAGGCTGCATTTTTTTATAAAAAATAAATAAATTGTGAAATATTATTAGTGTAAAATAACAGTTTTTTCCTGTGTTGGCAAAGCTGATGTTATTAATGTTGAAAACAATTGTGCTCCCTATTATTTTTGGAAACCATGATACATTTTTGTATCCGAATCCGCGGATAAAAAAATAAATCATCAGCTCAAGAAAAGGTTTGGGCTTTATAGGCATTATTAGTTTATTGTCATATACATACAGCACTTCACACCCGTTACATATCACACACCCAGCACTTGATTCATCTCAAATAACTACTTCACTTAAAATGCTCCGACACTTTTTAATTCTCCTTTTTGAAATTTCTCTCGGATCTGTTTTGCCTCCATTGCTGCTTAAACAAGTGAACCCCGCAAGTATGTAGCTTAATGAAGTCTGAAAATTAGTGCCTGACAAACAATTATGCTTTAAACATATTAATATATCCATCATTAATGATTTATCTCATCCACCTGCGACCCTCCCACAGTTAATCAGAATGTTATTTTTTATTACTTGACCCGTCTGACCCTCATATTATCCACACTGTCCGCGGATATAATCGCTCTCCGCACATCACTACCAAGGACAAAAGTAAAGAAATATGGTTTAGACTATTTTTATTTTATCACAGAACATTTTTTTATAGTAAAATGTCTTCTTAAAGATTCTACATAAACAACATTACATTTTCTCCATCTCTCTCAGGTCAAAACCTTTCAGATTGGCACTGAGCTCATGAAACAGGTGGGCGAGGTGACTGTGGTGTCTGAGGGGTCAAAGTACAAATTTGATGGATATGAGGTCAGTGTATATATAGGATATCCTCCTCCTATTATGTCTCCCTCACTTCCTCCCTTCTCCTCTGTTCACACATTGATTTGTTTCTGAAGTTTGAGCACCAGCCAATATGGCATTTACAGCTATTGAGCTGCATGTGTGTGTAATACTCAGTCCTATGTGGGCATAGCAAACACATGGTGATTAGATTCTCAAAAACATCAGGGGAGAATTTGCTGCGGCACACAGTTGTTCCAGATACTGTGATGTGTTTGTCTGTATCTGTTTGCATGTTTAATGACACCATTCTGCTGTTTTTATGCCAGTTTGCGTATGACAAAGAGCCAGAGGTGAATGTGACGTTCTACATAAAGGATAAAGACACAGAGAGGATGATTGACAGCACCCTCAGAGGTATATTTAAATGAATTTGGTTCATAATAGTTGTTAAAGGCAGGAAAATTCCTCTGAAACTGCATTCATCCAGTAAACGTGGATCTTCAATATCTGGAAAGGTTGTATAAACACATCTGATGAATGACTTAAAATAAGCAGATTAACATAAGTCATCATTTACATCTTGGAAACTGATCTCATGAATCTTGTTTTTATATCCAGGGATGTTTTAGACAAGATTAGCAGATGAGCACTTTGAAAATGCCATCTTTCAGATTAAAAAAATGTGCTTCGAAAAGTTTTTAATTTACGAGTGAACTAATTTAAAGTGCCCCTGTTATGCTATTTGAAAGGTTCCTCATTTTGTTTTGGAGGTATTTTGCAATAAGTTTATCCAAGATAAAAAAAAAAAACTGTTATTTTCGCATAATATACATTGCAGCATGGCCTCTTTTCTCAGAGTGCCTGAAATGGTTCAATAAAGGATCTGGTCTCTCTAAAACCCTCCTTTCCGAGAGCCTAGTCTGCTCTGATTGGTCAGATGGCCCAGTCTGTTGTGATTGGTCCAACGCTTACAAGCACGCGTTGGTAATGAAACGGCTTTTACCGTATCTGAATTTTAGCTCCATAGGCTTCCGGAGACTTGTATACACAGTGATACAAACAGTAACGATGGCGTCAGTTTTATCATTTCAATTCGATCCAGAGTTCTCATCCTTTGGAAGTGCATGTCGCAGTGCAGAAAACAGCATCTTCTCAACATGTCGACAACACAAACCAAACTCTACAACTACAGTGTTTGAGGGCTGGTCAAAGTAGCCTTTGTTCAACAGCAGCCAATAACGACCATATGTGCAGCGGGCATTATGCAGTTACAAACCTATGTAGGTTCGTGCAAGAAGTAAGATTGGGATACTGAATACTCGTTTCAGGCAGTTCAGAAGTACTTCTTTTTTTTTTTGGGCGACTATAACTTTTATTGTGTGCTTCGGTCTTTGAAACTTTTGCGGCCCTTTTCATTCACAAACAGCTATATAACACACTACAGTACATGAAAGTTAGTATCCGAAAAAGCATAATAGGTGCACTTTAGAAGTATAAATAGCTTGTAGCTAGCACACGTATAGTATGTCATCCAGGTTCATTTGATGTGCATTTTTAACTGGACTGTAATTTCAGTCCTCATCTGCTAAACAAGCTACAGTGAAATTACACTTTATGAAAACGTAGTGAGCTATGCCACAATGTATTAATCAAATGTAGCTAACTACAGTATTCAGCCTACAAATTCTGAGCATTGTTTATCAGCCACAAAAACAGTGAGAACCTCAATTGGACAATTTGGTGACAGCACCAAACTTGAATACATATCTGTGTGCTAAATGTGACTAATAAATCACCACATACAACAATAAACAGCCTAATTTGCATAACTCATAATTTCTGAAAGCATACTGATAAACAGCAGTGTTTAATGAAATGTTTATTCCTCTACAAAACAAAAAGACTAAGGAACAATTTTGAGTCTTATTTTGTTGAAGATGATGAATTCAGTGTCAGTGTTGTTTTGTTTCCTCTATTTTGCTTTCCAGTGGTGCTCTACAATTGTTCAGTAAGACGTGAGGACTGCAGTCTGTGTAAGAACACTGACCCGAAGTATAACTGCGTGTGGTGCGAGACCCCAAAATCCTGCATCTACAGAAGCCTGTGTAACACAGAGGTGCAGCACTGTCCACCTCCAGAGATCACTGATGTGAGGACCGGTCTTGTTTTTATCCCTATTTAAAACTTTTCTAACTCTAGGAATGCATACAATTCTTTGTCACACTTCAAACTAAACTCAAAATGCATCAAAGAATATCTCATTGGCGTGACGTCAGCGATTACAAATCGCCATTCCCGGTTCAAATGCAGTTCATAAATTTCCACTCCTCATCTTCTCTCTCATCTTCTCTAGAAAACACCATTCCTTTTCATCGTCTTCTCAATTTTTCATGCCTAAATGATATATAGATGGCTGCTCTGGTAGTCACAATCTCAGTCTCTCACTTTAGTGTTTTGTTGAATCCATCTGAGACTCTAATGATCGCGCCGCCTGCGCCTGATGGTGTTTTATTATTTGTCATCTGGCAAACGATTTTCTCCAAAGCAGCTGTATCACTCAAGGGCTTAGTGGTTATGGGTAATCTTTGTGACTCTAGTTTACGGTTTTGAGTGTTATAGGTGTCTTTAAACTTTGTTGTTCTGCTTTCATTCCAGATTGTTCCCCGGTATGGGCCGATGAATGGAAATATCGCTGTTACAATAAAAGGTTCTAACTTGGGCATCAAGCAGGAGGACATTAAGTCGATCACTGTGGCTGGAGTGCCATGTACAAATCAGCCGGAGAGATACTCGGTCTCTACCAGGTACTGCATGAACACCATATTAGATGAATATGCATTGATTTTATAGAGCATTTAAAATGCATCCATCTTGTATATGTAAGTTAGAAACAGCTGTTTAGCTTATAGTTCTGTTCTACCCTTGTGTTTCAGTGTCGTATGTGAGATCGGGCCTTTCTCACTACCGGATGCACCCAGCCCGGTCGGGGCAGTGGAAGTGGAAGTGGAAGGGGGGAGAGTAGGACGGTCGAAAGTGTCATTCACTTACAGGGTAACTACTTTCTTTGTTACTGAACAGAGTCCTTTGTGGCCTCATAAGATTGTTTCTAATTTCTAAGATTGTAATCTTATTTCTAATTTATTGCACCCCTGAAAAGACCAGTTTAGACTAGCGGGAATCCCCTTGCTGCTCCCGTGAAGCAGCATTGTCGTGCTATTAACCAGCAAATTGGAGCTTGAGAAGATGGTTGACTAAAGAAATCTTGCAGCTTAAAGTTGTCATGAAAATTATTTAATTTGTTAATAAATGATCCAATCCAAGGTCAAATAGAGCAGAATATTCAGTGTCGCTCTAGCCTGGCTAACGCCAGACCCAATTCTCGTTGAGACTTGGGTCTGGGAACCACATGTACATTTTCTCGTATTTGAGGCGTGGTTTACGAATGCCCGGCGCTGTTTATTGGGTGCTAAGAATGTCTATCAAATGCTCATAGCCAACATATGTTGTCATCGTCTTGCTGTTCCCTCCCGTTCTGTGATCCCGTTCTGTGATTGGTTCCCTAAATGAGGCGAAAAATCTGGCCATGGTATCCAGACTGCCTTTCAGCGTGAATTGAATCGCGCTGCGGTAAGGCAGTATGGGGAAACCCAGGCTAGTGTCGCTCAGGAAATAAGTCACAAAGTAAAATGGGTTTTGATTTTTTCGATCTGTACGTTTTTGAAAGACGTCTGTTACAGTATGTTCACCAAAGTTGCATTTGTTTAATCAAAAATACATTAGATAATATTGATTTTTTTTTTTTTTTTTGCAATTTAAAGGTGGGGTATGTGATTTGCAAAACAGCCGGCAGATTTTGAAAATACACAACTCAAAAAGTTCTACCTTCTTTCCCTGACTCCACCCATTCGAAGAGGGGCATGGGGGAGGGGGGTATGGTACGACCGTTTGATTGATGCACTGACTGTCCAATGATTCTAGACGGTCTTGAAAATGATTGGCTGGAGTTTTTCGAGTCCTGCCCGTTCCACAGATGATTACATTTTTTAATTTTCATTTCAGTGCTTCTAACTCCAAGAATGGCTGTAAGTGGGTTAGGAATAGGATATCAAGTAATTTTGAAAAAAAGGTCAAAAAAGAAAATCACATACCCCACCTTTAAAGTAACCGTTTTCTATTTTGATATATATATATATTAAAATGTAATTTATTTGCGTCATGGCAAAGCTAAATTTTTTTGAACTTTTTTTATTTATTATTATTAATAAATAATTAATATTCATATTTTTTTATTTATTATTATCAATGTTGAAAACAGTTGTGCTGGTACAGTCTTACTGACCCCAAAATGTAGTGTATGTATAGGTTATTATATATATTTCAGAGTTTCAATTGAAGTTATGTTATGTTTTCTCCTAAACACTGATTGTGCAGTGTGCATACATAGCCTTATTAATATTTAATAAAGCTAGTCTGATGTAGAAAAATTAGCTCTCAGGGAGCTGTAAGTGAGCAAATGTTGACAGAAAGAGTTTTCTTTCCCTCTTCAAGGATCCTGTCCCCATGGCTGTGTTCCCCTCTAAAGGTCCAGCTGCTGGAGGAACCATTATCACCATCACAGGACAGGACCTAGACACGGCTAGTAAAGATGACATCAGCATCACAGTGGACAAAGTGCCTTGTGAAGTGTGAGTAACAAGCAAGCAGTAGATTTCTGGAAGATTTGGATCTTTTGCCCAATGCTGATTGATTTTCAAACAATGCAGGTTGACATTTGGCCAGGAGATCACCTGCAAAACAGGCCCATATAAAGGACAGAAGATTCCTTCAGATAAGTTTCCTGTTATCGTGAAGTACGGCAAGGACACTTCCAAAGAGGTCATCGGATTTGAATACTCAACAAATCCCAAAGTTATAGATTACGCCCCAAAGGCCAGCTTTGCTTGGTAAGTCCGTTCTTAATCTTTACTCACACATACAGGTCACTTTACTGTCGCTCGCTATTAGGCATTTCTAATGTTTGAATGCCATGTCAACAGGGGTGGCAGAATAAATGGCTGTGTATATAAGTTCTACATGTCTGTTTTTTTGTGTGTTTTCAGCGGAGGCCGTACGATCTTAGTTATGGGATCTGGATTTGATCAGGTGCAAAGAGCCACCATGCGAGTGCTGCCCTCTTCTGACGAGTTCAATCTCAACTCTGGCGACATGGAGGTGCGTCTCATGTCTGTCATGATGCTTTTGCACCGATCTGTGGTTGAGTTAGTGGTCTCTTATAAAAAGCAAGGCTGGAATTTGAAGTGAAGCGAATTCCTTAACGCAATAGTTCACCTGAAAATTCAAAGTTCAGATGTCACCGTTTACTTTCATGTCATTCCAAACCTGTTGGATGCAGCGTTGTTATTGTTAACTAAAACTAAAACGATTAAAAATAGCTTTCGTTAATTGAAAAGAGTCGGAAATAAATAAGGTAGAAGTATTAGATGAAGTGTTTCCTTGGAAACTGACTGAAATAAAATTAGTTGAAGTACTAAAATTACTCAAGTTATAACAATACATTTAAGCAAAATAGAAATATAAAAAAATCTAAATGAAAAATAAATCAAAATAATATACTTGTATAAACATAATACTAAAATAACACTGGTCAGTGGAATGCCAAAGGCAAACAGGTATTTTCGTAGTGACTACGGGCTCCAAAACGGATAAAAATCACAATAAACGTAGTCTAAACAACTTAAATTTAAGTCATTGTTCATTGAAATTTCATTGTTCATTTTTATTTTCATCTTTGTATTATAACGATAACTGAATAAGTTGATTATGCTTTTATTTTAAATCTTCTGGTTTCCTATTTTTGTTCTGTCAGATGTTATTGATGGGCTCTTAAGAAATGTCAGCATTTCATTTTCCATTTCCTTTTGATCAAATGTCTGGCTGTCATATCCCATTGCTTGGTTCCAAGCTGAAGAGTTCCCTTTGCTCTCTCACTCTGTCTGCATCTTCCTAATATTTCCTTCCCTCTGTCTCCCTTCTCTTAATGTTAATAAGCAACATTCATCACGCAGCTGACACCATGCGGTCTCATTTCTTTTTTTGTACTCAGACATTTGTGAAATGTGTTTTATACAGAGATAAACTGACTTGTTTTCTTTCCTGCAGATCGTTCAAGAAATTAGCAGCAAGAATGACTCTGTACTGGAGTTCCTCTCTCCGGTTTTGAACAAGACATATGACAACCATTCCTTAAGAACCATCATCCAGCTGGACAACTTGGTGGTGAACTTGACTAATTTTGTCTACCATCCAGACCCCACATTCGAATATTGGACCGGTAATAAAGCCATCACGGAAAACAGCATCATCTATGTTAATGCAAGTATTTTTTCTAACGATATTTTACAGTAAAGATGGTATAAGAGGGTTTTGTTTCAGTAACTGGTGATTTGTGCTTTCAAAAAAAATCACTGCTTCATTGCTTTTCTGTGTTACAGGGTCGAGGATTTCGCAAAGCCATGACCTTCAAAGAGGCCCAGGCGTTTGTGGGCGATGAGCAGTGCGTGGTGACTTCCCTAGAGGACGATAAGTTGTTCGTCGTGGCCCCCTCCAGCCCTCCTAAATCGTCCTCCAGACACCATCGCACAGACACCGGCTCAGAGGCCATGGAGCTGCTGGTTAGAGACTGTTCTCCTCAAGCTTTAATCACAGTGGTTCTGTCCAATTTTACCCTGCGTTCAAAGTTTCTCGTCTTTTTCAGATCAAATTCGGAAAAGGCGAGTGGAAAGTCGGCAATGTACACTTTGAGAGGAAATACGAGGTTCCTCTTTACATCATCATTCCTGCTGTCCTCATTCCCATGGTCCTCTTCATTGCAACGTCGGTCTATTGCTACAGGTAACAAAATTCAGAGTGCACCAGACTGTAATAATGTGAACTTGACTTTGATTTCAAAGCTGTGGTCTAGTGGGTTGCGTGCACACTCAGACACTCCCTCCATTTCTCTCTATCATTTCCTTTACTTTCTGTCTAATATAACAAATAAAGAAGTCAACAAATAATATATAACTAAATAAAAAATTCACTTTGAACAGCAAATAAACAGTATTAAAATGTCCTGCTCTCTCTCTACTATCAATAAAACATTATGTCATATGCAGAAGTCATAATAAGCAGTAAATAAGATTAAAAATAATGTTTGCAGGAGGAAAAGCCAGCAGGCAGAACGAGAGTATGAGAAGATCAAAAATCAGCTGGCGAATTTAGAAGAGAGTGTCCGAGATCGCTGTAAAAAAGAGTTCACAGGTAAGATCTCAAGCCGTTCATACCGACGGACATTTTCCTGCTTTTCAAATAGTTTATCATCTTATAATCAAATTGTCTTGGGATGAACAAACTATGAATTACATGTGGTTTTCTGACTTTGTTTGCTTGTTTTTTTGCTTGTCACTTCAGCAAATATTAGTTTTTTTGCAGAACAAAGATGCCTTTTTGTTATTCTGAAAGCATCAACTCTGTTTCTCTTAGATCTTATGATAGAGATGGAGGATCACACTAGTGATCTGAGTGAAGTTCGAATCCCATTCCTGGACTACAAGAACTACACCAACCGCGTTTTCTTCCTGCCCTCCAAAGATGGAGCCAACGATGTCATGATCACTGGCAAGCTGGATATCCCAGAATCCCGCAGACCCATTGTAGACCAGGCTCTCAACCAGTTCTCCAATCTCCTGAACAGCAAAACCTTCCTCATCAACGTGAGACCTTCGTTTCCAGACTACACCCTGATGACTTTTTGAAATGTGTTTTCTGCTCTACTATGTCTGTGTACTACTGGATTTGATGTATTAGCTGACTTATGTACTACATCTGTGTTGTAGTTCATTCGTACCCTGGAGGGCCGGCAGGAGTTCAATGCCAGGAATAAGGTTTACTTTGCCTCCCTGTTGACGGTGGCGCTACATGGCAAGCTGGAGTACTACACGGACATCATGAGAACCCTCTTGCTGGAGCTCATGGAGGAATATGTCCACAGCAAAAACCCCAAACTCATGCTCCGCAGGTCAGAACCAACGCCAAAATCAAATTCATGTGTCCATCCATAATTATCACTATATATATTGTTGTGCAATTGATTGAATGCAAATGTGAATGACTTTAGCATAGACTTGGCCCTTTTAATTTGTACGAGTAAACAACCTTAGTAGGTCCTGATTCAATTTGATTCCAATTCACAAGCTCGTCATTCAGTTTGATTCAATTTGATTCAGATTTATTTAGGTATATTTTTGTTCTGTTGTTCATTTTGCTTATATATTCTTCCATTATAATGCTGTAAATTATGCAGGGCAGTGTTTTAAACTGGCAACGTGTCTTTTTGAACCTTTCATTTATTGAAACGGGTCATTTGTTTGTGAATCGGTTTTCACTGGTTTCGTTGTACTTTGTTTTGGTGTGCTGAGCTTGTGTTCTATTGTTTATTGTATACACTGAAAAGAGACACTGAGAAAAATACGTTCTTGTGATTTTTAACCATCGATATCAGGATCGTTCAATTATGAAGATCATAATTAATCAGAATGCAAGATAACAAATGTTTTTTTCAGGAAATTGACTGTTCTGGCATGATATCGTCTGTCTTGTGTTTCCGGTTTAGATCTGAGACTGTTGTGGAGAGGATGTTGTGTAACTGGATGTCTATATGTCTCTACCAGTTCCTGAAGGTGAACAATTTTGCTACAAATAGAAATTTCAGCAATAGTTTTCTGGTTGTGGAGGCTGACTAATGTGTTCTTGCAGGACTCAGCCGGTGAGCCGCTCTATAAGCTCTTTAAGGCCATTAAACACCAGGTGGAAAAAGGTCCAGTTGATGCCAAGATGAAGAAAGCCAAGTACACTCTAAACGACACAGGACTTCTGGGGGATGATGTTGAGTATAGTATTTTGGTGAGTACTTGTAGTATTTTCTCATTTCCAGTAGCACAGTATAATTTCTGATGATGGAATTACCTGGAAAACATATTTTAGCAACCACACTTGTTTCTGAATATGTCTACAAATGTGGTTTCCTAACAGAAACGGTCAGTAAGGGACCCGTTCAACAGAAATCTTGTTAATACAGAATGATAAGAGAGATTCAGGAAAGCGGAGACAGTGTTAGTGTGTCCATCATTGTTCTCCTAACACCATTTCATTGGCCAGCAGTGAGTGTGTAATCTCATTCTCGACCGTAAAACTGCTCCTCAGGGACTGAACGGCCATTATCCGCTGGAAGAAACTGTTTTGGCGGAGAACGATTCATGCGTTCTTGGAAAACAAACAAAAACGATACTCTTATTTAGTTAGCGGATTACAACCAAGATTTTAGCCTAAGTAGTTGATTAGTGATTCTTATGTTTGTTTGTTTATTTGATGACACTTGTACACTTGATGGTACCAGTATAGTAAAGCATATTTGAACTTTTTAGACCCTGCAGATGATGGTTCACGGTGAGGGTCCCGACGTGACCCCTGTCAAAGTCCTGAACTGTGACAGCATCTCCCAGGTGAAGGAGAAGATCATCGAGCAGGTGTACAGGAATCTGCCCTACTCCCAGAGACCCACGGTGGACAGCGTTGCACTCGGTTAGACCTTGCATACATTTGAATTTCCTTATCACCCATTCATTACAACAGGGACATGAAAACTTAACTTCATGAAAGTAACGCGCATAAATAGCTCTCTTTATTAACAACGTGCTGCATTTAAAGGAATTGGAGGACGACACGCTTAATCCCGGCCCTGAACAGATAGCGGTTTGATTAATGGTGGGATTTTGTGCATGTCGGTCTGGACTCCTGCAGTTCTTAATGAGTTGTTCTTCCAAATGTGCTGAATTGTTTAAAGCCGATGTCTCGCATCATCCATCAGACAGACGAATCTGGTTAAAAAGAAGTAGTGCAGGGAAAAACCAGCCAGGGGTTTTCTTTTTCTCAGGTTGTCAAATGTAATTTGTGCCAAGTTTGTTGGGTTTATTTCCCCCCTCATACCGTGTTGTAAGACATTCCTTCCTCTTCCTGCCACAGAGTGGCGCCCTGGCTCTACAGGGCAGATCCTGTCTGATCTGGACTTGACATCACAGAAAGAGGGAAGGTGGAAACGAATCAACACACTGGCCCATTACAATGTGAGTATTTGCATAAGTGCTTCCTGTCAGAAACTGAAAAATGATGGCTCTTATTTTTCTCACTGATTAATGTTGTCTTGAAGAGGACGTCACTGTGCTATAATTGCCAATCTATTAAAATTATTTGATTTCTGATTAACTATTTATTATTTTATTTTATTACAGCCCTTTTATTTAATTGTTTTATTTTGTATTATATATTGATATTCTGTAATATTTTATTAATATACAATGCCACTATATATTTACAATACTATTATAAAATATTGTATTTTATTATTTTCCACATATATATATTCATACTAATTATTTTACTATCATTATTATACTATTACACATTTTTTAAATAAGTAATTCTCTCTGCTTGTCAATCTTTTCGTGATGTCTTATTTATTAAAGGAATAAAAAAAATGAAGTACATATTTAAGTAATCAGATGTAAAAAAAACAATAGTTAATTTTGAAAATATGCTTCCATATTATTTCTTGTTAAAATTAAAACTAATACCATTTTGTATACAAATTGATTGTTATATATTGTATTCTGTGTGTGTGTGTGGTGTGTGTGTGTGTGTGTGTGTGTGTGTGTGTGTGTGTGTGTGTGTGTGTGTGTGTGTGTGTGTGTGTGTGTGTGTGTTGGGTTAGGTGAGGGATTGTGCCACCCTCGTCTTGTCTAAAGTTCTGCACACCCAGCAGTCTTTCGACCAGAATCAAGACAACCACGAAGAAAGTTAGTGACTTTGAAGTGTATTGAAGTCTTAAACTACTACCACCAATTGTGTTTTAATGACACCAGTGCATTGCTTCTTATTGATCCCCTTAATAGTCCAAAACATATTGACAGTCCTTATTGATGGAAAAAGAGAGAATGAATGAAACTAAATGAACAGTCAAGTAGAACTGAATCCAAGCTAATGGACCGAATAAGTGTTTAAAAATAACTATTCTCCACACAGGAAGAGCAATCAGTCCTTCAATCGTCCTTGTTTTATGTTGAACAGGAAATGCTTTGCTGGATGACGATAAAGTGTTTCACCTGGTGAGACCAGCGGATGAGCTCGACGAAGTGAAATCAAAGAGAGGGAGTATGAAAGACAAGGCCACGACGAAAGCCATCACTGAGATTTACCTGACCAGACTGCTCTCTATGAAGGTGGATTAGACTGAATATTTACTTGTACATTTGAACGTTTCATTCACATTTAGACTTGAATTGAATTGGAAACGGACTGAGGTGAATTGTAAAGCAATGTGCTGTGTTTTTGTTACAGGGCACACTGCAGCAGTTTGTGGATGATTTCTTCCGCAGTGTGTTGTGTCCCGGGACTGTGGTTCCACCTGCAGTCAAGTATTTCTTTGACTTCTTGGATGAACAAGCTCTTAAACATGACAATGTTGATGAGGAGACCATCCACATTTGGAAGACCAACAGGTATGAAACACTGTCATTCACTAAAAATAAAAAAGTCTGTCATCATTTACTCTCATGTCACTCCAAACAATTAACTTTCTTTCTTCAGGAGTTTCATTGACTTTCATTGTAAACAATGAGAATTTTTTTTCTAAAATGTAGGCCCTATGTATTTTTAAATAATTCATGGTAAATTAACATAATATTATATTATAAATTTTATTTATATATGTATTAATATACAGAATAAAATAATGTATTTTATAATAACAATTGATTGTATCATTCAGTGAACATTATGCTGGCTGTGAGGTTTAAAAATAACTTTCACGTTTAATTAAAAGCACACTGCCTAACATTTGGGGGAAATTACAGTTCATATCCATATATAGCTAGGCACTTGTTCACATACAACTAACCACGAAATTCCAGTTCTCACAATAACAAGAACAAATCATCCTAAGAGATTTGAAAACACTGAAGGGAAATGATCCAAACCCTTTTTAACTTGGCAGATTAAATTATCTGGGCTTTGTTAAGCCTTGATAAAAAATTCACAGTGTGTCTTGTTGGATGAGCAGAGAGATTGACGGGTTCGGTCTGCATCAGCGTGCCTGAAGTACTCTTTTTCTCTGTTGCTCTCCCTCTCTCATGAACTGCCATCAGCAGCTAATTAAATTAGCCTTCTCATTATTGTTTTGCAGAAGAACAGTGACTGCTGGGTAAGTCACGAACAAGGTTTTGATTTATTTTCAAGGGTTTGTTCTAAGTCAAGGCCAACGGGACTCTGGTATTGACTCAGTATGGATTGCCTAGTGCCTCTGGGACGCTGTTATAATATAATCTCATTCCAAAAACTCGGGGATACAGTAACTTTTTTCTAACAAATGATGGTCTTTAATTGAATGGAGGTGCTGATACAGGCACTAGATCAAGGGAATTAAAACGGCTCTGGAGGAATGAAGATAAAGCCATTACAATCCTTTAAACAAAAAAAAAACAATGCCTTCGTTAAAATAAAATGGCATTTATATTCAGTAGGGGGTTTGTTGTGGTTGTCTTCATTAAGCTAGATTGATTGGTACTCCGAGCTTAATGTGACAGGTAGACTTTAGATGAAAACATTGGTTTATCATCTTGTTTTTTTAGTTTCACTGGCAAATCTGGGTATTGAAAACAATACACTTTTAAAAAAAAAAATGATTAGTGGTAGGCCCTCCTTCAAATGATTTATTTTTACTTAAATTATATATTTCCTTATTTATATTTTATTTTTATTTCTTTATTTTTGTTACTGTCCTACAGTGCGTTTTGTTTTGTGGAATTACACATTTAAATGTTAACTACATTTTTATTTAGTTTAGCAAGTCATTTAATAAGATTTATCTTCAAAGAAATTGATGTATCGGCTGTGTGTGTGTGTTTCTGCAGTTTGCCTCTACGGTTCTGGGTGAACATTTTGAAAAACCCTCACTTCATGTTTGATGTTCACGTGACTGAAGTGGTAGACGCGTCTCTGTCTGTCATCGCCCAGACCTTCATGGATGCCTGCACCAAGACTGAGCACAAACTTACCCGGGTGAGCAGAAACGTTTGAAGATGTACTTTATCAATCCTATGTCGTCATCTTGGCTTTCTGTCTCATGTTCCCTTTCTTGATCTTTCTTTCACAGGAGTCCCCCAGCAACAAACTGCTTTATGCAAAGGAAATCTCCACTTACAAGAAGATGGTTGATGAGTAGGTTTCTATTCTGTTCAACAGTTTGTTCATATGTAATCACAGAAAAAGTAACCATGTTCTCTTTGCTCTTCAGTTATTATAAAGGCGTCCGGCAGATGGTTCCAGTCAGTGACCAAGACATGAACACGCACCTTGCAGAGATTTCACGTGTACGTTTATTTTATTCTATTTTATTGTCCTTTTTTTATTGTCTTTTATATATATTTTTTAAATATATTTTGTCATTGTAATTTCAATTCAATAATTTTGTTGTTTTATTTTTTCTATGTAATTTCTATTTTTATGTTGTATTTTGTCAATTTTATATTTAATTTTATTTTATATTTTATCATTTTAATTTTTTGTCATTTATTTTTTGTTTTATAATACATTTAGTCATTTTATATTTCAATTTTAATTTTTTATATATTTTCCCCATTTTTTTTATTTTTTCAACATTTTTATTTAAATTTATATTGTGTAATTTTATATTCATTTAATATGATTAAATGCATGTTATGGTAAATAAAATTTGATTCTTTATCTGTCTCCAGACTCACACAGATAAGTTAAATACCCAGGTTGCATTGCACCAACTTTACCAGTATGCCAGCAAGTACTACGACGGGGTAGGTGTTATTACACATCAGAGTATGTGAGTGAGGCGACGGTCATTTCCACACCGACTCGCATACTCTGCTACACATATTTCTTGCTTGAGATCAGAGAGTTACAAACCACACAAATATCTGATTCTTTCTTGCCATGCCTTTCGTAGATTATCTCGTCGCTGGAGGAGGACCCTGCCGCCCAGAGCAAACAGCTGACCCTCAGACTGCAGCAGATCGCCGCTGCGCTGGAGAATAAAGTGACCGACCTTTAGTGTGTCGGGAGCCCAGACTTGAGAAAGGAGACGGAAGTGCCACTAAATCCAAGACGCAGCTCTATTTAATGGGCTCAAATATAAGAACATCCCTTCTGGAGGACTCTGGTTGATGAAGCCGCTGCTCCGGCGAGTGAAAGATAAAGTGAGGTTGAACACAGACTATTTGCGGACCCTTCCTTTCCTCATGGCTTTCAGCTTTGCTCTTGATTCAGTGGGACCAATCTAAACTCTGAGCTGAGAGGAACATCACAAATGTCGCTGAAATTGAAAACTCACTATGGTACTTCTCAGATCAGCACCTGCACAATGAAAGTCCAGCATTTTTTTCTTTTTCTTGTTCTGCTATGCCAATAATCAGATGTTCGGTATATTCTTCCTGTGTAGATGAAATAAAATAGTATTATATGTAAATATATTTTTACACTTAAGGCCGCGAGAGAGAGAGGCTTCAGACAAAACAAATTGATTATTGTTTCTGTGGAAGAGCACCTGTTTTTTTTTCCTGTGTATTTTAAGTGCCACTTTCATTTCTGTGCAGTGATTGTTACTGTACATCCTGTGGGTTCTTTGGCGCCATTGGCTCACGGTTCTGTTTGTGGTAGCACTATCGATTTGTATTGGTGTACGTGATGCTGATGTCCGAGCCAGTGCTTCTTTTGTCCCTCCCAAACAATTTTTATTGTATTTTATCGGTGATTGCGTACAATAATCTCATTAAGTCAATTTCCAATTTAGCCACTGTTCAAAAGAACAGAGGCCATTATTACAGAGCGACTGTCCAAGTCTCCAAAAAACACAGCGAGCGCATTTGATCCACGACATGCAGACACTCAGAACAAAGGCCAAGGAAGCTTTAATCTCCCTTTCCTTTGGTGTCTGATCCAGCAGTTGCATTTTTATGTTTTGTAACATCTTTGCTTTTATATATGTGCACTTCGACACACGGTTTGCCTTATTTTATGACACAATTATGATTTTTGTATTTTAAATCAACAATACGAGACCGATTCAATCAAGAAAGTTTACATTGCTGGTTGCCTTTCTTAAAAAGAAGTGTAACACACGAATGGTAGAGAATTTTTCTTTGAATGCGAACGAACATGACTTTCTCAGCGTTTGCCTTAACAGCAATAGTTTGGACTGAGTGACTCATATGCCAATTAAATCATGATATCATATAATGAATTGAATTCAGTTTATTGGTACTGTTTTATTTAGGAAAAAAATGTTTTATTTTAAAAAAATGTATTAAAATTTATTTAGAGCTTACCAAAGTTTAAATATTTGTTTTCCGCAGCTGTCCGCAACCATCTAATGCATCTGTTGTTTTATATGTATCAAATTACTTAGTTTAAAGTGTGATTTAATTGATAAACAAATATATATATATTATATATATATATATATATATATATAATATATATATAATATATATATATATATATATATATATATATATATATATAATATTAATATAAAATGGTAAGGCAGCTGATGGTAATCTTAATCTGTCGTCAAACTGATTTTTTTTTTTGATAATTTGTGAATGGTACGATTTACCTACCTGTATGTTCTGACTCAATTGTGCCAAACACTGCACACGCTTAATGACAAAAGAATAATGTGGACTATATTGTTTAGTCATGAACTTTACCAGTGGGAGTGACTCGTGTTGCCTTTTGGTAGGCAGTGACAAAGTCACTCTGTAGCCAATCAGAGGCTGGCACTGCCCATTCTGAGCATGATGGACACAACAGGAAACGCCTTTGAACTGTAAATATAGCCAGACTGCCAAGATTTCATATTTTCTCCCTTTTCTCGCTCCTCCTGCCAGTTGCGTTGTCTAGCTACCGTGTCAATGGCTTATTGTAAAGCTTCTTGTTTGCCTTTCTTTACCAGGTAGTGCCTTACAAATACGAGTAATAATGATCAGTTATGTGGTGATTGTGTCTGCATTAAAAATTGCAATAGGGACCTTAGTTATGTTTCTCTGTTTTTGTACAATAACTGTTCGCTACCTCTTTAAATGTGTATGTTGGCCTGTTAAATGCTGTTATACACTAATATACCCCTGATCTGAAATCTGAACGCCCTAGAACCAAACCAAGAGATACTTGCAAGCATCCCGATGAGGATCCTGCAATCTATATACATATTTATAGATGACGTCAGCAATGAGGTAAGAAACAGGTGATCATTTTTCTTAATTTGTTTTGTGGTTAGTAAAAACCCATTAATACTAACTAGTGTATAGTCCTTATTAAATCAGCAGTTTGTTTAGTGGTCCACACACTAATAAATGTTTGCTTTCAAGCAATATAGACAGCTGATGGGTCCTTTACAACAATCTAGATCAAATTTAGAGGCATTAAGAACAATGAGTCAAGTTCAAAAGTGCATTTTAAACCGTCTTCTGTCTAGAGACCAATACTAAAGAGGAAAAGATTGTACAGGTAGCTCTGATGTATGTAGATTAGAAAGCCATCATATCAAACTTACTGCAGATGGGAGTGACTGTAAATGGTTTGTACTGTATTATGTCAAGCCATTACTGTCAGTGTTAATGTGTTGGATGTGCTTTCCAGGAAATGAATGCACCCCAGTCTCAAATAAATTACAGCATGAATATTTATTTAATTTCACACCGGTGGTGTTATTGTGAACTAAAACTGGTTAAAATGTTTTTAATTCAAATAAAGCTGAAACAAAATGAAAAACTAATTTAAAAAAGAAATTCCCTTGGCAAGAAGTACATATTACAATTACTGAAATAAAGCTAATTATAAACTTATAGAAATTTAAACTATAAATATTAATACCAAAATAGCTGTTTGCTGGAACACAAGTGCTGATGACTGCACTGCTGATATGCAGTATACAACAGCACTCTTGCTTGTGATTTTTTTTTTTCTTCTACCAACAAAAATAGGGTTATTTTTTTTACTTATCTAAAAGCCAGCCTGGAAACAGAAGTATGTCAGTGGAGTGGAAAAGGGGAACAGTTTTAAATGTTTGTTTGTGCACTGGATCTACATGGGAAAACAGCAATTATAGTAAAAAAGAAGAAGAAGAGGAGGTAAATATAGGATTGCATCTCTCTCTCTCTCCTCTTCTCTCTCCTCTCTCTCTCTCTCTCTCTCTCTCTCTCTCTCTCTCTCTCTCTCTCTCTCTCTCTTCTCTCTCTCGCTCATTCTAGCTCCCTCACACCGTTAACTTCATTGGTTTATTTTTAAGTAGACATTAATTGTTGTTTTCTCTGAATGGTCCTGTCTGAAGGCCTGAGAGCTTTCAGAGTAAACTAGGACACGGATCACTTCTGGTCCCAGGCGTGAGTAAAACATGAACACGTGTCAGTAACTCCAACATAAAGACGAGGCGGGACGCCATTTACGGGAGGACAACAAGCTAAAGGACATTGAATTAGATGTTGTGTGCTGAAGTTGTTTGTTCTTTTTCATCTCCGGCTATTTTCAGACTCTTTCCTCCTCAGGTTATGACACTTTAACCTTTTTTCTTCATTTTGTTGGATTTATTTTGAATGTTGGTGTTCTGTTACAGGAATAGAAGGCCAATACAACATTTGTTTACTTGAATGAGCTAGAAACACTTAATGTTAATATACTGCCCTCTGCTGCCTAAATGATTCCCTACTCCCATTATAGCTTGGACTAAAAAAATGAGAGAAAAAGCTTAATTATGTTCCTGTGATCTCAATGTCATTAACTACTCCTGCGATGAGAGAGTGCAAAAAACTGCCTTCCTTTCTGTGACTAAGAATAACGTTTACTAGTCGAAGGTCTAAATGGAGTTGCAAACTGGCCTGATGACTCTAAACCATTAAGCATTCTCAGGAAGTTTTAATCTACATAAGTGGAAGGCGAATGATGAAAAGAAATAACAGTTATGAAAAGGCCAAGTGTATGACTAATTGCTGGCTAAAGAGAGAGAAATAACTAAAGTTATAAGCCAGAATCAGGATGAAGACAACTTTACAGATCTAATATTTTGCATATTTAATGAATAATTCATGCGCTTCCCAAGTTTAAAAGCTTCCTGTTTCTGCTTTTAAACACTCCAGTGCTTTTGCCACCTAGATTATAAGTGCAGATGAAGTCTCAGGATGGATTTAATCACTAGTGTCTCTCCACACGATCTTTCCCAAGTTAGAAAACAATGTGCAGTGCACTGTGATAGTGTAGTCTTTAATCTAATGCTCTAGAGATTGTATAACTGGTCAGAACTTTTTATCACCCGAGTGTCTTGTTTCTTCTCTTTGTTCTGTGTTGTACACGACTCAGAGAACCATTTCAACCCAAAGCAGCATGTATAAGTTTATGTCCTCACTTGCCTGCTAAAAGGACAGGGAACATGGATACGGAGACATTTACGGTCTGTGGTTGTGGTGTATGCTGCTCCTAATAAGATACAATTCATATGTCCTTCTGTCATTTTCTCAGGCAGGATACTTCTGTATGTCACCTTTGATTGCTTTTAGTGTGTGTGTGTGTGTGTGTGTGTGTGTGTGTGTGTGTGTGTGTGTGTGTGTGTGTGTGTGTGTGTGTGTGTGTGTGTGTGTGTGTGTGCTTGTTTTTGTGATATATGAGGACACAAATGTATATAATGACATGGGTATTACACTGGTATTACAACTTACACGTGAAATATGAGGACATTGCATGCGTCCTCATATTTCAACAGCTTAAAAAACATAAAACATGTTTTTTTTTTAATGTTAAAATCAGCATGTCTCTGTAAGGGGTAGTTTAGGGACAGGGCAGTGTAGGGGATAGAATTATAGTTTGTCAGTATAAAAACCATTACGCCTATGGAATGTCTATAAGTCACAGAACAAATGTGTGTGTGTGTGTGTTGTGTGTGTGTGTGTTGTTGTGTGTGTGTGTGTGTGTGTGTGTGTGTGTGTGTTTGTTATTAGTGTATTCCCCAAATGTGTGTTCATCCGTGGTTCTCAATTGCTGGAGGGACTAATTAATTGTCCATGTCAGAAAATGTCAAAGCCCGAGTGAGATTTTACTTTGGACACCCAAAAGTTAGCTATGGCCTCCTTGGCCCCTGTATTAGAGCCACTGTTCTAAGGAGAATGTGAATTTGCACACATCACATTTTAATTCTTTTAATTAGCTTTGCCTTTCCAACAGTGTTGTCAGACCTCTTCCCAACACATGCACTCAATCTATGTTACCTGGGCAACACTGCCAGGGTGGAGGAATACCTCTCACCAGCCTCCTCCCTTCTTTCTCTCTCTCTCATTCCCTCTCTCCCCTCTGTACAAGCGTCCTGCCTCTCTCTGAGAGACTCAAGGGAAGTATATCAGCTCAGACACATTCAGACTGCACTTCTTTCATCCTCACTCTCTACTCATCCTCCATTCATCCCTCTCCTGTCTAATTCCCATAATCTCTTTCTCTTTTCCCTTCTCATTCCCCTCTGGACTGTCCATCTCTTTTCTTAGATTCACTTTGGTTGATTTTAAAAGCATGGGCTGTGGGAATTCCACCGCTGGCAGCACAGCTGCAGGTAAGTGTGCTGCTTTTCTGATCTGTTTGTTGTGTTGTGGTGTGTGTGGTGTGTTTTGTGTGTGTGTGTGTGTGTGTGTGTGTGTGTGTGTGTGTGTGTGTGTGTGTGTGTGTGTGTGTGTGTGTGTGTGTGTGTGTGTGTGTGTGTGTGTGTGTGTGTGGTGTGTGTGTGTGTGTGTGTGTGTGTGTGGGAGAGGAGAGAGCTCTGTAAACAAACCAATGTCTGCTCATGTGAGTTTAGCCATCTAGTCGTATCTCTCTCTCTCTCTCTCTCTCTCTCTCTCTCTTCACAAACCATTGGCTGCTGGCCAGACACTGTTGTGAATAGGAGATTTGAAAGTCTGTCAGGACTGAAACATTCATCAAGATTTACTCAACCCAGTCCTTGCAGGTTTTAAATCTAATCGTTAAACAACTAGTATGGTATAGAAGTATATGCAATATTAGAAGTACATAGAGACTAAATGAAATTAATGAATGGTGTTTGTTTACACTGCTCTTAGAGGATCTAATGAGACTGACGTATCTCTCTCTCAGCTGGACATGGACAAGAGAGAGAGAGAGAGAGAGAGAGAGAGAGAGAGAGAGAGTGTGTGTGTGTGTGTGTGTGTGTGTCGGTGAACGTTCTGTCCTCAGTCAATTTTCAAAAATCAAGAGAGTTAGACCACAATCTGAACACGCTTCAGTGTGAGTCATCTCACTTGAGCAAGCAAATAAACAGGAGCCTTGGTAGGAATAGGCATGAATCGATATCGCCTGCTCTGTGAGGGTTGTAGTGGAGTCTTCCAAAAAATGTTGTATAATTTTAAGCATTACAGTGGGATGAAAAGATGTAATTCACATTGAAAAATGCATTGCACTGTTAAATCAGGTTTGTGTCTGCAGGAATTCATGGGTGTAATTATTAAGACAATTATATCTGTGGAGATTCAGATAATAGTTCCCCCCCCCCCTGATTAGCATTATGCTATCAATAGGTGCATAACTACGTCAGTTAACTTTAAGACACACACACACACACACACACACACACACACACACACACACACACACCACACACACACACACACACAACACACACACACACACACACACACACACCACACACACACACAACAACACTAGTGTTAGCTTGATGACTCATATAGTTTGATTGACCAGACATTGGACAAAGCTCTCACTATACCAGCGAATGTCAAATCTGCCCGACAACACCTTCCTTATATATTTGTGTAATATGAATCCTTTATAATAATATGAATTACTTCGGACTTCGCAAATAATGCAAAATTTTAAAGAAGCACTTTTCTTTTAAACCAGGTCTGCATCTGTGAATGTGTATTTTATGGAGGTTATAAGTGGATGAAGCAGATTTAAGAGTGCAATGCATATGTTCTTTTAAAATTATTCACTGTGTATATAGTGATCAAAAGGAACATGTGGCATGATTAATATGTATGTTTGTTTATTTCCACAGGTCCATCCGAATCACCCAAAGATGTGTGAGTATTCACAGTACAATAAAAAATATATACTTTGGCAACTCTTAGTTTTCACAAAACACCAGTTATTATTCACACACACAAAAAAAGCAATAATATAAAAAAAATAAACATCCAAGAGGGTGTGCGTGTGTATATATATGTACACTCACCTAAAGTATTATTAGGAACACCTGTTCAATTTTTCATTAATGCAATTATCTAATCAACCAATCACATGGCAGTTGCTTCAATGCATTTAGGGGTGTAGTCCTGGTCAAGACAATCTCCTGAACTCCAAACTGAATGTCAGAATGGGAAAGAAAGGTGATTTAAGTGATTTTGAGCGTGGCATGGTTGTTGGTGCCAGACGGGCCGGTCTGAGTATTTCACAATCTGCTCAGTTACTGGGATTTTCACACACAACCATTTCTAGGGTTTACAAAGAATGGTGTGAAAAGGGAAAAACATCCAGTATGCGGCAGTCCTGTGGGCGAAAATGCCTTGTTGATGCTAGAGGTCAGAGGAGAATGGGCCGACTGATTTAAGCTGATAGAAGAGCAACTTTGACTGAAATAACCACTCGTTACAACCGAGGTTTGCAGTAAAGCATTTGTGAAGCCACAACACGCACAACCTTGAGGCGGATGGGCTACAACAGCAGAAGACCCACCGGGTACCACTGATCTCCGCTACACATAGGAAACAGGGGCTACAATTTGCAAGAGCTCACCAAAATTGGACAATTGAAGACAGGAAAAATGTTCCCTTGTCTGATGAGTCTCAATTTCTGTTGAGACATTCAGATGGTAGAGTCAGAATTTGGCGTAAACAGAATGAGAACATGGATCCATCATGCCTTGTTACCACTGTGCAGGCTGGTGGTGGTGGTGTAATGGTGTGGGGGATGTTTTCATGGCACACTTTAGGCCCCTTAGTGCCAATTGGGCATCGTTTAAATGCCACGGGCCTGAGCATTGTTTCTGACCATGTCCATCCCTTTATGGCCACCATGTACCCATCCTCTGATGGCTACTTCCAGCAGGATAATGCACCATGCCACAAAGCTCAAATCATTTCAAATTGGTTTCGTGAACACGACAATGAGTTCACTGAACTAAAATGACACCGACAGTCATCAGATCTCAACCCAATAGAGCATCTTTGGGATGTGGTGGAACGGGAGCTTCGTGCCCTGGATGTGCATCCCACAAATCTCCATCAACTGCAAGATGCTATCCTATCAATATGGGCCAACATTTCTAAAGAATGCTTTCAGCACCTTGTTGAATCAATGCCACATAGAATTAAGGCAGTTCTGAAGGTGAAAGGGGGTCAAACACAGTATTAGTATGGTGTTCCTAATAATCCTTTAGGTGAGTGTATATACTTACACTTTTTGGTTTGGTTTTTCAGTTGTCACAATAACTGAATTATGGTTACCTGGTACATTTTGTGTACATTTAAAGTGAAAAAGATAAACAGGAGGGGAAGTCTGGAACTGCTTGTCAATCAATTTCCCTTCAGAGGTAAAAAAAAAACAAAAAAAACAGCGGGGCTTAAACATTGCCTGTCATTTTCCAAACAGTTTCTGGACTTATTCTCCCACATGCGGACAGCAAGCACCAGCACTCCGCAGGAGAAAGTCTCAGTGCCACACGCATTCACCACAATAACACACCAGACCTGTAGAGATCTAATCCATCATCCATATTCACAAGCCATTTGTAAGATTTGCATTACTATTATTACGTGTTCAGGGTTTCTAATCAAGGATCTCTATAGGATAGACTCACCAAACTCATAATTTGATGCATGACTCCTCAAGACCTTTGATTATCTCTCATCTCTTAGTTCTGTTCTGGGCCAACAGGCAGCAAGACGATTCATCTGTCGACGATGAGAAGAGGATGAACTATGGTGGAGTGTATGTGGGCTTACCTGCAGACCTCAGCAACGTGGCCATCGGCCAGACGCCCTCCACACACAAAGGTGAGATAATGACAGCTTTACATGCACTTACCCTCTGTATTCGCTTATCATTAGTTGTAGTAACAGGGCTAGTGCTAGTCATAGTAGATAAAGTGAACAGTAGATGTAAAAACCAGTGATCAGACAATAAATCAGAGTGAAGTAGTCAGAGCAGTATAAAAGAGTTTTTTTTTTCATTTCACTGATAATTTATTCCATATTAAACAGTGTTTGTAAAAAGTGCATATGAACTTGGCATAAGAAAATACTTTTTTCTCTCCTTACCTTGTTAATCCACTGAGGTATATATATATACATTTAAAAGAGAAAGAAGAAAATGTAAGTGTGAATGCAGTGGGAATGAAGTTTCATTCTCTGCCTTCTCTTCCAGAAACTCATTACTTACTCTATGGAAACCAATTTCCTCAATTCTCTCTGGTCTCATGTTGAGAATTAATAAAGATGTGGAGAGTTCTAAAAAAAAAATTGTGGAAAAAATCTTAAATTAAAGTAATGCATTATATTTAGGTGTGTGTGTGTGTGTGTGTGTGTGTGTGTGTGTGTGTGTGTGTGTGTGTGTGTGTGTGTGTGTGTGTGTGCGTGCGTGTGTGTGTGTGTGTGTTCGTTCTGGGAGAGTTGTTCTTGAAGGCTCTGGGATGTGTTAATTGGAGAAACATCTTTCCTCAGGGGAAGCGGAAACTGCTGAGTGCCAAAGAGAGTGTTAGTAAAGCTGAAGGTTTGTGTGTGAGGGGATGCACATCAGTGGTTTTTAAAAAATAAATAAAACTATAAATAAAATATATATTTTTGGTAATTGAAATAAAGCTGGAATAACATAGAATTTAAAAATAAGTTGAAAAACTTCAGCTTAAATTAGTTGACAAGACAACATTTTCATTTAAGTACTAAAAATACTAAATTCTGAAATGAATTATAACAATATAGAAATATAAAAAAATGACAAAAGCACAGAATTACTAAAATTAAAATGAAAAATGAAAATTTAAAAGCTTTTTCAAAAATAATATTAAATATTATATAATAGTATATAAATAATACTAAAATAACACTGATCCGCATGCATGTGTGAGAGAGTGGGATTGTGCTTAACTATATCAACTAACGCATATTTCCATCAACAGAATAATGATATTCAGAGCTGAACGCACAGATATAAAGGTAAGCCCATCTTTGCTTTCTTATACAAACTTCAAAGTACAGTATGCCACTTCTTACATAAAACCATTATTGATCAAATGGCAAATAACAACATCAAAACGAGTTGCCTCACATCCTTTCTATGGCGACCTTACCATATTTTGAATTGGAACTCCCTGAATAACACACCACAATTTGTCAATTTGTTTCAATGGAGTTTGATGTTAGCATGTTGCTAAGCTAACAGCGCAAAACTCTTAATGAGCACAAATATTGAGTACTACAACAGCTCAGTTTGAATTATACTGCACTATTATAACAGTTTTGTAGTATTGAATGAAATATTAGTATTTTAAGACTTTGGATGCATCCGAAATCACATACTCTCTTGAGAAGGTACTTATTTTGAATAAGTAATTACTTCATGACTGCTAAAATAGTACTTTCTATATAGTATTAATGTTTGTTCTATGTATGTAATTCAGACATACTACATTCGCCATGCTGTCATTATCATGTGACCTACCGGCTTCAGTTACGTCTCTTCACCTCCATTCATAAATCCTCTCCTGTTGCCTCATGGGATAGTAAAGTGTCCATCATATACACACTTTAGAGTCAAGTCGGAAGAAGTAGGTAATCAGGGTACTTTTCACCTACTCTTTTATAAGTAGACATACTTATTTTGTCACATCCTCTATTCACCTACTGTATGGGGATGCATGCGATTTCAGATGCGGACCTTTGTTTTCCTATTTCGTCCGACGTCAACCATCTTGGATTTGTCACAATGCATTCTGGGTTGTCTTACTCCAAGGAGGATACACGGGGTGCTTCTCATTTCTTATTTGTGCATCCTCGTTTCCTTTCCTCGCTTCCTTTCCTTGCGTCTCAGCTCCACCCCCTGTAGGATGCGAGGAAAGGCTGCAAGGAAAAGAAAAGGAGGATGGAGGAATCGAATGAAAGCTTTTTGGAATACTTGATCACTCGAGCGTCACTTCACTGCGTCATCAACAGCGCTCAATGGATCTGCCCTTATGTTGTTGAAGTTTGTTTATTTAAGACATTCATAATAAATAACAATAAAGCAAGCTATCCTATTGAAATATGTGAGATGTGTGGTTTATATAAACTGCAAGGGTAAAGTATAAATTAAAATGATTGTGACAGATGTGAAGGGGGAGGAGAATTGATGCGTGCGTCACGTTTAGTCGTTAAAACTCTTCCGCACCTGTGCATCCTCGCTCATGAGTCCTTTGAAAGCCTCCTCGATCCTCGCCTCCTTGGATGCAATTAGAGAATTGAGATGTCCTTCAAGATGGCTGAGCTCGATCAGTTTCCGGGTTATAGGATGGAGGACAGAGGAGCGAGGAGACGAGGAGGGATATTGAGAAGCACCCACAGGGTTCACAGTGATGCCTTAGAAGAACCATTAGGTTCTCCAAAGAACCTTTGAGTCAACAGTTCTCAATATATGTTTTTTTTCTTAGTGTGAATTATTTCAATAATCAAAAAAGAACGTTTTTTCCCCGCTGTTCACTGCAAAGGTTCCATTGATGTAAAAAAAAAGTTCTTCATGGAACCATCAATGCAAATAAAGAATCTTTATTTTTAAAAGTGTGTTTTGTTTTAAAGCAAAGGTTTCTTAGAAAGATGAGCTATGTATTTGCACGTACATTGACTGCTCTCTTTCTTCTTTAACTCTTAGGGCTGTCCGGAGGGATTCTTGGCTGAAAAGTGCTGCGTAATAATCCAAACAGGACGCAATCTTCATCATTGTTGATTGGCTCGTTGGGACACAACGGAATCCTCTGAGGGCCAATCATCTAATTGAACGCTCTGGAAACTGAACTAGAATTAGTTCTGCTGACAAGGTCAGAGGTCAGAGACAAAATTGAGTTTGTTTGCGTCACTCAGCGAATTTAAGGGCAACTGCTTGTTTCTCAGGACAACGACACACAAATGACAATCACAAAGCAATGGAGATTCTGTAAATGTGTCTCTGAGCTCAAACCTTTTCCCTCATAATGTTGCACTGTTACGTTTACTAAGGGGGTTTCACACCGGTCAAGTGTTTTCCATGTGGGAAAGGGGGCACTTTTTATACCCTTTCAACAAGATCCACATCCTCTCAGACACACTTCTCTAGTCATAACAGGAAATCATGTACAAGAAAGAATTGATTTAGTGAGTGTCATATTTGCAAGACGAGGTACAGTACATGATAGTGCCTTTGAAGGAGCTTGTTTCTGTGCTGAGGGTGTGTGAGGTGAAGGCTCTTATTGCTTCTTCAAGCCCTTTACTGTCGTCCTGAGGTGAAATCAAGGGTTATGTGTTTGTGATTGGTTTTACGGTCCCTCCATTCTGGTAACCCAATTAGAGTGACCCAGTGAAAGCCTCTGAAGAACAAGTTTATCTGTGCTAGCAGCGCCTGACCTGAGAGAACTCTGAGGACCGTGAAAGTAGGCCAGCGATCGCACTTTTCAGCGTCAGGTCAGCTGAAACACACACTCCTGTGACACTGGGGAAATGAGTCGAGGAGTGAAAGACAGAGAGTGAAAGAAAGTGAGAAAGAGCGTGAGCCGGACCGTCTCACAGCGGGTGCTGAATGAAAGGCCGGTTCTTGAGGGACTGTAGGACGTCAGACGACACGGTGACACGGGTTCTAGCTGAACTCCCATCAACTCCCATTTTCTTACACCTAATGACGGGTACTCGCTGCAACGACAGTCGTTGGATCACTGTTAATCGCACACTACACGACTGTCTGGGATCTATCGCCGGGTTAGTTGTGACGGGGTCACACATTACACAACATTTCAATAGAAGAATCGCAGACAACACTGTCTGTTCTACCACCTACGCTTTACAACCAAACAAGCAAAAATTGCTGCAGGAAATAACGCAAGATCACGATTGTTGATTTTTGATGTTGATTTTTTTGCGGCTAAAAAAAATGAAGGAGAGAATAGTTGCTAGCAGAAGCCATGCTTGCTGATGTTTTGTTGCAGCTCTATGACTCCTCCCCCCTGAATTTTACCTTGCCCTGTATCTTGCGTTCTCATTGGCTGTAGGTCGTAGCTGATGTAACTTCTGGTCAAAACACATTTCACACTATACTAAATATGTCGGTGACGCATAGGCGCTTCTCATATACACTGCGCGATTGCACAAGCACTGATTTCGGGAATTTGTCAGTGACTTGCACAAAATTGTCGGCGAGTGAAAATCAGGGCTAAAATTGCTGTGTGTACCAGGCATTAAAAGGTAGTTCTCCCGGAAAGAAAATATTTTTGTAATTTTGAAATTTGTTACACGGCATCACGTGGTTCCAAAACTGTATGACTTTTTTCTTCTTCTGTGGAATCCAAAAGAAGGAATTTTGGTGAATGTACATGATCATTAAGGCACATTGTACATAATTTCAAAGACCATACAATTATCATAAAGCATCATAAATGTGAGAAAATTAGGTATATATGTTTTTGTTTTAAAGAAGTCACATATGCTCACCAAGGATGCATTAATTTAATCAAAAATACAGTGAAAACTGTAATATTGTGAAAATGTAAAATATTTGTTTCTATTTTAATATATTTTAAAAATAAATTTATTCCTGTGATGGGGAAACTGAATTCTCAGCATCATTACTCCAGGTTTCAGTGATGCATGATCTTTCAGAAATCATCCTAAAATGCTTATTTGGTGATCAAGAAACTTTTTTTTTTAAATGTTGAAAACCTTTATGCTGCTTGACATTTTTCATGGTTCAAAAGATCAGCATTTATTTAAAATATAAATATTTTGTAACATTGTAAACATCTTTACTGAGTTTTGGTTACATATTTTGGTTAATTTAATCACTTCCTTGCTGAATAATTTATTTAAAAATAAAACAACCTTTGACCCCCAAAATTACTTTTGAATGACTATATAGTAATATAGAGAGAGAATCAATAGAATATATTGTAAATAGTAAGAGAATGTATTTGTGTCCTATTTTTAGGGCTTGGCAGCATTGGGTTTTTTTTTAATCCCAAGTACATTTGCACCCTTTCTCTCTCACACTTCGAAACCATGTGAAAGCTCTTTCACAGATGCATCATAGATGAGAGATTCTAAAAATGAGTGTTTTTCTCAGGTGCAGCTCTCACCAGCAACTTCACAAGTAAAGCAGCAGTTTCCTAAAAATCCCCGAAAAAATGTACTCTGAATCCTTTTTCTGCTGATTGATTGCCACCTAGAGTGAATGTCCAAAAGCAAAATGTCAAGTGATTATTCCGGTGATTGATTTATTCATTCAGTTATTTCGATTTGAATAGATTTTATTTGAACAGACAGATTTCAGATACCACTTTTCCCAGAAAGCTGTATCACAGTGGCTCTGTTAAAATGTGTTTTACTTGTGTGTTACTTTTGAGCAGGATTGGCTCCTTGTCTGAAAACTGATAGATAGGAGGACTGCTTGGAAAAGCTGTTTGAAACTGTAAATTATTTTTTACATTTTTTTTATTGCTGCTTGTGGCACATAAATAAAAATAAATAAAACTCACTCAAATTGCATTTCTTTAACTCATGAGGGTATACCATGGTGTTTAAAATTTATTTTGAAGGTATTAACGTTTCCTTCCAAAATAATACTTTAGGAGAAAAAGATGAATTTGAAGAAACTGATTACAAATGGCATTTCAAATCTCAATTATGTACTAAGGAACTCTAAAATATGTTTTTTTTTTTAATTCAGAGAGTAGTTATTCAGAGCAGCATACATTTTAATAATACTATTATTTCAAAAGCTCTTTTATTTCAACATGGTGTTAATACAAGTGAAATGAATGCATATATGAGTGAAATAAGTTGTTGCCTTTCAGTATAGGTCATGTTAAACATTGAGATATCTGTCTCAATCTGTCACACAAGTGATGGAGTGTAGATTTGGGTGCAGTGACTCTCACATGTACTTGTTCTGTAATGATTAAGCTCTCATAATGTACCATTCCATTCTGCCAGAACCTTAATGGCACAATGAGCTCTCTTTCTCTCTTTTTCTCAATGTGCTTTTATAATCTAGAAAAGGGATTGTGAACAAGCAGTTTCCGGTGCTGAATTTCATTACTGCTGCCAATGTATTTTTGTCCATTTTAAATCAGTCCCTTTATGTTGGATTAAAGAGACCCTTGTTAATAATACTAGATAATACTTACTAAATGTTCATATTACTGTCTACTGTCTGAACACAATTTAATCTGGATGGATGGATGGATGATGTAGATGGATAGATTGAATAGATAGATAGACAGACAGACAGACAGACATACACTGTATACATGGATAGATGGATGGATAGATGATGTAGATGGATAGATTCAATAGATAGACAGACAGCCACTAGACATACACTGTAGATAGATAGAGACTGTATAGCTACTATAGATATATAGATAGATAAATGTAGATTCCTTCCCTCCTTCCTTTATTCCTTGCTTCCTTGCTTGCTTACAAAAAAAGACATGGTCATTTTCTGCAGCACGGAGGAGGCTGACAATAGCTCAAACGTCTGCAAATTTTAAAATAAATATTTTGCCATGACTGCTCTTGCAATCATCATTGTATAAAATATACAGGAGTGAAGAAAGGACACAACCCTGAGCGGACCCTGTGGGTGAAGACAATGCCTCTGACAAACACCCATTCACCCTGACTCTCTGGATTCTATCAGTTAAAAATTCAAGGATGAGCAAAACCAAAGCTCAAAAGCTTCTCTACTAAAATGTGAGGTTGTGTCGTATTAAAAGCAGATAAGAAACCAACAAATAAAATTCTAGCATGAGTCTTACTTCCCTCTAAATGCTTAAGAACCAAATTCAGCAGAGTGGCGTCCTCTACGCCTGGCCCTATAAGCAAACTGAAGAGGGTCAAGGGAATCTTGTACCTTTTGTAAGAAGCTCTTTTTAAAGCAATCTTTCAAAACTCTTCATTAGCAACTGGCCTTAAATCATTTAGTGCTACTGAATGATTGTTCTTAGCCACTGGAATGACTGTAGAGGTCTTCCATAAACTCGCCAATTTGCTGAACGAGAGACATTTGAAAAATATAATTAAAAAATAGGTCCCATTTGCTCTGCACAGGAGATAATCAGCCGACCCTGAATATTATCAGGGCCTGTTTTTTTTCCTGCTTTTGAATACTTAAACGCCTTAATTGCATCCTGTTCTGCAGAAGGGATAAGACTGTGAGAAAAATAATTGCTACTGCTAATAACTGCTAATAAAGTATATTCCTAAAATCATAAGTATCAATCAAACCTTACATAAAATTCATATTCATTAAATGCTTGTGCAAGCTGAAAATCATCTCTATACCCTTTCAATACCACTATGAATCTCTTTTGGATTTTATAACAACAATGGTTTTCATACTTTACACTACAGGCTGAGCACAAATTACTATTTTTAACTCCCATTCTATCCTTTCTTTATAACGCAGCTTTGCCTTATTTACCTCCATTTTTTTAACTGATTGAAAAAAGATTTCCTTCCTAAAATGCACATCACAGTCTTTCTTTAAACATCACCTTGAGTGATTTAGTTATCCATGGTTTGTTATTTGGATAATATACCTTTACAGACCTTTCAGGAATTATGTTATGGATAGATGGATGGATACTATGGATGGAGGGAGAGGAGGGGAGGAGAGAGAGAGAGAGAGAGAGAGAGAGAGGAGGGGAGGAGAGAGAGGAGAGAGGAGAGAGAGAGAGAGAGAGAGAGAGAGAGGAGAGAGAGAAGAGAGAGAGAGAGAGAGAGGAGAGAGGAGAGAGGAGAGAGAGAGAGAGAGAGGAGAGAGAGGAGGAGAGAGAGGAGAGAGAGAGAGAGAGAGAGAGAGGAGAGAGGAGAGAGAGAGAGAGAGAGAGAGAGAGAGAGAGGAGAGAGAGAGAGAGAGAGGAGAGAGAGAGAGAGAGAGGAGAGAGAGAGAGAGAGAGAGAGAGGAGAGAGAGAGAGAGAGAGAGAGAGAGAGAGAGAGAGAGAGAGAGGAGGAGAGAGAGAGAGAGAGAGAGAGAGAGAGAGAGAGAAGAAGATGAGAGAGAGGAGAGAGAGAAGAGAGAGAGAGAGAGAAGAAGATAGATAGATAGATAGATAGATAGATATGATAGATTGATAGATAGATAGATAGATAGATAGATAGATAGATAGATAGATAGATAGATGATAGATGTAGATAGATAATAGATAGATAGATGATAGATAGATAGAATAGATAGAGATAGATGATAGATAAGACACTAGTGTAGATAGATGAATACTATAGATAGATAGATAGATAGATAGATCACTCTAAAAAATCCTGGGTTGTATATGACCCAACTTTGGGTCATATATGGACAAACCCAAATGTTGGGTTCAAAATGTAATTTAAAAATGTAACCCAACAGTTAGGTTTGTCCATATTTGACCCAAAGTTGGGTTGAAACAACCCAGCATTTTTTAGAGTGTATAGATAGATATACTGTAGATAGATGACTGTAGATAGACACTATAGATAGATAGATAATGTAGATAGATAGATAATGTAGATAGATAATGTAGATAGATACTATAGATAGATACTGTAGATAGATACTGTATAGATAGATTCTCAGTAATATTACTAAGAGAGAACAATTATTTGCAGAAGGCAAAGATTAGAGTGTATATATTGTTTGTACTGTATGAGACTACATATATTTTTCAACTGATTCTCTTTGTCATTGTCACTGCACAGCGGTTATCGTGTGAGGCGGGGGGTCTGTGTGTGCTCTGCGGGGTCTCACTGGTGCTCCTGATGATTCACTGAAGCCCAGACCTCAACCAGCCTGACAGGGAATAAACCGCAGCCACAGGCACCGTAACCTTCCCCCACGGCTGCGGCTGACACTTTAAAGGCAATTTTCCATACATTATCTCTGACATTTTACATCTCACATCCCTCTAGGTTTAGACAGACCTCCAACAGTGTGACTGACAGAAATAAAAATATCTCACACAGTCTTACATGATCAAGGAATTTACTGCATTTCAGCTATATGCTTCAGTTATTTGTTCGTATAGCTTATAGGTTAAATAATATCCAGTCTATAATCATAAATACATTTGATACAATTACACTGTTCTACCATTAGGTGGTGCCATATTGCCATTTAAAATATCACATTTCTCCATTGACCTTGATTAATATAATCATCATGGGCTGCTGTGGGCATCTGTAAACCTGTCAGGAATAATCATATAATGATGGACAACGTTTAAACAGTTCCTTGATTTTTAAGGACATTTAAGACTCCAATGAGCTAGGCTTAGTGTTTGGTGAGGAATAGGAAACATGTCAGATTTGGGCAATAATTCTCTGTGTCCTAAGTAGGCCCGGAGCAATAATTTTTGCCCCCCTCTAACCCACTTAGAAGTGCACCAGCAGCCCATGGGACAGTGAGAGCAATGCAGGCCTCAAAATAGACACGGAGAGTTACATTTGGTTTTCAGGTTATGTTCTCC
Organism: Chrosomus eos; assembly: GCA_036326025.1. NCBI lineage: Eukaryota > Metazoa > Chordata > Actinopteri > Cypriniformes > Leuciscidae > Chrosomus > Chrosomus eos. The sequence continues at coordinate 12,627,541 of CM070822.1, read as the reverse complement.
CTGATTGAAATGCGCTGCTGCAGACATAGATGGTGAGGTTGAGCAGGGCCGTTCTGTTTACCCAGTTAAAGTGACACCTCATTTATCTCATTTAAAGTGTCTTAACTGCACATCTTTTTGCGCATTTTAATGTTCCAGGTTGATTGGGATACTTTCCCATGTCATCTCAATTGAACATTCTATTTTATTATTAGGCTAATATTACCATGTAATGCGTAGGCTCAATAATACAAAGTAAATAATACGATTATTTGAAGTATTTTGCCATAGCTTGCTGCATTGTGTTATTTATTTTTAGCATAATTTTTCCCCCTGCTGACAGCAACCTTGTCAGAGCAGTGACCTATTTGTAAGTAGCAATTCTCAACCCATAAGTTCAGCACCACTATGTCTCTCTGAGAATAAAATGAGCCGTCCAGCGTTGTCGAAAACGTGGGTTGCCGAGTTCATTTCGCGTTATTGCTATTCTCAGGAAACCATTCATTATGGGCTATTAAGATGTTCGGAGCTCAAAACGGCCACTCTCACTAAACACACAAACACACACATGTCCCGTTAGCTGCCTATCTTGATTGACTAGCCTCAAACTCTCATAGTGCACATTTATTTGCGGAAAGCCTTATTTTCTCCCAAAGAAGCAGAGAGTTAAGTAAGTTTAAATAGCACATTGTTTTTCAAACAGAATTATTACAAATGTGACTCATGACCTGCTTAATGAAGAGGAGAAATGGAGAGAGGAAGAAAGAAAGGATGATAAATTTCCTCCTAAATGAAGTTGTTACTTTGTCTGTGGGTTGGATGTGCAGGGGTTAATGGATACTGTGTGATGGATGCTGCCAAAAGCATGTTTATCATGTTTGAGCATCATCATTTCATTTGGGTCTAGGCTGGTTGGCTAGTGTTGGTTTGGGGCTGTTCTCTTACGAGAGTATCTCTCGTACTGCGTAATATCTTACGCTATGGGGAAACACTCTTTCCTCGAGATATTGAAGCCAAAAATTATCCTTAATTTTTTAATCATGCAAAACGCTTTTGCAGCAGCAAGCAGACAAGGGCGAGACAGCTCGCGCGCCCATTGGCTGCCTCGCTGGAAAAGCTGCAGCCTATCGAGTGAGGCACTGCGTGACGTAATGACGAATGAGGACGCTTCGCGCTCATTTCGTCATGTCCCGCCAGTATAGGCGTGGTCTCGCCCTATAAATACCCCCTCGATAGCTGTATTTCCTCTGATTTTTCATTCTTCACGCGAAGCTCACGCATCGCGGGATCCAGAGTGAGAAGCCGCGCCGTTGACTTGTAGCCTTCTCAGCGGGACGTGCCATCTTCTGAAGTCGCTGGCCCAGCCGCCTTCAACTGCCGTACCTGCTGCGCTTTCCGGCGTACTATATCCTTTTACTCTGCTAAGTGTGTGTGTGTTTGCTTACGTGACGCAACACCCATTATCTGTTCTAAAAGAGCTGCGTCTTTTTAAAGATGCCTTTCTGTGGCTCGTGCCGCTCCCAGCTCAGTGATGAGGACCGTCACGTCATCTGTGTGTCCTGCCTGGGTCATGAGCACGCGGCTATCGCGCTCGCGGATGGTGGATGCCCGCACTGCGAACTTCTGCCTATGGTGACTCTGCGGACTCGCCTGGCGTCGTTCTCTGAGCCCGCGTCCCAGCCTTCTGTGCCGCGCCGTAAGAAGCGTCGCGCCCAGCGCGCTCCCGAGCCTTCTCCAGCCCGCCAAAGCTCGCCGGTTCGCCCGCCTGCTTCGCCGGCTTCACTTGAGTCGCTCCCGGACGGACAGCGCCCGCCGTCTGCCGCCGCTTCCGCTCCCGAGCTGGACGAGCCTGCTGAGGTATGCTCTCTTGTGGCTTCTGATAGCGAGGATTGGGCGAGCTCTGTGGACCTCCCCCCCGCTGACGTATCTAGCCAACCCTCTGGGAAGAGACCCGGCATTGAGGCTGAGCTGATGCGTCTGCTCACCCAGGCCGTGGAGAGCATCGGCCTCGAGTGGGAGGCGCCTGCCTTGCCGCCGCGCAACAGACTCGACGGCCGCTTTCTCAAGAAGGACGAAGCCCCGTCTAAGTCTAGGGCCGCCCCCTTCCTCCCTGAGCTCCACGACGAAGTTGCCAAGTCATGGACCGCCCCGTTCTCCGCCAGACTGCGCACTTCCACCTCTGCGGCCTTTTCTTCTGTCACCGGCGCGGGAGATAAAGGATATCTCTCCATTCCTCCTGTGGAGGCGGCGGTCGCGTCGCATCTCTGCCCGCCCTCTGCGGGACGGCGCGCGCAGACGACGCTTCCCTCTAAAGCCTGCCGGGTGACTTCATCGCTGCACGGGCGTGCTTACACAGCCGCTGGACAGGCGGTCTCAGCGCTGCATACTATGGCAATCTTGCAGATTTACCAGGCCGACCTTCTCCTTAAATTGGACGAGGAAGGTCCAGGTGCTGTCAATGTGGCGGATTTACGAGGCGCTACGGACCTTGCTCTACGCGCCGCTAAAGCCGCTGCTCAGGCCATGGGGCGGAATATGGCCTCTCTCACCGTTGCCGAGAGACATCTGTGGTTGACGCTGTCTGAGATGACGGAAGCTGAGCGCTCTGTATTCCTCGACGCGCCCATTTCCCCTGCGGGCCTCTTCGGATCTGCCGTCAAGGATTTCGCGGACAGATTCTCTGAGGAGCAGAAGACTTCGCAGGCCATGAAGCACTTCCTCCCGAAGCGCTCGAGCTCCGCTGCAGGTCGCTCTAAGCAGCCGTCTGCTCGCAGCTCGCAGCCTCGGCCTGCATCGCCCGCAGCCGCCGCTACACAGCGCCGCCAGGCCCGGGATCAGAGACCGCGCTCTCGCTCTGCTGGACGCCGCCCCGCTCAGCGCGGGCCCCGGCCGAAGATTGAGCTCAAGCCCGAGGCCTCGAAGCTTTCCTAGCCACTCTAAGAAAGCGACGGTGTTCGGATCCCGCTGCGGCCGGTTCCCCACCGAAAAGATTCGCTCGTTCAGTTCCTTGCGATGTGACTGTGCCAGTGTATTTAGCAGTGAAGCAGCCGGTGTCTCAGCCCGCTTGCCTGCACAAAAAAAGCCGTTTTTATGGCTACCCAGATAAATCCAAGTGTATTTTCTGGTATGCCGGCCACGGCCGATGGTGTTATGAGTGTTGTAAGAATGCCCACGCCCCAGTGCCCATTCCCACACCCAGACACAGCCCGCCACGGTGCGAGGCTAGCACACATAAATCTGACTCAGGTCGATTGTGCAAACAATGTAGTGAATGCGCCCATACAATGCCCGCTCACGCTGCATGCCGCGTGTCCCTTGGTTTCTGTAAAAACGAAACCAATACACAATCTATCGGCTCCGGCCGAAAGCGTGTACAGTGCAGTAGATGTGCCCGTAGGTTTGCGCCCACATCCTCCCGCAAGCACGCCGAATCCCACGGGATTCGCCCCGCTCACTCTCGCTGTGCGTCCCGCCGTAGAGAATCTGAGCGCGGCCAGGCTGCCCGCTGTGTTCAGCGCGCCCCCCGCCTCGAACGCTGTAAGCACGGCGTTGTGTTCCCAGGGTACCGGAGCTCTCGAGCCGTTGCCTGGTCACGGCCAGAGCCCGGTCTGCATCCTACCTCTAGCTATTCACGCAGAAGCGTGGTCAAAGCTACCCGGGGTATCAGACTGGGTGCTGAACACTATAAAGAGAGGCTACTCGCTACAATTCGCACGACGTCCACGCCGTTGTACGGCGCCCGTCGAGACTACGGTGAGAAACGAAGTATCTCATCTACTTCGAGCCGAGATAGCGAAATTGCTGAGCAAGGGGGCCATAGAGCCCCTTTCTCAGGCTCAGAGCGAAGGGGGCTTATACAGCAGATATTTTCTGGTACCGAAAAAAGATGGGGGCTTCAGACCCATTCTAGATCTGAGACAGCTGAACAAAGCGCTTGTGAAGCGCCAGTTCAGGATGCTTACGACCAGGGGAATCCTCGCGCAAGTGCGCCAAGGGGACTGGTTTATGTCAATAGATCTGAAAGACGCCTATTTCCAAATACAAATAGCGTCCCATCACAGGCGATTCTTGAGATTCGCGTTCGAGGGCCAGGCTTATCAATACACAGTCCTGCCGTTCGGCCTGTCCTTGGCACCCCGTACATTTACGAAGTGCATGGACGCGGCTCTCGCGCCCCTGAGACTTCAGGGCATGCGAGTTATGAACTACTTGGACGATTGGCTGATTCTAGCTCGATCACGGTCAGAGCTCATAGAACACAGGGCCACACTGCTCGAGCACCTCGAGACACTGGGCCTGACAGTCAACTGGGAAAAGAGTTCGCTGTGTCCCAGCCAGAGAATTTCTTTCCTGGGAACAGTGTTGGACTCGCTATCCATGACGGCACGCCTGTCACCGGAGCGCGTACTAAGTATTCAGCGCGTCGCGGAATCCTTCCGCCACGGCTCTATAGTCCCGCTCAGACGGTTTCAGAAAATGCTGGGCCTGATGGCCTCGGCATCCCCTGTACTCCAGCTGGGCCTGCTTCGCATGCGCCCACTGCAGAGGTGGCTGAAGGCACGGGTCCCGCCCTGGGCATGGACCACGGGCCGGTGTCGCTTCAGGGTCGACCAACGGTGCGTTTCGGCTCTGAAACCATGGAAAGTAACCAGCTGGTATCAGTCTGGTGTGAGTCTGGGGACCGCCTCAAGGGTGAAGGTGGTGTCTACGGACGCCTCCACCACGGGGTGGGGAGCGCTGCTCGAGGGCAGACCGCTGGCTGGCCTATGGTCAGAGCAGGAGAAGCTCCTTCACATAAACTGCTTGGAATTGATAGCAGTCGACAAAGCGCTATGGCGCTTCCGTCCCCTGATAAAGGGCCACCACGTCTTGGTCCGGTCGGACAAGAAGTCAGTGGTGGCGTACATAAATCGCCAGGGCGGCCTCGGGTCCGCACGCCTTTGCAGGCTGACGGAACCCCTCTTGGTCTGGGCCCAGCGCAACCTCCTTTCTTTGAAAGCGGCGCACGTGCCTGGGCACCTGAATACGGGTCCAGACATGCTGTCCAGAGACAACGTCCCGACAGGAGAATGGTCGCTGCATCCGCAGACGGTCCAGCTGCTGTGGGAAACGTTTGGCAGAGCGCAGGTGGACCTGATCGCGTCTCGCGAGAACGCTCACTGCCCAGTATTCTTCTCGAAGGGCAGGGACGCGCTGGCCCATGCTTGGCCCAGCGGTCCCCTGTATGCTTTTCCCCCGGTCTCGCTCCTGCCTCAGGTGTTGGAGCGGATCAGGGAAAATGGATGCCCAGTGCTGCTTGTAGCTCCGCTCTGGACGAACCAGGCTTGGTTTTCGGTCCTGATGCGGATGGCCAGCACTGCCCCGTGGCCTGTACCGTTGAGGAGAGATCTCCTCTCTCAGGCGGAGGGCTCGATTTGGCATCCTCACCCGGAACTGTGGTCCCTGCACGCATGGGCCATCAACGGGTACCCACTAGCCTCCCGGAGGGAGTGCTAAACACGATCGCGCAGGCTAGAGCTCCGTCTACCAGACGGCTCTATGCCTCGAAATGGTCGGTGTTCTCTACTTGGTGTCGAGCCCGTGGCTTTTCACCTGTGGACTGCGGGGTTAAGGAAGTGCTTGCCTTCCTTCAGGAGCTGATGGATAGGGGAAGGACCCCATCCACGCTCAAAGTTTACGTGGCGGCCATAGCAACGTTTGCTAAACCGGTGTCTGGCCAGTCACTGGGGAAAAACGACTTAGTCGTGCGTTTCCTACGAGGAGCTCGGAGGTTAAACCCTCCCAGGCCCCCTTCAGTCCCGGCTTGGGACCTTTCCACGGTCTTGGAGACCATGAAAGGCGCCCCGTTTGAGCCGATCCAGCTGTCGGACATGAAGCACCTGTCCCTTAAGACGGTGTTTCTATTGGCTCTCGCTTCAGTGAAGCGTGTAGGGGACTTGCAGGCGCTTTCTGTAAGCGCGTCATGTCTGGAGTTTGGGCCTAACGACTCAAAGGTCGTACTCAAACCGAGGCACGGCTACGTGCCGAAATCCCTCAATACACCGTTTAGGGCCCAGGTAATTTCCCTGTCAGCCCTTCCGGTTCTCGATGAGGAGAGGGACGCGAGTCTCCTTTGCCCTGTCAGGGCGTTAAGGGCTTATGTGTCCCGCTCGGCTGAGTTCAGACAGACCGAGCAGCTTTTCGTGTTGTTTGGCGGCCGTTCTAAGGGACTCGCCGCTTCAAAACAGAGCCTATCCAGATGGATAGTGGATGCCATAGCGCTGGCTTACACTTCCAGGGGCCTGCGGTGCCCATTGGGTGTCAAAGCGCACTCCACGAGAGGCGTGGCCTCGTCGTGGGCATGGTATAGCGGGGTCTCCCTGCTGGATATCTGTACGGCTGCGGGCTGGGCCTCGCCGTCTACATTTATCAAGTACTATAACCTGGAGGTGCCCGCCTTACAAGCTAAGCTTCTGGCGGTCTGAACTTCGGGCTTATCGGCCGCCAATGCGGCTATGTGTACCCCTACGGGTCGGTACCCCTACGGGACTTTTATGAAGGAGTGATGCTTCTAGCCTCTCCTCCTCTACTCTGTGTGAGTTGTGGTGATTGTGCACTAGATGTGCCCCGGGCTTGGCACCGGGACTCTGGTGTTGGATCCCTGTCCGCACGGCGTGTTGCATGGGGTCCCCATAGCGTAAGATATTACGCAGTACGAGAGATACTCTCGTAAGAGAACGTACTCGGTTACTAACGTAACCCCGGTTCTCTCTAGAGAGGGAACGAGTACTGCGTATCTTGCCGTGCTTGGACTATGCTCTGGTTCGCTTCGGCGTACAAAATCAGAGGAAATACAGCTATCGAGGGGGTATTTATAGGGCGAGACCACGCCTATACTGGCGGGACATGACGAAATGAGCGCGAAGCGTCCTCATTCGTCATTACGTCACGCAGTGCCTCACTCGATAGGCTGCAGCTTTTCCAGCGAGGCAGCCAATGGGCGCGCGAGCTGTCTCGCCCTTGTCTGCTTGCTGCTGCAAAAGCGTTTTGCATGATTAAAAAATTAAGGATAATTTTTGGCTTCAATATCTCGAGGAAAGAGTGTTTCCCCATAGCGTAAGATATTACGCAGTACTCGTTCCCTCTCTAGAGAGAACCGAGGTTACGTTAGTAACCGAGTACGTTTTTCCATGTTGGACCATCCTCTGTTGTTTTTGACAAGAGAAATCCATAAAATCAGAGGGAAATGATTGGTGAATAACACTGATGTACATAACCCTGGTTGTAAGCCTTGACAAACTGTAAAGTTATCGGATTGATTGTAATGTTGTTCCAGAATATGTTGTACTTGGTTAAATCACGTTCACTGAGCCAGTCAGGGACACCAGCACATGAATATTTGAGCTTAAGTTGTAAAAACAATGTATAGTAGCCTGCATCGCTATAACAAAAAAAGAAAACACAGGCTCTATGCATCCATAATCATAGACAGACAGGGAGCAGGCTATGGAAAATAAGAGCAGGTCGGATATATCTGATTCTGTGCTGTTGTGTTGTCCGGGTCCCCACAAACTCATAACTCTGGAATCTGGTCTGTTTCCTGTGCCTAATGAGGCCGCTGTAAATCTCCCATGGGCCTCTATGATTGTGTACAAAATGAGGATCGGGCAGAAGATATAAACCTGCTGCAACAGGCACTAATGTAGAATTAATGGGATCGGGTGCTATAAATACCATTAAATGCTCTGCTAATAATGTATTCTAAACCTGATGTTCATGCCAGTGACCAATTATTTTGAAAAGTCATCCCATTGACAGTAGGCTATTGGATAATGTTAACCAGTAGCCCGAGGATCGGCAACCTTACGGCACGTGGAGGGATAATCACATGGTTTTAAAGCAGGTTAAAATCTCACACTTAAGTATTTATTGCTGCTAACTGAATAAAACAGGCTGTGTGACTATGAGAAATGATTACCCCAAAATGTAAGTCTGTATGCAAGTTTGAGGGACTTTATTGAAATTGAGTATATACACTTCTTTAGCGATTGTCACGTGTCAGTGATTATCCCTCTGTGTGCGGATGTTGGCATGCGTGTTGTTTTAGTAAACCTGCATTAAGCTCTTGCTCCATTCTGATATTGAACAGACATTTTTTACGATCAATTGCATTTCCTAAAATTCATCTGTTTTAATCGGATATAAGTCACATTGCAAAAGCAAAATTGTTATAATGGTTGACTTTAAAGCTACACTGTGTGATTTTTACCCCCATCTAGCGGTGAAACGGTATATGACCATCCAGTGAATATTAGTTTCTGTTCTTCTCAATTCCGATTTCGGTTTAACTCCTACGGTGGCCAATAAGATCCAAGATTAACATGGCTTCCAGTATGACCGTCAATGTCACATTCACATGGTGCCATCGAGTGTTAAAACGCGAAAGACTAAAAACTAAAAAAAAGTTACACAGTGTAGCTTTAAAGTATCTATCATTTCTTTGAATCTGCTTCAAGTTAATGTTATTTGCAATGATAGAATAAAGGGGAGGCAATGGATTTTCTTTTTAGCTAAAGATTTTTTCGTTTTTATTGTTGATTTGAAACATATTATTGAAACATACTCTTGACAAACATATTTAGATATTTCTTAATAGATCTTCACCTAGAAAATAGCAGCCTAAAGGGTGATGCCAAGAAGACTGCAGATTGAACTGGCTTGCCTTTAAGGTACTTTGGAATGTGTGATATTCTGGTTTCCAGTTAAACAAATTAGGAAAAATGCAAACACTAACTGTAAGTGATGATAGAGTTTAGATCCAGACTTTGGCTGAAGGGCAAATGAGTGCGCATGGTCTCTCTGTGTGTGCGTGTGTTAAAACGAGAACAAAAACCTGATAGTGATGTCAGACAATTAAACGTGGTTAAAAGTGAATACAAGATTATTTTTCTGTCCCAATTGGCAGATATTTTTTCTCGTTGTAATAAACTAATTTATTTTTCATCATTTCTTCAGAAAACATATCTTAATATCAAGTCATTTTGCTTCTCAAGTAAATGTACCTTGATTTAAAAAGGTTTAGATATCTGTTCTGGAAAATAAGTGTGAAAATATTTTACTTTTTGCAGTGTGGTATGTCCCCATTAAGATAACCAAGTAAGCTTGTGTGTGTGTAAATGAAAGAGTCAGACTGTGTGTCAGCAGTTTTCAACACCAGGCTAGTGTGAGGTGTCGAGGGCTTTCCCACGCGAGTCACGGGTCACTGGAGATTACAGCAGAAGATCTGGCCTCACACATTCAGAGAGATTGTGAGTGTATGTGTGTGTAGGGCTGGGTATGCAGTGATGAGTGAATTTCCTATTAGTGATGCTTGTAAAAGTGGATGTGCTGTGTGAGTATGTTGGAGGTTATACATACATATAGGGGTCATGACTTGTTGGAACGTGCTATAATTTTTCTCTTTCTCCTGTTTTTCTTCTTAGTCTCCCCTTTACTGCAAGAATCAACCAAACTCAGTAATTCAGGCAGAAATGGTTTCATGTGAATATCAGGGCAAGGGTCACAGAGGTCAGGCTCTTCTGTCTTGAACTTTACATAATCTGTCCCAGATGAGCAACTAAAATTTGACTCCTATGTTTCATTTCATGAGCCAATGGCGCTCTGCCAATTCACAGCCAATAATGAGTCCAGAGGATTAAATCAGCTGCACAAATGAACAATTAGCCTATTAGTCTTTGATTCATTGAACCGAAAAGTTTGAGGCTTGTGTGAGATTATAGTTGTTAAAGAAACTAACTGTTTCTCCACCTTGTAATATTGTGTAATCTGTAAGCCTCTAAGGATTAGTTTAGGTATTGATTCTGTATCTTACTCAGGCTATCTCTTACATCACAGACAGTGTTGTATTCTGGGTTGCAGAGAGGGTGAGATGCACACAAGTAAAGTGTATCTGTGAAGTCATGAAATGGAATGAAGCTAAATCTAATGAAAAAGTGAAAATCAGAAAGATACTTATGTTACATCATTTATCTTTCTCCTCCTGGGTTAAGATATTATCATAACACACATTCCTCCCAGATCCCAGTTAATGCAAACCAGAAACCAGGTCTATCTGCAGGCCACTGTCTTAAGTGATTCTCAGGCTTTTCAAGGAAATCTGAAGGCAGTCTCTTATGTAACTCTGTGTTCACTGATTGGCATCTCAATTAAGTCCCCCTCAGTAATTCAAGAGTTTAAGACTGTTTAGTAATAATTGAGTTTGTCCCTTACAGGCTCCGTTTGGCACCCAAAATCCTCTGCCAGCTGGCAAAACTGAATCTTTACAGAAAGAAGCCAGAATGAGGGCACTTATGTAACCAGAGAGACTGGAACAGGGCAGCTATTAAGGATGATAACAGCTCTGATGGGCCAGGTAATAATCTCTTTGACAGTATTATTACAAGCCATCAGTTCCACCCTCAGGTACGCGAGTTAAAAAGAGAGCTAGTCAGTATGCATGACTGAATTTAAAAATAATAATAATTTACAGTCCATAGAATAGAAAATAGAAAATGCTATTTAAAATGCTACTGTATATAAAATTATGTATTTGTTATATATTATATATTTAGTTACATTTTGACTCTGTATCAGCCGACCAGTTGCTCTTTATCGTGAGTGAAAATATTTCCAAAGTCCCAGCAGAATCCTTTGCAAGTGATGATTCAAGTGATTACAAGTGAAGACATTTATGATTATGTATCATAAATGTACACATTAGTATCCCATGAGGCAGTGAAATAAGCTGTGAATAGCAGTGAAGTCACATCACAATGACAGTTTGTCCAGCCCGATCTCATGAAAGTGCGTATGAATACCACGAATGTTACTTCTCGTGGCATTTATACGCCAAAATCAGTTTTGGCGTATATATGATACGCAGTTTTCGCGTGCATATGATACGCACTTTATGGCGTGTAATACGCACGCACCCCCATCCCCCCTCCCCCTAATCCTACCCAAAGGATTTTCAGTGCGTAGCATATGCACGCCAAAACTGATTTTGGCGTATAAATGCCACGAGAAATAACATTCGTGGTATTGATACGCACTTTCATGAGACTGCGTTGGTTTGTCTGGATTTCACTTTGCAAACATTCATACTATGTGTAGAACATATTTTGTAATCGTTGCAAAGGTCGTTCTTATATACTTGGTTATACAAATTGGTTGAGGGAATGTTTCAATGAATCACTCATAAAGACAGACACTTTCTTCATTTTCAAATGGGGTGTGTTTTTGTCAAATATTTTATTTGAGTGATTTAATGAATCACTCATAAAACAGTCACTTGAATGAATCATGGTTTTTGAAAAATCAGTTGAATAAATGATTTAAATACTCACTTATATGCAATATAATTTGCCGCAATTTACTGGGAAAGACTTTTTTAAAAGAATTTTAAACACTAGGCATCATACTTTGTAAATGGTTATCGAACAACCGGGATATGCCAATAAAAAAAATATGTATATTAAAATTAGCTCAACATATCATGTTTGATATCCTCAAACTGGATGAAATCGTAGTCGGAAGCTAAAAAATTTGAATCTGTGCCCATCATACACTACACAATTTCATGTGAAATCGGAAACTGTGATCAAAATCTGCAGACCGGCTCTGACTTTGGCAACAAGTGTCAAAAGTGTACTAGTATAATACTAGAGAAATATTAGTGTAAAGCGGGGCAAGTCATGTTTTCAGCCTTAACCTGCAGAAAGAGTCACTGAAATATATCCGTCACAAACATAGTTTTGCATAATTCATCAATTTCATTTGTATACAGTCCCAAAATGATATCTGACCAAAGTCTGTTTGTTTATGAAGATATCCTTAATAACTTATTACATTTATATTTAATTACTTACATATTTTAAAAAACTTGAAAATGCCTAAAACTCTCTCGTTTCATCATCTGGTGATGCATTCAGTGTTGCCAGGAAAAGGCTGAGCAGAATGTACTTTTAAAAAGGTTTTGATCTCAAAAAGATTTATTGTCACCTTCATTTCCCTTTGGTTATGTAAACGTCAAATCTTTACCTTTTCACTCTGTTATTACTGTTGTTACAGGGCCCTGTGGCATCACAGCTGGTCTATACACTGCCCAGTCCCCAGTGATTGACCTGCATGTGTGCAGCTGGCCTTGTAGAACACCTTGTTTCAGCAGATATTATGTAATACTATTTGGTTTGAACATATGCACCTGTACATATAGCTCTGTGAACATGTCTTAGCTTGCCATCTCACTTCACACAACGTGTTTGACTAAAATGACATACTTGCAACACAAAGCCTTTTAATGAGAGCTGATTAGGAAAGCAGTTTAGCTAATCTGTAAGACTAATGTCGTTTGATAAAGATCAGCTTAAAATGATCCTTCATGCCATAAACAGATGATCCAAAGATATTTGAGTTCAGATGGAAACCAGAGCCTAATTTGCACAGTTTGACATGTTATTTTAGGGGAACCTTTTTTTGGATGCTTATTGTGTTCATAGTTATCTGGCTCATTCACAAATCTAATACACAAGTAGCAATTTGGTTTATTGGCAGGCCTAAATGCTGTAAAGGCCGCTCAACTGCAACTGTAAGATCAGCCAGCCATGGGTCCAAGAAAAAGATCCTACAAGAGTAACTTCTCGCAGTGATAGGCCTTTAACCATGCAGTTTACCACAGTTTGACCCTTAACTTGATTTTGCGTCACATGGTTATGTCGTCTGGGTGGGAGACTGGCCTCTTGTTCGCTTTGACCATTCAATTTGACCTTGGCCTTGCAGTGTACACATACTTCACTCACACTGCACTGAGATGTGTGTGTGTGTGCGCAATCGCTCTGACGTAATACTGTTCATGTGCAAGCTGGGTGTGGTTATAGCAGAGGATGAGCTGGCTGGAGATTGTCTCTGAAAGGCCAGACTTCATTTCCTTCCCCCTTACGACAGCACTCAGGATTTCCTTCTCACTTCTGTGGGAAATTGAAAGCGTTGGTGGCTGCCCTTTCCCCATTGCTCTTACACCTGGTTTCCTGTATCTCTCATCTGTTAAATTAGGTGGGAATCCAGTCCTGGACCTGTGTGAAAGTACATCTACCTAAAGTGGTGTGGATGAACAGGATCTCCAGTTTTTTTCCCCCCATCATCTCATTTTTCAGTCAATGGCCTTATAAAGGTACTTAAGTTCCACTTGTCTAACTAGTTCCATTGTGTTCTTGCAAGGTAAATCTGTATTTAACAAATATTCCATATCACTCTCAGTGCCGGGTCTGTTTCTTCTCATATAAATAATATACATTTATATCAATCTTATTATTTATTTATTTGGTAACTCAAAAATGTACTTTCACTGTTGTTATTTTCACTCAAACCATCCTTGTTCACATTACTTAAAAAAAGTGTTTGTTCAGTCAACTTAACATTGCTGAGTGAAATGCACAAATTAATAAAACAATATTGTGTACTGTAGCTGTGTACGCCGAACTCTCTAATTACTTCCCTGCATTTTATCACAACTTAATTTAATTTGACACTGCTTTTTTAAGTAAATCCAACCACATTTTTTGGGGGGTGTAGAGGTATACTATAGAACCAGTTGCAGTGTAAAACAAAAATGTAATTGTGACTCTTTATCTCACAATGTGACTTTATATATTACAGTGTGACTTTATTTGTTTATCTTAAATTCAAGCTCACAATTATCTTTTTTATTTGAGACTTTAACAGTCATTATAGCAAAATAAACCCCTTAGTGATGATCCTGATTTTGCCATGATTACTTATCCCTTACCTAATCATTTATACGATAATAACATTGTTTTCACTTTCACACATTCTTAATAAAAAAGAAAATAGAAAGTAATTTAATAAATGCACACTATTTGAATCCACAGGGACAAAACTTTCATGGGTGGGCTTTTCCCCATACTTGGCAATGTAAAGACGTGTTTAGTGGGCTCCCTTGTTACAGGGCGTAAAATTGTGAGACTTTAGTCAGTATCGTAATGTAAGATGTGATTAAAGTATCATGACAACCCTATTGCGTACTTTATCTTAAGATGAAGAAATCCTGTGAAAAAAAGCTTGTGTGTCAGCTGTGTGTGAGTGAGCTTGTGCGTCTGTGTGTGGCCCCTGAGTTGTAAAATGTTTTGCATTCCATGGATTAAATGGATTAAACTATGGCGTTAGTCAATGGAGACCTCCATCACACTTTCTCACTTATACTTGCACACTCAGATCAAGTCTCATTCATAACCACTGGGCTCGTCTCCAAAAAAGGGAGAGACTGATCTAAAGAGCATTTGATTGGACAAAAATCTGTGTAGTGCAGGATGAGTCATCAATTTTTGATGCATTTTGCAAAAGAAAGGCCATTTGAAAATGATTTCAATCTGCTAAGTGAATTTAGGAATTTAGTTTCACCAACTCAAAAGATGCAATCTCATTTGTGAAATAAAAAAAAAGGCCATTGTTTATTGTCAACAGTGTAGTGATGTATGAAGCACAGTTAAAACAGAAGTCGCTTTCAAACCAAGCAGCTTTCTGTTGGTCAACCTGAATCTGTATGACCAACTTGAAAAATTTCGCCCCCCACGTGAAATTGCCGATACGTGGAATGCAACTTTAAATGACTGGATTTTGCCCACAGAAATCTGCAGATCAACGGTAAATGTGACCAATGACCACACCTTAACACATTGACTAAAAGTCACAAAACTTTCTTAAATTTGAACAGCTTTTAACATATATGGCATCTTTAAAATGGTGCCTATCTTGTGTGATGCTGAAAAAAAGCTCTGTAATAGTCAAACACATCTGCCTACATAGAAAACCTTTTTTTTTAAAAGACAAATTGTATAAATAGCACATAGTCTTCTTTGTTAATATAACCAAGATTAGCTTTAATGCAATAAAATGTCCATGATTAGAAGTTGCAACCAAGTGTTTGGCTCAGTCTTCCTGCACAAATTATATTAACCAGTCACGTGCTAACATTCCTAGCATCACCGTATTACATTCACACAAACCTCTGGTTACCCTCTATCAATGTCAAATACAAGTGGGACAAAATAATAAGTAATGGATTAAAGTGGAAAAGCCATGTTCTGGGTTTGCTCCGGTGGACAGGATTCTGAGTCCGGTAGTTTTGCTTCTCTGTGGGAGACTGTGGCCCGCAGGCTCGCTATTGCTTATTTGGCTTCCTGGGAGGTCCGCCTTCACTGCCTTGTGTTCTAGATGGTCACGGGTGGATGGAGGCTTTACTCACTGCAGATTTAGGTTCATGAGGCTAATGTGAGCTAATGGAAGGAAGCAAGAAGAAAGTTTTATTTTTAGAGTGTGTGTGTGATACGCAAATATGCAAAGGAACATTGTTGAAGTCAGTTTATAATACCTTATATAAGCTATCCGCTAGCATCTCAGTGGCATTTATTGTACATTTAATTACATACTTTTATTCACAGTGACTTTGCATTCAAGGTATGCATTAGGCATATGTTATCGGCATATGCTCTTTTCTTTTCTCTGTTTTTCTCATGCAATGCATTTTTAGTACCAATCATCTGAGCCGATGTCAGTTCTGTACACCATTGAATGTGATTCCATTGGCTGAAAGAACGGGTACTTAGTTCAGTGCCTGATTAGATATCCTTTTAATCACATTTTAAGAAAATTGTTTTAGGTTTCACTTTATTTTAATAGTCCCTTTAACACATTCTGTTGACTGTAATTAACTTTTCACCTACTTGTCTACTAACTCGTCGAGTATTAGTAGACTGGTAGAGCTAGGGTTAGAATAAGTTGACATGTAGTTTCATAGTTACTCATAGCCAGTAGAATTACAATAAATAATTAGCAGATATTAAGCACAGTGAGTATACTAATACTAATCATTTTGTTTTTATTTACTATACATTTTTGAAACCGCAGTTAGCCTGCTAGCTAAGCTTATCTTACACAATGTGTTTTATGATTTACATGTTTTATGTAACCAGGCATTACAAACGGATAACAAAAGGATTCTTAGATGGACTTGATTGGGTTGTTTGATACCGTAAATGTGATTAATCACCCTGAAGCCACTGGAAAACACGCCACAAGAGTCCCGAGCCGTTCACTATAGCGACTATCCTGATTCCATGTACTACTTTGGATAAGATCTGAAAAAAGGAAGGTTTCAGGACAGAACTCTAAACCTGCTCAGCATCACTGTCAGGGCACGTTGGCTTGAGTCCTTTGTCCATGTGAAAAGGCCTAAATTTGTGCCTGATCTTTCCGGTCCAAATAAAGGCGCTAAACCCTGTACAAACAGAGGTATATCTGCGACCCTTCGGGCTAGCGGAGTTCCGTTTTCTCTGGGTGGCCATTGTCAGAGATCAGTTTACACACACGGTCTCTCACGCCTGCAGGGAAGAAAATGTCAGTTGCACCTCATTCTTTGTCTAAGCTTATTCAATAGTTTGCAGTGATATTTGACGAGCCTTTTTCATAAATGTCAAGAGCATTTTCTTCTCTTAGATTCTGATTAGTTCAAGGGTAAGCTGATTAAAACCTACCACCGCTAAAACCATCAGCCGAAATTGTTAGATTTTCATTTGGCTTCACGTTAAATCTGCTTTTCAATATTTCTCTGAGATAAGCTTTAGTATATATACTATATATAACTGACTCATGGGACACATCATTGCTTTATTTAAAATCTACCTGAATAAGGCCTGAGATTCCAGAGAACTGAAATTAGATCCATGTTACGTAAAATCTAATTAGCCTTTAGCCTTTATTACCGTACTTTCATGCATTTCGAGGTTCCCACATGAACAACTGTTTGCTTCATTCAAGACTTTCCCGGCCTGACCCACTTTATGAGAAGCCGAGCATCTCCCAGCAAACTTCGCTGTCCCCACACACACTCTTTGGACTCAAATGTTAGTTTGACCTCGAGGATGAGCAAAGTTCTCTGATCTTCTTTGATGCGCCTCTCTGCAGTGACTTCTAAACTCACACTGACATCGAAACCTCATTGTCAGAGCTTCTGCACTTTTGAACTGAATGTGCCTTGTGTAATAAGTGGGTCAGGGCTTTAAAGGTATTGTTTTAATGGTTTTGGGAGCTGACAGCTGAGTGTGTCCTCCGATGCCAGATTGTGTGTGTGTGCGGCAAAGGGATTTTTAAAAAATTTTAATCACTTTGGAAAATGTTCTTAAAGTATGCCAAAGCTGATTCTTGTTCAGTTTTTTTTTCTACTGGCCCATGCACATGAATTTGACCTCTCTGAGAGGATTTTTATTCGCAATGTTATTGATTGTTTGCTTTCCTTTTCAGTATCAATCTGGGCATCAAAATCAGTTTTTTCGTGGTATAGCGGGCAGGAGAATTTCCAAATATCATCGTATTCCCCGACCTCATTTCTGTAAAATTCTGCCATCATGTATTCACACTTAAGTTGTTCCAAACCTGTATGAATTTCTTTCTTCTGCTGAACACAAAAGAATATATTTTGAAGAATGTTGGTAACAAAAAAGTTGATGGGTCCCGCTGACTTCCATAGTATATATATATATATTTTTTCATATTATGGAAGTCAATGGGGAAATTCAAACAGGTTTGGAAAAATTGAGGGTGAGTAATTGATGACAGAATTTTCAGTTTTGGGTGACATCCTTCCTGAAAACTAAAGTGACACATTTCAAAATGTACACACACCCTTTTTTAGATTTGGTATGTGTTTGTATTCAGAACTAATCAAACTCTTGTGAAAAGTCAGTCTGTCTATCTATTTTCATAATAGTGTTATAGTTGATTTAACCCTTTAAAAGCTTTCAGGTATGCATTATAGTGCTTTTACCATTGTTAAGGAGTGATGTTAGACACAACATGATTTTGACAGGAACTTTTCTCAGGTCTACTTGTGCATACTAGTAATTTCCAGTTTAGTTTCTCTGTCTAACCAGCCCTGAATTGTGTAACTGATGACTGTTAATGCATACGCTCCCAGAGCAGGGCTGAGTTATTATATCTGACCTCCCGTGCTTTTTAACGTTTTAGCCTGGTAACAGGCAATTTTTCACTAAGAGAAGTCTGCGATTTAAAGCCACCTGAACAAACTGGACCCATTCAATTAGTGTGTGAGTGAATGTGTGTGCATTTGTGACCGTGAGATGTTTATCTTTGTATGGCTAGTGTACATGGTGGTTGTATTAGTCTCTGTCTGCAAATGTTCTCTGAGGGTGGATTCTTCCCGACAATGCTCATCATTAACTGCACTTCTCTCTTTTCTGATCGCCACCCATGAAGAGAAACTCACCTCACTGTTCTCCTCAAACAAACACACACACACTCACTCACACAATCACAGAGAGTTCAGACGGTATGTCTCTCTGACACACACATCAGTCATAGTCCTACATTTGCTTGTATGCGTCACAGTTCTCAGCTGCTGGCTTGAACTTTTTCTACATTTTTCAATCATTCATCAAAACACAAAGAATGATTTTCTTTATTTTAATCACAGAAACAATGCAATGTTCATGATTTATTGTTGTGGTAACCTTCTGTGGCTTCACTTACAATAGCGATGAATGAGGACTCTTCTGGGAAGTCTTTTGTTCTCCAACAGTTTAACGTTACTTAAAAAGCATGTTGTTTGACCTCGCAAGCTATTAAATATGTTTTTCCTTAATTACTCTTACATAGTGTCTTAACCAGACAAGATGTGAGAAGATTTGAGTGTTTATCTATTCACAATGAAAGTGTTAATGTGGTTCAGAATGTATTTGATGTTTAATATACAAACATTACATTTTATTAATACAATTTTAAAATGTAGTGCTACATAATTGCTCTTTATATCAGGTAGACGTTACCTTAGAGCAAGTGGAACTTATATGTGTTTCTTGAGATTCTAGGCACAAAGAAAGAGGATGTCAGCGATGTACTAGTCGCTCATTGCTGCTCCTTAGAGACTATGGAATCAAACCATCAGCATTTTAATAAGCAACACAGATATTTAATTGCATGGTTACCACCTCTCATTATATTTGGGTTCATCAAATGTTTTTTTGATGCTTGCTAAGGCAGGCATCTCTATTGCTTGCTTATACTTAGGGTTAGTGAATTTTTTTTTAGCTCGTAACTTGTCTGTACAGGGACAATAATAAAATCACTGCGCTCTACCAACTTATGGTGCAAAGATCCTTGAATAAAAAAATAATGATCTACACTTTTTACCATTCAAAAGTTTGGGTCAGTAAGATTTTTAAAATTATATTTATACTTTCAGCAAGGATGCATTAAATTAATCAAAAGTGACAGTAAAGACATTTAAAGCTGCATTCGAAAGCCTAATGTGTCTCAGCGGTACAAAGAAGGCTGTCCCAATTTGAAGTCTCCTTTGACTGTGGCCTACAAAAAATCCTTCTTTTTCTTAGCATATCCCAAAATTAATTGCCTGACGATAACGATTGGATTTTTTTGGGGGGAGTGAGAGAGAGAAGAAGAAAATTCCAAATGACTTTTCTGAATGTATTGTTGGGTTTCAACTTACTTGAATATCTAACGATTCAGTTTTTTTTCAAAGTATTTTAAAACTGTTCAGATGTTGACATATCACACCAATATGCGATTTTATAGATAGTTTATACTCTTTATTATGTGCATAAATGGATAGGTGAACATATTTAGACAGGTTGTGAACCCAGTTTTGTTTTCAGACAGTTGAATATCACTTTCAAAGAAAAGTCCAGTACAAATGTTACCGCCACTGTCACAGTTGTGAGTCTACAAAAACAATCCTCCATAGGCTAGACAGTCATTTAACAACACTCGGTCTAGCCTTTGAAGGATGCAATCTCTAAATTGTAACAAATAACATATTCCTACCAAAACACAACTGCAGAGCAACGACTGGATACCTAAAACAAATATAGTTTGTGTTTCTGCTTATGTCTAATTTCAAAGTAAAGTTATTCATCATTTGGCCTTATCTTGTTTGCTGGCCCGAGACATTGGTATTGCATGGCCGATTGTGGCAGTAAGTGAGCTCTTTAGCACTGCATAGATGAGCGTTTGGAAACCAAGCAGCAGGTGTAGGACCAGTGACACACTTTTTTTTCATATGGCTCCAAATGCAGTTTCAGGTTTACCCGTTCAGCCCCGAAGACTTCTGCTCTCTGGCTGCCTAGACAGATGCTCTCTTTCACATGGCCATTTACACGCATATATTCTAGCGTCCTCTGTCTCAGTAAACACGCGGTCTCACACACAGATACATGCTATCATTTCGTTCAGCTGATACCTGAGCAGTTGCGACCTCCAACAGTCACTGAGACCTGCAGTTTGGCTGTCCTGAAATCAAACCTCCTACTTCCTCCCTTCTCGTTGCACTCCTGGGAATTTTCCCAGTCCGACTCCAGCCAGATGTAAGACGGGGGGTGGGGGAGAAAGCGAGAAACAGACACCACTGCCTCTCACGCACTGAGATAAGCTTCACCTGCTTGCCCTGGCTTGTGCCTTTCTCTGGTCTCTGGGTGTGGTGGGTGTGCCATAGAGAGACATACCTGACATTCCAATGGGCCTGTAAAAAAACAATTGAGGAAAAGATGAGATGGGGGTGTTTGGGCTCAGAGCTGTTTAGTGATTCCGGATGGTTTACTCACTGGGGATGAGTATAGCAAAGGACTCTTAATGGCTTTTAGCACTAAGCTTAACCTAGGTAAACGGGTTAAACCCCTGGGTTAAGTAACGTTTCACACTCCAGAGCAGGGTTAGGCTCATTTTTGTCACACTAAACCATTGCAATGGTTTACAATGTGAAACAATGCAATGCTAAATTGTTATAGCAAAGTGTTTCCTAACACCAATAATAAAGGCTGCATTTAAAAAATACAGTGAAGACAGTAATATTATTAGAATGTAAAATAACTTTTTAAAATAATCATTTAATTTGTTAGTCAATTTTACATTAAATAATTTAAAGTTATATAAAATGGATATAATTATAAAATATTTTGTACTATATACATGTATAAATAATCATGTATGCATTATATTTTTACATTTTTATTTATTCATTTAGCAGCGAAATGAGGAATACAACATACAATTCATCTTAAAGTGATAGTTCACCCAAAAACTGAAAATTGTTACTCACCCTCAAGCTGTTCCAAACCTCTATGAATTTCTTTCTTCTGCTGAAAAAGTAACCAAACAGTTGATGGGCCCCATTGACTTCCATAGTATTTTTTTCCCAATGGAAGTGGGGTCCATCAACTGTTTGTTTAGTGACAATACCTTTAATTTATATGGTGTGGATCCCTTCATCAATGTAAGTTTTATAAAGGATTTTCTTCAGTTGTTTTATTGTTTGCCAGCTGAAAATTGTTTTTCTGATCACTTGGAGAATGTGCGTACTGTATATCAGCTGTTTTGAACAATATGACTTTTTATTTTGCAAAAGCTTCAGCTAAGACATGATCTTTCCCCATGGAGCACGTGCAACAAGCCCCATTATGACTGAATCAGGCTGGCTTTTGACGCAAGTCTGACCATGAATTGTGTGTGTGGGAGGGCCAGAAGCTCATAGTTCATTAAACCCAAACACAGACCCAATTAAAGTCCAGCTGGGCTGAGGCTCAGCACGACACGGACACTTTGAATGAAGCCCTTCGCTGGCTGAAAATGAGGGGAAAACCCTGAATGTGACTGAGTTCTGCTCTCAGACACGAGATAGAGATTGTATCAGTCCCTCACATGAGGCTGTGGGCTGAATCTGATGTTGCTCAAGTTCACTTGAAAATGAAAAGGAAGAGCTGTTTGTACAATCCTGGTTGTTTTGGAAGCCTGTTGGAGTTCAAGTATGCAAACTTGGCAAAGCTTTTCATGATTGCAAGTATGCATGCGTGTGTTTGGATACTTGGAAGTGATTACAGCTATTTAAAATACTGTGTGGTAATAGTTGCATTTGTTTTGAGTGTGATGCAATGTTATTGAGGATGGAAAAGGAAGAGAGGCCAACATTCTCACACACTTGACTGCACGGTTGATACTAAAATAGAACATGTCTAGCAGTTACTTATACTGAGCGAATGAACTGAGCTTCATGCCAACTATTAAAGGAATAGTTCACCTAAAAATAAAATCTATTCACAATATCAATAAATGCTATAGTTATATGAATAATACTAAAATAGCACTGACATGAAACAAAGAAAGCTTTGGAATGACATATGGGGGAGTAAATGATGATTTTAGGTGAACTATTTCTTTAACCCTTAACTAACCTTTTTGAGAATGGACAGTAATATGAAGGAAATGCATGCGGAACAGGAATTTTTCTTGGCTGTTTGCATGCAAATGTTCATATTCAGACATTCTGTACACATACTCGTCCCTTTTACCTTTCACTGTACACATACATACTCGTCCCTTTACCCCCCCCCCCCCCCTCTCTCCTCCTCCTCTCTCTCTCTCTCTCTCTCTCTCTCTCTCTCTCTCTCTCTTCTCTCTCTCTCTCTCTCTCTCTCTCTCTCTCTCTCCTTCTCTCTCTCTCTCTCTCCCCACACAATCATTCTTTATTACTCAAGACCAGGTGGCAAACTGCTCTAGGTCCAAAAACATTTCAGCTCATTACTAACAGAAACAAACACACCCCTCACTGTACCCTTCTCTTAAAACTTCTGTTTTTATAATCATTTATTTTGTTAGAAATGGGACCTCGTGGGTTCTGCGTTTCATCAAATGTCCCTTGACTATCCTGCATAAACATCAAGCTGCCAATAGAGGGCACCTGTGTATATTTCATTACCTAATTGTGCAAACTTTCCTGAAAAAAACTCTGATGTGCCTAAGACTCCTATATTTTACTATAATGTTGAATCCAGTGTTATTATGTGTGCACTAATAGCCTACTTCACATAGTTTCTCAATGCCGACTCATTCCTCTGTAACTTTTCTTGTTTACTGTGAGCGAACGTAATTTGCAGGCCTCTCTCAACGTTGACGGCATTTCTTTTCAGAGAAAACATGAAGATTTGCTGGTTTCCATTTTCCTCTCAATTAAATGTTATTTCATAAACCTCTCAGCATGACCCAACTATGTCTGTCTTCACATGACAAATCACATTACAGCATTGGGTAAACTGCTTGCTGTCATGAATGGCTGCCTTTCAATGCAATAACACGTTATTAGCAATGAAACGATGTAAATTGACTCTTAACATGTGGAAATACAGCATGATGCTTGTCCAAATGTTAACCCAGACGGATGCTCATAACTGTAATCCCAAATCTTACTGGATTTTTCAACAGTTTGTCACTGACAGTATTCCATGCCCCATTAGCTATATGGAGACACTATAACTAAATTCATAGTCTTCCTTAAAGAGACAGTAGCCTACAAACACAAATGCAAATTCTGGCATCATTTACTCACCCTCTTGTCCTTCCAAACCTGTTTGCACATGACTTTCCGAAAATGTTTTCCATGTGGTCATGTCTATACAATGAAATGTTTTGGACGCCATTGACTTTCATTGTATGGAGTTAAAAACAGCTCAAAAGATCTTCTTTTGTGTTCATGCAGGCTTGAATGGGAATTTTTGGGTGAACTATCAACTTAATTTCGACATACTAATATATTATTAAAATCAGAAAGTGTAGCTATATTATTTAATGGTCCTGAGCATAAACAACAAACCAACATTAACAAAAGTTAATATATAATGTAAGAAATATATTTCTGATTGTTAGTTAATGCATTAAGTTATGTTTACTAATGGGACCTTATTGTAAAGTGTTACTGGATAAGTAAATTGAATTATCAGTTTAACGAAGTTTAAGACATGGATTAGGGATTTTTCAAATCCATAACTATAAATATGATTATTTAATAATAGTGATGTTAGCCTTAGCAAACACCATTAACAATACATAATTAACTAAATGGAATTTAAAACGAGTTAATAAATTCTCACAATAAGATTGTCTTTTTTAAGGAGTCAGACTTTTTTACATTCTTTGCTGTTTCCTTTACCAAAATATTCTTTTTTTCTTGCCCTTAAACCGTGCAATAACAAATTATGAAAATGTTCATACTGTTTCCAATATTCTGCCATCGGAACCTATTCATATACCTATTTGGCCAAACCTATTATAATTGAACTGATTTGGCAGCAAATTTTATGTGAAGTTTGGGCAGAGTTGGCAGGCATTGATGGACTTTGACCTGCCTGTGACTTTGTGTGCAAAACAGCTATTTGGTTTTTCCTTTAATGGCCAAGTCAGTGGGCACAGACTGTTGGAAGTGTTAGCATAACAGCCCGAATAAAAATAGCACGTGTAGAACAACCACATTCCAATGTTTTGACTTTCGCCCTGTAAGTGGAATTGCGGTTATGCAGGCATGATGGTCAGGAGATAAAGTGATAAAGAAATACCGATAAAGAAACCGGATATGAATGTGCAGACATGAAAACATCAGGGATTTTTGTTTTCCATTTCATGCCAGCATAACATAATCAGTCAGGTTCTCATGGTTGCACTCATATCCTTCCTGATTGGTGGAAAGTAGAAAATTTGGATTCTGATTGATGATGTTTGAACCAGTAATCAGTTGCTTAATTCAAATCACTCAATGGCCTTTTACCTTTGATTAACATTGTGGTTCATTAATACTCTTAGTTTTTAGTTGTTTTGATAGTGTTTGCATACTTCTAGATTCATAAAAAACTGCCCAGGTGTCACCAGACCTTCATGCACTGTAAGTGTTTCTGACTAATACTAAATGTAATATTTTTTCAAAAGTTTAATCAAAAACAGAAACATGACTATTTTGTTTCAAAGATGTGAACTGGAAACATAGCTAACATAATGAAATCATGTGACAACAATGTAGCATACTGCCGTTTGAAACGGTTTAAGTTAGTTATAATGTTAGCAGAATGTGAATAAAATTGTTAATGTGCCAAAACCTGGATTAAATCTGCATTGAAGGCCAGAAAACAAGCACATAATTTCCATATCTTGTATAATTTTGCAAACAGCAATTCTGGGGCTCAGATCTCTTTTCCTGTTTAGCTGCTTTGGATGCACTGCAAAAAAAATGTAGGTACTTATGAGTTTGTAATTAGTCTCTTTTTACTTGAGTTTTCTAATTTTAGTTTTTTATTCTTATTATTTTTTAACACTGTTTACATTAAATAATCTGCTAGTGCAAAGCACACTGGCCTTAAAGATCAATTCTCTTATAGGTATTCTGAATATTGTAACTGGAAAATTAGGCAAAATTAGTTGAGTTTTTCCAACTAATTCCAGAGTTTGAGATTTGTTTTCAAAAATGTTTTTGAAAGAAGTCTCTCTTACACTTTTTTCGAATAAGGTTTCTTGTGTTAACATTAGTTAACTACATTGTTAACATGAAATAACAATGCATAATACTTCTACATCATTTATTAATCTTAGTGAATGTTAATCTTAACATTTACTAATACATTAAGATCAAAAGTTTTTATCTGTTAACATTAGTAAATGCAATGTGAACTAACACAATGAACATAAACATTTTTATTATCTAACATTAACAAAGGTTACATGCTGTAAGAATGCATTGCTCATTGTTAGTTCATATTAGTTAATGCATTAACTAATGTTAACACATGAGACCTCATTACCAAAGTCTTTTATGCTACATCAGAATTATATTATTGTGAATTACAAAAAAAAAAAAATCTTTGTAATATATTTAAAAAATACAATATAAACAATATAATAATTTAACAATATACATGTCTTTTACTGTTACTTTTGATCAATTTAATGCATCCTTCCACAGATTTCTCTTTGGAAACCACACCACAGTAGACAGCAGTTTTAATGGCTAACATGGCCTGTATCCTACCTTGCCATTCATGCAGAAGCAAAGTGTCTTTGATTAGAATCTTTAGAGGCAATTAAGAAGTGAAGAGGCTGTTCAGACTAGCATAGATTCTTTAAGAGTCATGCTCTTCATCCCCTGATGCATCTCGCTGAGTTCAGGCACTAGGCCGGTAGACTGACCCACTGATTGGTCACAGAGGAATGTCTGGAATGCGTGTTCTTCTCTGATCGCCGCAGGGCAATATATTGGCTTGGGAATCTTAAGTCAACTCCCATACATCCTGAGCTATCTTTAAACGTCTTGGAATTTCGCCCCCCTCTATGTGTCCTCGGAGCTGTTTGCAATTCTGAGGCTTTTGCTCCTGGTAGGGTTCAGTATCCATATGTGGACTCTGTGCAATAAATGATTGTTTGCATCTTTGATGTCAAGCACCAAGAATGTCGGCCGGCTGTTGTCTTTGGGCGATACGGATCTGAAATATCCATTAGGCATGGCATGGATCGGAACACACCAATGAAATGTTTGTGAATCCAAAGACCGCTGAAGAAAACAAAAAAGGGAAAAGAAGGGTGTAGTATGAAAGAGTTTGAGCAGGGGCATTGAGTGAGTTTTTCCTTTCATGGTTACTTGTTTTGGCAGTATTAGTCTTCCTCTGTGTTATGAGAGAATGAGACCTGTGCTGGTGACCAGACCAAACTATTTTTGACTTTATATTACATTCTTTCTTACATTGCAGAGTCGGAATGCACCTTCCTTATGAGACGTGAATGAATGTTCATTCTTGCATGCCACTGTTCTACTCTATTATGAATCTCTTGTTAAACAGGAGGAGATTGTTATCATCTAATGCCGTTGTTGAGTGAAAATAATCTGTCTTAAATTCAATCCAAGTTCCTGATGTAGATGTTAGGGAGAAAATAGGTCTGGTTCAGTGAGTCTAACATGAGTACACTGGCAAATTCAACAAGATTTGATTAGATGGATGTTATCCAGAATGTTTTTGTTCAAAATCTAGATGATCCACTAACCCTCTTTTAGGCTACAGAGATTTAGCCAAGGAAACTTGTGAAATGCATGTGCTCAAGTTTGCAGCAGCGTCCGCAATCTATAATTTGAGGTTGTTCTAATTTGATGCTCAATATATTCCTCACAGCTCAGAGATCATTTAGACTTATGGCATGTTAGAACAATCATTTTTGACACACACAGTGCCAGCTAATTTCACTGCAGGCTGTATATGTCTGTGTAGATCTGGCCTGCTTTCTTCAGGCTAGTAGGTTCTTCTTCAGCCAGTGTGGTGTTTTACTCATCAATCTGTCATCCGTTTAATATGAGATGTCTTCATCAAATGGAATGTACTGTATGCGGAGTAGTTCACCAATTAGATCCAAACAAAGGCTTTGAGTCTTGAGCAATTTCTGAATATTTATGAATCCCACAATCATACTTAAATTAAAACTCTCAAGAAATTAATGGGTGAAACATTTTGAAAAATGAAAAACGTTTTTTCTTCTATATTCTTTCTATATTTATTTTTGCATATGAAATAGCCACTTTATATTAGGTATGTATATTATCACATACAATATGAGATTTAATTATTCAGACAGAAAATGTATTAAATTAGACTTTTTAAAATGATGGATGCATCCATAATTGGACTTTATGAAATGTATACTATGTTGTCTGAACAGCTTAAACATAATACTAAAAACTTTAATAAAAGTTAGTTATCTCAGGATTATAATGTATGGTTTGAAAATGCATGTAGATTTTGAAGTTTACAATGACAGTGTTACAGTGACATTAAACAATGTATTAAATTATTAGTGTTTTTAAAGATTAACTGTTAAATTAAAGATAATGTAAAACATACATTTACAAATGAGCATCCACATGGTTATATAAAAGACGGCTATATAAAAGATGGAATTGATTAATTTATATAACAAAAGAGGGAAACATACTTGAGACAATACTGAATATGGGCATGTTGCCGTCATCCATATATTTTACATATTTAAGATCAGTTAAACTCTTCTTTCCTTTCACCATTGAAAACATCTACAGAATGCTAACTGTCTTCCAGGAGGAATAAAGAATGGGAAGAACTTGAGGAAAAATATTTGGAGGGCTTTGATACTGGTGTGAAAGCGTACAGAGGGAGAGGGGATTATGGGATAGGAGAGAGGATGGAAGCCCTTGATCGTTCATCTCACCTAAGAGGACGCGGCTCATGAGGTTTCGGATGAAGGCTGGGTGTTGGTAAATGTCAGGTGTCTGGGCTGATC
Source organism: Chrosomus eos (assembly GCA_036326025.1). Taxonomy (NCBI): domain Eukaryota; kingdom Metazoa; phylum Chordata; class Actinopteri; order Cypriniformes; family Leuciscidae; genus Chrosomus; species Chrosomus eos. The sequence goes on along the minus strand of CM070822.1, from coordinate 12,599,392 downwards.
TGAGAACAGTTTCACCACATTTGTCGTTCTCATGGTTCAGGTTTGTATTAGAATAGTAAGCTGATCCTAATTCAGCAATAATGGACATCTATCTTTGATCTTGTTGCAGTGATTCAAGGCAGCTCCTTGAGAACAAAAGGGGGTTGTTTTCAATCAAGACCAGATGGGTTGAGCACTCTCTGGAATGAGAGAAAAAGCTTTTTTTTTCCTTCAGGAAAGAGAGAGCTATCCCGTTACGTCCTATTTGGATTTAGACGTTCTGTTTGGTTGGACCACACACACAAACCTAAACATCAACATATTTTCACAAAAAGGCAAGAAAAGGGCAAGGAGTGAATCTCTGCTGTTCTTGGCCTTTGTTTTGTAGGATTCTGTGCTGTCAGTAGCTTGGTTTCCATGCGGTCAGGATTCAAAATGAGGCTTTGACATCAGCTGTCCGACTGGAAGCGCTCTCACCTTTTTTGTCTGTTCATTCTCCCATTCCCCCACCATCACTTTCCTTTTTTTCCCTCTGTGTCTTTGTAGTGGTTGCTGCTCAAAAGGCCAGACATTCCTAAGAGACAAGTAGCCTAGACTTCCAGAGCAGCTCATGCATTAATGCAAACTGTGGGCAAACGCTGAGCTAAAATTAGTTGAGATTTATGGGATGTGTGTTTGTATGTAGAGGAGGTGCCGACACAGAAGATTTTTCACAGATTCTTGCACAAACCCGCAAACATAAACACACACACACCTACTTAGTCACAGTCGGGAGGCATTAGGTCGTAAATGATGAGTTTCACACCATGCAACAGGGCGAGTGTCCACTAAAACAATCACACATACACACCAACTGTTCCCTGACTGTTGTTGATTATTTTTCCAGCCATATGAAGAGACAGGTTTTTTTTTTTTTTTTGCAAAGCCTGGCCCATGCAAACATAGTCTTTTGCTTGCTTTTCCACACTTAAATCCATCTTAACCTTTTTGGGTTGTTTAGGAAGTGAGTGACTTTTCCCGTTTTAACTTTTACAGCAGTTCCATCAAACAATGCATATTTTCTTATGTCTTATGCTGTAGTATTTATACTCCAGTGTTTTCCCATGTTCTTGGTCCTTCGTGGCTGTTTGTTTTGGTGTGCTCTTTCTGTTCCCTGGTTCTCTGATCTTTATGTTGGATATATTGGTATGTTTATTCTGTCAATAAAACTCACTGCATATGGATCCAGATTTCTCTCGTTTTTGAGTTCACTCAGCATTACAGATCAAAAGTGACAAAAAATACTTTTATATTGTTACTGAAAATGTCTCTGTTCTTTTGAACTGTTGGTTAATCAAAGATAAAAAAAAAGATAAAAAAGGAAAAAAGAAAAAAAAAGAGTTCAATATTGCTTTTTTCCTGCATTTCTGATTAAAAAATGGTGAGCATAATAGATTTATTTGAAAAACATCTTACCTCAAATTTTGAACGGCAATGTATATATAAAAATAAATGTCTGTGTAGCTGGATTTTATTTAAAATTATGTCTATTGTAGTGCATAGTAAATGTTGGCGTTAGTTATTCATGCAAAAATTATTTTTTAATGCATGTACGTGAGGGATTTAGCTGTTTTGGAAAAGGTCACGTGAGAAGTAAATGCATTACTTTGAGGAATGTGTCCTTGTGTTGCACTGTGATTATACGGACTGAGGAACAAACAACAAAAAATGTATGTGGCCTGACACAACAAGGTCAGCACACCAGTCTCAACAGTGAGTGTGTATATGTGTAATATATTATATATATATATATATATATATACACACACACACACGCATACTTTTTATTTATTTTTTTATGACACTGATCCTGGAACAGCTGGTTAATTGGGTGAGAGGCTCTAAACTTTTATGAGCACTTTGTGTTCTACATTTAATGGAGTGAGTAGAGATGCGCAACACACACACACACACACACACACACACACACACACACACACACACACACACACCACACACACACACACACACACACACACACACACACACACACGGTATTTATATCGAGACATTTATTAAAAGAAGTGACTGTTTTGCACTGAGCACAAACAGCACAGTAAGGCTTAATACACCACCTAACTGTGCGCATAACAAACCATACAGACAATCTTCTTTTTCAAAAACAATGTTACAAATTATTTATACTGAGAATAACTTTAACATTTTTAGGACAATCTTATGTCAATGAAGGCACAAATCAAGACAATCGTAAGTCAAAGTTGAAAAAAAAGGTACAGAATAACAAATAGCCATGACAATGTACATAATACAAGACGCATTAAATAACACAATTTAAATATGTAGTATATCCAGTCAAGTTTTCTAAATGGCCTATAACAGATATCCTATTGGATAAAATTATTTTTCCAGTTCATTTTATATATGTAAATGGTTACACTGTACTTCATGTAAAACTGCCACATTGATGCTTAGGTTGAAAGAAATGCCTTGCATATCTTAACACAGATTTTAATATTAAGCACATACTTTAGTTTAAAGCTGTTGTTCATACTTAACCTACAGTAAAATGCCTCATGAAACAAATATTTAGAAATTAAGCCTGCATGAGCAAGTCTAGAATTTAAACTACCAGTAACAACCAAAAAAAACAGAAAATACAGGGAAAAGAATGGTATATCTTCAGTATATCTTGGCATGCCATTGAATGTTGAACAAAAAAACACATGAACAATATACTACTTCCTGAAGATTTTACAGTTAGAAAAGCAACCTTTTGATTACCATTTTTTTAAAAGAACCCTTTTCATTCTTAATCTTTGTTTTCATAATCTACTGCCTTCATATGTCTTTTAACACTCCGCCTCATGAAAAGAACAGTTTGACATCTCTTTTCCTGTCTTAAATGGCATGTGTTGTTGAAATGCAGGTCATTTCTGGACCACAACTACACCATAGGTCAAAACTTGTCCTTCCACACTTTCATGCTTCAGGGAGCTCATATAATTGCCCATGTGCACTAGCATTGTGTGTGTGTGTGTGTGTGTGTGTGCACGCTTGTTACAGAGAATGAGAATGTATGGTATCATAACACTGATACAACCTTTGCCCTTTCGTGTGCTTTGTGTTCCACTAGTTGCTCTCTAACTGATCTCAGAGATATGTCAACATTTGCAATGCTCTGTCTCTGTCACAATAAGTTAAAATTAAGCTCTGGGCTCAGGATTTTCTCTCAGTGTGTTTTTGGTACCCTCTAACTTCTCTTACAAATGATAATGGCCTCAAATTATAATATTATGGTACTTTTGATATGCTAGTAATGAAATTATCATCATACTCAAATAAATGTATTTGTATTTATTTAGTAATTTTTTGAGTTTTTCAAGAATACCATGGTAGTACCATGGTCAATGTAAAAAAAAAAAAAAAAACATGTTAGTACCGTAGTACCTTTTGTAAATGTTGTCAAAACAGTATGTTCTTATTTCAGTTGCACTTAGTTTTACAGTACATGTACTTAGTGTACTAAGAAAGTACTAATATAAGGTAATTACATGGGTTAAGGGTAGGTTCAGGGTTAGTACCTAATTATTACCCAGTTATTGTAATTACTATAATAAGTACATAGTATGTGCATGGGAAACAGGACTGTAAAATATAATGTACTGTGCTACTATTTTGTATATTAAACTTAAATCCTTCCAAATTCTTTGTCTTAGCTTCTCAAGTCTTAACATTACTGATGGACTGTTGTGCATTTACTTCACTGAAAACGCTGGTATTATACAATGAGAATTTATTATACAGATTTTCAAATGGCCTTTATCTAACACTTTTCATAAATCATAACCTGTATCGATGAATACACTCTCCCAAGGACTATGAAATGGCCTTGGCATTTTCAAATGGCCAAAACATGAATGACAGATAAATAATTTAAATAACACGGTCCCAGCTCTCATGTACATAACATGCTGCAGAACAGCCGCTTTAAAGTGCTTCCGTTGTTCCCCCTCAACTGTCGAGTTTAAAACGAGAATATCATGAGAAATGCTCATCAACACGAGTTGGTGAATGGAGATTTGAAATGTCCCACTTCTTGACCTGTAAACATTTACATAGTAGCGCTGTGAAGAGAAGGACAAGCTGGGAATCATTCACTCTTCCAGTCTCTCCGTATATTCAGCCTTTTTGTCCAAGTCTAGCTCAGCTGGCTGCTGATGTCCAGGGCTTTCTGGTACACCTGGGTAACATCATCCAGATCGGCCAGCAAGGAGAAGCTGCCGTTGTCTCCAGGGGATCCGGGAGGGCTTCGGGCACCCTTTCCGCTGGGAAGGGGCGCAACGGTCTGAAGGCCCCTGTATCCAGCCATCTGCAGCAAGTCTTCGGCAGACAGTGAGCCCCGGATGTTGGGTTTGGGAGAGGAGGGAGGCCAGTCCAAGCCCATGCTGGAGAGACCCGTCTCCTCGTACACAATGCTAGAGGGTCTGCTTTGGCTCCGTGAGAGGGTTGAGTCAACCGGGACCTCCCCATGGACTCCCACAGCACTGTGTGTGGAATATTTCCCATTACGCTTCAGTATTCCTTTCCTCCCGACAGACCGTTTGGTGGGTGAGCTGTTAGGAGGCTGCACAGTAGCGTCCCCTAACAGTTCGGAGGACTCGCTGCGCTCTGGTGAGGAGTAATAACCGGACTCGCGCTGCTGATTGTTTTTCAGTATGCCTTTCTTAGGTAACATGGACACCATTTTGGCTGGCGAGCCACCCAGAGTGTCCTCTCTCTCCGGACTCGAACCGGACTCAACATCTAGGTAGCAAATGGACCGCCTGAGCTCTAGTTCACACAGACTCTGAGATCGTTGGTCTCCACTGGTCGCCCGAGTTTTCAGAATGCTCTTTGGTCTCTTGAGGCCCGGCTTCTCCTCCGCTACAGACCACATTCCAATATCGTTCTCTTTCATGGACTTTCTCAAACGCCGGGCTGGAGTCAAGGCTGTATTAGTGACATTAGTGTTACCAGGCTCTGGGCGCTGGGGTTTTCCAGGACGGACCTCGGTGCGGTTCTGCCAGTCAATGAAGCGGGCAAGCATGGGGGAGCTGTTTTCCCTTTGTGTTTGGCAGTCGCACACACTGGTCTTCCAGCCCCAGTTCACCCACCAGTGATTTGCAATGTCCTCGATTGTAGCCCTGCGCTCTGGATTAACCATCAACATCCAGCGGATCAAACCACGAGCATCTGAATGAGATGGAGAGATTTGAACGGTCAGGCTTTTAGAGTTTCGGTCAGGAAACTTTGGGTTCAGTAGGTAGATTTGGGTTCAGATTTCAAACTTTGAAATGTCTGTAGAGAAGACACATACCTGATGACTGTGGCGGTTCCCTGTACTCTCCATTGCTGATCTGGCGAATGAGTCTTTGGTGGTCTCCTCCGTCGAAGGGCATTGTTCCGTAAACAAGAGTGTAGAGTAATACGCCCAGCGCCCAACTGTCAACCTGTCAAAACAACACCACATTGGTAAATTGGTCCACTGGGAGATACAGTTTTGGAAAATAGTTTATGGAACATTTCAATTAAATCGCATTTTATAACCAAATTCCGTGTTACGTTTTACAGGGTTTTTTTGTTTGTTTTTGTCTATAGACTAAATCTATTTTTCATCGTATCATATTGATTTAACTTTACTATGAATATAAACATACTATTTTAGTTTGAGTTGTGCAAAGTGAGACAAAACAACTATATATATAATAATAATAATAATAATGTAACTTCTCTTTCTAGTCATATTTTTGTCAACATTGTTAAATGATCATCATTAAACACAATTTTTTTTTATATATATTTAATGGCTTCACAGACTGGTTGACCTTTTGTACTAGTTGAACACATGCCAGTGAAGACTCGTCATCATTTAGCAATAGATTAAAAGGTTCTGGAATTTTATTTTCCTGTCTGGGCCATTAAGTTAACTCCACCTATATTTATGAACATTTAATCAAGCTGTCATTGTACACCTAAAATGTATGAGAACAATAGGTAATCTCATATATCTTTGCAGTAACTGCCATCATAATTCCTGCTCGTTATTTAATAATTTCTCGTGCCTGACCTCGTCTGATCCCTTCTGCACCTCTGCTGATTAGCCAGGGGTGCAGGCCAGGAATGAGGAGGTATCGAGGGAAACAATGGCTGATTACAGTGCAGGAAGCGTCCACTCCCCTAACTCCAGACCTATCTGACCCTGAGTAGATGTGAGGAGCTCTGTGTGTGTTGGCCCTGATCCACTGATCTCTGACCAGCGAGAAGAATGATGCCTTTCCCATGGTCTGGAGTTATGTAAGGATGATTGAGGGACCAGGGGGGATCACTGTATGATTGAATGTCCAGAGGCTTTTAGAGTTGTGCATGTGTCATCATCATACAATAAAACCGGAAATAGTATGGGAATTGTGATATATTTCCTGTGTTCCAGACAGGCTTAGTGTTTAGGAATCGTGAAAGGGGTGTAAAATGCTTGATATCCTGAAAATAGCTTTGAGATTAGTTGTCATTCTTTTTGGCAGTCTTTGTTTCTCATTGGATTATAGAGGATGTTTGGTACGCTGACTGACTTGGCGTGTGGAATGATTCCTGTGTGGGGAGTGACTAAGTTTGGAGTGTGTTGGGATTTGGAATGAGGGGTGGGTGTGCTTTCAAACACTTTCTCTTTCTCTTTGTTATCTGTGTTTTGTTCTCTCTTATCTTTTCAGACAGGAAGTATGTGATTGTGTTTCCTAGCCTACATTTTTTAAAGGTGAAAAATGAATACCTCTTAAATGGCACTACAGAGTTGCATAACTGGAGAGTTTTAGTTCATAATGTACCTCTGGACCTTTATATGGTCGCCCGTTCACAATCTCAGGGGAGGCATACAGCGGGCTGCCGCAGAACGTTTGAAGAAGCTTGTCCTTGTGGTAAAGGTTGGACAAACCAAAATCTGCAATCTGGAAGGCAAGACAGAATCAGAACAGGCTCATATTGTGAGTAATAAATCACTGGAAGAAAATTATAACATACCTTAATGTTACCGTTTTCATCCAGGAGAATGTTTTCCAGCTTGAGATCTCGGTGCACTACTCCACTCTGTAAGACATCATCAAAATAATTGATTTTCGATCAACGTTTTGTCATATTTGATGACCTACAATAAGTTAATGGCCCTAATTTACAATTACAGTGATTTTTATCATAACCCGAATGTCAAATAGCCGGATCTTTGAATCACCTCCCCCATTTTCGTGATGACCTCCTGGCTCTCCCTGATCTGAAGGGCTGAGCTGGAATCCCCCAGCTGAGTTGATGACATCATCAGCCCAGCTGTAAAGGAACAAAGGCCAAACCCACTCTAAATTCCCCCAGGACGCTTCACTTTCCAGCTGACACGGCCCTAGGTACCGGCTAACCATTTGTGCTGATCTAGGAACAGCATCTTCTGCTTTAATCCTACCTTTAAACTCTGTAAAACTAGAAAAATATGCACTAAAATGTGAAATAAAAGAAAAAAACAATGAAGAAATATGGGCTGGATCAGTGTGAAAGGTCAATTTAAATGATCAAGCTTGGAAAGTGGGAAAATATGAGATGAGGAGGGGCTTGGCACCAGGACAGAAGAGCACAGCTGCTCTCTGGCTTCACCTTTCCTATCGAGACATTCTTGGAAGTTGAGTTTATCCCTCACATATCATGACAAGTCCTCCTTCATAGAGTAAATCATTTTATTTACTCTATAGAGAGCTCATGTGTGAATCATGTCGATTGCATGTGAACATTGCACAAATGTCAGTTGTTTAGTTTGAGAGGCTTCATATAAGGTATGAGACGCTGTGCTATAGGAAGTGTAGTTATGGCACTGCATGTTGTACTTAGCGGTTAAAGGCATGACAATCAGTAGAGCCTATTTACAATATCCTTGCTGGGAAAAAAAACACTTAAAACCAGCTTAAGCTAGTTAAATCGGGTCTCCCAGCCTGCCCAAGCTGGTCTTCAGTTGGTCTAGCTAGTGTGGCCAAGCTGACGTTTGGGTGACCAGCCTGACCAGCTGAATAGTACAACATTCCTTTTAAAACCAGCCAAAAGACTAGCTTGAACAGGTTGGAAGAACAAACAGCTTAAGCTTAAGTATTTTGTTTTATTAAGCAGGGAAAGCATGACCTCAAACTTTATTGATTTAGTAAAAAATATTTTACATTAATTAAAGTGTTAAGCACACATTTTTGATAATTTCATTTTGTGATCAAGTTCATTCAATATAATCCTACAACTAGAATTTTGCATCTAATTAATTAGTATCCAGGGCTGAAACTGCTGTTTTATAATTTCAGACAATACAGAAACACTTCATCAATGTCATCATTGAAAAATCATATGTGCAATTTAGTTTGCTCTCTTGGACTGAGATTATTAGATAGGGTGTAAAAATCTACATTTATCTAAACATTTAAAGGCTTGAAATACACGAGAAGATTAAATGTCTATCATTTACTCACCCTTGTGTCCTTCCAAAACTGTATCACTATTTTAATTTTTAATAATTTCATTTTATGGAAGAAAGAACGTCATACAGAAGAAAATGCGGGTCACGTGTAAATGTACCGTTTCATTTTTCTCACCACCACACGGATATGATGTTTGTGGGCTCTGTCCTCACCTTGTGGCAGTAATGTACAGCAGAGACGATCTGTCTGAAGAAGTGTCTCGTCTCCCTTTCACCGAGCTTTCGGCGCTCACTGATGTATTCGTACAGCTCGCCCTTACTGGCATATTCCATCACGATCACAATCTTATCCTTATTCTCGAAAACTGAATAGACAGAAGCAAACACGACAGCACTTTATTAGACTACACAACACCAATGAATTATGCATGTTAAAGCATTATGCGCATGGAAATGAAAATAGCATATTTCCATTAAGTCCGACTTACTAAAGCGCTAAAGCGCTCGCTCTATCATTGACATTAACTGTTTGGCTCAAGTTTTCGTTGGGCCGCTGCCAGTACTGTATGTAGGAGTCAAAAATGCCAGCGAGTCTGGCTTTAGTCAGGGTCATGGCGATTAGGAGCTGTCTTTGCAAGCGGTACCACAACTGTTAACAGGTGTTAAGTGCAGACAGGAAGTGAGATTTGGTGTGCGTGAGCTGGGATGGTGGCGTAAACATTCCCGTTCCAAGAAAAGGTACGTGTTTTGCACAACATGGTATTCTTAGTAGCAGCTCTTAATTAATAGCTATCATTTAAGCCAATCAGAGAAGTGTTTCTCTTGAGAACCTGATGGAAAAAATGGGACCTCAGCAAATCTTTGTTTTTATTTTGAAAGGGAGTGAAGCGGTTCCTCCATTGAGATCCTCTTCCACCTTCTGCTGATACAGCGAGAGAATCTCCATAGTGACCCTTCATTGTTTAGTGCCCAGAGGCTGGTCGTCACAGTGATGGTCAGTGGACCGGATAGACGATGAAGAATCCTGCTGATCAAGTGGGTTTCCTTCAGCTCTCTTGGTGCCACTTTCAACAACAAACAACAGTGTATGTGGATACCTTTTAACTGTCTAGGTCAGGACTAACCGAGGTTGTTAGAATAACCTCTTCGAAAACAAGTTAAGTTCACGTTCAAGACACTGAACTCAATCCCAGGCCAGCGCTGAGTAATTACCTCTCTCAGCTAATCCGTATTAGACACAGAAGACTGAGCGTGCTCCGTTTTGGCACCGGCTCTCAGACCGATCCAGGGTCAGTAATAATGACCCCTGGCTGAGAGCGTGGCATGAGTCCACAGCCGTGGCGTCTCCCTCTGTCAGCGTGGAGATAAAGCAGCTTTGTCAAGTCTTTGTTTTGAGTATCCCTCTCAAGGAGTGCTGCGCTTGGGGCCTGATTTGATGGGTTTTTTGATTTATGTTCTGAGAGGCACAGCTACATGCGTGGGACATTTTTAAACATGCTGATTGCTGCAGGACTGCAATGGCCTCAATGCATCCGCTTCATCTCCATTAGAGAGGCTACACCCCCAACAATGTTGTTGCCTGATCAACACCCTTGGGCTTAGGAGGGTGCCGTCAGATTGCATAAATAAAACATGAGGGTAACAGATCTAGAGATGATTGGCAGTTGAGAAAAACCGCACGTTTTGCAGCAAAGGGTGTGGAGTTTTTACCCGCTGAGAGTCAAAGTGAAGGGATTTTAAGACTTTTGATCCATTCAGACAACTTGGATCCCAAACTGTGCTCTGTTTTCTGAATACGTATACGGTATGTTGTCTCAGTTAGATTTAAACCTGCTTTATCTGAGTGTGTTAAGACTATGAAAGACTAGGCCTACCTTCGTATATAGAGATGATGTGTGGATGGCGGAGAGAAGACATGATTTCGATCTCTCTGCGGATGTGCACCATGTCTTGTTCATCTTTAATCTTCTCCTTACGGATGGATTTTATCGCCACCTGAAAACCAACACACATTATTAAAATCAACAATATGAAAAAAAATTTTTAGCACGCTTGCATTTAGTGCAAAGTAATATTAATGATTCTTTCGATTGGAGTCAACAGAAAATATTGATAGATTCCTGGTTTAGTAGCTCAGCTTCTCAGTTGTATTGATGAAGACATGGGTCAATGATTTTTGTGTTGCAGTGACATCCTGGCCCGGGGGTCATAGATCATAGAAATAGAAGAACCTACTCTCTTTTATGATTCACAGGGAAAGTATTTCCTGCCTTAGTCAGTCAGTTGACCCACATATTAACTGAACAAACCAGTTTAGTTGTAGTAGTAGGCTAGTATATGGTGGGTTTGAACATGGACATTTTTCACAATGAACAAATGGACTAGGCTTCTTTTATTTGGTCAAAAATACAGTGAAACCGTTATGGTGTGAAATATTATTATAATTTAAAATGACATTTTAATTAAAATATAAATTATTCCTGGAATGGCAAAAGTGAATGTTTAGTCTTTAATGTCCCACGATCCTTCAGAAATCAATCTAATATGCTGATATGATGCTCAACAAATATTTCTTATTTATTATCAAAAAGGTTGTGCTGCTTAAGATTTTTGTGGACTCTGTAATATTTCAGAATTCAATATAAATGGCCAAAGAACAGCATGTATTCGAAATAGAATTTTTTTGTAACATCATAAATGTCCTACATATTTTATGCCTTGCTAAATAAAATATGAATTTCTTTCTGGAAAAAACAACTTTTGAACAGCAGTTCAAGAAAAAAATACATACTGTAAATCATATAAATTTTAAACATTTTTGATTCCTTAGAAAGCATTGCGCACTCCTGTTTCATTACTGTTTTTCTTTGCAAGTACTAAGGAGATGTTAAGATTACGGGTCTAGATCTGCTGTGAGCAGCTCTAACCTTGAGCAAAAATGGGTTTCTGTGAAGGTGAATGGCTTTTTCGGGAGAAGTCGCACCACAGGAGTTATTTTTAAATGTCCCATTTAGAAGCTCCCAAACAGGCTCTATCACAGAGATGTGTCTGCACTCAAAAGCCTGCTTTCAAAGAACCTCTTTTCTGTTATCAAACATTTTTATTGAATTAGCTGGTAAAGTAATTGAATTTACTCACTATCTAAAGTCGTATATAAATATGTGTGTGTGCTTAAGGATGCTGAGAAGATGTCTGCCTTACTAAATCTGAGTGGTCATGAGGAGGTATTAAAGTTGCAGGAAGTTTGCAGCCTGTTCCTCCACTGACTCATAAAACACTTTGTGGGGAAGTGGTGCTGACAGAGCTGACTTCCTGTCCACCCAGTGTTGTTCACGGCACCGATAAACTGCCACCCCAATCCTTTTAGGGACAAAAGGAAAACGTCTGAGCAGGGTGTGCATGCGATTGTGTTCTTGCCTAATGATGTCTGCAATGCATGCATTGCATGTTATCAGTGACTTATGTAACACTCATACTTGGATATGATCTGTCTGGTTTCAGTCTGGTGTTTGTCACTAGAATGGTGAATGGTTTTAAAGAGACTAAGATAGAGCCAGAAATAGTGTGCGCGTGTGTGTGTGCCCAATGTGGGTTAAGAGCCACTTTAGGACATTATAAAGTGATGTAATGTCTTCTCCTCTCAAACTTAAAAACAATTACAGTGAAAGCATAAACTCATTAAAATTGCATGGCAGCAGATGGGTGTGCAGGTGATTCTTTGACCGTGCTGAAGGAAGCGCACATGGTTGAATGCTATTGTTTCCCTGCCTGTGGCTACAGATCATTAGGCTAACCTGTGTTTGATGCCTATGCCAGCTGGCTGTAGTCTTTGCTCTTCTCTAACCCCTGGCTATAACTGAAGCCTTCTCATTGTCTCTCAGACATAGACCAGGCCATTGTCGAAGCCTCACACAACAGTTGTGTTGTTTTACCTGTCCGCCGTTTAAGGGGAAAAGGGAGCACCTTTACTCACCGGAGCACTCGTGCGGAGCAATGCGTCATAGAGAATTGAATACAATGAATGAGCAAAAAAAAAAAAAGCTTGTCGTCACATTTGTTGCTTCTTTCCACCTTCCGCTTCCATCTTTCTTTCCAAACATACACTGTCAGTTTCCTTTCAATAAAAACACTCATATTTTTAGAATGTGTGTATCCTTTAAATCGTCCAGAAATGTTAAGTACCTCATAGACTAACCTATTGTTTTTTTCTTTGTGACTGTCGATTCAAAAGGGTTGTGCTGCTTACAATTTTTGTATTTGTGTATATGTATATATATATATTTTTTTTCCCGTAAATGTATTTACTGTCATTTAACTCATGTTTGCTAAAAAGTATTAATTTCTTATTAATTTATAAGAAATTAATTATTAAGGGGGGGTTATTAAGGGGGGTTTATGTATGTAAAAGATACATACTGTGAATCATATGAATAATTTTTTATTCCTTTAGAAAGCATTGACATACTCCTATTTCAGTACTATTTTTCTTTGTAAATTCTAAAGAGAGATGTTTATAATATTATACTAGGCATATTATATTATATTTTATATTATATTAAACTTGTATTGAACATGTGCTAAGATACAATTATATAAAGAAGCACATGCAAAGGGTAAGAATACTTATTCAGGTTTAATTCAGCCTACAATGATATAAAAACTTCCTTTTGCGTGAGTCATGCATTCTTAAGACTCAACAATCAGTCCATTCAGACAATGAGTGTGGACTGCGACTTCAGAATTTGTCAGCTCTGCTAAATGTGTTTGAGTTTATGCTACTTTATCATTACCCTGCAGTCTAAAATGTCCACCTGTCTTTTTTCGCCCTTAAACAACAAAGCAAATCACTGAAGCTCACTCATGTTTTGGCAGAGAAAGCTTTTTTAAACGCATATGCTGGAACATTATTTGCTGCTGCCAGAATCATCAGCACACAAACACTTGAGTTTATCTGCACCCTTCAGATTTAGCATTGGCCATCGACACAGAAAACACAACCCGCTGTGTTGGACTCCGCAGAACCACACCATCTATGTGTCCATCTAGGCGGCGTTAATTCTGGCTGCTCCTAAGTGGTTGCTTTATTAGGTTACCATGTCCCGGACGTGACTCTGAGAACATCCTCTGCACAAGCAGCTGTTGACATCAGGCCACATTTCTCTCGCCCACAGATCTGACCAATAGGTCCATATCTGCCCTACTCAAGATGCAGATCTGTCTCAGGATTAATGTGCTGACCTAGTTCCAAAGTAGAAGTGTTTTATCCTATGCTTTACAGATGTTATGCATTTCTTAGCGAAGTCCAGAGTGATACGTAAAGGAGCTTAGGTTACTTGCGACATAAACATACTTCTCGTGCTTTGAAACCTTTGACCTGGTCAACTCATATGACCTAAATGATCTGACCCCGGTTACTGATGGACGGAAGACAGCACTTGTCCGGTGAAATTGCGCATGTAATGATGGCCATTAGGCAAACAATTCAAAGGAATGTTTAATTAAGTCAACTGATATAGAGTGAAACCCACACAATTTCTCCCATAAGAAAGAAAAAATGTGATCTGTTCTACAACGAGTTTAAACAGTTCTTGTTAAAGAGTTAAGAGTTAAACAACTCTTGTTCTTGCTTCTCCATGATGGGAAATTCTTGAATGTCTGTTTATCTCAAAGAATTTGAATAGAAACATCTGAAACAGTTGATACCCTATTGAGAACTGCACTGGGTTTCTTGAGCTATTGAGTAATTTTTCAGGCTTTTATATGCATGATTGTCAACTCACCGCTCGTCCAGTGTGCCTCTCTATGGCTTTTTTCACTTTTCCATATGTACCTCTCCCGAGGGTCTCGAGCAGCTCGTAGCGGTGCTTCAGGTTGTGTTTGTGGTGATGTTTCTTCACGCTGGACCCTCTCCGTAAACCGAGAGAAGCTGGCACCTCTCCTCCCGGATAGTCCACCGGTAGAAGCTCACTTTCATTCGCTCCGTTACTCCCTAACTGGGACGATTCCGTCTCCATGGTTTCCTCAGCGATGTGTCCAGATGCTCGATAAATCTTAAGATCGCCGCTGTAGAAAGTCGCAAATATCCCGAACCCAGTGTCCAGTCGTTATTTAAGCAGATGAATGGGGTCAGGGATGTTTGGTGGGGTCGTTTAAGGAGAGCGACCCGTCATTCATTCATAGGTGAAGTCCTCAGAGCTCTCGTGTTGGGATGCGCTCGTCTCGTCTCTGTCAGCTCAAATATGCGCAAGCGGACTCCATGCTTTCCCGTCCATCCCACTACCGGCGCGTGTATCTCCTCCCCTACTTTTTCCCTTTTCTCCAGAGTAAAGACTACAGGAATAAAGAATGCAGTCTGGATGAAGCCGGAGGCGGAGTTATGATAGCAGGTCTCTCTCTCTCTCTCTCTCTCTCTCTCTCTCTCATCTCTCTCTCTCTCTCTCTCTCTCTCTCTCTCTCTCTCTCTCTCTCTCTCTCTCTCTCTCTCTCTCTCTCTCTCTCCTAATGGAATAATGGCGTAATGGAGAACACTTAACTGTATTTTGTTAGGTTTGGTCAGTGCTTTCCTTTCATCACTCTCTCACTTATTATTCAATTTAATGTGCTTTATTGGCACGGCGAAAACATTTCCAGTCGCATAGGCTATGCCTGTGTTCTGCAGTAATTACAATTTTAATACAGATTATCTCAATTTAACAAGAAATAAAAATATGACAGAAGATGAAGATATGACTAAACTCTCATTTTGGTGTCAGAAACGCTTTATTGGCACTATTATGGCTTTTCTAATGAAGAATCTCTGGTTTGTATTTCCTTGAAATCCACTAGACATGGCATCATATCATGAATGTCTGGTTGTACTTCCCCTGTAGTCCAGTGTTTGTTTTTGTTTGTGTTGTGTTCCTAAACTTTGGTCATCCTCTCAGGACATTAAGCTGTAGCCAAATCTGGCTCAGCAGCGCCCTCTAGCAATAGCACTATATTTGTGCAGCTGTCATAAAGCCTACTGGGATCAATGGCAAATACTGCCATCATATGGAGAACATAAAGTAGCACTAAAATATTCTGAGTTCAGAAATTGTTTCTGAAATATATTTGTGCTGTGCACAGTGCTAGTAACTGATTACATGTAATCTGGATTACTTAATCAGATTAAAAAATTAAGTACTTACAATTAGATTATATTAAGTTTTAAAATAATTGACTTGAGTTACAGTTTTATTAGTTTTATGAGAACATATTCTCACAATGGCTTCCAGGTTTGTGGAATTGCACACACTGACCTGCCACTATAGTCATGTGCCAATCCATTGAAAACTGAGACCCACAAACAATTTGATTGCTGGATTTACAAAAATCCTTAACAAACTTCAACATTATAAATCTAAACGGTGACAAACACATGAATTGTTGAATTACCATTTAGTGAGTCATTTATCACGTAGTACTGTCTTTGGAAGGCTTTTGTCTTTCAAACACATTAAAATGTTCACAAATTCATGTAATTTACATCCAATGCTGGGGTTACCCAACTTTTTTGTCCGCTGAGCCTCTTTGATCTAATATATTTACTTGAAGTACCACCCAAGATATGTCAGAAATAAAATTAAGTCAATAGTAATAATAAATAATAAAATTAAGTTCACGGTTCTCTGATGTCAGTTAATTGTCACATGACATGCAGGTAAACAAGTAAAATATTTAATATTTAATATATAAGTGTTTTAAAAAAAATATTTTAAAATATTTTTTTTAAATGTAAATTATTTAATTAATAGCTTTTCACTCACAAATCCCCTGCAGTTCCGTCACAGACCTCATTCTGGGAAACCCTGGAGTAATGTAATATTTAATGCACTTCATGTTGTTGATGATAAAGAATGGAATATATTTTCTTTGTCTTTATATTTTTATATGAATATGGCACAATATTATCCTATTCAATGTGCTAAACAATTTAGGTCAAAAGTAATCAAAGTGTAATGGATTACGTTACTTACTAAATTTTTTTGTCATGTAATTTGGATGCTAAACTTATGCGTAGAATAATTGAGTTTGTTTAATTTATATATATATATATATATATATATATATATATGATACTGTAATCTGTACTCTGCCCTATTATTTAAAAACAGTAAGTGAAATAGAAGACATTTAGCAATAACTAACTTTCAAACAGTAGTATGATACAGTTGTTATCATATGACCTTACTTTATTTTAGGGCTGTCAAATGATTAATCGTGATTAATCACATCCAAAATAAAAGTCTTTGTTTACATAATATATGTGGTGCACTGTGTATAATTATTTTTATACGTAAATACACACACATCCTTGTATATATTTAAGAAATATTTTCATGTATATACTGTATATAGATTTATTTATAATTTATATTATATATAAATATAAATATTTTATATATAAACAATATCTTTTTCTTAAATATACATGCATGTGTGTGTATTTATATATATACAAAATAATTATACACAGTGCACCCACATATATTAGGTAAACAAAGACTTTTATTTTGGATGTGATTAATCACGATTAATCATTTGACAGCCCTACTTTATTTGTGTAATGACCTCATCCATCTGCAACCTAATAATAGCAAGTAGCACATTGTGTCTGTGAAGTAACTGTAGCCGATTGGCCATCTAGAAAACAAGCATTTGATATGTCTTGATGTTTGCTGATGTATGAATGATGTAAGAATGATGCATGTATTACTATATCATTTTAAATCTAAGAATAGAAAAAATACAGATCAGCAAATCTGTCTGTCTGATATCCAGAAACAGCTGGAGTGTGCGTGTGTGTGCGCGTGGGTGTGTGTGTGTGTGGGGTTTGCTGTTGTTATGAGGCCTGTGCGTGTGCATTGCGCAAAGCTCACCCGTTTCCGGATGACGGGGTGCTCAGGTCTCGCCTGTCTCTGTAACGCGGTGACTCAGGGGTCTCTGGGTCAAAGGGCAAAGCACAGTTTACTTTTAAGGGTTAGGCCACTTCCTACATGACGCTGGTATTGGACTTCATTTTGTATTGATAAAATATTTAACATCCAGCTTTATTTTGAAAACATAATTAGAACAATTTGCCAAATAAATAAAACATATACTTTACCCTCCTAAAACTGCATATATTATTTAATTGTGAGACCAAATGTTAAGCTGCTTTCTAATTGTAAACATAGTTGACATTGTTGGGTTTATATCTTGCTTCACTAATTCCACTGTGCTGTAATGTGTCTTTATACTGTTGAAATGTTTGGGGTCAGTAAGATTATTTTTGTTTGTTTTGGATCAAATGATTACTTTTATTCAGCAAGGATGCATTAAATTGATCAAAAGTGTCAGTATTGACATTTATAATGTTAAATCAAGTCAAGTAAAGTATATTTATATAGCGCTTTTCACAAAATAGATTGTATCAAAGCAGCTTCACAGTATCAATCAAATAACATAACAATGTTTGTTTCTTAGTTTCTTACAAACTGTGTTTTAAATAAATGCTGTTTCTATCAAAAGATCCTGAAAAAAAATGTATCATGGCTTTCAAAAAATGTAAAAAAAACATCTAAATAAATAAGTAAATAAATAAATAAAAAAGAAAACCGTTTTCAACATTAATAATAATGATGATCCTTAAAATAAAGCTTTGAAACCACATGAATAAATTACATTTTAAAACAGTTTTTTTAATTGTAACTATATATTTTACAATTTTAGTGTTTACTTGTTTTAAATGTTGTGTGTGTGTGTGTGTGTGTGTGTGTGTGTGTGGTGTGTGTGTGTGTGTGTGTATAACTATATATTAGTGTATAACTGTAGATAATATCCAACTGAAGACTTCAGCTTTACAGAAATAAATGAGGGAACAAAATTGTATCATGTAAAATAGAGTGATGAACCCTGGATGTAAACCACTAATCTTGGCTGAAGGAAATGACACATAAAGTAGATTCAAGAGTGTCGTAATGTACAGTACATGCCATGCCACTGGCACAAGAGAGTTACAGTACATTCAGCAACCTTGATTATTCATTTCCTATTCACCACAAGGTTTAAATCATGCAGATATGAATAATGTCATATTAGCTAATGACCCCAAAGTCTTTTAACGATCAAATCAGGACATTTCTGTATGCGAAATATACCCCAATAAATTAAATCTATATTTCCTTCTATCCATACTCACCACAGCAAGTCTTGCATACGTGCCTCATTGCTGTTGGCTATCTGACTGTCAGTCCCAGAATGCTCAGCTCTTAGGTTGATTCTGGTGGGTAACATAAGATGAGCATCAGCCATCTCATCTGATTTTAGGAGCTGTCCATCAAAATATAGCCCAGAATGCCAGAGGACAATGATCCACTAGAGTAAAGCATTTAGCCTACATAGAAGAAAAAAAGCTCTAAACTATCAAGCAGGTTACAATTCAGACCTGAGGGTCTTTTTCAGGCCTGATATTTATCTTCAATGTACTTATTGTTTATTATACTGAGCAGAATTGTTGAAATGTGGATTTATATCTTCTTTGTATTCCTCAGCCCCCTAATGACAAACCAAAAGTTGACAATTCTCTGAAAACTTGCACTGGTGTACTATAGTATACAGAATACCCAGATGACTTGTGAATATTTGTTGTGGAGCAGTATGATGAATGAAGGACATATCATTTTCCAAGACAGATATTAAGATATCTGTATAATGTATCGATCTAAGCACATCGACTACCTTAAAACTTACAACATGGACTAAAAGAAAGTCTTTTTCCCTGTGTCTTTAGAAAGTCTTTAATGTGTTTTTACAAATAATGCAGTTTTCCTAGATGAAACTGTTGTGCTGTTTCAAAGCTCGTTCCTCCTTGAACAGCAGCGCACCTGATTCTGAAATGCTAAAGTTCAGGACGGAAGATCTGGCCTCAGGCTGAGACTGAACTCTTTCTTATTGGAGGTCTTTCTGTCCGACTGTATGAAGAGTAACTTGTCATTATACGCAGAGGGCAAGAGACACACACAACTTCCATCCAGATTAAGGCCAGATTTAATTTAATTTAATATTAATTCACCCCAAAGCATGTGCCCTACCCAAATGAGTCATGAGTGAAATGTTTGCTCAGCACATTCATATGCTTATATTGTCGTGTGTGTGTGTGTTCAGTGTTGTATTGTGGGACATTGCACCATTTAAAGATGTTTCATTTATATTCTTTAATAAATACAGTAAACATTGCGTCTCTGCTGAAGAATTTACAGTTTTATTTTAATTTTGTGTTGTCAGTTCATTCAGCGAAAACAAAAATGAAAGGTTTAAATGAGTGTAACTGATGTGGAAATATAAATAGAAAGCATAGAAAAATATTTGAAAGAATGAATTGACTTCATGAGATCATTTCCAGTTAGAGGCGAAACCGAATTTCCCATACTATTTATGTTTTGATAATTATAGCAGTGAATTGGTTTGGAGTACTAGCAAAGCAATTAGGATCAAATAAACTCTTAATTGATGGTACGGAGTCAAACATGCTTGATAAGCGGGGGACCAGCATGTGTAGTCCATTAGTGCAGGTGAAAGGCTCATGTTTTTTTCCTAACAGTCATGCTCGGGTACAATTCTGCACTTAAGGATCTTTAGATAGTTCTGGACTTTGTTAGAATCACGACGAAAGCAGTACAGGAGCTCGTAGTCACTCATGGCCTCTCCGCTGTCAGATATAGGAAGCATGGCTTCTGGTGCCGACAGACCTGTCACAGAGTTTCCAAGCATTCCCAGTACCCTCATCTGACAGACGACAAGAGAGAGAGAGACAATGAATGAATCACAGTGCTGCAGGCATTTTCCACAAATCAGAAAAGTTCATAAACTCTTTGTCAACCGCAGGAGGTCAAACTGAATATTTTATTTTTTAGGGATGTTTGATTTAATGTGTCTTTTTACATACATATAAAAATATAGTACATATAGTCCAAATGTTGTTATAGTTATTGATTAATTTATGCATTTCCTTCTTTGATGTGACTTACCTTTTCAGTGACTTTCTCCACCCCTTTCCTCAGCTCGTGGGCCATGTCCCCCATCTCCAGGGCTTTGTTACTGCTGAAGCTGTTGAAGTCCTGCTGGTGAGCCATGCTCTGGTGCAGCTGGAACAGGGGGTCCCTCCAGGCCAACAGCAATTTAAGAATCACCTCGGTTAACTCTTCACGCTGAGACACACATTTAAACCGTTTAAAGATTTACAGGTATGCATTTCTAATTTCTACAGCTGAAACTGCATAAAATCTACTAATGAGGCTTAAGAGTTTTAGGAGATGGTTGCTGGGCTACTTAAATGAGCAGATGTGGCTTTAAGTACATTAATTGTTGGGACAGTCCTCTTGGGACGGGCTGCGGTTAAGTGCTTTGCTCAAGGGCACAGAGGTGATAAGACAGCAGTGGGATCAGAGAACTCAATGGCAAGCAATGGCTCACAGATGCTCATGTGAAAATGCACTTTAGAGCTGAACTAAATGAATGTTTTTTTAGGAAGGGTTTGTTGGATGTTATACTCACAGCTAGTTTCTGTGCGTTTTCTTTGCCATTAGGAGTCAGTATGTTGGAGGTGTGACATTTGCGATATATCTTTCCGATATGATTTTTGCTGGGCAGGAAATACTGTTCCTTTAAACAAAAAGAAAAAAATGAACATACATTAGATTAGAGATTAAACATTAGAATAACTTTATTTATCAAATTTTAAATTGCATACAAATAATATAGATTTTATATTTAAATCATTTACATTTCATTTAAAAGCTATTATCCATTTTCTTATTATATACAATAAAATATCTGAGATCTAAATATCTTATGCACTTTTTAATTCTTGAAAAATTTCTATTATTATTATTTAAATTAATTCTTTATATTATTAGCAAAGAAAAGTAAATTTTGCTGTTAAGCTGTTAATACATATTATCATTCATTTTTAATTTTTAATAGATTTTAGCACAAATAGATTTTTTATCTTTATTAATAAGAACAAATATTTCAGTCAGATTTGTATTTTTTGTGTGTGCTTGTGCAATGATTTGACAAATTGTTATCCCCCCCCCCCCCCCCCCCCCTTTGAGATAACAGTTAGTTTCTGGCAATAATCATCCATATTTGCAAACCATACACCATAGATTTTAAAAAAACGACCATTTGATATATTTGATCAGAAATGTTCATTAAGCTAATGCACTTTCATTATAAAATGTAGAAATAAAAGTTTACTTCAGCATCTGCAAAACATTTGACAACCTCCTTGTTACAATGACAGTTGCATTAGAACAATTCGAAGTAAAAGAAAAGACAGATGTGACTCACAAACTCTGAATGCAGATCGTTGGAGAGGCTGTGCATTCTGGCAGAGTGCTGAATGACCCTGTCGAAGAGATCTGCCAGGGACGGGACATGGCATCCTGATGGCCCATGTGCACAGATGGGTGCAGAGCCGACACGGCCACGAGGATCCAGGCACAGAAGTGCCACAAGTAGCACAGCCACTGCCGACAGAGACAAACCCACAGGGAGAAAGAGAAATAGAGACAGAGAGCAGAGAAGCAGAGGGTTAGAGAAAATCTAAGTTCCACCGAGAAATACATCCACAGATGGAGAAAAAGATTTGATTTCTAACTCTGGGCTTCAATAGCTAGCCAGTCTCCTTGAATCAGAGTCTATGTCACTTCATGGAAATACCTTGCTTCAGGCTCCTAGACATTCTGAGAGGAGAGGAGAGGAGAGGTTGGTGAGCAGCAAGGGGTCGGACTGCTATTTAAAGTGTTCAGAGTTTAGGTGCTCAGGGACGAATCTGCCCATTAAAGAGAAGGAAGGAACGAAGGGGGCGGGCATGAAAAATATGCGTGCGTGATGATGGCGTGATTGTCATAGTTCATTGTGTCCGTTCCTTCAATCAGATGGTGACTAATGCCTCTCCCCCCCCCAGTCTCCTGCAGGCTGCCCGCTTCGAGTTTGCATTCTTACCTCTTTAACCCTCTCTCTTTCCTGTCATCTGCCCCATCAGAGTAACCTGGGTGATTGGCGCTCTTGCCTTCTGACATCCTACATGACCCAAAACGCCAGTGAGTCGTGCACTTTAAATAGTCATTGTAGAGAATAAATAGTTTACAGAGCTGGCCTGAGTTGACTTTAGAGTTTTTAATTAATTCAGTGTTCAGTGATGCATTTGAATAATTCCAAAGACTGGAAAATGTCACGGATTACAATAAATAGATCAAATAAATAAAAATAAGTAATGTATGTTGTATGTCTTGCATTTTACAATTAAATGAAGTGGTTCCAAAAAAAATAAAATAATATAATATAATATTTTATATTATAATATAAAATGAATATATATAATATAAAAGTTATATTCATGCACATCATTGAATATTATATTATTACTAAAAATAATTGATTTGAACTGATAATATAATATATATAATATTTTATATTATAATATAAAATAAATAAATATAATATAAAAGTTATATTCATGCACATTATATATCATATCAATTATATTATATTATATTATATTATATTATATTATATTATATTATATTATATTATATTATATTATATTATATTATATTATATTATATTATATTATATTATATATACTGATTTTATATCAGTTCAAATCAATTATTTTTAGTTCCGTTCTATCTATTCTATTCTATTCTATTCCATTCCATTCCATTCTAATTAATGTGGGAGAATGCAAAAAAAAAAAATCAATGTAGCTATAAAATGGGTATCATTCACAAATTATTATTATTATTATATAATTATTTGTCTTTTCAGTGTTTTGAGGTGCTGGAAAATGGACTATATGCTGATAGGAAGGAAACATTGTGTGTGTTTGAGTCAGAGTGAACACTTAAGGTGAACACAGACAGAGAACACTGTTTCTGCTTGAACACAGTAGATCCGACCAAACCCAGCAACCTTTGTAATGTGGTGATTGATGTGGCAAGTATCAAGCTTTTTCCCTTTATCCTTGTGTGCTGCATGTGCTCGGTATGAGACACTTGACCTCAGACATTTGTGTTAATGTGGTTGGATGTTCACTGTGACGACGATCATACGCCACCCAACCCTCAAGGCACGATATGTGCGGCTATGACGGGTCGATGTTAAACTGAATGTAACTATGACGTTAGCCAGCTGGAAATGGGTCAAACAAGACAGGAGGACTGTTGTTAGATGCAAAATCGTACAAACTGTCATAAAACAGTGAGTGTTCTTCTCAAATGTTCAGGGATGAAAATAGCATGATGGACAAAATGGCCACCTTATATGATGATGTGAATGAAACAAGCTGACTGAAGTGATAAAGATGAGGTGACTGCATAAAACTCTACAACTAAAAATAATTTTCATTTTTTGCTGAAGTATTACCTTTCAAAAGTTTAGGGTTGGTAAGATTTTTTTAATGTTTTTGAAAGAACTGTCTTATGCTAACGAAGGCTGCATTTAATTGATCGCAAATAAGGTAAAAATAGTTTTATTGGGAAATTATATTGTATAATTATATTGTATTATATGCTAATTTGGTGCTCAAGAAACTATTATTATTATTATATATATCAATGTTGAAAACAATTGTTCTCATATTAAAAAAAACACTTGATGCATATTTTTGTCAGGCTATTTAAATGATAGAAAGTGCAAAAGAACAGCATGTATTTTAAACGCAAATGTTTTATTACATTATACATCTAAATCTTTTAAACAGGTCTTTTACTGTCATTTTTGACCAATTCTAACTAATGCATCTTTTCTTAGAAAGCTCAGAATTTCTGTTAAAAAACAAACAAAAAACTCTTGAATGGCATAGTTTCAATGCTGTTCAAAAAGATTATGAAAGGAGCTGTCTTCACCTTTATTAATAATTATAATAATTCTAAAAATATATTGTTAGAGTCTTAATTGAGCCTGATGACAAAGATATTTGCCTCAAAGATCTACATTTTATCCTGAAAAGACCCAGTCTTGTTTATACTGACAATTGTCGGGTTTGGTATGATATATGTGAAGAAGTGTATATCACATATTTTGGCTCCACGTGAGAACAGAATTAATGACTTACAGTGGGGCTCCATGCGGTGTATTCAAGCTATGCAACATTGATAAATGCAGGGCATCGTATTTCATATTGTCTGTTCATTTTATGGATTACCTGCTATTATATCTGTCTCTCTCAGTAACTTGTTGTCTCATTTCATCATCTAGATGCGCTATGACTCTTTTCCTCAGTTAGGTACGAGATCACCAGTCACAATTCCCAAGTCTACACGTCCTGTAAGTATGATTCTTTTTAACATTTAAATGAAAGCACTAAGTAGTTACGAGCTCAAATTAATAGAAACCCCCATAACATAAAAAGGTAAAAATGGTAATTTAAAAATATTGACTTAATAGAGCTTTAGATTATTTTACTTTATTTTTTATGAGATTCAATAAAGTAATCAATTTATTTTACTATAAGAAGCAAAAGCTATTAGGGTTCAGCACCAGGACAGCAACTGCACAAGACATGTAGCTGCTGTCCATGGTGCTGAATCATACTCTTTATTCTTTGAGGAAGGACATGTGGAGACTTCTGTTGAAAACGTGGGGAAGGCAAGATTGCAAAATGAATCATTGCTTGATGTCCATTTGATGTGAATGTAAATGAGTTGTGCAAAGTCAACATCAACAAATGCTTCACTAATGACCTGATGCTAATGACCGTCTAGTTGCAAGTCAAACTTTCATGCTCTGCAAAGAAAGAACAAATTAACTTAAAAAAAAAAACATAATGAATCATACATTGAGTGGGTACATGCCAGATTGACATTTCCACTCATAAATGCACATAAAGATGGACAAATGCACTCTCAAGTATAGGGCTGACTCTCCGTACACTAAATATATGTACATAAATAGCACCGATGTCTTCTAGATCCTTTTAAAAATGAGAGCAATATACAATTTACTTTGAGAAAATTATTGGTTAAATGAAAAAGATTTCTTAGAAATCTTCATCTAATTGCACAATGTTGTTTTCTGACCTCCTGAAAAGGCTTTGGCTCATGTCCACATGACTGTGCTTAAAGACATCACCTGCATTCACATTTATAACAGATGAACATTCTTGCCTACACTTTGAGTACAGATTTATTTGGCAACAATGCATTTTAAGAGGGTCCAAGGTGAAGAGACTGCTGGTGGGCCACATGCACTCACACATGCAGCAGGCAGGCAGCTGCGTTTATGATTGGTTCAGATGGGTTCCGTATGGCATGCTGCATATGTATACAGCTGATCTGGTATATATTTGATTTTACGTACTGTAGATCCAGCCCGCAGGGGACGCATCCTAAGTGTTTGGAAAAAGTATACATATTGGCAAAGCAGTTAGTTAATATGGCATGCCACGGGTTGGCAGAGGTCTTCACGTTTGGCTGCGTGTTCGTGTAGTGTGTGCAGCCCTTAAACCAGCGTGCTGCTGAATCACGCTAATGTTGTGGCAGCAACAACACTCACCTTTGACCACTCGCACTGGCTCACATGGCTTATGATGTCGCACAGCGAAGTGATGTAAACAAACTGACAAGAAAGGGTAAAGAGAGTAATCAGAACAGTTGGGTATTCATTACAGTCAAGTTGATATCACGGGATGTTTTTCAGATAAGCAGTCATTGCTGAGGATGTGTGCAGTGCACGTGAGTCATTTTGAGCTTAGGCTTCCCATGTATGCTTGTTTATATTCCGATTTTCTTTTTTTTAGCAACATGGAGAACTATGTACTTTGCTACTGCATATTTTGCACATTTTTAAAGTTTTTTGTGTGTCTCAATTCACCGGTTATTTTTCATTCCAGAAATATTAGACTTTCTACTGCCACTTTTCCCGTTTTTGGTCAGTTGCACGACACAGCTGGTCCCTTGATTACTGAGTGCACCTTAAGAATTATATATTTATACGATTTTGTAGTATCTAAATATTTGATAAATGCACTTTGTAATATTTTGCTAAATCGAAAAATGAATATACTTTACATTGTAATGTTGTGATGATGAAATATACAAATATAAATCAATTGTATTCCTCCATAAGAATGTGCGTATCTGTTATTTTCCACTAGATGTCAGCATTGTACCTCTATATTTTTTTGTTCCATCCCATCCACCATCCATCCATCCATCCATCCATCCATCACCATCATCACCATCATATCTCATCTCACTTACTATCTATCTGTCTCAAGGGCACAATCTCTGTCTGTCTGTCTCTCTGTCTGTCTGGATTTTATTTATATTCAGAATGTTTTATTTATTATGCAATGTATAATAGTGTAAAACCATAAATAGTATAGAGTTCAACTATACTTTTACGTTTTCCTTATGCTATACTCTTTGTGAATCATTTTAAATGACCTGCATTATAACATCATTAAACATTCACAGTGCAATATTTGTTTGTTTCTTAGCGACACAGGTTGAGGAACAAGCTTTTGAAGATGAGAAATACTCCACCCTCTGTGATGTCAGGATAACACTCCATCCTCCGCAATTGTACTTGCACATTGGATAAGTGTTTTCATGGTGCACTTGCAGAGCTGTGTGTGTGCCTCTCACAGGTTTAGAGAGGCTCGTTCGTTAGTGAAGTGGAGACGGCAGTGAGTGCTTGTTTGAGTGAAGAGTAGTCATGTTGGATAAAGGGATCTGCAGTCATCTCTGAGTGTCGGCTTAGGTTAAGATGGCTTTGTGCTGATTAATTAAAAACACAGATGCCACAGCGAACCTGTCAAGTTCTCAGCAGCAGTGAGATACTGTAAGACTGAATCTTTGCATTTTAGTCATTTTTATGGGGTGTAGATGTACATAGGTGCATTGGTCTCCTATTTATTTTACATTGCCGTATAAAATGCCAACCCA
Source organism: Chrosomus eos (assembly GCA_036326025.1). Lineage (NCBI taxonomy): Eukaryota > Metazoa > Chordata > Actinopteri > Cypriniformes > Leuciscidae > Chrosomus > Chrosomus eos. The sequence continues at coordinate 12,571,987 of CM070822.1, read as the reverse complement.
TACAATGCTGAAAACCCCTAAACCAGCCTTAGCAGGTATTAGATGGTTTAAGCGGGTCTTCCGACATGACCAAGATGAAAAGTGAACAAAAACCCACCAAAAGACCAGCCTGACCAGGTTGTGAGACCAGAAAACCACTGCTTTAAACATTTTTTCAGCAGCATAATCAGTCATCATAAACTAAACTAGCGGTGTCTGTCTGTCATCTCCGTCCGTCCGTCTATCTATCGTTAAGAGAATGATCACAGCACTTATAGCCTATATACTACAGTCCCCAAATGCTGCTTTTATGGAGGCCTCAGAAATTGTCATGCAGACAGGCTGTTGTCTGAAACAGTTGTTGTTATGTAGTGTCTGAACTGATATTTAAGACAGCTACCTCCCTGTGCATTGCTTTTTATGTTGCCTTCTGTCTAACTGATGCCTTGAGCTGTCATTATGGAAACTGAAAGGTGCGCACAATGACATCCAACATTCTCTCGCTCTCTTTCACTCTGTTTTCACGCTGGTTTCTGGTTTATATGCACTTACATTAATGTAATGCATATTGCTATAGTGGCCTAATAAAGTGACGGAGGGATCATGTAATCAGATTTATAGGTTTGCCATCCAGATGATTCATTAATAATGCATGAGCTATCACTGCACATGCACACACATTCGCATGGAAAGATACCAGATGCAACTGTAACATTTTCAGAAAGCAGACCATTTTAATACAGTGCTGTGCTTCATGTGTTAAGGGTGCAAGTCTGACACGTCCTGTTGTAAAATCCTTGCTGGATGCTTGACCTGTTTGATTGGTCCTGCAATTATCAATTCTGCCTCACATGACCTTCTTCTTTGACCCTTCACCATATGCATATGCAAATGCACTGCAGATGCCATGGCAACATGTCTTAGTTATTATCCAAGCAACAACATCCTGTCCATATGACTTTAGTGGAAGAATATTTAATCAGTTAATCTCCACTGATTTACATAGTTATTTTATATCGTTAACATATTGGGGAGTATAGTTATCTTCAAAGTGCCCCTTTAAAAACAAGTCATGAATAATTAATAATTGATTTATAATTATTAAAACGATTTATTTTTATTTAGCATTACATGCTTAATACATACTTTTATTGTAACGTATCTGCAAACTGTTTTGGTAACGTTATGTTAAACATGTTCATGTGCTTGACCAGCAGGTGGCAGGATTTATGAGATGCAGGTGCGTGTGTTCAATCTCACTCTCTCTTCTCTCTCTCTCTTTCTCTCTTTCTCTCTCTTCCGGCCGTAAGCGAAGGAAGGACAGGCGCACCTGCATCTCTCCACTGACCGCTCATTCACAAGAGGACACTGCATCCCCACAAGCTGAATTTTTCGCCTCATGGAGTTTTCACTCTTGCTTTATATCCCCGTGTTTATTTGCTAAAGTTTTGCCGAAGTATAATGAGGGTTTGAGGATGCGTTTTTTGGAGATGTATCACTGATGCGCATCTCGCTCCGTCTCCAGCAGAACACCAGCATGATGGAATAAGCGTTTTTCTCCCCTCCTTCACAATGGGATTATTCAAACTTTATTTTGCACTTTGCGTTGTCGGTCTTTTCTATGGTAAGCTCAGTACTTGTCAGATGTCTCATTGCTAGTGAATTTCAGCAACGGGATGGGATCAACTGGTTTTATTTTAGGCTACTCAGGGGATTATGATGTAACATCTATGCTACTTATACAACTTATTATATTAATATGTAAAAAGCATAATGATAAAAATATTATAAACCGTGCAAATTGATTGAAGTAATTTATAATTAAATAACAGGCTATTAAAAGGTGTGTGTGTGTACATATTTATATGAATACAGCATATTTAAATATATAAAATTTACTACTATATATCAAAATTATATTTTTTTTAAAGTGAAAGAAAAATCACTTTTTGAGGGGAAATAGTAAGCTATGTACACTAGGGTGTTTTATGTGAATTTTTTTGTCAATGTACCATTCATTTTGTGTGATGGTGTTTTGGAGTTTGTATGAGCACGTTTATTATTCATGGCTCATGGAAAAGCCAGTGTTGATTACATTTAATATATATTAATAGGTTTACCAGATTTATCGTTATGTTCATCAGTGTATTTAAATTTACAAAAGCAGATTTTTTGTAGTAAAGTGTAATTTTATTTGATATTTTCTACAAATATAGAATGCGACTCACTATATTTAATTGTTTTATTCAATTCTGTTTGTATCAGATAAAGTGATTCCTCATGTTAATGTTCCCTTAGTTTCAGGTTTCGGGGTTGATCCAGCATTACATGTGGACATCTTCCAGGAGTTTGATCTTGTGAGGTCAAGTGCTGGAGTCTCCCAGGTCCAGGGGTTCCACAATGAGAGCAGAGCATATCTGTTTGAAGGTACGTACTTGGCTTTTCACAAGTCAATTGGACTGGCATGTGGGTCTTTGTTTTTGTTTAAGCGTCACAGTGTAACTCAGAGCAGCTTTCCAGAAAAAGCATTTGCACTGAGCCTCGTCAATTTAGAGAAATTGGAATCCATTGTCAACATCTGGTGAGAGGAAACAGCGAGGCAGACAGCTGGTTTAGAACTGCATAATTCCAGATCCCACTTAATCTCTCATGAAAAATGGATCAACCCAACAGTGAAACATCAGTCCCAGGAGTAAACAGGCTCCTGTGTTGAGCAAGTTCTTGCCCATCAAAGAATTGTCATCCCATTCAGGAGATGCAGTTAATGAGGACAGTGAGGAGAGAAGGGAATAACATCTGGCTCCATGGCTCACTCTGAATGCCACGAGGATGCTGTTTATTGCTCTAGAGTTACAGTATGATAAATAGGAGCAGTTATTTAAGAACTCTAACACAGTCTCATCCCAAGAAGTCATATATGACGTCTTGGGACGTCTTTTGACCATACGTCAATATCAGCCTTTTTAGGGTACCCTTAAACGTTGGTAATGACGATCCCGGACTCATACACTGACGCTTTACCTTTAACGTCAGTAGGTGACGGGGTAGGTTAGGGGTAAGGTTTAGGTTGGGTAGAGTTAGGATCGATACGTCATCTACCGACGTTTAAGGGTACCCTAAAAAGGCGGATATTGACGTATGGTCAAAAGACGCCCAAGACGTCAATATGACTTCTTGGAAGACTGCGCTGAGAACTCAGTTTCTAGCATTTAGAATTAAGTTTTTTATGTCATTGTCTGCTGGTCACATTTGTTCATTATTCTATTCTATTCTATTACTGTCAGCGAGGGTTGAAACATAGATGGAAGTAAAACTGCTGGATCTATTTGCAAGCAGTCTCTTTAATTAAACAAACTCAAAATAACACTCTCTCAGGGTAACAGGAATATAAAACACGATGACCATAACCACAATGTAGCGATGAGTTCAGACAAAGACTGAACCAAACACAGGGCTAAATATACACTGGGACTCACTGGGACTAGATAACAAGATAATTAACAAGACACAGGTGGCACACATGAGGGTAAATCAAAAACCATGGTAGCAAATAAAAACAGACAAAGGAAACTGATCTAGAGATTGTGAAAACCAACTGAAACACAGACCAACCGTGACAATTACTCTATTTTGTCCTGTTCATTTGTCTATTCTATTCTATTCTATTCTATTATGCTGTATGTGTGTGCGTGTGGCTGCTATACTGTACTAGTATGTTTTGATCTATTCTGTTTTATTCTATATCTGCTGAACTGTGTTCTATTTTGTTCTGGTCATTCTATACCTATTCCATGCTTTTCAATGTCTACTATATTTATTATTTTTCTATTCTATTCTATGCTCTTTGGTGTCTGATTCTATTTCATTCCATATATGGTCAACTGTATTCTGTTCTATTTTTTTATTCTTTGTCTGCTTTTTTTCTACACTGTTCCACATCTATTCTATTCTAATTCTGATCTGCTGTATTTAATTCTTTTTCTACTCTATTAATTGTGTAGTTTACTGTATTCCATTCTATTTCATTCTATTCTATTCCATTCCTTTCCATTCTATTATTTTTTATTCCATTCCATTCCATCCATTCCATTCCCATTCTATTCCATATGTCTGGTCTACTGTATTCTGTTCTATTTAGTTTTTTTCCCATTCTATGTCTGTTATATTCTACACTATTCTCTATTCTATTCTAATTCTGATCTGCTGTATTCGATTATTTTTATACTCTATTATTCTATTATATTTTATTATATTATATGTCTGCTCTTCTGTATTCTACTTTGTTCTACTCTCTTTAGTGTTTCTAATTTTGTCTGTTCTATCTGTTCTATCTGTTTGTCTGTTCTATTAAATCAAATTCCATTCTGTTCATCTGGAGGGTTGTTTTAGCAGATCTGTCGATAGCATTGGTGTCCCTCTGATGATTTATTGGTGGTTGTTTATCCAGATTGACATCCCACTTTGAGCATTTTGGGTTAAGTGTCTTGCTAAAGGGCACAATGGTAATGGTCTTTCTCTGCTTTCTGGCTCAACCACTTTCCAGCACCTTAGGACAAAACCACCAGCCTTTTATTCACTTAAGCTCTATGCTGTCACCACTCCCGTGACCTATAATGATGACAGATTTTAATGCATGCAGTAATGTTCTGGGTTTGCAGTTAGCCAGCATCTGTGTCATCACTCCTGTTCCGCACTGCAGTTCTGGGGAATATATTTGTACTGGATACAATCTACGTGTGCAACTGTACACCCATAAACACACACACGCACAAACACACACACACACACCACGCACGCACGCTGCACGCACGCACGCACGCACGCACGCACACACAAGGTACACACTGCATTATTAGACAAGACTTAGGATGCATACATATTTGGTGGAAAAAAAAATCTGGTATTCTAGGATAAGCAGAGGCATTTGATATCTGTGGAAGCAATAGTCTTGTTCTAATTTGGGCAGGTGGCACCTCCACAGTATTGATTGGTGCTCCAGTAAATGCCAGTGGGATTGCGGAATTGGGATCTAACAGACAGGCTCCGAGACAAGGTCATAAATGTGCAGAATGCAGATGAGAGACCTTTCAATGTCCATCAATGACATCCTTGCTGTGCTGTTTATAAAGAAGGGGAAAGGAGAAATGAGAAGGGGGAGGATGGGGAGATATTAGAGATAATTCGAGGCTAAGCGTGCTGTTGTGACTGTAGCCAGACATTTAGTAAGTTTCCGGTGGGCGGTATGAACAAAGTCTTGAATCCAGTGGCGGAGTCAAAGGGTGTCCTGGATTCCACTGGACACCCCTGACATCTGAGTGGCCTTCCAGGGTGCCACACCAAAATTTAATTCACTATACTGGCAGTTTGATGCGGATTGAAATTTCATTTCACTTCTTGTTGAAAGCAGCATTTATTTTGATGTGCAGCGGCCACCCCATGTGAAAACTATAAAACTATAGTTCCGCCACTGCTTATATAATGGAAAGAGTAATTCTATATCCACAGGCATGCATATGTCAGTTATTTATTTAGTTCGTTTTTTTAGTGAATTAATTATCATCCAAAAATTTTAATTCTGCAATTATTTACTCATCATTCCAACTTAGGATTTTTGTGGACTGCAAAAAGTGAATTTAGGAATTCCTGGACACTGTTCTCAATATAATGACAGTGATTGTGGACTGAGGCTAACAAGCCCCAAAAAGTATCATAAAAGTGGTCCATCATGCATATTTTTGTAGAAGCTAGAGCAAAGATAGAAAAAAGAGTGTCCTGAGTCGATTCTCTTCAATGAATCTGTTGATCCAGTTCACAAAACCTCAATGATTCGTTCATGAATTGGACTAATGTGGTTTTTAATCTGGTAATTGAATCAGTCACAGTCCACTGGATGGGAAGATTATCAGTAAACAATGTCTTAAATTTCAGTCACATGAGCTGTTTGAACCATTATTAAGACACTTCCAACCGAATATTTGGAATAGCATGAGAGTGGGAAAATGGCAGAATTTATTTTTTTTGTATAAACTATCCCTTTTTATAATTTTATCCTGATGGACACAAACCAAAAGATATAGCTGAATCTCTGCCCTTAAAATGTTTTATATAACGTTACAGTGCCCAGTGCTAATATGAGTGTGAATGTTTTGCTGAATAACTTGCCTTGACTGAATGAATTAATGGGTAAATGGGTGGAACAGAGCAGCAGCAAACAATAAAAGAAAGAAGTTTGGCACTATCTCTACCTCTTCTGTCAGACATGGTGCTGACTGGGTCTTTTAAGTGCCAGGATCAGATTCCTGCTTTTCATCAGCTATGCAGTCAAGAGGGACATTAGCTAAGTGTTTCTCCTGCCCGAGGATGCGGCCTGGACCAGACGAATACTCTACGTCACTCGTATCACTCAACCTGCATTCCCCAACTGATATTCCATGTCTCGACTTTGTGTCTGCAGTACGATCACATATTTTGCAGAGACTTAAAGGGATACTTCACTCAAAAATGAAAATGATGTCATCATTTACTCACCTTGTATGACTTTCTTTCTTATGTGAGATACAAAAGATGATGTTTAGCAGACTGAAAAGACAAGAGTGTGAATGAATGACAGTATTTTCATTCATGAACTGTTCGTTTAATACTCTCATCTGCTGCATTGCTTTTGTCCCAAGCCTTGGTCACACATCTTTGAGGCAAGGAATAATGGACCTATTTCTTCTGATTAATGCAAATGTTAATTTGAGGAGAGACACTTGTTCGTTTTGTCATTATAATAGGCTGTGAATAATTCATCAGTTGTAAATGAGGTTTTTTTTTTACATTGGCTTTAAACTTTCATTACAGAACTGTTCGTTACAATGGTGTTAGGACACACTTTTAAGTGCTTGCATCATTAGTAGCCTGACTTTTGATCAATTTAAGTGCTTTTTAGATGTAATTGCTCATATTATTGCTGGCATGGATACTCGACATCACTAGAAAAAAAAACTCACCAGCAACCTCCTTGAAAGGTTTTTAATTTAAATTCTGCCAGAATAGTGTCGACAGAGTTACATAATTTGCACCACTCAGTGTTTATCTTGCTCCCAGGAGCATAGTTCTCGTTTATCATTATTGAAGTTATTGGTTCTCTTGAGGCGCAGCTGGGCTGGGGTGTTTGATAACTTGGAGCGATTGATTATATCATGATGTAAACAACAAAAAAACCTTCCTTGCAGAAAGGTGAGTGTATCCTCATGGCCTGAAAACTGGGAACTTGAATGTCAGAGATGAATAATCTAGCTTTTATGTTTATTTAAAAACGAACTAATACATAAATATTAAAAAAAATATATATTTATTTAGCTAACTTAGTTCTGAACATATTTGTAACCATGTTATATATATTTTAATATTAAGCTCTGTGTACAGATGTGTTATCAGTTATTTATTTTATATAAATTTTACATTTATTTTTGTAAAGGGTCATTACTGGTCATTTGCATAATTTCCTATAACATAGCCAGCCTTTCCTAGCTGATCTTTGACCTTTAAATGGTGCCATCCAATGGCGATCACTATTGAAGGATAGCACATCTGAGACGAAGTGTCGATCCAATAAGTCAGAGAGGTGTCAGAAAAAAACAGTTTTCCTAGCACTACCCCAGAGGAATTTAATGCTGATACATGTGAACCGTCCTGGAATCCATTAGATCGGCTGTGGTGTCCTCTGTGGATTGTTGAGGTTACCAGGTTAGCTTCAGCTCACTGTCGTACAGTGTATTTGAGTAATGAAGGCGGTGAAAATCTGCTTTATTCCTGCCATACAATAGGCTCACGGCTGCAGCTTACAACTCCCCTGAGCTTTACTTGACAATAGCTACAGAACATTAGTGTTCCCTGGTTGGCCTTTATGTGTGTGCGAGTGTGTGTGTGTTGCATTTTTCCCCCACCCTTTGAGAGGACCAGACCCAGACATTTCTTATGTTTTGACAGGACTGATTTAAACATTCGTCCCTGAGGAGACAGTCAACTTCCTGTGTCCGCCTTAGCCAACTCATCACCTCTCCCAGTTTCCTCCTTCCTTCTGTCTCTTTCTTTTTATTTCTGTGCTATTGCCACTCACATCAGTGTCACGAGCCACGACATGACCCACCACATGTCTGTCTACCATCCTCATTTCCTTAAAAATTTAATTTGTATGCTTATATAATTGTTTTTGTATGCTTGTATAATTGATCATGTTTTTTACCTTAAAATAATGTTTCCAAAATCTTATCAGTGATTCATCAAGTCGTAACAGGGTGAAAGGCACTTCTGCCATGGCCTTACGGGGTCTGTATTGCTTTTACTGGCACTGTGTAACTTCGGGGTTCGGGTAGTAACCCGATCTCAAAAAGAACTACAAAATTCGACTGCTTTACGTCAAGCGCTACAATAGTCATTATTTTGTTTTTCTTCGTTTCTGATGTAGCAATACATCATCCTTTCATGAAATCATGTAACATACTCTACCTTGTCTGTAGACATCGTTCATTCTAAAGCCAGTGCTGGATAAACAGCGAGCGTGTGTGCGACGGTAGGCTAAATTATTTACGACAGCGGTAATGGACAATCTCGTTTCCAACCAGTAGGGCGACTGAAGAGGAAAAGTTCCATGGTGTTGCTTTAATTCGATTTTCTTTAAACTTGTTGATGCTATTTGACAATCGTTCTGAAAAAATTACAGAAAAATGCCTTCATCTATCTATCTTGCTCTGTTATATGAAAAGGCAGCAATGAAATAAAATGCATGAACTGTATATGTTGTTTTTTGACATAATAAAAAACTGAATAGACATTATGGTGAAAAATGCTTTTTAGGAGCAGATGGTGTGGTTTCTTTTTAGCAGGGGTTAACCGCACCATGCTAACCAGCAAAACTTTGACCCCTTGGAATTTATCACGCTCCTTTATTCTGCTTAGTTCAGTATTCACACTGGCTCCAGAGTGGATATTTAAACATAAATTTCACCAGATGGTCCCTTTGGTGCAAAACGGCCATAGTTATCTCCATCATGGTCTGAAAACTAAAGTCACTTTCTTTCTGCCTCTATGCTGCTTTTGTTTGGTACCAGTAGTTATGAGCCTAAATGATAAGCTAAATCAATGACAAGTTGCTAATTGTGTTGTATACAGTACTTGACATAACAGGATGGATGGATCGAACATTTTCATCTGTCTGATCTGTTCTGTGTTCCTTAAAAAAAGAAATAATAATAATATATATATATATATATAATATATTTGTAATGTATTGTATTTCTCTCATTTTCTGTCTTTTGTCACTCTCTCCACCAGGCTCATCAAGGAATGCAAGAGCTTCCCTCAAAGCAGCAGAGAGAATTCTTCAGAAGTTGAGAGGAAGAACAGAGTTCACTCTTCTACTGACCCTCAAACAGGAGAAATTCAGCTCAGGAGTGCTCCTGTCCATCCACTATGGAGAACAGAGGTATCCATCCATCCATCCGTTCATTAATTCATTCGCCTATCTGTGCATCCACAGATATAGGCTTTTGCTCCGGTAAAACCTTTCCATTTTTTTTCTATTTTAATTGACTGTTTCTCAGAGGAACATATAATCTCTTCTCCCAATGGAATGTCTGTAACATTTCTGATTAGAGTGTCCACTGACATTTCTTAAACACACACAGTATTGATTCTACCACATCTTTAAGGTCAGCACTCGGAGTACAGGCCAAGAGATTCATGGATCACTGCCGTCTTCACATTCATTCAGAACTCACACATTCCCCATAGCTCCATTTTTCCCTGCTGCTTTTCCACATTCCAGAATTTAATAACAACCAATTGGCAGCTTAACCTGCAGAAGTATTGTGCATGGGAACATAAGAGCTATGGCAGCAGTTAATTCCCAGAGTTCTTATACGATTTTAAGCAACTGACTTCATGATTATGACTTTTATTTACGAAGTAAATCTGTTTCCTTGGCTTCCTCCTCAGGTTTCTGGAGGTAGAGAGCAGCGGTCTACGTAATGAGATCCGTCTCTTCTTCCAAACCTCAGACCAGCGGCAGCAGAAAGAGGTCTTCCCCTATAGTCTGGCAGATGGACACTGGCACAAAGTCTCCCTGGCATTCAGTGCCACCCAAGTGGTGCTCCACATTGACTGCAACAGGTGAATGGCTTGAAAATAAAAGGACCAACATAGATGGATTTGAATGCCTTGTATTCGTACTTATCAGTGTTCACTCATTGATTTTTATTTGTACTTGCTTTCAGAATTTACGAAAGGATTATGGAGACGCCATCTATGGACTTTCCCAGAGGAACAAACATCTGGCTTGGTCAAAGAAATGACGCCCATGGATTCTTCAGGGTACAACATAGCCTTGCACATTGAAAATTGACCATAAAATATGTAAAAGTGGTACTTTAGTCCTGTCTACATCTTTCTGACTTGCTTTCTGCAATATCTTTCTGTCAGGGAGTGATGCAAGATGTTCAGTTGGTAGTCGTACCCCATGGATACATCGTCCAGTGCCCAGATCTCAATCGTAGTAAGTGCATGCTCTCTGTAGACGGCACAGGAAAAAATGCACTTTGTTTACTCACTGGTCTTGAAATGCATTAATGCACGTTCATCACTTTTGCAGCTTGTCCCACTTGTAATGATTTCCATGGGCTGGTTCAGAAGATCATGGAACTTCAAGATATTTTAGCTAAAACATCAAACAAGGCAAGTTAAAATGTTTAGCATTGGGGTAGCCTGACTACAAACACAGATTGTTCTGCTTGCTCGATTTTTTTAATTATACTGAGCTAATGCAAAATAATTGATCTGTGTAATTCTAGTGCAATGAATTCAAATTTGCAATATAGAAGTTTATTTAATCCATTTCATTGGGACTAAATCATTCATTTGAGAAGGGAATATTGCACAGAACTAGATGAGAAATGTTGAAATTAAACATTTTATGTGGTTTTGAGCAAAATGACAAAATAAGGAGGTCTGTTAGGGTTAACTTGGGCTTTAAATTATCTTTTGTTACATTTTGGGGGTTACGTACAGTATATGGTGAAGAGCGTAAAAAAAATATTACCTGTACTTTAGGATGCTAATGTTGATATTGTTGAAAGGTATTGAGTTAGAGATGCTACTTGAGCAGGTCGAGAATATACTTAATTTCTTTCCACTACACAATGTTTGTAGTGTACGGAGCCCCAAGAGGGAGATGGTGATGGAAAAAATATGAGATGGGAGGAAAAAACATATTTTAATGCTTTTGCTTTCCCTCGAAAAATGTTTGCGTTCTCATGAGAAACTTTGTGTTTGCTCGCAAGAGTTCTTTGCAAATAAATACAACGTTTCTCTGGAGAACGCAAACATTTTGTGAGCCAACACAATGTTTCTTGTGTGAACACAAAAGCATTGACTCAAAATGTTTCTTTCAATCTATTTTTTTAATGTCACTAGTTTTTATTTGCTATGGTCCGTTTAATGTCCTTAATAGTGACACTGCCTTCATCATAAAACTCTTATTTCCCTCTCCTTCTAACATTTATTTTTTGCTTGCTCTTCTTTTTTTGTATCGCCTCCTGCTATATTGATTCATCATTCAGTCACAGCCTCTCTTCTTCCTTGTGTCTTTATTGTGCTGTAGTTGGCACTTGCCGAAGAGAAGATGAAGTACTTGGATGGATGTTACTGTGAGAGGACTGTACACTGAACGGAGAGATATACAGGGACGATGATGCTTGGATAGATGGATGCAGAAACTGCACATGCTCAGTAAGCTCATGAATTCCCAGATTGGGGAAACTTTGGATTGTTTGTTTGGGATTTTAAACAAGATATGGCTATCCAAACTACAAACTCAAGGGCCGTTCACTATTGCAATGATTTTCAGCGACAAAGCAACATTATTTTTCCTTGATAGTTGGCTATTTGAGACATGAATGACTGTGCAAATTATGGAAACAAGCTATGGTGTGACTACTACGTGTGGGAAGCATTATTTTCCTGTACCCTAAGGGGACATGTGATGAGGACATGGTGAAAAAATCAATGCTTATAATGCTCTTACAAAATTTTTGCATTCTCTTGCAAAAGTATTACATTCTCTCTGTTTGTTCACTCATGAAATATTAGCTTTTTTTTTTTGCAAAACGATTGCATTCCGCAAGAAATAAAAAATATAAAATTACTAACTTTATTTCCATCATAAAGTTTTTGTGAGTGCACAAATATTCTCAGAGCAAAGCTTAAGTTTTGTAGAAAACTCAAAAGTATTGAAATATACAAGGTTTCCTTACATCCTATTTTTTTTTTTTTTTTACATCACCATGTTCCTTTAAGCCGGGGCTCTGTAATATGCCCATGGTGGGCTGTATCCACCATGAAATTAAATTTATTTATTTTTTTAATTAGACTTTTTTAGAATTCTCACAATTAAGACTTTTAAGTTTATTTTTCACAATTCTGACCTTTTTTTTCTTTATAACATGCAATATAGCGTGTTTATAGAACTCATAATTGCATGGAAAAAATGGCTGAATTGTGAGATAAAAAGTCACAATTACCTTTTTTGATTCCCTGCTTCCACCACAGAATAAAATATCCAAACATCCTTAAATCATTGTACATTTATTAAAGATAAAATGTTACGTTTTGAAGCCATATTATAGTACAGAAGTTTGCAGTCTAGCTGTTTTGTAGTTGTCAGTGTTAGAACGCACGAGTATTTGTTGGGATTTGTTTTAGTCTAAGTTGCCTGCATCAGTCTGATTCTGTTAGCTTATTTTGCTGAATCATGTGATTGTAAAACTGTTTTATTGACGATGATGATGAGGATGATGATGGTGTGTGTGTGTGTTCCACCTGCAGAATGGTACAGTGGAGTGTGAGAGTATTTTCTGCCCACCCCCTCAGTGCCCTCCTGATACAGCTCCAATCTACATGCCTGGAGAATGCTGTAAAGAGTGCCAGCGTAAGTACACACACACACACACACACACACACAAAATGAGGCCATGCATCTATAGAGCTGCATATATATTTTACAACTTTGTCTCATGTTTGCTCCTTTATCTCCCCATCTTCTCGATTCTCACCTCACTATCTTCCACCCAAAATCTTTTATATAATCATGCTGCGGTCTTGATGACAAACTGACCACATCCCTGTGTTGCTAGGTTACCGCTGCCACAAATTTGAATGTCAACACACACACAACGCTGTCACACACTTTTTCTGGTATCATTAATAATTCAAGGCCAGTGTGCAGCATGTTGTGTTTGAGTGAGCAGAGCTAATGTGCAGAAGCTAATAGCAGTTTGACTGATGACCAGGGCTTTATTTAACACTGCGCTCTGGTTGGCTTAATCTAACATGCTCGTCCAATCGTTGCTTCACTGGTTTGCGCTCTAAAGCGCTTTGTTTTGTCTCTATCCTCTTAATTTCTTGCGTGTTCCTTGTTTTCTTCTTCTTTTTCTCTTTATATCTTTCCGTCTTAAGCCGTGTGTCTGTTCAGAGGAAGAGTGTACGTGGAAGGTGATCGTAAGAGCGTACACGACTCTGAGGGAAACTGTCTGCTGTTTGAGTGCAGGGTAAGTAGTGTAACTGCAGGCCTATGATCGGAAGATTTTCAGCAGGCCCAAACCAGAACCTGACCCTTTTTTTGCACTCATTTTTGAGTGAATTGTGGAAGGTGGATGTGTTAATTGGAGCTGTGGGCACTGCACTCTTATGTGTAGATGAAAGCATGGTCAATCATGTCATAAATAAACACACAATGGGTGGATGACATGAATGATGGGAATTTGAATTCTTTGGAAATCTGAGTTCTGCTGGCGCTGATTCACCCTGGACCAGGTTATGAATTGGAATGCCAAGCAGCATGTGAATTCTGTCTGGTTCTGGTTATAAATTTGAATTCCAGGCAGAATTCGATTTTTTTTTTTTCGGCATGGTTAGGAATGGAATTCCAGGCTGAATTGGAATTCTGTCTGAGCCTGGTTTAGAATTTGAATTCCAAGCAGCATTTGAATTCAGGCTGGATTTGAATTTTGCATGAGTCTGGTTAAATATTAAAATGGCAAGTAGCTTTTGAATCTGAATTTTAATTCTGGGTCTGATTCTGAATTTGAATTCAGGCAGAATTTGAATTCTGTTTTGGGCTGGTTATATATTTGAATTACAGGCAGAATTTGAATCTGAATTTGAATTATGTCTGGGTCTAATTATGAATTTGAATTCTAGGCAGAATCTGAATTTGAATTATGTCTGGGTCTGTTTGTGAGTTTGATTTCAAGGCAGAATTAGCCTCTTTTTCTGAGCCTGGTTATGGATTTTAATTCTAAGCAGCATTTGAATTCAGGCAGAATTTTAATTATGTCTGACTTTTTGCAAATTTTAATTCCAAATAGCATTTGAAATCGAAAATCCATCTTAAGCTCATAACTGTTTTTTCTTTGTATGTTTGTTTTATGGAATATGATAGCTCGTCCAAACTTGTTGGTCATGTTTCAGAAATCTTCTGGATGATCTTGGAAGTTGGTTTGTTTGCTTGAACCAGCTAGACCAGCTTAGAAAAAGCTACTATTCTCAGAAACTAGCATCTTAACTAGCAGCTAGCATTTTAACCTGAATGTTTGACTTGCAAGACTAATTGAATAAACGCTTGTTTGTGTGTTTGCAGGATCGAAGTATGCGTAGGGTTGAGATGACTACTTGTCCGGAGCTGAACTGCCCAGAGTCAGAGCAGATCACACTCACAGACCGCTGCTGCAAAGTGTGCAGAGGTGCGACACACTCACACACGCAGAAACAACACACACCTTCTACACCACTGATTGGAGTCATATTAAGGGCAGCCACCTTTGACCACTGTGCACACAAACTAGATTTGTGCTCAACACCAAGCCATGGCTGTGCATGACAGCAAACATCTATTCCAGTCTTCACACATATCACCACACACACATAACACCCCAGTGTAACAGTGATGCTTCAAAGGGCAGGTATTGCTTGACTTTACCGCACCTCTCATAGTTCACAGATCGAGCCACAGAGTGCAGTAAAATTTTGAACAATTTTGTAAACATACAACGTGTGAGACACATACAGTTTTTTTTGTTTACAAAAGCACTCATTTTTTTACATCATGATGTCATTCAGTTTACACTTCAATGTTTCACTATTTTTTAAAGAATCTTGTGGTGTGAAAATTAGTTTTTTAAAATTACAAAAGTCTATGTATTCATTTTATTCATTTTTAGATCATACAAGCACTGCAAAAAGATAAATATTTTAATTATATATAAAGTTAAAATATCTAATCAATTTATTTGACAAGCAACACTGCATAAGATATCGTTTTTACTTTTTTCAGTGTAAACAAGTTAAAACCTAGTGAAACCAGTGCAATAGGCGAATGTACAGTTACATTTAAGATACAGAATCTATTAAAACAAGGCTTAATAGGCTTAGTAAACTGATTTTACAAGTAAACACATCAAATAATTTAAACAAGTAAAAAAGACCAATTAAAACCCCATTAAGAAGTCATTAATGAACAATTATAAAATAATTAGCAAAATGCTGTTTAAAACGGTTTTAGATGGTGTATAGCCTGTCACACCGCAGGACATGTGATGTCCCAAAACGACCCAACATGCTATTTCATGCCAATTAGCCAGGAGTAGGTGAACAATAAATCCTCCCCAACTGAATGTACTGTATAGTTTTTCATCTATTAGTATGAGCTGAAAATTTGTCAACACAGGGGGGAAAAGTGTAATTTATAATCCATCAATTATAAATGTCAGATTTAGGCATTGCATAACACTTCTACTTTCTCTCACTCCCAGGGCATGATTTCTGTGCTGATGGGCACAACCGCAATTGTGTGGAGAATTCGGACTGCATTAACCTAGAGGCAGGAGCTTGCTGCAGCTGTAAAGAGGGATATCATGCGCTCAGGGACGACAGCGCATACTGCCAAGGTATTCAAACTCCCACAGACAAACCTGCCACATATTTGCTTGCTAAAAAATTCTGTTTTGTATAAGCAAATAAAAGGGATTTCACAAATCACTAAATTGCATGCAATCACAGAAGGAGGAGTTGCCGATGAAAGCTGTTGACTGGTGATTACTTAGTGTCTCGCTGAATGAATATTTCAGCACCACTATTATCCTTACAGCTGTAATTAATGCATTTTAAACCCTGGAGTTCATGCTGTGCGAGTGTGTGTACAGATGTGAAGGAGGATTCCTGTGGCTCGCTGGCTTTTAATAGGATGTACCCTTGTCTAAACATACACGGCAGCCCAGCGAGTGTGTGATGGATATTTCTTTCCACACAAAAGACCAATGACTATTGTTTTGTTTTTTTTTGCCTTAGGTGAACAACTTGCTTTGTGTTAGTGTGACCTTTGTTACTGTGATTCGCAGTGTAGGACTCCTCTGGCATAGACAATCAATTGACAATTTGGGGGGTGATATTAGAAGAACTTTTGGTCACCAGAAATGCCAGAATTTACACAACACGGTTGTTACAGTAATGTTGCTACAAGACAAGATATTAGTATGACTTGATAAAATCTGAGACATATCTGGGAGGACCTGCTGGGTCAGAATAACACTCTTTATCAAGCACTGTTGGACTTTTTTACCATTCGGGAATGTGTTGAATTGTAGTTACTATAATTGTCTCTGCACATTTATCTGGAACTTTTTGTTTTCAGACTCAACACATTCCCAAATGGTAAAAAAGTCCAACAGTGCTTGATAAAGAGTGTTATTCTGACCCAACAGGTCCTCCCAGATATGTCTCATACTAGTCATTAGTCATACTAATATCTTGTCTTGTAGCATATATAATATGTATATATATATATTAATAAAAGTGTTTCAACATTGAAAGTACACACATCAGCTTTAAAAAATGCCTCTATATGAAAGACTGTGTCCTGTTAGTTTGGATGAAATTCAGCATGTTTACGTGGACTGTTGTAGTCTGTAGTTTGCAGCAGCCTCAGGCATATGGATAATACCAGTGCCAATGCGGCTCTGAAAAAAACGTTAAATTATTAATTTGGGATTCATATCTTCTAGAAGAAAAGCGGCCGAAAAAGGCATTATATTTTCAATTACAGAAGTGATGAGTGAGTTTTTTTCCTCTTCATTTTAGGCTCTGAATCCCACACAGCAGACACATTGAGACAGATAAGACTTTGGAGAATTTCCTTCCACTATTTACTGTTACGCCAAACATTTTGCTCTGATGGATTTACAGTTTGTTTACAGCTGTCCTGCAATGCTATCTTAAAAATGAAGCTTGTCTTTATCAGTCAATGGCTGAAGCAACTGGTAAACAAAGGCTATATATTATAATTATTATTTCTCAAAAGTGGTTGCTATGACTCTGTGTTTGTAATTAAGAATTGTTTTCAGAGAATATACTATCTCTTGTTTTCAGAGAATTATGTATTTTTTATTTTTATTTTATTTATTTTTACATGGATGGATGGATGGATGGATGGATGGATGGATGGATTGGTCGGTTGCTGAGTTGGAGTGGTGGGTGGGATGGATGATGGATGGATGGATGGATGGATGGATGGATGGATGGATGGTGGTGGTATGCTGAGTTGGAGTGGTGGGTGGGATGGATGGTTGGATGGATTGGTCGGTTGCTGGTTGGAGTGGTGGGTGGGATGGATGGATGGATTGGTCGGATTGCTGGGTTGGAGTGGTGGGTGGGATGGATGGATGGATTGGTCGGTTGCTGGGTTTGGTGGGATGATGGATGGTCGGTTGTGGATGGATGGATGGATGGATGGATGGATGGATGGATGGATGGATGGATTGGTCGGTTGTGGTTGGAGTGGGGGTGGGATGAAGGGATGGATGGATGGATGGATGGATTGGTCGGTTGCTGGGTTGGAGTGGTGGGTGGGATGGATGGATGGAAGGATGGATGGATGGATGGATGGATTGGTCGGATTGGTCGGTTGCTGGGTTGGAGTGGTGGGTGGGATGGATGGATGGGTGGATGGATGATGGATGGATGATGGATGGATGGATGGATGGATGGATTGGTCGGTTGCTGGGTTGGAGTGGTGGGTGGATGGATGGATGGGATGGATGGATGGATGGATGGATGGATGGATGGATGGATGGATGGATGGATGGATGTGGATGGATTGGTCGGATTGGTCGGTTGCTGGGTTGGAGTGGTGGGTGGGATGGATGGATGTTTGGTTTGTGGATTTGTTAGTTAGATGGATGCATTTTTTTAAGCATAAAAGTCTCAAAAATCAGTTCAGTACAATACTTTATCTCAAGCAACTGTTGCTTTATTAAATATATCTTGTTAAGGATATTTGTACCGGGAAAGAGACAAAATGCTGATTAAGAACGTGATTTTGTGCTGTGTAGATTGGTTGGTTGAGAAGAAAAGAAATGTGAGAAAGATTATATAAAGTATTCTTGGGGAGGAGAGAGTGGGTGGACTGAAGGACAAGAGCGTGTCTATGAAAAGTGTAAGAGAAAAAACTGGAGGCTGAGAAAGTGAAGGAGGTGGAGGAAAGGGACAGAAAGTGAAAGGTCTAGAAGTGCTCTGTGTTTTGTTAATGCAGTTTAAGGACTGAACTAAGACACATACTGTACAGTACTGTACATTATTTTCAAAAGCTATTCAAACCTTTAACTCTTTAGATGTAGTTATCTTCTTTCTGTCATCAATGCTGCCAAACCTTCAGGCAGATGTACAAAAAGTTTAAATGCTTAACCTTCAGCTATTATGAAAAGTTTGTTTAATTGTTTTGTTCCATGGAAGACAAGAAGTCAAATGGAGGCAACACAAGCTTGATTAAATAATTACATAATTTAGTGCTTTCCCTTAAATATTCTTTGAAACATTCAAACATGGTGTTGGCGTTCCTGTTATCTTACAGTCTTAGCAGTTTCTTGCAGCAGTGTGAACAGTAATGTTATTCGCTCATGCTATAATGGCTGGATCTTCCAGCACCCTTGACAAATGCTGTTAATTGATCACAGCTGCAGTGTGAATGGTTTTTTTTGGCAAAGCTTCTTCCCAAATGTTTTGAAAACTGTGTTGTGTTCAGGTCATGGTACAGAGTGTCTTGTGTTCTGCTATGGTTTGCAGATATCGATGAGTGTGCAGAGGGGAAACACTACTGCAGGGAGAACACAATGTGTATGAACACACCCGGCTCCTTTATGTGTGTCTGTCACACCGGCTACGTCCGTATTGATGATTACTCCTGCACAGGTGAGTACAGAGAACGTGTGTGTGTGTGTGTGTGTGTGTGTGTGTGTGTGTGTGTGTGTTGTGTGTGTGTGTGTGTGTGTGTGTGTGTGTGTGTGTGTGTGTGTGTGTGCGCGCTGTTTTTTGTTTTGTTTTGTGTCTAGGTCATTAAAATGCTTTTAAATACCCCATAAAATCATTCGATAAGGTACGTTTAACATATTTTCATAATTTTCTATTTACATTTTTGCTCTGGCGAACTGCACTCAGCATACAGACACAACAAAATAGTATTGTGTACATATACATGTTGTATGCATCTTATCAAGCATTGTTTAACATTGTTTTAACAATCCGTGCAATAGAGGAAGAACAAGAAAAGTTCAGGAAAGGCAGCATATGTGAAAGTTTTCACTGATGGAACTACAGATGGTACGTGTTCCTGATCTTTAACTTAAAAAAGCAATTAAATCTCTTCAGGAGCACAGGATAAGGAAGCGAAACACGGTGCAAGGGAACAGCTACACGAGTCTTAGTCCTTCTGTGACCTACTTTAAAACTCAATTAATTACAACTGAGTCCAGGAAGGTTTCTGTCTCAATAAATACACAAAAAAGCATAAAAAAAACTGCACCTGGGCTGTAAGTGCATCGTGGCAACAACAATTCAGCTTTTATTTTGGAAACTATTCTAGATTTGTTTTCTTTCTGCTGATTATCTCAGAAAACCATGAGTAATCAAGGCCAGCTGCATTGTTATTATTTATTGCAATTATTTTCAAGTAGTCTGCATTACACCGACCTCGCCATCAAGTTCTCTGAACTCTGTTCAATTTAGTGCTGCATGTTGTTGTTTTGTAATGGAAAGGGCTTGATTAATGTATGAAAGCACAAGCGCACTATGGAGCAAGCTTCAACATTGCTTGCTTTTCATTGCTTTCTTCAAGTAAACCTGCATACTCAGTGGTTGATGAGGAAACTTACTTGTATCATTTAAACAGACTTGCGCCCCAAACATATTTGAAGGTGTCGAGTCAGTTATTATGATTAATTCGCCTGTCTAGAATGCGTTTTTTGGTCATAGAAAGTGATATGAAATAAATGGTTTTCACAATGAACTTTCAAAGGCTAAAACTCTATTCTAAAATCATAGAATTCAGATTGTGTTTGTTCCTCCGAGTTTGTGTCGTCTTCTCAAAACGTACAGGTGAGAGATGCGTTTTAATTTAAGTGCACACCCTGCTTCTTTTATATCAATTTAATAAAATAATTACTCTCAGCAGTTATCAGTTTAACTCTGTTTAATCTCTCCTTCTTCCCTCTGGATCTCTTGCCCATTGATGATTGGTTGAAAGCCGTGCGTCTGTTGTTGATTGGCTCACAGCTGTGCATCTGCTTCTGTTCTGACTTAGAGTCTCAGTGAGGCTGGCGTTCTGATGGCAAAACATTATTATTTTCAATTATTCATGTGTGCAGTCACACATAGAAATATATTGCATATTTTGCCTGTGGGATTTTTATGAGATAATCTGCAGGCTGCAGTCACGTCAGCTGAAACTGGAATTCATTTAATTTGAAGCTGGAATAGACTTTACCTGATATAAAACGAGAACACTTTTAATCAGCCGATCTTATTTTAATTTAAAACATCAGACGTTATATAAATGACTGTAATTATTTTAATTGTGCTCCACTGTTTCCATATCTGTTCATTATTGCTCTGTCTTGCCTTCATGATCGGCTCAGTGATATTTACTAATTGCATACTTTACTCTGCAATGAACAAACTTGTTGGCATGATAAGAGATTTTGTCAGTTACATGAACAGTACCAGTCATTAGTTAGCATTTGTTGTTTTTAAAAAAAGAGTAAATGGCATTGATAATAGACATTGTGGAGTTCCTCTTTACTTTCTTTGTGTCTCTCACACAATCCCTCATTAGTTCCTCTTGAGCAGTCAGCAGATGTTAAGCTTAAAAGGATGTTAGTCTCCAATCAGCTCATTTATGCGCTGTTCTGGACAGAGATGTCAGTGTAAATGTTTTTTTCAAAGATCAGAGAGATTTCACCTTCGTTTTGGTTTCTATTTTTCAAGGGATAGTTCACCTCGACATTCGTTATTTACTCACCCTCATGTCATTCCAAATCTGTGTGACTTTGCTTCATGGAACACAAAAAGAGATGTTTTGAAGAATGTGCACGCTGTACTGTTATAGTGACCACTTTTGTTTTCCACAGAATAGGTGGTTTGCAGTCACGTGATTGTGTTGACGCGCGAAATTCAGATGGAGGGCAGGAAGTGAAGAGTGCAATGGACGAGATGGAGGAAAGTCCGTACTGTACTACTTTTGAGGCTATTACAAGAGAAATATATAAACAGAAAATCGAAACATATGTTGGACATGATCCTTACGTTATGAAGAGGACCGATTTTCAACTGAATTGAGAGATTTGCCTGCCATCGAGGCGGTAGATATCAGCAACTACCTCGTCTTACAGACATACTTTGACTTTACAAAGTTTGAAAACTGGTACGTTACACAAACAGCCACATAAGTGTATTTAAACACCTGAATTATGTAATTATAAGCCACATAAATAATGTATTAACTCACATTTGACGAAGTGATCACTGCACACACACCGACCGCAGACGTAGGTTTGCAAGGCATTTTCCCCGGTGTTTTTCTGTCAATTTCTTGTATTTTTCCCCCTTATGAACAACAACTTTTGGCACACGATAAAAACTCCTCGTGGTTTGATCGATTTGAGCAACCATAAACGACGCAAAACATAGGCCTTTTGAGTTTGTTATAGTGCTTCCTAAATATAGAAAATCACTTCCTGCCCTCCATCTGCATTTCGCGCCATGGCAACGCAGTGGCGTGACGTCACGTGAAAACAAGCTATAAACAAGTCATACAGGTTTTCGAAAGATGCGGATGAGTAAATGATTATAATTTTTGCATGTACCATCCCTTTTATGTACACAAAGACACAAAGAATCATCTCTTCCGAAAGCAATTTTATCGCATGCTTGAGAAGAGGCATAGAACGAATATGGTTTTGTCTCTCTATTCGATCCGAAAAGAAGCATTCAGATTGAATATGTGATCTGCATTTATAATTGTTGAACGATCTTCAATTTATCTGTAAATGCATCCTGGGTTGTTCATTGATGAGGAACCGCAGCATAAAAGCACCCAACCAATCAGCATCATTCATCAGTCAAAATGCATTTTAATGAGATGATTTAATGACATTTTAACGAGTGCGATTTAAAGATCTGTGTTGTAAGATTTATGACTAACGTTGATTAAGCAATTTCACTTCACTGGAGGGAATTTGAGGAGATGAAAAGTAACAAGTGGTGAAGAAAAAAACACCAGACAGGTGTAAACACTGGGATTTTGGGAGATAAAACAGAAGAGAAGGAAACTCTAAGATGGATGGATGGATGGATGGATAGACAGACACAGATAGATAGATAGATAGATAGATAGATAGATAGATAGATAGATAGATAGATAGATAGATAGATAGATACGCCAGAGAAGCAGAGAGAACATTCTCTTTTTTCCACCTGGTGGTAGCTGACAGATCTGTCCATCTGGAAGCTAGAAATTAAATGAATATGTGTGAGAGAAGGAGAGAAGAGCCTTGTTAATGAATAATTAGGAGGATAATTGATGTCACTTTAGCTGTCATGGGCAGATGAGTCAACGCAGATGAGAAATCAGACCACACAAACACGTCCACAGTGAGGGATTTATCTCAGTCAAGCGCTACTTGGCATGACTGTAATATCAATGATTGAGGTAAACAGGGATGGCATCAGGGAAGCCAATGGAGCTGGTATTGGACCAAATTGTTTTTTTGTTTTACAATGAGGAGAAAAAGAAAAATCCTTTTAAAAGCTACAGTTCAAGTTAAGCTCCACAACAGTATAATGTAAATTATTAATGAACACCAATGGATGTTCAGTCTTAGATTTGCTCAAATAAATTACAGTGTTGAGGTACAGTGTTGAGGTTCACTGAAGTTTCACCACAGTTTTTTACTGAGTAACTTCACAATTCACTCTGAGAGTCTCTTCGCTGCTTTGGGAACATTTTGCCCCAAAAAAAAATATAAATGAGTCTCAAGTCTCTGAAGCAGACGAACTTTCATTGGCATTTCAAGCAGTCTCTGAGCAAAGGCTTGGGGTCGTCTGGAGGTCATTGTTAGACTGTAACATTGTGAGATGATTGTTGAATGTTTCATTATCAAGTTCAATTCAAGATTCATGAAAGATTTTTCATTGTTATTACTGAACTGTTAAACCCTGTTCTTTTAAACAATATATGGACTGATTTGCTGTCCTTATAAATCAGTGTTTTAGTCCAGTAATGTAGTCTTGTCAGAGTCGCTGAAGAGTTTTACCAGTGTCCCTGTTCACTGCAGTCTGACTTGAAACATTTAATTGTCATTTTACAGTGCATATTGTTAACCCATCAACATGTAATGAGGATTGAAGGATGGAACAGTGCAAGCTAAAATTGAGCCTGCATCATTTATACAATAAGAGCATTTACATTGAAGTTTAATTGAACAGCACCATAAAACAGCCCTTTAAAGGACCGTTTGTGTCAGGGACAATGATAATGATAAAGCTATAGTTCTAAAAATCATTCTAAAAGAATAGTCCACACCACAACTAATCATAACATAGAAACAATATTGTTGGAGTCTCTTTCAGAATGATTTTTTCCAGCCAATCAGAATCCATCCTTTAAAGAGCGTGAGCATTTAAGCCTTAAGGCAACAGATGTCAAACTTCATCGCACTCTTAGAATAAACAGAACAATATTGTGCGCTGATGTGGATGCTAATATAGTTATCATTATAGTTATCTTTATAGTTATTGTTCTTGGTGACTGGGCTTTAAGAGAAGATTCAAAATGTCTTCAAGAATCTCTATCTGGGTAAAAGCAAAGACTCAAACTGAAAAAGGCCCATAGTTTGTTATGTTTAGGGAGTTTTGTTATAGAAAATCATAGTGTAAATTATATACTTATTTATTCAAAATAATAAACTATATGCATTGTTTAGGGTTTTGAGCCTTTGCTTTTGTCCAGATAGCGAAAGCATTTGACAGCATCTGCAATGTGCAGACAACCTTCAGCAAAGACTGGCATATTATTTTTGCACAATAGTGTCAGTTATTCCCTAAACACAGTGCTCATGCACATCTGACTCCTTCCCCTTTCAGTGATTTTTTTTTTCTTTCTGTCTCTTTCTCTCTCTGTTTTTCATCTTTGAGATGGAATTGTATTCCCTCTGAGAGAAACAGCTGCAAGGAAAGTGCAGAACGTGCAAAAAGTTAGAGGAAATTGTGCAAAAACACACTGACGCACCCTCCTCTTGTGTTTTCAGAGCACGACGAGTGTGTGCGTGGACTGAATACCTGTGATGAAAACGCTCTTTGCTTCAATACGGTTGGCGGACACAGTTGCTCCTGTAAACCAGGGTACGTCGGTAACGGGACCGTCTGCGGAGGTAAGTGCAAACATCTGAACTCCACACTGTACTAATATTACAGTCAAAATTTCCAATAACAAATGTAATTGTTATTGGAATTGTTACAGGTCTATTAGACTCTATTTACATTGTATGGCTTAAATTCTGAATGTTACATTTTCTCTCCATATACCGTACATGTCAGTCAGACAGTACTCAGGTATCAAACTGATTAAATTTTAAAATTATTTTTTTTATTAACTTGGTACCAACAAAGCAGTTTTGGGGGTAACACATTACAAGTACTGTAACTTGAGTTAAGTAATCAGATTACTTTTAAATTTACAAACAAAACAAGTTACTTTTTCAAATATCTAAAGTTACTTTAGTACATTTTCCCATTTATTGACCTCAACTGTACAGGCGTGGACTTTGTTATCAAAAAACAAACAAGCAAACCGAGCCCTGCAAGTGACAAAAAATAAAGCATAAATTAATTAATTTCCATAAAAAGTAACTAAGTAATGCATTTAGTTACTTTTTAGGGAGTAACACAAAATTGTAACGCATTACTTTTAAAAGTAACTTTCCCCAACACTGGAAATCAGTACGGTTTGCATGGCTACACACTGCACACATAAGCTCAGCCTCTGGTTTGCTGAGGCTCTTTTTCATTGGTATGGTGAAGCCCTGCTGAAATGTGTCTTGTGTTGTGTTGAAATGTGTGCAGCGCTCTGCGAGGGCCAGTGTCTCAACGGAGGTTCCTGCGTCACTCCAGATACATGCGTCTGCCAGCAAGGCTTTACTGGAAAGAGATGTGAGACAGGTAAGATGCAATTAGGCCAATGGAAGGGCATTTCCTGTAACCTTTCAACGGGGAGCTAGAGCAACAACAAAAAAATGAGAGTGGAGAAAAGCGTACAACATATTCACATACTGCGATGTCGCCTCTCAAGTGTTTTCATATTATAGTGATGGACTGAGTTAGAAATATTCAGAGCTTCAGAAGGCGGAGGAGAGGTGATCTATTTTTTATATTTTCCAGGCAAGTGAGATTTATCTCAGATGATTTCCACGAATGTGAACATGGCCAAAGATGTCTCTCTGTGGACTGTTCTATAATTCATGGCACTGTAGATGTGCACGTTTGCTATGAATTTAATGAATAATGTCTTCTTGCACTATAATAATCTAAAGTAGTTGCTAAACTTAACTTATTATATTTAGCTGATTGCATAATATTACAATATAGTTATTATAATGGAGTATAACTAATACAATTAATGTTTTCTATTTTATATTAATTAAAATACAAATAAAAAATTGTTTGTTATTCTAAATAACAATTTTCACAAAAGAATGTAAATATTTACAATATCTAATTATATATTTTATGATTTTATATTTAAACATAATTTAGATAGATAAAACCTTTCCCCCGACAACGTGTTGTAACTAAATGTGATATGCATTCGTCAAGATTTAGATCACATCACTTCCATGTAATTTCAGTTCGTGTCCTAATCAACCACGACAAGTGACGCACATCAAGACGTCTTGCCTGTTGCTTTGTTTGTATTTTGTCACACTGCACTGACTAGCCCCATCCACTCATAGCTGTATATTAAACATTAAATAGGTTCTGAAGGGGTGTGATTTTGTGGATTCATGCAGTATTTTGCTAAAATTACTTGATGCTGAGAACTTGTCATGTCATGGTGAGGACAAGTTTTCCCTCAGTCGGTGCAAACTTGTAAATTTAGAAAGGGAACATTAGAAAAATTAAAATTTAGAACAAATTGATATATTTTTTTAGGTAAAAAAAAAAAAAAATAATATATATAATATATATATATATATATATATATATATATATATATATATATATATTGTGTGTGTGTGTGTGTGTGTGTGTGTGTGTGTGTGTGTGGTGTGTTTTCTTAATAATTAAATTGTGTATTTTAAAACTTATTTTTAGGTTTAATTTCAGATAATATATTTTTCTTTAATAAAATATTGTGCCGTTTGTAGTTCTCTATAAAATACTCCAAAACGAGCCAAAAATACTGAATTTAAAAAATTACAGTGCAGGCAATGTTGGCAGGTATGATTTCAAGTGAGACACTGAACTCTGGAACAGAAGAAGAGAGTTAGACATGAAGCTTTTTTATTGCTCTGGGGATTGGTGTGTCTGTGTGTGTGTCCGTCCGTCCGTCCGTCCGTCCTGTGTGTGTGTGTGTGTGTGTGTGTGTGTGTGTGGGGTTGTGAGAGAGAGAGATAGAGATAGAGAAGCAGAGATCTCAGAACCCTTTGCTCAACGTTACCCAGCAGGGCATCTGCCGGTGGTTTTTTACAAACCGGTCCAACACCCACTCGTTTCTATGTGGGAGTGACAGAGGGATGATGAAGGGAAAGAGAAAAAGAGGAGTGAGGAGAGAGGAAATGAGGAGGCATGGGGACTAAGGGAGACAGCTGGTGGAGAGATAGAGAGAAGATAGAGTGAGGTATGGTTTGCGAGACACTGTGTGTGCTGAACGCCTGACTCACCGTTCTTGGAGAGAGAACTGGCTGACACACAGACAAACTCACAGCTATGTTACATGGGTCAGGTTTTGCCTACGTTATACCAAATGTCCCCACAAGGATTGTAAAAGCTGAAAATAACAGTAGGAACACAGCTTAATAAACATGGTAAAACCTATAGGTCTTCCAATTTCTTTTTAGGTTTATTTATTTAGTTAGTCAGTTAGTTGTTACTTTGTCAGTTAGCAGTTAGCACTTTACAAGGTCCCATAGTGGTTAATGCATTAAATGATATTAACAATGAGCAAATTATTTGTTACAGTATTTATTATTCTTTGTAAATGTTAGTCAACAGTTTATTGTTAGCTCATATTAGCTCAGGTCTGTTAAATAATAGTATACAACTTTTGATTTTAGAATATATTGGTAAATGTTGATATTAACATGATATTAACATAAATGCTTTAGAAGTGTTGTTAGTTCATGTTAACTAATGTAGTTAATAACGTAAACAAATGGAACATTATTGTAAAGTGTTATTATTTATTGCTTGTTTGTGAATTACAGAGCTAAACTTACAAAAAGACTCAAACAAAAAAAATGTTTTACAGAAAAATTCAGAGAACAATAAAAACACTAAAATGTTGTACAAAGAAAAAAACAAGACCACATTCATTCACTCATTCACTCACTCACTCACTCACTCACTCACTCACTCACTCACTCACTCACTCACTCACTCACTCACTCACTCACTCACTATTCACATTCAATTCATTCATTCACTCCATTCATTCATTCATTCATTCATTCATTCATTCATTCATTATTCATTCATTCATTCATTCATTCATTCACTTATTCATTCATTCATTCATTCATTCATTCATTCATTCATTCATTCATTCATTCATTCACTCATTCATTCAATTCATTCATTCATTCATTCATTCATTCATTCATTCATTCATTCATTCATTGTTTATTTGTGAATTACAGCGAGAAATGACTAAAATAATTAATACATTTTTATTTATTTATTTTTGTAAAATCACAAAATATTTACTAATTATTAATATAATTAATTAGTTTCTTTTTCTTTCTTTTTTTTCTTCTTCTTTTTTTTTTTTTTTTTTTTTTTTACATTTCTCATAATCATAAAACTTTTTCTTAATTTCACCACATATTAGATTTCGAAACCCATATTTTTATTGTGGGCTCTGACCACCATATGCATTTATGTTGGAGAGGTTTTTCATGATGTTGTGGCATTTTAGTGTATACATATTTGTGTGATGGAGGACAGATTATGCGCTTTATGCTTGTTTTGTGTGCTCAGTCGTCTGTAATCCCTCACGGTTTTCCCTCATGTTTTCTTTCTTCCTCTGAGGGGAAATATAATGTTATGACAAAGGCACAAAAGAGGATAAATATTGCACAAACAAACATAAGAGGCAAAGAAAAGTCTGTTCTTCATCCCTTTGAAACCCCCTATCCCTCCACTAAAGGAACTGCATTATTAAACTCTCCGTCTTTGTCAGTAAGCCTCTCTTCTTCTTCCTTTTTTATCCATGCCAGCTTGACGTTGGCACATATGACCACATATGGCGACTCCCTGCCAGTTTTGTAAATACAAAGCAATCCATTAGTTCAGGGGATATTGTACTCCTGGTAAAAGAGAGAAATTATTTGATAAGCGCATTGTTTTTGTTGTTATTCTGTTCTTTAATGAGAGTAATCGACCGAAGCACAAAGACAGAATTATCTTCTCCATCAAATATCCTGCTGCAGAGATGCTTTCTGAATAAGAATCGCTCTCTTTTTATCTTCCCCTGAAAGAGAAAGCTGCAGAGAGTCACATTTTCTTTCATATTCAGCTCTTACCTCTTAGAAGACTAGCTGGCACCGTTATTATCCATCGGATTTGCTCAGATGCTTCACACATGCTCTGTTCATAAAGGAAACCCAATTACAGAGGGTCCTCAGGGGTTAAACGCCCTGGGCTCGGGGTCCTTCTTCTTAATCAAGACGTTTCTGCAGGCTACTTGTTAATTCTTTATGTGATTGGGTGTATAGCAAGGGGACGTACGCACATTCCACTTGCAGATAAAATGGCTGCATTGTGTCACTGAACACCTTTAATGCGTCTTTGCACCAGGATGGGAGTCTTGAGAAGTGTTTCTTCTTAATATTAAGCTAGAATGGAGCTCTACCCCTATCAAATTTTAATGAGAATATCTTCAGAATCTCTAGTGAGAAAGGCCTACAGGGAGGAGCGTAAAATTGTGTGTACAAAGAGATTCAAAACAGCTGCTGGTTCTGTCCTCCGATAAAACTTCTCCATGATTATTTAAGTGCTCTGATTATGTCTGCTTCATTGGGTTCATGTATTCCAAGTCGTTACTCATCATGTCTAATGAGGTGGAGATAATTAGAGTTTAGTTGTTGAACGTCTTCCCTAGCTGTGCAACACAGACCTCTGTTTTATCCGGATTAGCACTGCACAACTAATATATAATATTATAATGTAAGAATATAATGTAAATTAAAGATAATATTTTTAATTTATTACATTGTATCTTTATATTATTAAATTTTAATGTACAATAAAACATTTCATCATAATTATCTATGCATATTATTAATTATATATTTATAGGATATATTTTTGCTTTTAATGATCAATAAGTTGACAACATATATTTTTACATTGCTTTAACTTAAATAATTTTGAGTCATTTTAATGTAATTTAAGTTGAAATTACTGAATAAAATAAATGCTCTTTCCAGGTACTATCGTTTCATCATGCTATTCCAAACCTTTTGGTCTCATTGAATATCCGTTTCACTCTGAAATATGTCACCATCACCAATAAAATGGGTTGCGAACAGTAATTCACTTCGACTTTAATGATAAGAATTTCCTCTGAATCTCTGCTTTTGTTTTGGAAACTCTGAGGATCTGCTGTCTGTATTCTCATTAAGAAAAGGTTTGCTTTTGAACTTCATGTTAAAAAAAAAGAAAAGAAAAAGACTTTGTTTGAGAATGGGACCAGGCTTTCATGCACACAACCGCACTTCGACTCCCTCGTTTGCATCGAGGCCCTTATACAGTGCCGAGCTCCCCAGCGAGACCCAGCAGTGGGTGTGAATCTGTTCATTAGTCTGAGAATGGAGGGGGAGGATGAAGGGAAGGGGGTGGGAACGAGAGCAGGGCAGATGAAGGAGATAGCTGGGATGGGAACAGCCAAGATGTTCAGGGACTGAGTGGATTGATGACTTGCCGTTTGAAGAATCGTCCCTGATGAAATTGACTTGAGGATACCACTGTGGTGGACCATAACTATTACCGTCCTCATGGGATTGTAGATTGTATATACTGTATATATATATCATGCTGATCACTTTCTTCACTCCAGGTAGCTCATATTGCTATGAAAATATTTGCGAATTGGAATGCTCAGGAAGATGACGTAAAGTTAGAGCAGCCTTCTGTCTGTGCCATCTTAACATCTTTGCTTGCTTGCTTTCATTATTTTCGCTTTTATACTCGTGCACCGATTCGTTCGCTAAACTGAACAGCCAATCAGAGTTCTCTCTCTCACCGATGGCGCTGATGCCAACGGACGCCGATTCAACATGCTCAATTGACCAAAATACACCTGTGACCTGACGATGTCTAGTGCTGACAAAAATTGGGCCGGTCGACTCTCAACATGTCAGGGCCTATTGAGACAGAAACTAAACTCAATGTTACTGACAGACTGGGAAGAGAGGTGCTGCAATCATGTAAAATATGTGAAAATATCAGGTGGTTTTTTTACATTCAAGCATGAAAACCTATTCTAGTAGACCCAAAAACAAAATCAAGACTTTGAATAGGTCCCTGCACCCTTAGTTTTTGCTTGAGCAAAACTCACCAATGCACACAAATGGAAGTGTATGAGGATCCCAAATCCTGAAGATAGAGCAAATTAGATGGGGACTATGTATTGTGCTGTCGACTTGTGACATTCCGTGACAAATTAGTGGCAGGGCTGCAGGACAGCGGGAACCCTGGGGGTTTACCCGTGAATACACAGTCAATCAATACTTGCGACTGCTTTCTGACAGCACAAATGCCAGCCGTTCCTCTGAGAGAGATGAGTGCACTGTGTGTTTGTGCTCAAGGAATAAAATGAATAAATGTCATCAGCACTGCCTACATCTATGTATTATTCAGTATTGTTTGTGTTATTTTCGCCATTCTCTGTTTTTAATGGAGGAGGGATTTTGTGTTAGGGGAGTGAAATCTTGACAAAAGTGAAGCAATCTTAAAAGCGAGATGTTGAGATCTCTTGCATGGAAAATGTTTTATATCAGACATTCTTTTTCTGATGAAATGTTTCTCAGAATGTCCCTCACAGTTTAGTCAAAAAAGAATGTTCTGTCGTACATATTAGAATATGTTCATAATCGAATGTTCACAATGTTAAGCCTGCTCTGGTGCATTCTAATGTGCATTATTTGAATTTACACAACAATGAATGACGTAAAGACAATTATAATGTTACAAAATATTTATATTTCAAATAAATGCTGTTCTTTTTAACTCTATATTCATCAAAGAATCCTGAAATAAATGTGTCACAGTTTCCATTTATTGATATCCAAAATTGTATTATAATAAGAAATGTTTCTTGGGTAGCAAATCAGTATATTGTAATGATTTCTAAAGTATCATGTGACACTGAAGACTGGAGTGATGATGCTCAGCTTTGCCATCATAGGAATAAATTACATTTTAAAATATATTTCAATAGAAGAAAGGGTATTTTAAATGTTAATAATATTCACAATATTACTTGTACTGTAATTTTGAGAAACACAGTCTTGGTGAGCATAGGAGACTTTCGGAAATCTTACAGACCCCACATTTTTGAGTGCCGGTGTATTTTTCTCTCAGAAGTTATCCTTTGGCTTCCGAAGACTTTAAATATAGTACATGAGCTGCATTGACTGTTTTTATTGGTTGATTTATGCGTTTTTTTAATGTTATTTTTGTAATTTGACAGCCCCTAGTCTCCGTTTAATGTAGAAGAGAGCAGCATGAACATTCTGCTAAACTTCTATTTTGAGTTCAATATAAAGCCAGTCAGCTTTAGATCAATTTAAGGGTGAATAATCTCAGAATTGTCATTTTTTGAACCATGCCTTTAAAGATTTCTCAGCCCATGCGATACTATAACAAACAACACATGCAAACCTAATTCACAAAGTCCTTTAGGCTGTTTCTCATATTCTATGCTCTTTCAAAAATACTCTCAATGCTATGCATTTTTTTTCTCTCTCACACATGGTAAATGGACTGCATTTATATAGCGCTTTCATAGACCCAATGGCCACCAAAGCGCTTTACAATTTTGCCTCTCATTCACCCATTCACTCACACATTCATACACCGACGGCGGTGTCAGCCGTACAAGGCGCCAGCCAGCTCGTCGGGAGCAGCCGGGGTTAGGTGTCTTGCTCATGGACACCTCAACACTTGGTCAAGTGGAACCGGGGATTGAACCACCAACCTTCCGGTTTGTAGACAATCTACATGAACCACTTAGCCACTGCCGCCACATACCCACAAACCCATAGTATTCTTCAGCTTTCGTTTAACCCCTCTACTCAGCCTTGCCTGTATTTCAGACATTAAAATTGGCTTTGAAATACAACACAATGTAATTCCCCCTTAGCAATCTAATGAGATGGGTGAGGTGAAGCATCTGTAGCCTAGGGTTAAAGTCACAAAATCATTTCTAACCCATTCTGCTTGAAGTTGTCATTGAACTGGGTCTGTGTGATGCTCTTCGTATCTTTCTGTGAGAGTGTAATCCAAGGACAAGGACTGGAAGTTGAATAGATACTGAAGAGCATCATTATCAACAGCTGTTGGATACGCTCCTTTCAAGACGACCATGGCAAAAGCTCTATTTGTCTTTCTTACTTTGTGTTTGGTGTGAGGACAGACATCAAATATGAAGATTTGCATTCATTTAGGAATTTGAAAAGGTTGTGGAGACAGCATAATACAGTCGAGCAAAACATGCTCTTTATGGCAGTTTTTGTTACTTTGTTTCTTTGTTTGTTCAAATCAAATTTAATTATTCCTTTGATGGCAAAGCTGAATTTTCAGCATTTTAACGCCAGTCTTCAGTGTCACATGATCCTTCAGGAATCATTCTAATATGCTAATTTGATGCTCAAAAAAAATATTTCTTCTTATTGTCAATGTTAAAAACAACATAGAGTGACACTGTGCTTTTTTCCCTACATTTCTTGGGTTTCCTCATGCATGTCTCCACCTTGTCACCTAAGACATCGACGAGTGCCTCGATGGGTTTGTGGAGTGTGACAGTCGAGCCACTTGCGTCAACCTACCTGGCTGGTACCACTGCGAGTGTCGTGACGGATACCATGACAACGGAATGTTCTCAGCCAATGGAGAGTCATGTGCAGGTAACTTATTTCTAATGAAACTGTGCTTCTTTTGAATGGAAGTCAATAGAGAAACATGCATGGTTGTAATTACGACATCTACTAACAGGGCCTAACTGGGCCATGCTAACCAGCTACGCCTTGACCCCTTGGATTTAACCAGTGACTTTTATTGTGTTCTGTTTCTTGTTGGTAGATATTGATGAATGTGAGACAGGGAGGCACAGCTGTGCCAACGACACCGTGTGCTTTAACATGGAGGGAGGTTACGACTGTCGCTGCCCGCACGGTAGGAACTGCACGGGAGACTGCGCCCACGAC
Organism: Chrosomus eos; assembly: GCA_036326025.1. NCBI lineage: Eukaryota > Metazoa > Chordata > Actinopteri > Cypriniformes > Leuciscidae > Chrosomus > Chrosomus eos. Next base: position 12,537,944 of record CM070822.1, on the reverse strand, counting down.
GGGAAGGTGAAACACAACGGGCAGATCTGGGTGCTGGATGACGACAGGTGCTCGGTCTGCTCTTGTCAGGTGAGCCAAAGGGACTGATGGGAGTTGTGGTCAAAGGAAAACTGAGAAATGAGTTTTTTTACTCAGTCTCTGTCGTTCTCTCCTGTTTTAGTCGGGGTTGGTGATGTGCCGGCGGATGGTGTGTGATTGTGAGAATCCCACGGTGGATGTGTTGTGCTGTCCTGAATGCGATCCTCGCATGAGTTCTCAGTGTTTGCATCAGAACGGTCTGCTAGCATACAGTAATGGAGAAACCTGGGTGGAAAACTGCCAGCAGTGCCAGTGTATGGTGAGTGACAGCATGTTAAACCAACTCGATGTGGTGATGCATTATGATTACCAGCCCAGTATTTATAAACTATATATTATATGGTCAATGTCAGAAAGATCTATTTCTGAAGAACATTAGAAAAGGTTCTTTTGAAACTAATTTTGAAATGTCTCAGCATTTAGAGATATACAGTGGGGTCCACATTACAGCCCAGTAGTGAAAATGCTGAATTTTGCATTATTTTCTAATAAAAAAAAAAAAAATGTATTACAGTATAAATTATGGAATCTGATATATCATAAAACCTGATGGTTTACAGCTTGATCTGAGAATGTTCCAAAGAGCATCTTGTGTATTTTAGTAGCAGCGAAATGTTAACATGGTAAATGTCATATTTATTTTATAATAAAATTAATTTAAATATGTATTATTTAAACATAGAAATATTTATTAAATATTGAAAATAATATATTTAAACATTCCTAAATCTTTTGTATCATACTTTTGCTTTGTTCTACATTTTTTCAAAATTTAAATGAAAATAATTTTTGGATAGTTTTATATTAATTGCACATTACTTAAATATAATTATATTATTATTTAATAATAATAAAAAATTAGTTGCAGTAGTACTAGAATATTTTTTATGTTTTTGGAAACCGTTTAGAAAATATTTTTTGAGTTTCTGGAAGACTTTTACCATCAATGAAACCACTATGACCGGCCACATTTATATATCAAAATTTGTTCAGTATTCAGCCAGATGTACTTCCTTGGTTGAAAACTGTGAACTTTGCATATGAGGAGATTAGCCAATCATAACAAAGATAATAGTCTTCAAATACAGTGGTGAAAGCAGTGTCAGTGTGAGGGTTGGAAAATGATCACATAAAACTGAATAGAAACTTTTTTTCAAGAAACCTTGACTAACTTTATAATGACTTGGGAATGAATATGATGCAAATGTGTGAAATGTTGTCTTTAGAAAACAGTATGCATTCACAAATGCACAATGCACAGAACAAACTCCTCCGTCATGCTGTTCTCTGTGTATTAGATTCAGATCTATTACACAGAGAAACTGCTGTTCACAGTGGAACTCAATATCTCAGTCAGGAAGTCTTGCGCCAAACCTTGAACAAAGCAGTTTTCAGCCCCTCTGGTGCTTGTCCTTCCTGCAATTTTTTCTTTCTTTATGCAGAACTTTTTGCACTCTGAAAAGAATCGAGTTATAAAGTCCAGCTCCATCTTTCTGTCTAGTGAAATCCTTACTACAGTATTTGCTGAACTGACAATGGGCTCAAACAGGGCTCCTAAACTTGTTAGAGGTTTTCGTGACATGCCAGGCTCCCAGCTCACTTTATCTCTGTTTTTGGTACACAGAGAATGAAGCTTTTTTCTCAGGGTTTGGGTTGCTAAACGTGTAGGTCTGTAATGAATTCTGTTAAAGACTTCTGAACAGTAGTGGACAGCGTAACAGACGGAAGGCTAATGCTAAAGCCAGGCTCGGATCAATTGCTCAATAACTGACTTTCAATTGAAAACCCTTTTTAATCCTACACAAGCGTAATCTGTGTCCATTAAACCAGCTTTGAGAGAGAAACATGATCAAACAGAGACAGTTTTTGCATGGGCTTTGAAATTTCATTAGCTTTCAGTACAGCTGGTTTTTGTTTGTCTCTTTTATGTTGTTCTTACACAGTTATCACATTCTCTTTCAGTCAGCGATTTCTTTTAGTCATTTCAACCCCCTTTACACTTGGAATCCTGGTTCTCATCAGTTTTTTTCTTGTTCCCTGTGAAGTAGAAGGAACACAGAACTTGAAAGAGAGGAAGAGACACAGAAAAGGAGAGAATGAGGCAGGAAGATTGCTTTGTATTTTAAGGATACAGAAGTGCGAGGAGTGAAAGAACAAAGAATGTTTCCGGAACGGAAAACTCCAGGAGGGGAGAGAGAGACATTCAGAGAAATATCTGCATTCCTCTTGTATTCAAGGTCTACGTTAGGATGTAATCTGAAAAATATGTTGTCTTGCAGGGGACTACAGGAATCAGTTTGCAGAAAAATGAACCTGTATGATTTTTTATCTTATACGAAATACAAAACAAGAATGATTAAACTTTAAATAAATTTAAAATAAGTATTAAAAAATAATATAAATGACATATTCATGATTCAAGACCAAAAAAAGTGTCATTTGAATAGTCTATATGACTTCCATTCAAAATTTAACTGACCATTATTATTTACTCACCAGACATTAAGTAACTGAGATGAACATAAGAACTGGATAAATTAGCTGAATCCCCAACTGGTTCAGCTAATGCTCATGCACGCAATTAAAAAGCAGGTGATGACTCCATCAAAAAAAAGTGAATGAATTTTTGATTAACTGCAGGATCCATTAAGAAAATATAATCTCCTCATACGCTCTCTGGATAGATTAGAGTCTGTCTCAAACTTAACATGCAGTGTTTTACCTTAGTGACTTTCATACACTTTAATATTTGCCATTCCAAGTTCTCCATCACTTTGGTCGTTTGTGGATTTCTTTCCCACAGGTGCAAGGATAAAGCATTATATAGCATATATCTTGACACATCACCTGCAGTCTAACAAATGTTAAACAAAGTTTTAAAGAATACAGAATGGAGATAGCCACGTGTGTGTGACTATATTAAACCAGCACTGACCTAGGAATGTCGTATCGATCCTTCATTACATGCTCCTCTCTGGATCAGTGAGCACAACATAGTATGTGTGATTTGCAGCATAAAGCGGAAGTGTGTAATTTATGTGCCACTAGCGTCACTGAACGGAATTGTAAAAATATTGATTCTTTTCAGTGTGGGAATGAAATACGTCTCCGTCTGTGTGTTTCTCAGAGGGGGGAAGTGGACTGCTGGCCGATATCATGCGCAGCGGTCTCTGACTGCGAGTTTACAGTGGTTCCTGAGGGCGAGTGCTGTCCGCGCTGCGTCACAGACCCCTGCCTGGCCGATACCGTTCGGAATGACATCACCAAGACCTGCGTGGATGAATACGGAATCACTCGCTTCAGCGGCTCCGCTTGGACCAAACACGGCACGGAGTGTTCCCTCTGCCAGTGCAAGGTACTTGACACTTCATAACCACCCACAGACTCACATTCACCAAGGTCAAGCACTTTAATGAGTGTTTGAATATTAAGACATAAAACCTTGTGGTTGTCGCTATGTTTATTGAATCAAAATTGACAAATCTTGTTTTTTATGATTTATCCATGCACCTCATTATTATTATTTTTAATTCATGTACCCTCGTGATCTTTAATCAAAATAATGATCCCTCCCTCTTGCAACAACATCTCTTCTCTGATGATGTGTTGACTGGCGTGAGGGCGGGACATCATGTTACTCACATGACATCACAGCAATAGCAAACCACAACCATCTTTATTTTAAGGTGACTTTGTTACATTGTACTTACTCAAATAAGAACTGAGTAAAATTAATTGACATGTACTTACTAAGTAAGTAACAGTTAGGATTAGGGTTTGGATTAGGGTTAATTATGCATAATTTTCTGTAAGTAACATGTACTATTGTGTAACTAAGTCACCTTAAAATAAAGTGTTACCAAATTAAGTCCCACACTAATTTTTTTCTTGTTCGAGAAAAGTAAGAACAAAATATCCATTTGACTCGTATATGTCACAATAGGGAAGAAAAGGCTATCACAACATCTGTTTAATGCCGACTTTGAGCTGGATCTTTGCACATAAAATGAACACAGCTTCCAGGGTGTCTTTGACATCTGGCTAATTTACTTTTAAACATTTGAATACCAATTCAGTCAAAGGCAAATGTTTTTGGTAGTGTGCCCTGTCAAATATTTGATTATATTGTTTTGGTGCATTTTAAAGCACTTACACTGAGATCCAAATTTCTCGGACCACATTGACAAATCTGAGATTTGGAATCCAATTTAAATCTGGAATCTAATTTAAGACAGGAAATAAACAAAGTTTTACAATTTAAAAAAATTTAAACCACAGACACTTGAAAGAAGTCTCAGGTTACGCATGTAACCATGGTTCCCTGAGAGGGGAACGAGGCGCTGCATGAGCTGACACAATGGGGACGCATCCCGCAGGACTCTGTGTCTGAGGCACGTGTATCAACTAGCAAATCATGGCCGATGCACTGATGAAAAAAGGTTCGCTGCACCCCCGAACCCTCCTCAAAGGGGAGGGAGGAAAACTTTGTTTTCCTCTTAAAGCAGAATTATTGTACCCCAGGAAGAAGATTATTTCCCTCTAAAACAAGACATTGTTTTACCCTTCTCTAAAAGCAACATACTGTACCTCATGCCCTCCTCAAAGGGGGAGGGAGGAGATTTTAGTCTCCTCTAAAACAGAATTGTTGTACTCCAGCACCCTCCTCAAAGATGGCAAAAAGGAACTAGAAGAAGAAAAGAATGAAAAACGGGACAAAAGCTCAAATAGCAGAATCCCACTTAAGCATTCTCCTCTTTTCTTGACGTATTTAAAGCCTTTTGATCTGAGTGCGGCTTACTCCTATTACAGCGCCTCCGCTCACCCCTCCTCGGAGCCACACTCGTCTCCGCTCTTCTCTCCAGGAACTCATTCCTGGCGAGGGCTCAGACGGTCTAGGAGGAGTTTGCACCTGGTGAGAAATAAATTTCCCAAAGGTCCTTAAGCAGATCTGCCTGATAAACTTGCAATATTGTCATAATATGCAAAGCTCCGCCAATCTGACCAGTCGCCACATACGCTTTGCCAACCAACCTCGATGTCATCTGACATGGCTTAGAGGGCAAAACGGGAGCCTTCAACGATGAGGATTTCCCCGGAGAAAGGTAATTCGCTAAATTCCTCTCCACCCGAGGCATCCTCCCATAACCCCACTCACTCCCCACTCACATGCGAAGAATTTGAAGCAGAATGGACCATGCAAGCAGAGTATAGATCTTCCCACGAACCTGACACCTCAGTGTGCAGGTCTGGAAGAAATGGAAGGCTCACCGGACCAGTGCACTTTGCAGATAATGCTCATAGGAGGCTGCCTACGATCTCATTCCAAGTCTGGCTGTAGCACTAGTCATAAACTCCACTAGCTCATCGTATTCGGGATTTTGCTGCATGGAGGTGGAAACGGATCTTTTACAAATATCTGACTCCACGCTTTCTATATTGTCAGAATCATAAGCGAGCAATGAGTCCTCATGTTCCACGGAAGAAGCCTCAGAGTGGGCTTCTGCTTCAGGCATGAGGACAGCAGAGCTAGGGGGAGAAGTGAGGGGAATTTGCTCACGCTCCTCAAGCAGTTCGGTCTGAGATCTCCACGGCTGGCAGCTGCGCAGAGCTCGTGCCTCGAGGCTCAGCGGCTTGACACTCTTCACACATGAAGAGCGCCAGCCGAGAGCAGAGCTTTCTCAGTGAGAAATCGTCGCAATGAATGCATCCAGTCCCCTCGAGGGCTGAACGTGCATGCTCCACTTCTAGACAGAAAACACACATATCATGACCCGGTGTTATGAAATGCAGGCATGGATGGACACAGCATTTAAACTGTTTGCTTGCCATATTGCCTTCTATTCCACTTTTTACGCACTGCAATCTTCACACAGCACACAGACAAGCGGCTTTTTTAAGACATTAAAAATTATGACTTGTTTTCGGGTGACCTTTTTATATGCCGGGGAGCACCTTGCGATATCATCACTGCTTCAGCCAATTGATTGGCTAGTTGGTACATGTGCCTCAGACACCGGGTCCTGCGGGACGCGTCCCCATTGCATCAACTGACGCGCCATCTCGTTCCCCTCGAAAGGGAAACATATTTATGTATATGGTTTTTATTTTTGTTTTTTTTTATTTTTTAGTTTCTTTACCTTTTCTAGGTCACTAATCAGATAAGCAAATTTGTGACACCAATCTTTTTTCAAAAAATCGCCTAGCCCAAATACAAACAATTCTGAATTTGTTAATTTTTCAGTTCAACTTTTCACTTAAATGATGCTGAAAATATAATTTATAATGAAAAAATTTGTTTTTTCGATAATTAGATATATATTATAATGAAAAGATAAGTATATATTATGAACTTTATTATTATAAGTAAAAAATAATATTTAAAGATATTAATTAAAATACATGTACTTTCAACTAGTGGTCTCAGGCATTTGTACTCCTCTCTAAATGATGGGATAAGTCATTTAAAGATAGATGACTAAGAAACATGGACAATCCAGCTGAGCACACAGAAAACGGTCCCTGGTACTGTGAGATTCGCCTCGCCGAGGAATGAACAGAGATGAATGTGGGAATAAAGAACTGTGCTCAATGACAGGAGAGAATTCATACTTATTAAAGCACCTTATGTGACTGGCCAAGGTCATCAGCATCGTTTGAGCTGAAAGATGAATTGTGAGAGAGTGAGAGGCTGAACTGATGCTTAGTCGATGCTTTACGCACATACAGTATGGAAGTGGTTGAGTGAGTGTCACATTGGCTGCTTTTCTTTTTTGGCTAATGTCTCTCTCCCTTTTCCTTCCCTACCTCCCTCTCTTTTTCTCTACAGAACGGTCACATCTGTTGCTCTGTGGACCCTTTGTGCCTCTAGTCCTATTCAAAGGCAAAATGTCTGAGTACTTTTCCTTTTCTCTCTTTCCCTTTGTCTGTTTTTCTTTGCCCCCTCTTTGTCTCAGCTCTCAGTTTCAGAAGATCATTTTATACCAAATCTTCATGTGTATTATAACATAAACAATATTTAAAAAAAGAAAGCACCCGTCAGACAATTGAATCGTTTTAGCTTTCAGCGGTGTTTCAGATTAGCTTGATGCATTTGATAAAGTGTTTATTTGTCGTCCATCAATTATCATTTGGAAACCATGACGTAATATTCGGATACAGAGATCAACTTTTGCGAATTCCATTAGATTTTCAGGTTTCAATGTCAAAACTACGTTGAAAATAAAGGTTAACTTCTCGTTGATTGCAGTGTTTTGTGCTTGATGGGTTCAGATAACTGCAGCCATGGTAAAAACCCCTTTGTAAATGACCTACAGGTATTACCAGTGTTTACGTCTTTCAGTATTAATGGTAGTTCCGCTCCCTTTCAGGGGGAAATATGACCTTGATGTTGTGAATAGTTTATTTAATGTGTTTGTTTCTCCCGTCTTTTGAATTCTGTCATTACTTTGATGTTTATGTTGCACCTTTTGTCAAATTGATGTTTTGTTTTCTTCAATGGCTCGGTGCACTATTGTGTCATGGTGAAATAAAAGGTTTCCATGTAAAAATATGCAGATGCATTTTTGTCCTTTCTATTTATTCAAACAAAAACACAATATGCATCAAAAATCAGTGTGTGACAGAAAATCTTAGCATTTAGAAATGTATGAAATATTTTGCATCCATTCATGTTTCACACCCGAGGTCAACAGAAGACCCTCAACAGAAGTCATAAGAAAAAATTCATAGAGGGTGTTTGATTGCGTATCAATTTGACATTTTGTTTATAATTAAGAATAATAAGATTTGTCAAAGTATATCAACCTGATATTTTTAATGTTACAGTCAGTCAATATGAACTACATTTTACTTCCGTGATGTGAAGTATTTTTTTATTTAGTATTTTGATTAAAGATTACAGATTACAAAGACAAACATTTTCTCTTTGGAATGACATGCACAGATGAATCTTTCACGATAAGACTAGACAAGATAAATCTTGACTGTAAATATATTTTTGAGATATTAAAGGGGCTTTGGGATCTCTCAGGCTGCAAAAAAAAGAACATGAGCTCAAAATAGACAATGATAAAATCAGAATAATGATATTTTCTTTTATGCATCATTATTTCCATTCTTGCTGATTCATTGTCATCTTCCATGTATCTATTCCTTGTCCAGCCTTCTAGCCTCTTTAATCAAACTGGTGTCTGGACTCTTCAAATGCAGGCTGAACTTGGGTTTATTTCAATGGCATTAATCCTTTGCAATTACACATGGTTTAAATAGTTGGTTGATCATGGCTGCTACTGTTTACCGTCCCCTACAGCCTCTCTCATCCTCTTTCATCTCACATTATCCTTCTCTCTTTCACACTCACACACAGTTTTCCTGACAGCTGAGATTACTGCAGTGTGATGGCTCTCATTTCCGTGATTTTACTGATCCCACAGATTAGTGACCATACTGCAGATCTGATGTGCCAGCCCTCAGCTCTATGTGCCAACCTCTATCTGACCTATAGTGTGTGCTTGCTTGTGTGGACATATGGGTTTGGCTATGTCTCTGTGTTTCCTCTTCAGGTCTAATGTGTGTAGCTATTTATAGATTCAGTATTTGTGTGCTTGGTATGAAAAACTTTTGGAAAGTTGATGTTAGGGTTAGTGCTAAGCTCCATCTAAAACAATTTTAATAGCATTTAGAAATTTAGTTTTTTTATGCACTGTAACAAAACTATTGTAATTTTAACTGTAAAAGACTACAAATCTGATACTTAACAGAAAGTTATCATACTATATATGGAGGTAAAAACCCTGTAATAGTAAAACACAGTAAAATATGTTTACATTTTTACTGTATTTTTACAGAATTATTCTGGCAACCACAGCTGCCAGTTGTATTTGGTAAAAATTACTGATTTTTTACAATGTGTGTTTTTAATGTAAATTGTAATTTTTATTCATTTTTGCTGCCTCTCCCTTGTAATTAGCGTCACCCTGTCCCTTAAAGGGATACTCCACCCAAAAATGAAAATTCTGTCATCATTTACTCACTCTCAAGTTGTTGCAAACCTGTATGAGTTTCTTTCTTCTGCTGAACACAAAGGAAGATATTTTTGTTGTTTGATAGTTGTTTGGCACCACTGACTTCCATAGTATTTTTTTTTCTACTATGGAAGTCAATGGTGCCAAACAACTGTTTGGTTCCAATCGTTCTTTAAAATATCTTCCTTTGTGTTCAGCAGAAGAAAGAAACTCATACAGGTTTGCAACAATTTGAGAGTGAGTAAATTATGACAGAATTTTCATTTTTGGGTGGAGTATGCCTTTAACTCGACGCCCGTCGACAGGTTCCCGACTGGAGTGATTGGAGAGGAGGGACACTGAAGAGGAGAATATTCAATTTCCCATATACATGCTTATAATTTTTTTTCTCTTTTTTTATTTATTTGTTTAGTCATATTAAACGCATCAACATATTCAATGGCAGGGCAGGGGTGTAGTATAAGGCCAAACGTTTTCGGTACCCGTACCTTAATGTGCATTCACAATCGCCGCAATAATTTTTGCCATGACAGTGAAGTGAATAAAACTTTAATTTCATGTGAGCAAACGTGCTATTCATTTCTTCTATTTTTTAAGAAGTAAAAATTACTAAGTGCACCTTTGACCTATATAATCACCATGTTGATAAAAAAAAATTGTAGCCATGCTTATTATTATTCTCTTTCTCTCACCAAGTGCTTGTTTTTTAATCTCTTGCCCTTTTCAGCACAGTGTGTAATCTTGCTGAAGTGGTGAATCCGGTCCCTGCCAAAACTAACTGGCAAATGTCTCCTTACCCGTGCTGTTGGGCACTTTGGCACTATATTTGTCTGCCTGTCCTGGCAAATGGAGAGCCAAGAGTCTGACTAGTGCTTCCTCAAGCCTGTGAAGTGCGGAGAGGAAGAGAGGGGAGGGGAGACCAAGTGACCCGGCATGTTGTCTGGTTATCCAGCTGGCTCTGAAAAGCTCGTAGCTGAGAAGAGCCCCACGCTTCAGCGGAAATATCAGCACCATGGAGAGCTCCTTTGAGATCTTCTCTTACGTCAGCGCCTGTGGGAGAGACTGCCAGGAAATCTGACTCTGAGAGGATAGAGCCGCTCTTTATGAGTGTTTGAGCAAGTTTTACAGACTTGAAGGAGAGTTAACTCCAAAATGAACATTCAGGCATCATCTACTCACCTTAATGTTTCTTCCAAAACCTGTACTACTGATGTGGAAATCAAAAGAAGAAATTCTGAACACTTTGCTTGTCTGTATTGGGGTCTGAACCTTACGAGCTTCGTGAAGGGTGTAAAAGCACCATAAAAGTAACCCATGTGAAGCCTTGTGACAGTTTGCAAGAACAGACTGTTTTTCAGTCAATATTCACTGATAACAGGACATTTTTTTAAATTTCTAAAAGTGTAGAGGCATATTCAGTTAATTTTTTGTTAAGATTTATGATGAAAATTTTCATTTTTGGGTGTTACACCCTTTAATACTTCAATAATTTAAAGCATTAACATTTTCATTGTTACACACTGTAAAAATACAAGATAATAATAAATCAAAGCAAACGCCTGTCAGAATTTCATAAAGTGTCAGCCAATGGACAGTATCAGTATACTTTTTGAGCTATTAAAACGCTGCTGGGGTTTCCTCAAAGCTAATTTTCCATAATTTGAAAAAAAAGGATGCTTTACCATTTAAGATGAAGTGATTTTGTACGTTTCAGAATACAGTAACTGTTTCTGACAGAAAGAAATGTTCATTGAGGATACCTAAGGGTGTGATACTCTGACCAGTCGTTTCCAGTTCAGCAAGACAGCACTTTAGAGAGGAGCAGACACATTAAAAACCTCTGATCCGGCTGAAGAAAAGGAATCATGTTACCTTTGATCTTCACTGAATGAAAAAAGAGTCATGCTGTGAAATCTCCGTCTTGCTCTCTTTCACTCTCCTTTGCTTTCCCCCCTCCCAGTACCTTTTCAGCTCACTTCAGTCAATTGAAATTAAAGAAGCATGGTCATGAGATTCATGATATTTTCTCTGCCATATCGCTATGATGGACCTATAGAAAAGCAGCTTGAATTATCTAATTTCACTGCATTGAAAGTGAAGTTTCCTTTTTTACATCATATTTGCTGATGCTTTAATAGTTAGACTGTTATCGGCAGGACTAAAGTCATTTCGAACCAATCTGAAGTCAAAACCCCCACTTTGATATGATTTTACTCTAATATAAAGCCACCTAAGTGTGTGAAAAGTATGAATACTGAAGGATGGCAGAAGGGGGATTCGTTATGCTGTGTTGAAGGTTCAGCGGATCTACGGCCTGGGCTTTTCCCTTTGATGTCTGTGCCATTGAGCGTGTTCATGCAGTAATGAACACTCTTGAATAGCATGAATATTTTGAGCCAGCAATTTTAAAAAATATATTTCTCCCTAATAAAGCTTGGTTATACAGTCATTATAATGCAGAGGGTTTTAATGCAGAGTTTAAAAGAAGTCCTTGTCGCTAAGAAATAAATCACTTTTTATCCCTGCTATGAGCCTCTTTTCATGTGTTTGGCACAAAAAAAAAAAAAATTTACTTTCAATTTATGGCTTGAATAATTTAGAACTAATAGACTTCATCATTCATAGTTTTGTATTCAGTAGAAAAGAATAGTTACAGGACTAATGGAACATGATCTAGGGGTGATATACTAGCACACCCCCTTACAGATGTAATCATCATGTAAACCTGAATATTTTTTCTCCTAATTATGATTATTAATTTAATAATCATTATCACCTCTCACCATGGGTGTCATCGTGTGGAGAATCTAATGGGGAAGGGAGGAGCAAGTTAGCATGATTCTGTCTGATTGCAGAGATATGTATACTGTAGTACACAGGGCTGATCGGTATTATACAGTCATTGTTCTATATTATTCTGGGAAAGAGAGATAAAGAGCTCAGATGAGTGAACAAGAACAAAGGTGATGAAATGCCAGTATGCATGGGAATATAAATTCACAGAGGTTGGTGGTAAACATCTGCATGATGTGATTGGGCAACAACCAATGTATTCGGTTATTCAATGTAAAAAGTGATAACTTGCATACCTTAAAGTAACACTAAGGCTACGTTCACACTGCAGGCTGAAACGACCCAATTCCGATTTTTTTGCCCCTATGCGACCTGTATCCGATCTTTTCATGACAGTCTGAACGACACAGATCCGATCTTTTCAAATGCGACCCAGGCCACTTGGGTATGTGGTCCAAATCCGATACGTATCCGATCTTTTGAAATGCGACCTCAATCTGAACGGCCAGGTCGCATGTATCCGACCCGCACGCCGTTGATATGCGACAAACGTCATAATTCTGCGTTGAAGTAGGCAGGAATGAGAAGATAAACAAGTTAGCTATCGTACGATAGCACCGATAGCACGCACCTGTCAATACACTCCAACGCGTTGCACTGTTATGGTCCGCCGCAGACATGTCTCTTCCCGTGAGTTAATCGAAGGCGCTCAAACGCTCTCCTCCTTCTTAATTTTCTTCTTAAAACGAAAAGATTGTAATTGTGCTGGCTCTGTTGGGAAAATAACTTTAATATTGCTAAACGAGCTCCACTGTTGACATTCATGTTTAGGTACTTCCGCAAACAGCAAGTGACGTCGTTGACCGTTGAGTACTCTTCTGCGCATGCGGGTCACTTCTGGGTCATTTCACGTTCACACAGGAGATCACTAAAGGTCGCATTTAATTGGAAATGTGAACAGCCTTGTGTTGTAGAAATTTTAATAGTCATTTATTCCTAATCTATTCAATGTGTAAAAGTATATGTGTGTACGTGCTTGTGCGTGACGTTTCAGGAATATATGGGACAGGACATCTTGACCTTAGGAATGGTCAGGTTTGGCTAGTTTATTCCAGTACCAGTTTGTGTCCTTAAGAAAAACTGAACAGAAGTGGGGGCCTTATCTGGGTGGAAAAGTACAGCGAGTGAGAAGGAACCTTGAAAAGAGTATAAAAGCTGTCTCATGTCTTCCTGGTGCGTGCCACTCACTTCACAGAATGTAACAGCTGTGATGGCGACTGGGCCTTCTTGCAAGAATAAATATTTCTCTTTTATTAATTTGACTCTGAGTGTCTCTTACGCAGTGATGATGTTTAACAGAAGTTTTTGCCACAACATTTGGTGTCAGAGTGGGATTCCTTGGCAGTACCTCCTGGACCTGAGAGCGGACGGTGTTTGGCCACCTGGACTGAGCAGTTCCAGCTCTACCTCGTAAGTTTCAGAGAGAGGGGCCGACCGCTATCAGGGCCAGGAGAGGCTCCACTGGAATCAGATGAAAACGAACCCGTGGCAACTCAAGACATCTCTGGTAAGAGACGGCTAAAATTTTTCTTTTGGGCTAAAATATTTTTCAAAGAGTGAAACTGAACCATACTGGCTGAGGGCTGTTTCTGTGGTACGTAATCTGAGATTAATTGAGATCTATATATAGATCAAGAAATTTCAAACAGATACGAGGGAAAATAATCTGAGATTAATTGAGATTTCAAACAGATAGGTAACCTGAAAATGAGTTGTTCCACCACGGAGCAATTTGTTTTTAGGTGCTGAGGCTAATTAGGGGGAACCAGAACAATCGTAACAGATTTTTTGGTAAACCATAGTTAGGAGGGCACTAATAGTGCAACCCGACCGATTTGGGTTAAAAGAAAAGAATCGGGTTTGTTGGGGACGCCTAACAGACTAAAGAAAACGCGCGTTGAAGAGAAATCCACAGAGAACAGAAAGCAGCAGTATGGGGATGTCTCAAAAGCAAGCTTGCGAAATTTGGTACACCGGTTTTCTGTCAAATGAGATAAAATTAAGGGCAGAAATGTATGATATTGAGCGCCACAAGATTAAAGGTGGTGCGGGGAACAGTTGAACAGGGCAGTGAGAAATAAAAGTGTCTGCGTTCAACATGTGTGTAAAAATGTGAACAGATAAGGAAATGTTGGCTTGAAGATAAAATGTCGAACTGCCAGGAGAAATAATGTTTTTACTTCTTCATCCAGTAAATGGATGCATGACATTAGATGTCTATAGAACTTAAAGTTATACGATAAGGATTGAAGTAGCAAGCAGCAATAAGGCTGTCTGTGTGAAATACAGTGATAGAGTGATAGAAAAAGAGAGAACTGTAAGTGAGAAACTTGATGGAAGAGGGAAGTGAAAAACAAGAAGGTTGGTGTGTGAGATATGTTTATGTGGGGATTGTGCAAACAATCATGTACTGGTTAGATAATGAAGGAACTGGCAAGTCTGAGAAAAGAAAGGAGAGGATACAGAATGAAAATGGCATGTAGGGGAAGATTGAGAAGAAATATAGTAGAAAACTATATGTGATGAAAATAAAATGTCTGACAGAATTTATGGAAGTCAAATTAACTGTTTAAATGGTATGAAAATACAGTTTTAGAATAAAATAAGGCATTGTATGATTGACAGGAATTAACATGACATGAAGAATGTTTTAAGCAAGTATGGGGAACAATTCTATATTTTTAATGGTAAAATAAAGATTGAAATTAGGTTTAGTTTTAGTTTGACAAACATTGTTTTTGAACCTAAAAGGTCTAATGGGGTAGTGAAAGGAATGGATTTACCATCCATCTTCGTTTATTATGAAAGGAATTGGAAATTATAGTTTTATAAAAAAAAACGAATGCATATCCTGGTGTTTATGATTGCAGACAATGTCTGTATTTAATATCTGAGGAGTGACTGAGGGTTCGATCAAGGTCGAGAGTACAGGAGCAGTCTTCTTATTCAGCCCGGCTTTTTGGATGTTAGATATGCACTTGTTCTGTAATCAGTGTTGATGATAATAGCAAATTAGTAAAATGTAAAGACAGCTATGTCCAAAGATTCCGGAAATCAATAATGTAATAATGTGCCAATAATAATGATGAAGATATGATTCGTCTATTGTTGTATCTGCCACTGGTTGACTGTAAAAGAATATGGAGCACTGCTTATCAGTGGCTCTGTTTGCATTCCTCAATGGAACACACTGCTTCAAGGGTGTGCAGTAAGTTAGAGCAGATGGAGAGTGTTTAAATTGTGGTCAGAAGGACCATTTAACATGTAAATGCCCACTAAGAAAGTGTTTGAAAATGTGATAGTGACACATTTCTGGTAATAATGTGGGTTTGAAAGTAGATCAGTGTTTAAGTGAAGACGATATTAACATTTTCGTCAGAGAAAGAATAAGAGATAAAAACAAGGTCAAAAGATTGAAGTCTTAAAGTGAATCCTTTGAATATATCTATAATAGTAATTATTATAAGTGAATTGATGAATACAGTTGGATGTAAAATTATGGATAATGACAACAAATGTGAGTTGCAGAAAGGAAAAAGTAACTAAAAGGATGATTGTGTTTTAATTAAACATTTTAAAAAGGGTTTAGATTATATAGAACTAGAATAATTATTTTTATTTAAGATCAAATAAGCAGAAGCAGTAGGCTACTGAATTAACAGTTCTAAAATGTAAAAGGCATCTGATTAAACAAACAGCTTGAAAACTGTTGACCATGAAAGAACTAGAAGCTGATGTTTTGCTTTCAAAAGATAAGTTTGTTATTGGCTGTAATGAAACAGCTCGCTTATCTGAATCTGATGTCTGCTGTGGCTGTACACGGCCAGTACGACAGACACTCAATCTGAGTGGAGATCTGTAATGTCTAAATTCCCTGTATGGGCAAAAGACAATTATAAAATGATGTTTATTTGGAAACAAATGTCATTTCTGGCAAAGATGCCTTAAGCTGGGATAGTTAAAAGATTATAGATAAAAGTTTGATGATTAGAAGTTTATGAGAGAACAGTTTACCAATCCTGAGTGCCTCAGAGTCTCTCTCAGTCACTTTCAGCTAACAGGCTGTTATCTGAGTCTGTGTCATAAGTAATAATAAGCTATTTATAGTAAAAGCACAGTGTCTCAGTTGAAAAATCAGACACAGAGATGTAAAAGAAATCATTGCCATGAAGAGGGCAATTTGTATTTGTGAATGTTTTAAAAGTAAAACTGAACGACTTTAAAGAAGTCTTTAAAATAATAATGCAGACCTTAAATGATAGAAATAACATTTTTGATTATTTTATTTTAGGACCAGTAACTTCTTTGTCTTATCTTAAGTCTCCACCATTGAAACAGGCCCGATGGCTACGGCTACAGATGTACAGTAACAGTACACTGAATGTATGGTTGTGAACTAAATTCACTGAGGGTAATCTAAGTAGCTAGGAGATGGTCCACTCCACAAACAAGGTTGCAAGGATGGAGATTGCGACACCACCGTCCAAACATCTCACCTTAAACAACGCCAACGAGATTTGATTGGTCACTGATTAATTAGAAAGTATTTTAGGAAAATGAATGGATTGTTTGATTAATCTCTGGGGGTGGGGGTTTCGGGGGTAGGATTGTCAATATTGTGTGTTTCCAGCTCAGTTAAATTGGTAAAATGACAGTTTTATCCAAATGATGATGACAATGACAAGAAATTTGATGATGATGATTCTAGTAGTGGAAGCTACAGTGACATGTGTTAGACATTTGGTGTTTGTTTTTCTTTTCTTTTTCTTCTTCCTATGAATGTTTTTGTTATGAACAGATGGTTAAAAGCTGTGCTTATCCGCTATGTGATAAGGTACAAGGAGAGGGTTTTGAAATGAAGGGTTTTATTATACGTTTCTTATACTTTATATTTTGATGTAACCACTGTGGATTGATGATTTGTTGTTTTTCTAACTAGTCTGTACACTATTTCTTATTTAACTAAGGTGACTGAGGGTCAAGCTATGCTTGGGGTACAACAACAGTGATTGTTTATCTAGCCCGGCTTTAGTTGAATTCTTTATCTGCTTGCTAATACTTAAGGGACTATCCTTACAAAAACAGCCTAAGCTTTTTCTTTTCAAAATGTTATTTTCACAAATGTTTAAGAAGAGTGATCAGTTATGCGAAAACTAGAGATGAAGAGTAGTGTGATGATATGACTTAAAATTTGTCTTTTTGTTTATTATTGTGATTATGGGTAATCTGAATGATAAAAAGTGTGGAATTGTTGTAGAAATTTTAATAGTCATTTATTCCTAATCTATTCAATGTGTAAAAGTATATGTGTGTACGTGCTTGTGCGTGACGTTTCAGGAATATATGGGACAGGACATCTTGACCTTAGGAATGGTCAGGTTTGGCTAGTTTATTCCAGTACCAGTTTGTGTCCTTAAGAAAAACTGAACAGAAGTGGGGGCCTTATCTGGGTGGAAAAGTACAGCGAGTGAGAAGGAACCTTGAAAAGAGTATAAAAGCTGTCTCATGTCTTCCTGGTGCGCGCCACTCACGTCACAGAATGTAACGGCTGTGATGGCGACTGGGCCTTCTTGCAAGAATAAACATTTCTCTTTTTATTAATTTGACTCTGAGTGTCTCTTACGCAGTGATGATGTTTAACAGAAGTTTTTGCCACAACACTTGCAAAAAAATCGGATTTTTTCAAAAAATCGGAATTGAGCATTAAGCCCTGCAGTGTGAACGTAGCCTAAGTAACACTTTTCAACCTTCATAATATATTTCCAAGACCCTTGTGATGGTACATCGACTTAAAATAAGTTAAATGACACTTCTGCAATAGCCTGACTTTCTCGTGGCATTTATACGCCAAAATCAGTTTTTGCGTGTATATGATATGCAGTTTTTGCGTGCATATGATACGCACTTTATGGCGTGTAATACGCACGCACCTCCATCCCCCCCTCCCCCTAATCCTACCCAAGTGATTTTCAGTGCGTAGCATATGCACGCAAAAATCACTTTTGGCGTGTAAATGCCACGAGAAATGACATTCGTGGTATTGATACGCACTTTCATGAGACTGCGTTGGCCTGACGGGGTCTGTATCGCTTTTACTGGCACTATGTAACTTCGGGTTTCGGGTAGTAACCCGACCTCAAAAAGAACTACAAAATTCGACTGCTTTACGTCAAGCGCTACAATAGTCATTATTTCGTTTTTCTGATGTCACAATACATCATCCTTTCATGAAATCATGTGCCATACTCTACCTTGTCTGTGGACATCGTTCATTCTGAAGCCGGTGCTGGATAAACAGTGAGCGTGCGTGCGACGGTAGGCTAAATTATTGACGACAGCGGCAATGGACAATTTAGTTTCCAACCAGTAGGGCGACCGAAGAGGAAAAGCTAATTGGTGTTACTTTAAAGAGCTATACCTGATTTAACACATACAGGTTTGTTTTGTTAGTATGTAATTGTGATTGAACTGTTCAGTCGAGGCTGACTTTCGGTAACTTTATGGATCTTCCTTCTTCATGCATTATGATCTTTGACCACTTCTTTAAATTCTTTCACTCTTTTCCAGCCAGTGTGTTCTTTGATGTCCTCTTCTTCTCATTCCACTGAATATACCAAACATGTATCTTGTTTCCAAGGAATTAGCTTGCATGATATGACCAAAATATGAGAGCCGCTGCTTGGTGAATTTGCCCTCCAGCAATATCTTTGCCTTGTACGTGACCTTTGATGTCCATGGTATGCACTTCATTCGCCCCAACATCATAGTTTAAAAATGTATTTTTTCTTGAGTGTCCAGCGTGTGTACGTGGAGATCTGGAAAACAATTGCATTGATTATTCAAATCTTTGTTTTTCCCGATATTTGCCATTCCTTGAATCACGTCAAGTTCTGTTGATTTTCGGTCTCGTTTAATTTCTTCATTGTTGATTGTTATGTGAACTGTGCCGTTGCCTGCTGTTTGCATTACTTTTGTTTTCTTGATGTACATGCACTCGCTTTCTTCTTTGAATCTTTGAACCAGATATCCCAGGTCCTTTTCACTTTACGCAAGCAAGGTCGTATCGTTGGCATGCCGAAGGTTATTCCTCTCACCAATTGGTGATTCGTCCAGATTACATTGTCTCATGATCGTTTCAGCGTATAAATTGAACAGGGCTGGTGATAGAATGCACCTTGACTTTGTTGGTATAAATCAATGTATTTTGAAGAGGAAAGAGATTTTAATTTGGATTATGCTGCTGTCTAGAGACAGAATCTGTGTTAGCATGTGGGTCTTATTAGTTGAACACAAACCTCTATTGAAATGTTGTTTTATTCAGGTTTTTTTTATGGTGCCGCACCACTAAGATTGATGCACTGTATCCAGTATCTGTCATGCTTAAAAAAGTAGGACGTTAACCATTACTGACAGTTTGTAGAAAGAGACAGATATTAATGACTACCAAGAGTGCCTTATGAATTATCTCAGTCAGCATTTTAGGACTCCTGGGATGAGAGTCCAATCAAGAAAAGGTTTCAGAGTAATAATATTTTAAAACCTTATCACATTCACATGGATTAAAAGAGGGCTGTATGTGATCATACATACACAAATGAGTAATTAGCAGTCTTTAAACTCAAGCTTAGGCAGAAATGTAATCTAAAAGTGATCTATTCAAGAAAGCAATAAATTAGCATGCTAGTGTATTTACTGGAGTCAAGCATCAGCCATTCTTCTCCGTAACCTATATTCATAAATAACCTGCTTTATCAACTAATAAAAAATATAAACCGTTCTGCAAAAACCTGCTTGAACAGCAAGGAAACAGTATAAGCCATTAACGAAGCCCTGCATTTTTCATCTGTTTGAAATGTCAATAAACCCTGAGAACAAAGACTATCCTGCGGCAAATGTTTATTTTCCTCCCCAAGGGCAGAATGGAGTCCGAGTGTGTGTGCACGGATGCGTGAGGAAAGTGAATTTCCTCACAAAAGGGCTACTTTTGAATAATTTGTGCTTAAAAAGCCTTCTTGTAATATCAGCAGGATTCAGCACTCTGTCCTGCCCTTACATGCATTCTCTCTCCGCCCGGCGAATGCTAATGCAGGTGTTACACTGAGCTGTCAGGCCGCTCTCTCCTGCCGGCTATCAGATAGCAAGACTGCAGTGTAAAGTCTTGACAGATGGCTGCTCTCTCTCTCTCTCTCTCTCTCTCCTCTCTCTCTCTCTCCTCTCTCTCTCTCTCTCTCTCTCTCTCTCTCTCTCTAGAGAAGCAGAAAGGGTGTTTTAAAGGACACTGTCAGAGTACTTTTCAAACTCAGTCTCATCATTATCCCAGCCTATCTCTCCATTGTCTTTCCTTTATCTCAAACTCGTTTTTTTCCCCTCCTCCCCTTCAAGTTTCATCTAACTTCTTCTCTCTGACCTTAAAGAATCTCATGCACTCATGCCATTCTTTTCTCCATCTTGTATTCTTCTCTATATCTGTTGTCTCTGAGTGGCTTGCTGCTTTCTATTGTGTGGCTGAACACTTATACACAACACTTCTAACTGAGCTTTTTCTTAGACCCCTTGTACAGCTGCTATTACTTAAGATTACAGGTGTAGACATGCAGGGTACATAGTTTTGTGTGCACTGTACCTGTAGTGTAAATTTGCCGTCTATCTAGCATTGCATTAAAATGTTGTTTAACTAATTTTTTTTCTTATTTTCCAGTTCCATCAAACACTTTTTCTTGATAAGCAACCTAAGTTATTAAAGGGATCTAAGTTATTAAAGTGATAGTTCACCCGAAAATGACAAATTTGTCATAATTTATTCACAGTTGTTCTATCTTTCTTCTGTTGAACACCTGATAATATATTTGAAGAATGTTGGTAACCAAATGGTTGACAGCACCCATTGACTTCCATGGTACTTTTTTCCCCCTACTGGAAGTCAATGGGTGCTGTCAACTGGTTGGTTACCAGCATTCTTTAAAATATCATCTTTTTAGATTTAAAATATCATCTTTGTTCAACAAAAGAAAGAAATGTATACAGGTTTACAAAAAAATTGCATTTGTATTAAAGATACATTCTTAAAGGGTACCTATTATGGCATTTAAAATGTGGAGTCCCCAACAACAGTTTTACAAGCTTGAAATGACAAAAAACACTTTTGTTGTCTTATAATATGCATTTATTTTTACCTGATTTGCTCACCGACTCCCATATGAATCGTTTAGCGAGTCATTTTTCCAAACCCCGCTTTGCGTGACGCTAATCTGCGGTGATATGTTAGCTACCATAGTCCAAAGGAGTGACACCGAGCCGACGGGGTGGCATTGGTTGTTGCGTTATTTCTTACCCAGATACAATAGTGCTATTTTCTGATTGGCTAACAACACCAGACGAACAACAGAGGAGACGCGCTTGATTCCTGCTGGTTCCACAGTGAGAGCGGCGCTGCCAGAGTTTTGGGCGCTGTGGCATATTAAATATATTACAAATAGTTTTTCAGCGTGAGAAATACAATGTGTGGCGGGAGAGCGTGACAAAAGACCGAAATGAGTGACTGTCACGCTCAATGTGTCACACTTGAGAGCCCTGCACTTCACATATTTCAATACAATTGACAATTGAAGCTGCGCTGTGCGTACACAACACACAAAATAATTATTGAGCATGATACATAAAACATAAAAGCAACAATTAATATTAATAATACTTACAGGTTGTGATTCGGAGAAGGAAGCTAATCCAAATAAACTCGGTACCCTTCCTTCAGTATCAGCCGGCTCGCAAATCCATACTTTATAGCATTTAGGTTTGTGAAGCAATCATCTTCAAAATGACGCGAACACAGAACAAGGTTCGGGCTATAATACTTCTGTGGTATAGTTGTATATATGAACTGTAGCCACTTAGTCTTCAAATGCTCCTCACTGGGCAGATGAAAAAAGTTTGCTTTTGCGTCGCACTTCAAAACACAGCATCTCGTCGACATGATGTTGGTTTTCCCTTGCGTCTCCGAACACAATAAGTGGGCGTATCTTATTCAAATAACTTGTACAGGTGACGTCATAAAGTTAGAGAAAAAGCATCGTTTGTCGAACGATTCATATCAGCGACTCAGAGTCGACTCTTACTTTTGAGAGACAATAACTTTGTATACGGTGAACTTTCATGTTTAAAATTTTGCAGGATGTTTTCGTTCACTTAGATCTATGTTACACATGTTGTGGCAAAAACTTCTGTTAAACATCATCACTGCGTAAGAGACACTCAGAGTCAAATTAATAAAAAGAGAAATATTTATTCTTGCAAGAAGGCCCAGTCGCCATCACAGCTGTTACATTCTGTGAAGTGAGTGACGCGCACCAGGAAGACATGAGACAGCTTTTATACTCTTTTCAAGGTTCCTTCTCACCCGCTGTACTTTTCCACCCAGATAAGGCCCCCACTTCTGTTCAGTTTCTACTTAATAACACAAACTGGTACTGGAATAAACCAGCCAAATTTGACCATTCCTAAGGTCGAGATGTCCTGTCCCATATATTCCTGAAACGTCACGCACAAGCATGTACACACATATACTTTTACACATTGAATAGATTAGGAATAAATGACTATTAAAATTTCTACAACAATTCCACACTTTTTATCATTCAGATTACCCATAATCACAATAATAAACAAAAAGACAAATTTTAAGTCATATCATCACACTACTCTTCATCTCTGTTTTCACATAACTGATCACTCTTCTTAAACATTTGTGAAAGTAACATTTTGAAAAGAAAAAGCTTAGGCTGTTTTTGTAAGGATAGTCCCTTAAGTATTAGCAAGCAGATAAAGAATTCAACTAAAGCCGGGCTAGATAAACAATCACTGTTGTTGTACCCCAAGCATAGCTTGACCCTCAGTCACCTTAGTTAAATAAGAAATAGTGTACAGACTAGTTAGAAAAACAACAAATCATCAATCCACAGTGGTTACATCAAAATATATAAGTATAAGAAAAGTATAATAAAACCCTTCATTTCAAAACCCTCTCCTTGTACCTTATCACATAGCGGATAAGCACAGCTTTTAACCATCTGTTCATAACAAAAACATTCATAGGAAGAAGAAAAAGAAAAGAAAAGCAAACACCAAATGTCTAACACATGTCACTGTAGCTTCCACTACTAGAATCATCATCATCACATTTCTTGTCATTGTCATCATCATTTGGATAAAACTGTCATTTTTACCAATTTAACTGAGCTGGAAACACACAATATTTACAATCCTACCCCCGAAACCCCAAAGAGTAATCAAACAATCCATTCATTTTCCTAAAATACTTTCTAATTAATCAGTGACCAATCAAATCTCGTTGGCGTTGTTTAAGGTGAGATGTTTGGACGGTGGTGTTGCAATCTCCATCCTTGCAACCTTGTTTGTGGAGTGGACCATAGCCTCTGTCACCTGTGAATGGAGATCTTAAGTGTTTTGTTAGTGCTGCTGGTCGTCCTTCTGGTGTGACCTGTGGAATTTTCACCATTTGTTTACTGATTATATACATTATTAGTTCCAAATTTATTCTCAACATCTGGCCACTCCAACAACCTGAAACTCATTCAACTATTACATTAACATTCAACCCGCTTTACTCATGTCAACAACACAATATTTATACATTTTGGAACAGAATCATTCTGTTAGCTGCAATCCAATCCTGACATTCTGTGAAAGGAAAATTTTAAGTTATGCTCTGCTCCATTCTCTGTAAAGAAAACAAAATGTCGAGGTTATTTTCAGATAGTAAAACTACACGTAGTTTCTTTTGTCTACTGTTCTGCCGTGACCTTCGCTGCCACATCTGCCCCGGCGTTTCCTGTTGAAACAGTCCTGCAAATACATTTACAGAAAGCAAATTTTGTTTGGGACGGCCTTTTACCCAATTAGACCCAGTGTCCTCCCAACATATATTGTCCCTTAGTAAACCATATTTGGCAATTGTTATACCATCTCCCTCTTGATGCACGACACAACTCGAGCATCAATTTAACATAACATTTAACATAGTGTTTTGATAAAGTTTGCATCAACACTAACCCAAAAGTTGTCCTTCAGACAAATTTCCTCCAGACATCTTTATCTGCCTCTGAAACAAAAATATTACATTCTTCACTTAAAGCCACAATCTCATCTGCTCAACGAAGTATTTGAAGGGCAAAGGCCCTGAGCCTCACAGCGTATCCTGCTTTTCGGGCCTGTTGTTTGGTCTCTTAAATCAGTCATCTAAAAACATTTTCAAAGTCATCAATTGTTTCTATCAAGTCAGGTCGTGCTGTTCAGACTTGGTCAATGTCAGTCAAATAACATTCTCATCCTTCTGCCCACAATAATCATACATTTTTAGGGCTCTCTTCATATTTGCTATTGACTAAGCCAATGTGTCACTTTGTTGTTGCCATCAAATCTATAACATTTTCATTTATCTCAGCCCATGCCAGATGGTGATCTACAACTCCACAATTCCAATTTACACAAATACTTAAACTGATCCAGAACGTAATTCAAATCAACATCATAAAAGACTAAAGTAATTAATACCAGACAGAGCTTGATGACCAATCAATTTAAAGCTCGTCCTATGTTCTGTATCATCTTTTCATCCGATCCACTCACCATTATCGCTTTCTTTAAAATTTGTCATTTGCTTAACCCATCTGTAATGATGAAACAATATACTCACTATTCAGGTGGAATATTAGTACCCCAAACTAATACATACAAGACCTAAAGTGCTGTCACCATCACACACACATACTAGACACACATCTCTTAACTACTCATTCTCAATGTTCGCCTTTCTTTATATTATTGCTAAAAAGATTTAAATTTTAAATAAGATTTTAAACTTCACATTTTCTGTAGCTTTTACCTAATTTTACATGGTCTCTTAACCAGTTCCAAAGCATTTCTGTTCATTATTCATTAGATTTTCAGTCTGCTGGGTTGCTTTGTTTAATTTTCCTTATCATTATTTTGCTTCAGCTTGCTCTAGCAGGCCGACAACAGAAAGACAGACACAGTTTACCATCCCTTCCTCCACTCAAACAGTCTCTCTCTCTTATTAACAAATAATAATTACATTAAATTAATCACTATCCTTTTACCATTAAATTTTGTTATCCAGACTTTTCTCAAATCAAAAACTGTCTTCATCTTTAGCCACCCACCATGTCAAACGACCTCCAGGAGTTAAAACATATTAGTTCAAAATCAACACTTCTATAAATTTTCTTATTCTTGCCCATGAGGCAGCCAATACATAAAAAGTTTTGTTCCTGTCTCCACAACAAACAACGGCAATCCCCTCATTTCTCAGCTGTCTCTTGAAAGCCCATTCCCGTTAGCTCTTTATCTATAATTTTCTCTTCAGGGTGTTGCCCCCTGGCATAATTGCAGATACTTGTCACAACCATTAATGCGGTTTCTTCTGGCAAGTGGTATAGAGGAACTCACATTCTCTTGGGTCAGACTGCCGCAACTCGTCACAGCGCATCTCACCTCTCAATGCTCTGCTGACCCCAGTGGCCTCCAGTAGTCAGCGCTCAACTCTCATACCTTTCTTGCATGTACCACACCCCCGTCCTGAGGTGCCCAATGTCCGTGACCCCCTGCGTAAGGCTGTCCCCTGGCCAGGAAGATCATCCTGTCATTGAGTAGCCACGTACACACTGGTACCGCTCACAAACTGGTGACCGCTCTCTCCCATCACACAATCAGTTTCCTTTAACAGAACTCAGCTGCTTTCTGGAGCTTAGGAAAGGCACGTTCAAGAGTCACCAGAGCCATTCTGATTGCCTAATAGTGTTCACAGGGAGACAGGTTAATAACAGCAGCATTTAATCACTTAAATCCATTAACCATCTTAAAATCATCAACCTAGCTACTTAGATTACCCTCAGTGAATTTAGTTCACAACCATACATTCAGTGTACTGTTACTGTACATCTGTAGCCGTAGCCTCCGGCCCTGTTTCAATGGTGGAGACTTAAGATAAGACAAAGAAGTTACTGGTCCTAAAATAAAATAATCAAAAATGTTATTTCTATCATTTAAGGTCTGCATTATTATTTTAAAGACTTCTTTAAAGTCGTTCAGTTTTACTTTTAAAACATTCACAAATACAAATTGCCCTCTTCATGGCAATGATTTCTTTTACATCTCTGTGTCTGATTTTTTCAACTGAGACACTGTGCTTTTCCTATAAATAGCTTATTATTACTTATGACACAGGGTCAGATAACAGCCTGTTAGCTGACATTTGACTGAGAGAGACTCTGAGACATTCAGGACAGGTAAACTGTTCTCTCAAATATTTCTAATCATCAAACTTTTATCTATAATCTTTTAACTATCCCAGCTTAAGGCATCTTTGCCAGAAATGACATTTGTTTCCAAATAAACATCATTTTATAGTTGTCTTTTGCCCATACAGGGAATTTAGACATTACAGATTTCCACTCAGATGTGTCTGTCGTACTGGCCGTTTACAGCCACAGCAGACATCAGATTCAGATAAGCAACCTGTTTTATTACAGCCAATAACAAACTTATCTTTTGAAAGCAAAACATCAGCTTCTAGTTCTTTCATGGTCAACAGTTTTCAAGCTGTTTGTTTAATCAGATGCCTTTCTACACATTTTACATTTATCAACTGTTAATTCAGTAACCAACTGCTTCTGCTTATTTGATCTTAATTAATTATTCTAGTTCTCAATAACATTTCACATTTCATCTCAATTTATTTTGTCAAGTTCTCAATTACCATAGCTTAATATGTCTTCAAAGTTTTTTTTTTTTTTTTTTTTTCTAGGAGTTTATCAATCTCCAATTAGGATTCACACTAAATTTGACAAGGCTACTCTGCATCTTTCACAGTTATTATAAATCATCCGTGAGATTTGTCTCTCTATATTACCTGAATCCTTTTTCAAAATGTTGCATTAAAACACAATCATACTTTTAGTTACATTTCTGCAACTCCCATTTGTTGGAGTCATTAATTTTTACATCAAACTGTATTCATCAATTCACTTATAATAATTACTATTATAGATATATTCAAAGGATTCACTTTAAGACTTCAATCTTTTGACCTTGTTTTTTTTTTCTCTTATTCTTTCTCAGACGAAAATGTTAATATCGTCTTCCCTTAAACACTGATCTACTTTCAAACCCACATTATTACCAGAAATGTGTCACTATCACATTTTCAAACACTTTCTTAGTGGGTATTTACATGTTAAATGGTCCTGCTGACCACAATTTAAACACTCTCCATCTGCTCTAACTTACTGCACACCCTTGAAGCAGTGTGTTCCATTGAGGAATGCAAACAGAGCCACTGATAAGCAGTGCTCCATATTCTTTTACAGTCCACCAATGGCAGATACAACAATAGCCGAATCATCATTATTACTGGCACAACATACATTATTGATTTCCGGAATCTTTGGACATAGCTGTCTTTACATTTTACTAATTTGCTATTATCATCAACACTGATTACAGAACAAGTGCATATCTAACATCCAAAAGCCGGGCTGAATAAGAAGACTGCTCCTGTACTCTCGACCTTGATCGAACCCTCAGTCACTCCTCAGATATTAAATACAGACATTGTCTGCAATCATAAACACCAGGATATGCATTCGTTTTTTTATAAAACTATAATTTCCAATTCCTTTCATAATAAACGAAGATGGATGGTAAATCCATTCCTTTCACTACCCCCATTAGACCCTTTAGGTTCAAAAACAATGTTTGTCAAACTAAAACTAAACCTAATTTCAATCTTATTTTACCATTAAAAATATAGAATTGTTCCCCATACTGCTTAAAACATTCTTCATGTCATGTTAATTCCTGTCAATCATACAATGCCTTATTTTATTCTAAAACTGTATTTTCATACCAATTAAACAGTTAATTTGACTTAAATTCTGTCAGACATTTTATTTTCATCACATATAGTTTTTTCCCTACTATATTTCATCTCAATCTTCCCCTACATGCCATTTTCATTCTGTATCCTCTCCTTTCTTTTCTCAAACATGCCAGTTCCTTCATTATCTAACCAGAACATGATTGTTTGCACAATCCCCACATAAACATCTCTCACACACCAACCTTCTTGTTTTCCCTTCACTTCCCTCTTCCATCAAGTTTCTCACTTACAGTTCCACTCTATTTCTGTCACTCTATCATTCTATTTCACACAGACAGCCTTATTGCTGCTTGCTACTTCAATCCATATCATATAAATTTAAGTTCTTAAGACATCTAATGTCATGCATCCATTTACTGGATGAAGAAGTAAAAACTTTATTTCTCCTGGCAGTTCGACATTTTATCTTCAAGCCAACATTTCCTTATCTGTTCACATTTTTACACACATGTTGAACGCAGACACTTTTATTTCTCACTGCCCTGTTCAACTGTTCCCGCACCATCTTTAATCTTGTGGCGCTCAATATCATAAATTTCTGCCCTTAATTTTATCTCATTTGACAGAAAACACCGGTGTACCAAATTTCGCAAGCTTGCTTTTGAGACATCCCCATACTGCTGCTTCTCTGTTCTCTGTGGATTTCTCTTCAACGCGCGTTTTCTTTAGTCTGTTAGGCGTCCCCAACAAACCCGATTCTTTTCTTTTAACCCAAATCGGTCGGGTTGCACTATTAGTGCCCTCCTAACTATGGTTTACCAAAAAATCTGTTACGATTGTTCTGGTTCCCCCTAATTAGCCTCAGCACCTAAAAACAAATTGCTCCGTGGTGGAACAACTCATTTTCAGGTTACCTATCTGTTTGAAATCTCTTGATCTGTCACAGTTCTCAATTAATCCCAGATTATTTATCTGCTTGAAATTTCTTGATCTGTCACAGACCTCAATTAATCTCAGATTATTTTCCCTCGTATCTGTTTGAAATTTCTTGATCTATATATAGATCTCAATTAATCTCAGATTACGTACCACAGAAACAGCCCTCAGCCAGTATGGTTCAGTTTCACTCTTTGAAAAATATTTTAGCCCAAAAGAAAAATATTTTAGCCGTCTCTTACCAGAGATGTCTTGAGTTGCCACGGGTTCGTTTTCATCTGATTCCAGTGGAGCTTCTCCTGGCCCTGATAGCGGTCGGCCCCTCTCTCTGAAACTTACGAGGTAGAGCTGGAACTGCTCAGTCCAGGTGGCCAAACACCGTCCGCTCTCAGGTCCAGGAGGCACTGCCAAGGAATCCCACTCTGACACCAAATGTTGTGGCAAAAACTTCTGTTAAACATCATCACTGCGTAAGAGACACTCAGAGTCAAATTAATAAAAAGAGAAATATTTATTCTTGCAAGAAGGCCCAGTCGCCATCACAGCTGTTACATTCTGTGAAGTGAGTGACGCGCACCAGGAAGACATGAGACAGCTTTTATACTCTTTTCAAGGTTCCTTCTCACCCGCTGTACTTTTCCACCCAGATAAGGCCCCCACTTCTGTTCAGTTTCTACTTAATAACACAAACTGGTACTGGAATAAACCAGCCAAATTTGACCATTCCTAAGGTCGAGATGTCCTGTCCCATATATTCCTGAAACGTCACGCACAAGCATGTACACACATATACTTTTACACATTGAATAGATTAGGAATAAATGACTATTAAAATTTCTACAACACACACTACATGAAGGGCAATTTTCAAAAATCCTTAATAGGTACCCTTTAAAGTCTTAATATCTTATGCAGTCCTTCTCAGATGTTTTTTTTCTGTTTCTTATTCAAGGGTTTGTAGATATTTTATTGGAAAACAAGTCAGAAATTAATAATTAAAAACGCATTAAAAAGTAGGGTTTTTTTCTCCATGTAGATTGGTTACATTAGATACTGCCATGTTAAGCTATTTTAAAGATTGCTTTAGGGAGAGGGGCTCTGGTTCATGTTGGTCTGCTCAAAAAGAGCAATGAATATTTATTTTCAATGTTTAAATATTTTACCCAACTTAGTCACAATGTCTGTCGGTCGGTCGGTTGGTCATTCATTTTCTAGTTATAATATTTAAAAATCCTTAAAATGCCTAAAAATACATTTTCTTGTGAAGCAGTAAAATATGAAGTTCCAGAGAATATAAACAAGTATAAACAAATATCTTTTAAAAATGTATGAAAACAGTGAGGAAAAAATACACTTCGAGATGAAGAACGTTCTGTGAAAACAAGTCTTACTGTAATATCTTATGCAGTGTTTTTTTTTTTTTTGGGGGGGGGGGGATATTTTTATTGGAAGCAAGTAAAAAGAGAGTCCTAAAAACTAGAAAAAAGTAATTTCTACATTAACTTCCATTCAAAATATGTATTTATTTGTTTGTTTGTTTTTGTCTTTAAAACTGAATCAATGAATAAGATCAAATGTATTAGAGCACAGGGTGTTACACCATTTTTAGAGGATGTGTAATATTAATTACCTTATGTCTCGGTCCTGTCTTAGAATTGAATCCACCCATGTTTTTGCGGATAGACAGATGGCTATACAGAACAAAATTCAATTCAACCGTACTACTCTGTGTGGTTCAAAATAACCCCATTTAACATACATTTTTTTGTGAACACAAGGGCCAATCTTTTTCTAGAGTCTTCGCATGACTGACAACAGAAGCACCATCTTGAGAGAAAAGAGAGACCAGGAGGAGAAAAAACAGAAAATGAGTGGGAGAAAGTGTTACAGAGTGGACGTGTGAATGAGTGAGTGAGTGCCAATCTCTCAATCTATCTCTTTCTCTCTCTCTCTCTCTCTCTCTCTCTCTCTCTCTCTCTCTCTCTCTCTCTCTCTCTCTCTCTCTCTCTCTCTCTCTCTCTCTCTCTCTCTCTCTCCTCTCTCTCTCTCTCTCTCTCTCTCTGTGTGTGTGTGGTGTGTGTGTGTGTGTGTGTGTGTGTGTGTGTGTGTGTGAAAGAGAGAGAGAGAAACACAATGAGCGATTCAGTCCATCTGTTTGAACATCATCCATTTATGTTATGTAATGACTGTTTGTCCAAACAAAAAAGTGATCCATCATCCTTGTTGTAGTCATTTTATGAAATTAAGGATAGTGTTCCCTGTATATGGGCCACAGTTAGAGAGTTTGCTCTCTAGTCTCATTGATAGTGCCTAGTGAATCTGGGTCACTTGCTTTCCCTTGAGTGGATCTAGACCATCTTGCAAGATGAATGAAGAACCAAAGCTCCAGGGACTATATTGCAACAATGTGTATGTGTGTAATACAATTTGGTTCAATAGAGAAGGTTAAAGGTCAGAGGAATGAGGGTTTGCACCTGATGCCGCAATGCAATCATATCAGATTAAAGCATTTGTCAAATGGTATTAATAATGATTGTTTTCAATCAGGTTTCCCAAAAAACACTCTCCACATTGGCCAATAGTCAGACAAAAAGTCATATGATTTAAATACTGTAATAGTTGAACAGCCTAAAAGAAAGTTAGTAGAGCTTAAAAGGCTTGACTATCGTCTTCTATTCAACTTTGCTTAGCTTATTTGGCCCGTTTAAAGGTGCCATCTGTCAAAAAATCAATTCAAACTCCACATATTCCATACCAGATGGGGGCAGTATACCTCCAGAAAGTTGGCCTACTCTAGTCGGTTTTTTAGTTTCAGGTTGTTAATCTTCTAAAACCGTCAAATAGTCCGCTTTGTCCCGCCAAAGCCTATTTTGATCGGTGAGGGATGTAGACTAGAATGACTGCTGCCGCTTCGCTTGACAGGGCGCGTTTACGAGCAGAGAAAGAGAGAGAGAGCGAGCGCGCGCGCACTCTCACGTCTTCAAACAACACGAGCGCGGCCCTGCTCTCTCTCCCTCGCGCATATTAATCAAATCAATTGACACGATAGTAAGACCGCAGTTTCACGTGGAGCATTTGGAGATTTTTAGAGATTAAAGAGATACAAGCAGTGCGAGTTATTCGTGTGTTGCAGTTTGGCTGGTGGTTATGTATGTTGCCCGCATACCGCCTCCCATGGCCGAAACTGGTATTACAACACCTGTCGGGCCGGGGCTAGTAATGCTAATGCTAATTTAGGTTGATATCTCTGCAACACTATAACTTTTCTTTTTTTTAATGACATCATCGCCCTTATTTCTTCTCATTCTTTTGATGCGTGTAGCTCATTTTTTGGATATTTTTACCTCAATTATTACACATGGCACCTTTAAACAGAAGACAGTTGCTGCATCCGAAATCGAATACTTCCCTACTACATAGTGTGTGAAAAACAGTACGCCAACATAGTATGTCCAAACGAATAGTATTCAAAAACAGTAGGTGAAAAGTAGATCATGTGACAGTAACAACATGGCGGATGTATATACGTCCGAATTTCATTCATACTATCCAGATTCATGCTATACATACATATATATATATATATTATATATATATATTATATACATACATACTTATAAACATACTTTTCTAACGGTTACAAAGAATTCAAATGTAGTACTCAGTATATAATTTCAGACACAGCGAGACTTACAGTAAAACAACCAAATGTTAGTTTTACGTGTCATTTAGGGGTAAATTAATGATAATATAATAAACGAAAAATGAAAAACAATTATATAATAGAATAATTTAAATGTAAATGGACTGAGACATAATT
This sequence comes from Chrosomus eos, assembly GCA_036326025.1. Lineage (NCBI taxonomy): Eukaryota > Metazoa > Chordata > Actinopteri > Cypriniformes > Leuciscidae > Chrosomus > Chrosomus eos. Next base: position 12,505,321 of record CM070822.1, on the reverse strand, counting down.
TGTTTTAAATATTTTGAAATATATATATAAATATATTAAATAATAAATATAGTTATTAAGTGGAAATTGTCCATTTGTCTTAATAAATCCAACTGAGCATATATTTGGATTTTAGAAGCCAACACACATATTAACCTTGTTTTTTGGGTGTCCTTTTAATGTGCAGTGAGTCTGAATTCAAAACACAAAGCACATATGATGCACTTCAGCTTTAAAGTTTAATAGTAATATATTTAACTGTTATATTGACTCATCTCTCATGCCCACATATTGCCAGTGTATAGCTATATACTGCATATATTACCACTCAGGTTAAGCTGAGCTCATGTTTCAGTGAGATAATTTACATCTTGTTCGGTGGACCTGTGTAGGTGTAGGTAATGTTTAAACCGACACTGAAAACTGTGTAAATTATTGCCACATAATTCCCCTCAAACGCAACGGTAATACCGTTCACTCAATATAAGCCGTAACGAGAACTAAATGATCGACTCCAGATACAAATTCACTCCTGCCTGATCCTCAAAGCCTTGTTTTATTCCATATAAAAAATGTCAAAACAGTGTGAACTAACTCCAGCCCACACACACATCCCGTGGCTTTCACCAGGCCTGCGCTGCATGTTCCTCACAGATTGAAACTATTTCTCTCTCCCATTCTCTATATCTCCTCTTCTCACTCGCAATCACAAATTGAGGCAGGAAATTGAGAGAGGAAGGCAGAAAGAGAGAGGGGAGAAAATGAAAAGCCCCTCACTGTTGGACCTCCTGCATATTTCCTTTTGTTAAATCGTTTTTGGCTGACTCGCTGCAGGAAATCTTCTCCTTTCCACTTGCTTCCTACACAGCTCATTAGACCTGAAGATCCCCATCGTCCGTCAAACCCACAGTAGCCTGGGAACCTCTCGTGTCCTGAACCCGTGCCTCATCCAGAGAAGAGGCCACCTTGTGTTATCTCTGCAGTGCAGGGGTTTGTCATAACAGAATTGCAGTTCAATTTATGGGTTCATATCTGAAAATCCATTTAAATAACATTTATGCATTTTTAGAACTGATCCAAATGGATTTCTGTGACATTCAAACTATGAAGGCCGTATTTGTTTTGCCCTACAATTTGAATGACCCTGGGCAGTGTGGGAAAATGTATTTTATTTGTTTATTTATATAAATGTATTCTTATGGAAAATTTTATGTGACTAATGAGAACATTTAGGGGTGGGAAGATTATTTATTACATTTTATTTTGTTGTTTTCAATGGTGTAAGAAAAATAAATCTAATTCACATTCATGATATTCTCTAAAACCATGTCCTAAAATATTATGTATTTTTTGCTTCTCCAGTAAAAATATATTTTATTTTAAAGATATTCAAATAGTTTTTTTGGGGAAAAATCTAGATGTAAGGCAATAATAAAAAGACAATACATTGTTACATACAATGCATACATATTACATACATACATACGTACGTACATACATACAGTACATGCATACATGCATACATGCATACATGCATACATACATGCATGCATACATACATACATACATACATGCATGCATACATACATACATACATACATACATGCATGCATACATACATACATGCATACATGCATGCATACATACATACATACATATTTATTTTAAACATTTGCTTGATTAATAAAAAATAAAATAAATTTTGGCTATATGTAATGTCTGTACCAAATCTAGTTAAGTGTTAAAAAAAATGCATATGCACCGCATTGAAGTTGAAACAGGGCTCGCGTTTGCTCTCACATGCTGATTTTAAATATATAAAATCATTCGGTCAATCATGTTTCATTTTTTCCTCTTGCATGCTTTATTCATGTATGCCACAATTTGAAACAGGCAGAATGTTAGACACCTGTCAGAGCCAGCATGGCCGTAAACCCCAGGTCTTCTCCTGCTTGTGTGGGTTAATCTTTGAACTCCCTCTGAGACTCATTAGCAATTTTAGTTCACTAGTGCTAATTATGAGTTTGCGAGGGGAGCAGCATTTGTGAAATACAAACTGGACGCCCCTGCTGGGCTCTTGCCTTACCATCAGAGCGACCCACATTCAGTCACATCGGCACACTCATGAATATACAAAAAAAAAACCTTCAGCCCACCTGTGGTGTGCATCTGTTTGTCAGCACACACCTGGAGAGAGACCCCCGCAGTCGTCTGATACAGAGGAAAAGATGTAAGATTATGGATTTTTACTTTTGCAAACAGATTTTAGAAAGATTTTGCTCAGACTCTTTCAAAAATAAGCAAAGAAAATGTTAAATGGCAGAAGTTTTTCAGTGAAATCTTTCAGTGTGGCTTGAGATTTAATTTTGATCTTACAAATGCTCAAGCTTGCCTTCAGCACTGAAATCAGAAATCCACAATTCCTTTGTGTTTCATTAATTGTTGCCGTGGCTCACTTTTAAGTGACCGAACAGACTCAGGTGTTCTGGACCCACCAGCTGTACCTCTGGACCCCCATAAGGCGTCATTATCATACTAAAGCAATTGAGAGACTAGCAGATTGAGCCATTCGGTCTCCACTGAGAGGCCATGAACAGCGCGGCGGCCCCTGCAACCATTCGTCATTAAATTACTGTCTGCTCCAGCGTTCTCCAATCACCAAACCCCCTCAGGCTTAAAAAGTGCCTTGTCCAAAAGGACAAATCACAAATAAGGTTATATTTCCTCTTGAGAGCCTCACATGTTCTGTTGCTGATATTGATTTTGTGACGAAACCAAAGGTTATTCGTAAAATATGCAAACACCCTCTTTCATGTATTTGTTAATCATTAACCTATTTGCTCACACTGCAAACCAGTATTTTTGTGTCTAAACATTCTTCAAATAAAGTAAATTTGTGTTTTTAGATAATATAACTTTTAATTAAGTTTGTTTTCTTAGTCCATTCACTGTAAAAAACTAATTATTTTGAGTTATCTTTTTGAATGGGTTTTTTTTGTTTAAATAACTTATTTCGATAAGTTGAGGACAAGAAAAAATGTCTTGTTGTCTGGACAATCTAGTTATCTCTACACAAAAAAATAAGTTGAAATAACTAAATTGCTAAAATATTGTTTACAGTGTTGGTAAATAGTTTTTTCCCCCTGATTATGTTAAATAATATAAATGTTATATGTTTTTATAATAAAATGTTTAATATACAAATTATATTACGTTGTTGATTTACGGAAAAACATTATTTTTATGCATTCTCTAAAACCGTGTTGTAAAATATTATCTAATTTTTGCTTCTCAAATAAATTAATTATTTTAAAGATGTTCAGATTTTTTTATTGGGAAAAAAATAGTATTAAGAAAATGATTATAATACAGGGGGAAAAAAAAATATATATTAATTAATTTATTTATTATAATTTTTATTTTATTTAAAAAAAAATTCTGTGCAAGGCAAATATGCATATGCAAAACATTAACCTAAATCTCAAAATATTTAGTAAAATTTAATAAACCTGAAGTATGTTACTGCTTACAGATTTTGCTATGCATGGGCAGCAGATTTCATTCATTTATTTACCAAACCCAAACTCAGTATGTCCGACCAGCTCTGACTGAGGACCAAGCGGCCATGAACAGCAATCATCTACATCTAACAGCTCCTCTTTGCATCATTCCTGAGAGAGACACAATCTTAATATTCCCCTCAGCAAAGCAGTGCACGGCTCTGGACTAGCTTGTAGAAATGTCATTAGCAAGCTGTGGGGGTCACGTTCCCAGCCCTCTAATCGTTTTTCAGCGGCCTGCTCTCCTACCCACTACAGCAGCATGAAAAGGTGTCCGTTCATATGATGCCATGCATCACTCTGATAGCCAGACCCCCTGGGCCCTTCATTAGGCCTTCCTTTTTGGACAGATTGTGTCTGAGGGCCTGGGTTTGAATATACAATGTGCCTTCTGCACAGATCACAAGCGGATTGTGTGACGTGAAAGGAAGTGTGGGATCCTTTCATTGCCAAAAATACAAGAATTGTGGGCGCGTTTAATATGTTGCTTAGAAAAAGTGTGAAAACGTGTTTGTATCTTTGTACCACATATTAAACCAAAATGAGACCATCATTTACTAACCAAGTAAGTTATATATATATATATATATATATATATATATATATATATATATATATATATATATATATATATATATATATAGTATTAGAAATATTTATAACACAACATTTGTGAATAGCTGCTGTAATTCTGCTTAATTCACCTTTATGTCAATATTTTCCAATCCTTCTTTGGGTGTAATATTAGCCCCAAAAACTGCTCGGTTGATCACTATTTACAATGAGTTTGGAGAAACAGTGAATGGGGTCAACTGGAGGGAGGAGGGAGAAACAATGAAAGGGAGGAGATGAATGGAAAACTGAACTAGCTGCATGCTGTAATCCCACTAAGCAGGCGTTTCTAATGGCCCTCTCAGTGTAAGACATTTACCGCCTCAAAATCCCCCTCACAATATATCATTCTAAATAAATCCCTCTGCACCACTCCCCAACACACACACATACACACACACTGTGCTGTGCCAGTGCTTGATGAATGGTGGTGTGTAAACTGAGGTGATGTTAATTGAATCCGCAAGAGTTATTCATGCTGAGAGAAGCATTTTCAGCGGTTTGACTGGAATTTTCACGGTCAAATACATTTCTGTACAATTAAGCCAGTTCATTAGTATTAACAGCACAGCATCTGCTTCTCACAACAGAGGAAACTCCTCTGTATGAATTAGCTATAAGGGGAAAGTATGTCATGATAATGAGATCTAAATATACTGTGGTTCAGTCTAATTAGATACTAGTGATAATTTCGTGAATTTCGTGGCCTTTTGGACAATGCAACTTGCTAATATTTTAATTTAATTTAATTTAATTTACACCTCACTTATTGCTTTATGATTTGGTCAGGCACAGACACATGTTGTTTTCCCTCTTTTTCTTTCCACAGCAGGTTCAGCTAAAGAAGTCAAATGTGAAGTGATTCTCTGGTTTTGCTTCAGGAACCATTGGGCAATAACTGGTGATCCACCACAGTACCAAAACTGTTTATACAAAATTATAAATTGGTCATATACAATGTTATATTTAATAATATTACTAATTTTAATGTTGTCACAGTTGAGGGTATGCCACACAGCCTTTCTACTTGCCTAGTTTCTAAGCAATATTATACCGTTTGAATATGCTTTTGATAACAACAAAAGGGTGTTTTTATCATTCGTTTTAAAAGTTAATAAGCTTATTTATTAACTCTGCATGATTATAATGGCACTTTCGTTGTTGTGTGTTTATCTGCTGTTTGTGGATTGATTTTTGGATTGAAAACCATTGGGTTATGGTTTGTGACGACTGGCGCGGAGAGAAATCTGCTCAATACAACACCAGATATCTTTCAGTGTGTATCTGTAAAATATAGAAGTGTGGTGGTCTTCACTATTGAAGATTGCTTTGAATAAGACATCAAATATACACACAATTACAGAGAGTTTTAGAAAGACTTATACTGTGTATTCAGCTGAAAGAAAGAGGGAAATAACAGGTGAGATGTGTCCTGATGGTCAAAGCTGACCATCTTTTCCTTTCCTTGCACCAACCACACCCAACTCAAGAGAACAATGGACAAAAGCACGGGATGGTCTTCAAAAAAATCAAACAAAGATGTTTCTCTTCATTCTATTTTTTTCAACTGGTCCATATTAAGATAATTGTGATGTGTCAAAGAGATCTCTCTCTCTCTCTCTCTCGGCCTGGTCCGGAAGATGTCCCTCCCCCATCCCATGACTGATGTCTTCGCCACCTTTCATGACCTGAGTAATGGATGGGGTGATTACAAAAGCATGTACCCTGCCCCCCAAAAGAGAAGCGATGAGAAACATCCTGCTTTGCTCTCGAGTCGCTCTTAGTGTACGCACATCATGAGTTGTTGGCTTGCATTGGTACAACTGTAAAATATGAGTTTAATAAAATAGACATTGGAGCACTGGGGCTCCGTTCTGTCACACATCATATCTTGATTCATTGATAAGTCAGTGCTGTGAAATTGTGCGCTCAATTTTGTTGCTCATCCCGCAGGGGCAACCTTGCGTTGCGTGTAGTGTTGAAATGCCACAAAATATAATTTTAGAGCAAAATTGTGCTTGCATGGTTTTAAACTTGTTTTTAGCTTGTTTCCTGGTTTCCATTGAATTATGAAAACATTATTTCGGAACTTTCAAATGTTTCCAACATTTCTGAAACACTGGAAAAAGTGAATAGCATAAGAGAATGTATAAAAAAGGGGGAAAAACTTTCGGTTTCACTTTATTTTTGTCACTTTAACACATTCTGTTGTTGACTATAATGTTGCACCTATGTTGCAAAGTTACTCATAGTCAGTAGAATGTCTTTTGGAGGACAATCATAATAAAGAGTTATCAAATATTAAGCACAGTGAGTGTACTAATCTAATGAGAGTTAGTTGATATAAGTTACTTTATAGTCAACAGATTGCTCAAAGGTGACCATCAAAATAATGTGTTACCAAACACTTAAAACTTGGATGTTTAGAATGTTCATAGAATTTCATTCACATAATGGAAATGGAAAACGTACTTAGAACAAAATATTGTTGTTTTTGTTTTGTTTAATTTACCATAATGCATCAAGATATGTATGCAGGCTAGGCTTGCTGCTCAATAATTTAACTCATTCAGAATGAACTCATTTGGTACAGAAATTTTTGAAATCTCACTGCTTTGAGGAAACCTCATAAATTAATAAAAATTGTGTTCCGTGCATGATTCATAGATGAAAATATACAGAAGTCACAACCTGAAAATGATTTCATAATCAAGAAGCACTCATCACAATATAGTCATTACACCCCATGTAAACACACACTTTGGCAGATCAGCATGTCTCGGAGAGACTATAATTGCATTGGTAGGTACAAAATGCATCAAATCACAATGTGAAATGAAACACACTTGATTATAAATTCAAGTCCATGAACCTCCTTCATAAATGTAGCACTGGATGTCGTGCAGCGACCATAAATCTCCTACTCTGCTGAAGAAGGTCATGAAATTTTTAGCACCAAAAGTTGGTATGTCCATCTGGATATGAGCAATAATGCAGCCGCGCGGTGCCAAAGCCACTACAGGAGCCCAGTGACGGATGAAGGCAAGAACGCTTTCAGTGGCGTCAAAATGAGAAAGCATTCATCCATTTCATGACTAATGCCTGTGAATTTTCCTGCAGATCTTTCAGACACATGTATAACATCTTCTTTGGGGTACAATTTGGTTCGGGTTAGAGGATGAATGGTGGGATTTTCCTGTAGTGATGGTTTTCAGTAATGGCTTTTGAAAAAGAGCTAACAGTTGGATCCATTATACAGTATCTCATATTAAGCTAAGAGTCACCATACCGTGTGCATCATTACAGTAGGTGCTTTTATAAGCCTATGCATAATCATGTACACTAATATCATAGTCATGGACAGAAATATCTTTTCAGGCTCTATCTATTCTGTTCTCTACCTTTCTCTATCTCCCTCCCACGCACACACACACACACAAAAAAACACAAGCCTGCACATTTTCATTCTCTTTCTCAGTCTGTTCAGTAACCACACACACACACACACACACACACACACACACACACACACACACACACACACACACACACATGAGACAGCTTGAGTTATGGCCTCTATGTGTATCTTGATATGGCCTTTCAGTTCTGGACAAACACCTGATGGCAGCTTTAGAGGGGTCTATTTATTTTCCCATTACGGGAAGGCCAGACAATATGTCTTTTGCACGAGGGATTTTTATATGTGTACTTGCATGAGAACCATACTGATAGTCTGGGTGTGTGTCTCATGACAGCTTGTTAACTTTGTCCTGTGCGTTTAAATCAAGTTTTTGTTTGTTTTGTGTCACTGCGTTGTGTCTTTAAAGAGTATAATGAAGACCCACGCTTTCTGTTAAGTCTATAAAATGAAACATCTGTAGTAAGTGAATACTGCAATCTGCCACTGCTTTCCTGGATTTACAATTCATAGTCTATAAAAAGCGAGGAGTCTAAAGGAGCTCCAAAAACGAATAGGATAATAGCACCACCTAGTGGTTAAATCAGCTTCAATGCTATTGGCAATCATTGAAATTGAAGTAATTCTTTCAGAAGAAAGAAAGAAATGGCACAAAAGCTGTCACCCTTTTCGAACCTTTCTGAATTTAGTAGTGTACAATTTAGATATTATTATCTACACTTTAGTGCATTTAAGGTACCAATATGCACCCTTTAGGGTCAAATAAGGTACTTATGTGTACCTTTTGAAGGTACCGCCCCAGTAACAGCTTTTGTAAAAAGAAAATTCTGAGTGCACAATTTTAAAAAAAACCAGTAGACATTATTCCATTAAAAACATTTTAAACAGTTGTATACACGTGACCTCATCACATTGCATGCGAATGGCATCCAGTTATCATTTTGAAAATCAAACTAACCTTTTAAGTCTTTAACTAACCAGTCTGTTGTGCTTTTTGGCTATGTCTTTATTCCATGCATAAAAACATTGCATACGGTATATTCCAGAAATAACTTATGATTCATGTGCTTGTGCTTTATCACCCTGTAGCCCAAGACTGGTTGCCCATCACTGAAGCTAAGCTGGGTTGAGCCTGCGGTCAGTACACACTGACTGGGAGTGCTCCTGGGAAAACTAGGTTGCTGCTGGAAGAGGTGTTAGTGAGGCCAGCAGGGGGCGCTCACCCTGTGTTCTGGGGTCCCAACGCCCCAGTATAGTTATGGGGACACTAAACTGTCAAAGAGCACCGTTCTTCGGATGAGACGTTAAACCGAGTTCATGACTCTCTGTGGTCATGAAAAATCCCATAAATTTGCCCATTGGCGTCTGTCCATCATCACGGCCTCCTTATTCATCCCCATATACAGTATATACTGGCTTCATCACTCCGTCTCCTCTATAAATGATCCTCGAACATGTTCAATGTAATAAGTTGTGAAAATCCAGGCTCTCTGCATTTTTCACAGCTGTGAGATGTGACTTTCGCTTGTCCTTTGTGTGCTTTATATACAGAAGCACAAATCACAATGAATGTCCCCTATTCAGACAATATTACAAAATACATTGTTTTATCAGGTCAGAATAAATTAATTGATGAGGGAGGAGTGGAACGTTACAATTCATTCTTTCTTGGAATGCTGGATTCATTTTAATAAATGTTGCTTTAAAATGCTTTAAGAGAAGTCAGAAAAGAACAGATGACTTTTTAGTAATTAGCTAGCAGACAATTTTGAATAATATGAATTTAATTAGAATATGTTATTACACACAACTATCACAGAGGATCTTGATTAAGGCTTTTGGCACTGGGGTGTGTGGCCCAGTAACCTTTAATTCACAAGGAAGGTTTAGTCTGCTTTGACTATGAATTACCCTGCCATTGCTCTATAGTGCCACCCCTCCCTCCCTCCCACACACACACACACACACACACACACACACACACACACACACACACACACACACACACACACACACACACACACACACACACACACACACACACACACACACACACACGCACACACATTTGTTTTTGTGACTTATGAGGACATTCCATAGGCGTAATGGTTTTTATACTGGACAAACTATATATTCTGTCCCCCTACACTGCCCCTGTCCCTAAACCTACTCCTTATAGGAGACATGCTGCATTTTAACATTTAAAAAAAAACATTGTTTTTTATGTTTTTTAAGCTGTTTGAAATATGAGGGCGCATGCAATGTCCTCATATTTCACGTGTAAGTTGTAATACCAGTGTAATACCCATGTCATTATACACATTTGTGTCCTCATATATCACAAAAACAAGCACACACACACACACACACACACACACACACACACACACACACACACACACACACACACACACACACACACACACACACACACACACACACACACACACACACACACACACACACACACACACACACACACACACACACACACACACACACACACACACACACACTGAGTCAACACTTTAGTCTGGCAGTATATTTATATGTCTGTGGGATGTTCGCAACCCCACCCAGTAACACAGTCTCATCCCAAGAAGTCATATATTGACGTCTTAGGACGTCTTTTGACCATACGTCAATATCCGCCTTTTTAGGGTACCCTTAAACGTCGGTAAATGGCGATCCTGGGACGTCATACAACTGACGCTTTACCTTTAACGTCAGTAGGTGACGGGGTAGGTTTAGGTCTGGGGTAGAGTTAGGATCCGATAACGTCATCTAACCGACGTTTAAGGGTACCCTAAAAAGGCGGATATTGACGTATGGTCAAAAGACGTCCCAAGACGTCAGTATATGACTTCTTGGGATGAGACTGCGCTGCACCCAGCATTTGAGAAATTCCACCACTTCCAAGATCAGTCCCAAGTGCACAGAGCCTAAAGCCAAGCACCCTGCTTCTCTCAGCAGGAACTGAACAGTGCAGGAGTTTTCAAGCCCCAAATATGATCATCGTATGAGGGACCCCCAAGCTAAAATTTAAAGGGCATCTATTTTTTACGTTTTTTTTTATATAATATAAAAACCCTATTGAAAAGCTAATATTAGCAATATGTCTTCCATATTATTTGGAAAATATTTAGTTAATATTAGGCTTAACTTGTATTACATCTTTTTTCTACTCAGTAATGTATTGTTAGATTTAAGTACTTAATAATTTTTTATTATTATTATTATTAGCCTATTTATTTATTTATTTAAACTTTTTTTTTTTACACTGTTTCTCTTTCATATTTTACACGGACCCCCTTGGAAAAATACTGACATAAATAGTACACTACATTTGATGTTCTGATTCAATTCGATCAATGTTAATTTTAGTAGGCTATTTGATAATAATGCAACCATTATATAACATTAAAAAAATCGAAGGAAAAATATATTGACTAACTTCCCTTTTAATTATTTCATTTGTCTCTTTTGTGGGTAACTTTAGGAAGTTGCTTTTTAAGGCAACTTCTGTAATAATTTTACTATATTTATACATTTTAATTGATAGAGTTTGTTCCTAAAAAAATAAAAAGCACAAGCACACGCACGCCGCAGTGGGCGGGGTCACGTAATGACATCACATGACAGGCTTATCAAATTACTGTAGTTCATTCTCCAACTTCCGTGTTCTTTCACTTGAGCTACTACCATCAGCCAACCGGCCGACGCAAGAGAACGAGAATGTCTCATCAAACCGGCATCCAAGGTAAAAATCCTTTACGATCTTTTATCGCCAATTCAAATAAGTCAGACGGAGTTTATTACATGGCTGCAATGCTCGTTTCTTTATTTGGCGATTGTTTGTAAACAGAATAACCTGTTGTGGACGTTGCTGAGACTGAATTGCCTTATAGAGTTTTATTGGGAGCTAGCAGTAAACAAACCAGAGACAGACAGTGAATCTGTGTCAAGTGTACTCTGCCTTTGGCTGCTCTATGGGCATGCAAATAAACTCCGATTGGTTTTTCACTAGCTGCTATCAGTGTGTGTGTGTAACGTTAGTCGGACTGGAGTTGAGGATTGTGAACTCATAAGGAAGACAGCAGGTATCAAAGGTCCAGCTGTAATAACCGTGTCACCTTCCTCCAAAGCTGTTGCCAGGCATTATGCAATAGACATCTGTTTACTGCTACATTGATTGAGCTTTTACTGCAGTGGCGTTATGTTACCATGACAACACATTACTATGAATCAATGCAGTTATGCTAATGGTTTAATTAAAGATAACTTTGCATGATAGTATTTTGATTTCTGCAAATAATTTCAAAGAACGTACTCCAGGAATGGACAACAGTCTCCTAAAACTGCCCCTAACAATGCCTCTTTAGATTTCTCGCTTTAGTTCATCAGCCAAACTTCAATTCCGTTATCCAGAGATGGTCAGCTTTGTTTCAGATCAGAATAAATGGATTCATTGTGTCCTGTTCTTTCTCGCCCTGTGCTTTCTCTTCTCAGCTACCGGGGAAGTGAAAGAAATCTTTGCAAAGGCTCGGAATGGAGAATATCGGCTCATCAAAGTAGTGATTGAAAATGGTGAGATAACAGTTTTACTTAATTTGATACATCAGATCAGAGTACTAACATTTATAGAAATCTTTATTTATTTATTTTGCCCCTTTTCACTTGAATTTCCAATTGGACATGACAGAAACACTCAAAAAGCTTTAAATTTAGAACCTTACAATATTTTAATTTATTTACAAAGTTTTCTGAAAAATAAAATTACATCATTATTCTTTTATTTTCGGAAAAATTTTACACTCACAAATCAAGACTAAAGGCCCATTCACACCAAGAACAATCACTATAAAGATAACTATATTAGCATGCAAAGTTTTGTCAGAAAAGATATATGACAATGAAGATATAGCTACCGGTAGTTACATCTTTCTAAATTTTTCCAGAACTATAATGACACAGAGCACAGAGGAACAATATCATTGGAATCATTTTTACAACAATTTTTTTTCAGTTGATGAATAATAAAAATGATTCCAATGATATTGTTCCTCTGTGCTCTGTGTCATTATAGTTCTGGAAAAATTTAGAAAGATGTAACTACCGGTAGCTATATCTTCATTGTTGATTATCGACCTTGGTGTAAACAAGCTCAATAAAAACCCTCATTTATTTATGAGAACACAAAACAAGAAACTTATTAAGAAGAACAACAAAAGGTTTTCAAATTTGAAATTTCTTTATCTGCCCAAATCTTTTGTTTTATATGTTCACTTTGTTTTATTGTTGTTTTTTGTTCTTTACCTCACATTCTCTGAGCTGTTGAATAATGCTCTGCACTTTTCGTTTTGCATTTGACTGAACTAAATAGAAGATTTAAAAAGAAAAAAAGGATGTATGTCCATGTATGACCAAAGAATCATATCACAATTTCCTTTCCTCCACTGTCTTCCTGTAGAGAAGTTAGTTCTTGGCGGAAGTAAACGGGCTGCCAAGAATTGGGACCAGGAATGGGACAGCTGTGTTCTTCCACTCATGGAGGACGACATGCCCTCGTACCTTCTCTACAGGCTGGATTCCACAAACAACCAGGGTTACGAGTGGATCTTTCTGGCCTGGTCTCCGGATCACTCTCCAGTGAGTTTGTATGCATGATGTCGTCGTCTTTAAGCTCGTATGAGGCCAAAGGAAATCATGAGATGACATCCATCAGTTCATTTTAATCCATCCACTCCATATATAGTATCGCTGGTTTAAAGCTCTTTAAATATCCCAGTTAAACCTGTCCATATTAAAACAGCCTATTTTATAGTACTATGTGGATATTATCATCGAGGATATTGTACCGTTGTTATAACAAAAGAGTATTTCATAAGCGAAAGTGGATATCCACTAGTACTTTGATCGTTTACAGAGTGAAAATATCAGTTATGTTCATATAATGGAGTCTTTGCATTGAAGCAAAATATCTAGATGTCAATCTAGTTTTCACAGTAAATATATATATATATTTTTTGGTTTTATGGAAAGCATGGGCCATGGGTTGACCTGATATAGTGCCACAAATTTGCCTTTCTAATTTTTTTCCCTCAATGTTAAACAGAGAGAGACTGAAATGGTCAGAGTCTCAATCGCACCCAAATAAGTAATCTAGAGCAAGATAAAATTGCTCAAACTGTTAATTCGTTACTACTATTATAATTTTGATTATTCTTATATGTTGTTATTTATTATTATGATTGATTGATTTATTTTCTTTATGTATTGCTTTTTTTTATTGTTGTTATATATGTTTGCTTGGTTTTTGATCATACCTGTTAAAAGTTCTTGTTTACAGATGCATGTTGGCCTGTCAAAATAAGTGTATCTGATCCTAGAAAAAAAATCCAGAAACCTATTTTTCTTTCAGGTCCGACAAAAGATGCTGTATGCTGCTACGAGGGCCACGCTGAAAAAAGAGTTTGGTGGTGGCCACATTAAAGATGAGATTTTTGGCACAGTGAAGGTATGACATATATCAGCTGCCATTTTATTCAAATTCTATCATGAACGAATCTCAGCCGTTGGTTTCCCTAGTAACGCGTCTCTGTCTGGCCAGGATGAAATATCTCTAAACGGCTACAGGAAGTACCTCACCTCGCAGGCGGCGCCTCTCCCTTTGACTGCAGCAGAGGAGGAACTGAGGCAAATCAAACTCAATGAGGTAATGCTGACATCAGCGTAAACGCAGCATGGGTGTACACCTTAGTCAGGCCCTGCTGTGGTTTTATTAAAATAACGTGAAAACCACAGCAGTCCAACCGTCCACCTCAGGCCTTTTGTATCCAGTAACTTCATGACCTGAGGTAAAACATTGTTTCGTTACATTTTGCACAAAACTGTCTCTGTTAACTGAGGCTGCTCTTTTAGAAGCCATTAGGCCAGAATGGTTTAGTGAACTAAAGAGTGTGTTTTTTTTTTTTTTGTCAGATTGGTAGTTTGTTTGCTTAGCAATATGCATGTTGTAGATCTGATATATTTGTATATATCTTGTAATGCAGTTTGTTGTTTTGATCTATTTACAACATCATGTCAAAGCCTAGTGTATTAACATGATTTATGGAAAAGAGTCTGCTAAAAACATAAATGTATTATTTGACCTCAAACATACGCTGACTAAAAATAGAGAAGCTCAGACCCAGGCACTCTCTCATTTAAACCAGCTTCTGGAACCAATTGCAAAGGATGCTGCTGGCAGTGCATACAAACCCTCCATAAACCATAAAAGGATATGCTCTGACTCTTAAACGCCTCATTGGCTGTTGCGAAATGACAGGCAGCTTAATGAACCAATCAAAAGGCTCCCTGAACTCCCTCTGAGCAGCAGCTGTGGGAGGAAGATAATACTACACTAATCTACATGTATAAGAGGAGAGGAAAGCAGCTTTGTGATGTTTTATTTTTATTAATTTGTTGAAAGAGAGATTTTATTGAGTAGATGGGTGGATGAAACGCTGGTCCCAATCCTAGATGAAAGAAAGGAGGCAGAGAAGCAAAGCAGGAAGTTCATTCAGTGGGTGAAACACATGTGGCTCATTCTAATAGTTTCAAGTTTGTTTATTTGTCATATATACACGGCAAAGACCATTTGTACATTGAAATGCATTTGGTTGACGCTCATTCAACAGTAGTGCAATATATACCATTCAATACAATTTAGAGAAAGAAAGAAAGAAAGAAAGAAAGAAAGAAAGAAAGAAAGAAAGAAAAGTAGGTAGTTATTTACAGTAAAGTATATACATATGCAAAACAAACATGTTTGTATGTTTACTTTGTGTATTAAATAATAAAGTGTGTAATATGTGCTGTGTTTTAAAGTGCAAAAAGCTCTTTGTAAAGGAAAGGTTTGTGAGCAAAGGTATGCAGTGCAAGAACCTGTAGTAGACAGTAGAAGAATAAACTACACCATGAATTGTAGAGCTGGTTCCTAACCAATCATTTAACAATCATTGCGACTGCATCGGTTATTACAGGCCAGTGCATACACATTGTTAAGGTTATATGTGTGTTTTCAGTTGCAGACAGACGTCCATGTTGACACAAAGCAGCAGACTCTTCAGGGAGTGGCGTTCCCTTTGCAGAGAGAAGCTATTCAGGCTCTGGAGAAGTTCAGGGAGAAAAGGATTAACTACGTTCAACTGGTACTTCAGGCCTTTTTCCCTCCACCACTCCCATCAGCTCTGTACAATAGCATCTTATCCCTCTTTGCTCTATATATTGGGCATAAAGAAATAACAATGAGTTAATGGCCTGAATTTGTTGACAGACTGGTTGGGCTGACTCTTAGCCACATAACCCCCAACATGTGACAGAAATACATGTTGTAACTATTCAATGATATTTATTGATCATGTCCATCCCATTTACAGGAAATAGATTTTCCTAAAGAATCCATCAAGTTGTCCAGCACGGCTCCTACGGATCTGAAAGATCTGCCTAAAAGGATCCCAAATGATGCGGCTAGATATCATTTTTTCCTTTACAAACACTCTCATGAAGGAGACTACCTCGAGTCCACAGGTAATCAGTTGTTTATAGATGAAAAAAATTTTGTATAAATACTGTGTATAGAATGTGTGTATGTACACACACACACACACACACACACACACTATATATATATATATATTGTCTCTTATGCTTAGTGAGGCTTCATTTATTTGATAAAAAATACAATAAAAAATGTAACATTGTTACAATTTAAACACACACACACACACACACACACACAACACGCACACGCACACGCACACGCACACACACACACACACACACACAGGGTATATATAACTAAAAACTTAGATTTTATTTATTCTAAATTTGTAATTTTGAATAATTTTTTTCTTTTTCAAAATTACCATTACTATTTATATAGGTGCATTATGATGCATTTTCATCCTGTTTTAATGCTTTTTTATGTCTTTGTGTTTCCAGTGTTCATGTACTCTATGCCTGGTTATAAATGCAGCATCAAAGAGAGAATGCTGTATTCAAGCTGCAAGAACCCTCTCATAGACACAGTGGAGAAAAAATTGGGCATTGATATTGCAAAAAAGGTATTATATGCTCGCCTAACCATTTTTACGGCAGTATTAAGTACATGACAGCATAAATTCCTGGAAGCATGAATATGCTATCAGAATCAGACTATTTACAATAATGTTAACGTTATAGTTTTCTCCTTTAATTCTTCATCCTTTCAGCTGGAAATTGAAAACGGTGATGAACTAACCAGTGATTTCCTGTACGAAGAGGTCCATCCAAAGCAGCATGCGCACAAGCAAGCTTTTGCCAAACCCAAGGGGCCAACCGGGAAGAGGGGGGTCCGTCGAATCACGCGGCCGCCGGGGACGGTGGCGATGACGATTAAACCTGAGATCGACAGTGGTACATTCCACTTAGTCTAATGAATCCCCATCCTGAAGCAAATTTCCATTTTCCATTGACTCATCTAGACCACAGCCCTATAGACTGATCTATGCACAAAGTAAAACACTAAGCCTGTGAAATTACATTTTGTAGCTTGCAATATGATACGCTATGTCGAAGAACACAGTTTGAGGTACACGAGAATGTATTTTATGAAGCTTCACTTGCATTCAAGGATGCCGTCTGTGATGTTCCCTGTAATAGTTTTAACACTATTATGCTGTTTACTTGCATATTAGCCAAGATTATGATGTAGAGTACAATACTGTTGAAATAGATACTCCATTTAGTGCTTGTTTTCCAGAAATAGATATTGATTTTTGAGGAAAACCCTTTTTGAAGAAATTTAGGAAAAAAAACGTTTAAGAGATGGTTTCCCATAAACGTATATATTGCACTTCAATGGTAGCTTTCCAGTAAAAATACATTTTTTAGCTGAGGAGTAGCGTTAATATTTGTCCATATAATTGGCTTTGGAGATTAGGCAAGATTTATGTTTGGAAAACAAGCCCAGAAAGTTAAACCGTCCACGGCCGTGAATCTTTCTCCAAGTGATTGTCTGATCAGGAAGGTCAGACGTTCAGATCTGTTGAATGAGGCCATAAGCATTATTTATTAAAGGTGCAGTGTGTAGCTTTTGGCGACATCTAGCGGTTCGTTTGCGAGTTTACACTAAGGGCTCAGCCCACTGCTCACCCCTCCCTTTCGAAGAAGCTACGGTGGCTAAAACGGGACAAACATCGTCGTAGTGAGCGAGAGTAAAACAAGCCACAACTAACATGGAGTACCACAGTCCATTATAAACCACATCATGGATAAAGTTTACAAAGCCATAGTCAGGTGAGGATCAAGGGTCTTAATACATAATATAATAATATTGGTCTGAGCTGTCAACACGACAGATCTCGTCACAGTTGTTGTAAATAATAGTAATCAGCTGATTGTCTCACGAACATAACCAGCACATTCTCCCCACATAGCAAACCCATAATACTGCGAGGGAGTAGAACCACATGAAACTATGCAACTATAGATTTTTTCTAACAGGGTAGTAAAAGTTTAGCTGGCTAATATGAGCTGTTACTGTGGCTGAGCTGGTTAAAGCCTTGTTTATACTCGACGCGTCCGCATGAGCCCAAAGGTGCGTGCGGCAAAAATGACGTGATTGTAACAGCACACGTGCCTCCGCATCCCAATAGACACCACTTATTACACACAATAGCCTTTTTTCTCTGATTTAGGAAACTCGATCGACTTAAAATGCTTCCAAGATCGACGGGTTGGTGATTCCTGTAACTGTTTTCCGGTCAATGACAAGAGTAGCCTACTAATCAGCTGTCTCACGAACGTAACCAGCACATTTATCCCCACATAGCAAAGCCATAACACAGCGAGGGAGAAGAACTAAGTTACATGAAACAATCCAACAACATATTTACACCACTGACAAGGGAAAAGTCACTACTCACGGTGTTTGTGACTAGCTTCTTCTAGCTTTCTGCAGCTTCTCTTTCAAGGTAGTGACGAAACGCGCTCTGTAACGCTGTTTGTTCGCTGTCGGCTACGGTAGAAATATGACGTCATAATATGGCGGCCTTCATAGAAGGGGATTCCCGCGCTTATGTAGATATAAAAGCCTAATTCTAAGGTAATAAAAACATTACGGTTTATTAAGTAAGTTCTTTATACACAACTGAACACATAGTTATGGATGTCATATTGCATTTCTGTTAATAAATAGTCAAAAATGTTACACACTGCACCTTTAACTTTCTGATTGATTAGGTTGAAACATTTCTTAAAGAGCGACCAAATAAATCACTTGACAAGCTCATCAGTATTCTGACAGCCACTGAACCTTGTAGCGATAAGGTAGGGTTGATTTCAATGAAGGATTTGCCAAGAATAATGTGCTGAAAATGTTCCAATACCTTTTTAAATATGTAATAATTCTTAAATTGTCTTGTGCTTTTTTTTTAACGTAGGATTGTTTAATTATAGAGAGGTGATTATAGTAAAATCAGTCATAACACAAATCTGAAAAAGCTATTAGCTATTTTTCTTCTAGTGAAGACTAAACCTGCAGAGATACTATTTTTCTAAGCCTGTACAGCTGTTTGTCCAGATGATGTCGTTGTCTAACATCTTGAAGTGAGTGTCGATGGTTTCAGGGTTTATGGCCATCCTGTCTGTCTGAACGAATGTTTACATGTCAACTAATGGTCAAACTCCATTTCATGCCATTTGCAACCACACTAATGTATACAGTGCATAGAGTTCAGTTCGCTTGAGATGCTGTTAAAACCACTCATAGGGACTGTAAGTTCCATAACCTCTGGGACGATCCATCTGTTGATTAACAACAGGCAAACCACTATTAACATTTCTCCTGTGTAAGGGTATTATGAAGTCTGCAACCGAATCATTGTTAGAGTCGTAAATGTCTTTTTCTATGCATTGTATAAGAAAGAAGAGAGAAAAATAAAAAAGATTTGAAATTATACATTTGGAGTCATCTGTTATCTATCTTTCTTATCTATTTTTCATGATATAGTGCATAATTATTTTGTTTAAATTTAATTTTAGCTTAATACATGTTATTTAATGTCTGGTTGTTATTATTATGATTAATTTAATGTGACATTATCCTACACACATTTGTAATTAGTACATTAGATTGCAAAAGAATAGAAAGTGTTTTATTTAAATGAATATATTTTTCATTTAAAGGGACAGTTAACCCAGAAAATGAAAATTCTGTCATCATTTACTCACCTTCCAAACCTGTATGAATTTCTTGCTTCTGATGAACACAGAAATTGAAGACAATTGGGGCCAGAAACTGTTAGGTTACTGACATTGTTCAAAATATCTTCTTTTGAAGATGTATAAAGAAATGAATACAGGTTTGGGACAACTTGAAGATGAATAAATGAGAGAACTATCCCTTTAAGACGCTTGTAATTCTGAGCTGTGCCTTTAAGAGCGGTACCACGTGCCAAGGAAGTAATCAACTGACAACAATAGCACGCGGGTGAGTGAACGCACTATTTTCGCCTGTATTGTTATTATTTTATGACATAACAGTTTTAAACGCATGAGCATTTGTGATACGACCTTTTCTTTTTGTAATAATTTGAATGTTAACACGATTAAACCCTCTTTCCATCTCATTATATATTTACGTAATATGTTTATACAAGTTGTAATAAATCACTAACACAATAATAAAATTATTCAGGGACTCAATCGCTAAGAGTGTTTTTGTTTAGGATTCAAGAATGGAGAGGGACACTATATCAGACCATGAAGGTTTCTATGGGACTATAAAAAACTCACCCCAAGACTTTGTGGTTATTGAGATAGACACCCATGGACAACTTGTTAACAGCCCTAATGTTAATCAGGAAGAACACACAAAACCACCTCAACAAAGTCAAGCTAATAAAAGGGGTGATACATTAAAACCATCTAAACCAGATGACACTGACATTTTTAATCAGGATTGCTTTGATCTGAATCTAATCCTGGGTCCAGCTATGAACGAACAGTTGGAACATTTCACTAACAAAATGAGAGCAAATCCAAATGAAATTTGTGACCAAGAAAAGGCAGAACTGTCTTTGGGTGCTTATCCTGATAAGCACCTGAGAGCTGTTGTTCACAGAGCAGTACGATACAACTTCCCCTTCCTTCAGACTTTAACCAACCAATCAGAGATTCGGGTCAGAGAGGACCCAGACTTCAAGGAGCTCGCCAGTTTAGCCTCTGAAGGAGAAGCTGAGGAGTTCTTCAGGTTCATCGATGCCAAAGTACCCGGCTCTCTGTTCACCTTCCTGCCCGATGATAGCAAGGAGCACCGAACTTCAGTTCATCATTTTGTTAGCAAGCGGTTTGGAAAGCTTGTGGAAACCAAGAGCTTCACCGACCAGCAGAAGACTTCCATTACAGTGAGACTAAGGGAGAGAAGTAAACAACCCAAGAAGAGAACAATAGCAGACTGTCAAGAGGAGGAGGTGACATTATACACAGGTGAGTGGAGAGGACACATACTTATCATCATTTATAACTGATCCTCTATGGAAATCAGCCTAAAACGCAAGTCTTCATTTCCCCTCAGCTTTCATGCTGCGGAAGGAGAACTTGGAGACTTTGGAGGCCATCAGTTACATGGCTGCAGTACTTGGAGTGCTTCCGTCCGATTTTACCTACGCAGGAATCAAAGACAAGCGAGCCATCACCTACCAGGCCATGGTGGTGAAAAAGATCTCTCCAGAGCGGTAAACAGCCCAGTGGTCAATTAGCCCAGTCTTTTCCCATTGGTTTCGCAATTTTCTTGAATATAATTTTAAAAAATGGGTTATTGGAAATGTCTTATTGACCATGTTCTATTCTACAGGGGTTTTCAAACTACCCAGGCTAGGGTATCTGCAAAAAATTTGAAAGAATACAAACTTTCAGGGCTGTCAAAGTTAATGTTAACTTTAGATATTTGAAACATGTAACAGTGATTTTAATTTGTTACCATTAACATTTCATTTTGCTTTTTAAAACTGGTAATAAATCATGAAATAAATGCATTTTTTTTTATTTCAGCAATTATCACAATGAATGAATACAATAATTTTTTAATCACAAATATGTTGTTCTATTTTATATGTATCTATGTATATATATATATATATATATATATATATATATATATATATATATATATATATATATATATATATATATAATATATATAAATGTCCCACATATATATTTTGGTTTACTACACTAACAGTATAAAAAACATTTACTTGTAAACAATTCTTTTAATTTTTAAATTTCACAGTTGTTTTCTCACACAGTTTAAATATGTTTTTATACATGGAATGAGGTTCATGGCATTAAAATGTAAGCGTCCTTCCTTGTCATCAAAAAGTTTGAAAAGCCCTGTTTTACTTTACTCCATTTGTAGATAAATATAAAAAAATGTATTGGCAGGTTGCTGGACAAAGTCTCCGAGTTTGAGCGGAGAGGAATGCAGATCTCTCATGTCCGTCCTGTGTCTGAGCCCCTTAAGCTTGGCAGACTCCAGGGAAATCACTTTGATCTTGTCATAAGAGACCTAAAGCCTCATGGGAAACATGGACTTGCAGACCTGCATCAGCTTGTGAAAGAGGCAGTGGAAAATGTGAAGGTAATTATGTGCAAGTTCACCAGCATTTAATGAATCAATGAAATGGACGAACACAAAAGTTACAAAAATATTTGTTTTTACAGAACAGAGGCTTTGTGAATATTTACGGTCCCCAGAGGTTTGGAAGTGGATCGTGTGTCCAAGCAGACCAAATAGGACTTGCGCTCTTGAAGGAGAAAATAGTACCACTTCATGCCATTTATTTCCATTTAATGCCTATATTTGGTGCACCGTCTTTTGTTAGAAAGCACTAAAACAGTTTGTGTGTTGAGCAGGAGGCTTCTGTTAAGCTGTTCTTCACCCCAGAGGATGGTGATGACCTCCAGAACAAGGCAAAACGTCACTTTCTTCTCACAGGTCTGTGCTGGGATTTCTCTGCTGAAGTTTCTGATAGTTCACCCAAAAATTAAAATTCGGCCATTATTTGCTGATCCTTCGTTTCGTTCCAAACCCGTTTGACATACTAGTCTTTCTATAGATAAATCGTAAACATTGTTGCTTTAAAGATTTCAGTTCCTGTGCATCCGAGAACAACTAGCAGTTTCCTTACAACTCTTTCTTCAGGGAATGCCAAGGAGAGCTTGGCACTCATGCCAGCTTACAAAGCAAGAGAACGGCTTATGCTCCGTGCACTCCACCGGTACGGCAGCGGGCAGGAGGGTTGCATACGCGGCTGGCTCAGTTTACCCCACAGCATGAGGGTCTTCTACCTCCACTCTTACTGTAGCAGAGTGTGGAACGAAGCTGCCAAATACCGGCTCCAAAAACTGGGCTTAAAGACTGTCCATGGAGATCTGGTGTGGGCTAGATGTGAAACGGGACTCAAAAGCACCACAGAGGAACTGAACGACCCACAGGTTAGGAAATATGTAGATATAATATATATTTACTAGTTCTTCAATCATAAATGTTTTTTTGTTTTTGTTTTTTACAAAATTTTTCAATAATTTGTAAGGTTTTTTATGTTTTTAAAAGAAGTCTCTTCTGCTCACCAAGGCTGCATTTATTTGATTAAAAATACAAAACAAACCCAGTAATATTGTGAAATATTATTTCAATGTAAAACAGCTGTTATCTATGTGAATATATTGTAAAGTGTAATTTATTCCTGTGATCAAAAATTAAATCATTCTAATATGATTATTTGATGCTCAAGAAACATTTACGATTTATCACAGTTGAAAACAGTTGTGCTGCTGCTTCATATTTTTGTGCAAACTGTGATTCATTTTTTCAGGATTCTTTGAAAAGCATTTCATTAAAAAATAAATATTTTGCATTATTATAAATGTATTTACTGTCACTTTTGATCAATTTAATTCTGCAATTCTGCAGAAAAGTATTAATTTGTTTATTAAAAAAAAAAAAATCGTATGACCCCAAAGTTTTGAACGTAGTGTATAGTTCTTTATTAATCATAAATGTATTTATTATACAAAATTTCTCAATAATTTATCTCTCTCTCTTTATACACACACACACACACACACACACACACACACATATATATATATACACACATATAATATTATTTTATTTGTGGTCATATCATTTGTAGTAATTGTCTGATTTCTGTGCTGTAGGTCCATGTTGTGACCTCTGAGGAGGAGAAGGATGACGTTTTCTCATTAGACCAGGTACGATGTTCAAATGTCTCCTTTTCTCTTGCTGTCTGCTAACCCTTGCCCGTCGGTTTCTTATGTTCCTGCTAGGTGATTCTTCCGATGCCAGGAAATAGTGTCAAGTACCCAGAAAACCTGCTGGGCCAATGGTATCAGGACAGATTGGCTCAGGATGGCTTGGGGTCATGCGGTTTTAGAGTGACTCCTCTTAAACTCAACGTCCCGGGGTGTTATCGCCCCCTGCTCGCAAAGCCACAGAACATCACATACAGCTTGCGGACTGCGGAGGAACCAAGTCTGTCACTAACCTTTGACCTGGATGCGTCCTGCTACGCTACTGTCTGTCTCGGAGAGATTATGAAGCGTAATCTTGCATAGTTCGTTCAATGACGGTTATTAAAAGATGTTTACAGTCTAAATAATGTGGATCTTTGGTAACGTCAAATATGAGGGGCTGTTGAGAAATATTTTGGACTCTTTGTCATAAAGCATTTGTGCTCTCAGAGGGGAAAAACCACTTACAAGAAAAGAAGAGGAACATCTGGATAATGAGCCATTTCATAACTATGGTGTCTGGAAGTCCAGGTATTAACAGAAAGCATTTGCCTTTCATTTAAACTAACAGATAAACATCAATTCAAAGTATTCCTGTGGTCTGTATCATGTGCCTTAGGGATTTTAAAGTTTGTTCTGTGCCAATGCCATCGATGAGGAGGCTTCGAGTCATCTATCTGGAACTCTGGATGGATCTAAAAGTTTACATGCAAAGATTTAATAAAAATCTTATTGACAGTTCTCATTATTTTTGGTCATGCTCTAGTACATGAATATTGCGGCATTTAAACAAATGAGTGACATCTGACATACTTATGTTGACATACTTGTTGTTGATAAACGAATCAGAATATTGTCTCACATCAAAAACGACACAGTTTAGCCTTTTCATGCTAGCAAGTCTCTCACATTGACAAACAGCTGATCATCAGCTCCCTCTTGTGGTCAATACGTTTATCTGCTCTAATAATTGAAACTACAAACCAGAGATGGCGAGTCGAAAGTGAGAGGACTAACATTTAAATTTCATGTTTTACAACAAATCTATGATTTTGTCAGAGTCTCAACCAACAGAGCAACATAGATCTAGTAGTTTCATTAAATGACCCAGATCAGCTCTCAGCTGATACAATGATGTGCTGAACTCGGTTGCAAACTCTTTTTTTTTTTTATAAATCTTCTTAAAATTACTTAAAACCCAAAAACGTCTGTGGCTCAGTGGCTCAAGAAATAAATGGATGCATTTTAATCTTAGATTACCTATGTTACAGTGTATATCCAACAAAGTGCACCAAACCACAGACATTGTGAAGGCCGTGATTGTGAAGGTGTGGTTAAACCCGCCACTTACAGATAAAATCTCTTGGGTTCAAAACTTGCAACTGAACACCTTTTTCCATCATATAAGACAAAGCTCTCAATAAAAACAATCTAGAAACAGTCTAGTAGAATCTTACAGGAGGTTGTTACAAGTCATATGTTACTTATGTTAATGTTATCAGTTTTAGTTGAATGGAAACATGGTTTTAAATCCCTCGATATATGAAGTTCAGACTCTGTGACTCAGGAGACGAAACATTGTGTTTTAATAATGGCGTCCTGAGATCACATGTCTGACATTAAATTGTTGTTTTAATTAATGCTGTAGGTAAACTAAAAAACAACCAAACTGAGTCAAATCAGTCATCACAAATGCCGTGGCTTATCGTTTGCCTTTCATACAGTTCTTGGTTCAAATCCAACAATTGCTAATATTTTTCATCATAGAAAACAAAGCCCTCAATAAAACTCAGTCCAAAACACCAAAAACTTCTGGGACTCAGTGGCTCAAAAAATAAATGGTTGCATTTTAATCTTAGATTACCTATGTTACAGTGTATATCCAACAAAGTGCACCAAACCACAGATGACATTGTGAAGGCCGTGATGGTCAGTGGTTAAACACACGTCACTTGCAGATAAAGTGGCATGGGTTCAAAACTCACATCAGAACACCTTTTTCCATCGTATAACACAAAGCTCTCAATAAAACCAGTCCAAACACACCATCAACTTACAGGTTTCAGTGGCTCAAGATACAAAGTGTTGCGTTGTGATCCTGGAGTCCCGAGTTAAATCCGGCTATTGCTTATGTTAAAAATCATCTATTGCATTATTTTCAACAAAGTGGCTCAAACGGAAGCTCTCCATGTGAAAGCCATGGTGGTGTAGTGGCTAAACACAAGCTACTGGAAGACAAGGTTGAGGCAGAGTCATGGGTTCAAACCCCATACCTCAGTGTGTTAGATGTGTCATTTAACTGGTTTATTGTGTAAGCCCAGCTCGCATACAGGTGAATAGTGAAATATAAGTTCCTTCAAATGTACAGACAAGAGATCTGTGGCTCACAGGTAAGAGCGCTGCCTCACGGTTTCAGAGGTTGCTGGTTCGAGTCCAGCCAGATCTCTGCGATATGAATGAATGCTGTGGTGTGAGTGTGAAGGTGTGGGGGATCATGGGGTCCCCCCCTGAGCTCCCGGTTGATGTCCAGCAGGGGTTATGCTTTTGACTGGAAAAAATGAAAATTTTAGGCAATAAAAAAATTAATCCGCCGTCCCTTCCCCACCTACTTAGGTTACCATCATTTGCTTTTCAAAAGCTAGGCCCTTCAAAAAGAAAGTGATGGTAACCTACACATTTACACAACAACATGTCAGAAGCATTACCTGTGCCTGAGCTGATGTCCATCAAACACTGAATGTCTGTCCAAACGTCCCAGAGCTCTGCTTCTGTTGGCTGGATGTAACGGTCCAAACACATTCCTTCTGTAAGGAAAGACATAAATAAAAATAGACATTACTCCATTTCTACATTTAGAAAAAAAGAATGTGAAACTTAGTCTCAAGACTAGTTAATATATGTAATACATTGAAAGCCTACATCTGTACAGTGTGAAAAATATATCAAATAAATAGATACAGCATTACTGAGGTATAATATACTAATATTATACTTCAGTAATGCTGTATCTATAAAAATCTTTGTGTTCAAGTAAAATTAAGATGAGACTTTCCTTCACAATAAACAAGAGTAATCCTAAAAGGCAGATCTCCTGCACATGGTTTTAGCCTGTCTTGGACTGTATTTTTTGATGGTTTTCATTAGAAGCAAAACTGCAGATCTACAAAACCATGAAGCAGCAGAACATTAGAGCTTCACACACTAACTGACTCTATGAACAGGATCAATCTACTAGATTATTACAGTAACACTACTACAACAACAACAACAACAAAAACGAGACAACGACCACGAATTCCTATTATCCCCCTTTATAATATGAATATCAGATGCCGATTCATTCAAAGGTTTTAAATGTAAAGCAACAACAACCTATTCATTTGTTCTTCTGAAGGTCTGACTGGGAGTTCAGCAACAGCAGAATGTAAACAAGGTCTAAATTACCTGACAGAAGAGCAGAAGAATCAATACACACCTAAATAATGACCTAAATACAATAAATAAGAGCTGCTAGATGTGTGCTAATAATGTTACAAGAAAAAAACAATGTAAGTGAAGAAGACTTACAGGCCCAGTCTTGTGGCATCCTTAATTCCTGCTCTTTATCACAACGTGTGTCTGTTTTCTTTGTTTATGGGTTGAAATATGTGCTGTTAAGTGACATTATGAGTCTGTCACCGGAATGTTATCTGCAGAATTTGTAGCCAAAAACAAACTGCACATGTTTTGGCTTTGACTGTTATCAAACGTAGTGTTGTCAATCATCTGAAGCTGCTGACAGAATGAACCTGAAGCTCGAGTTCGCCTCCTAGTGGAGCGGCTGGAAAACTGCGCTTCAGTTTCTATCTGACGACAGTCGTATTTTAGTGTCAAGAGACTCAAAAAATATTCGGATTCAGATTGAATATGTTCCAAAACATCACACATATATTCGTAACATATTTAAACTAAAGCAAAATATTCTTTTTACTTGGTTAAATGTTTATAAGTCGGGTGACAAACAGCTGATCATCAGCTCCCTCTTGCGGTCAATAAGTTTATCCACTTTAATAAATGAAACAGTCGCAGGCGAGAGGTGCATTTTCCTTTGCCTGTGTATTGATTATTTGTTATGTTTGTTCACAATCAGACAATGACTTTATGTCGTTTTGGTTGCAGATTCATGAATTATGATCAATGTGTCTAATTGCAGCTTTTTACTGCGTAATATAACAGACACATTGTCCTGTGTTTCTCTGCCTCCAGACTCCAGAATCTCTACATAGGACAAGTGTTTGGAGAATCATGGATGAGAACAGGCACGTGCATGAGACCAGATTAATGTGTTCATGTACCCCACCTTGTGGACAATAAGTGTATCCGCATCAATATATGAAAACAGCATGAAGAGGAAAGAGATTTTAAAAAGTATCTAATCCTGTTCCTGGTGAGCCACTTTCCTGAGTTTAGCTCCAACCCTGATTAAAAACAGCTTTAGCAGCTGATCAAGATCTTTAGGATTATTACAATCTTGCAGGAGGTTGTTGAATTGATTGTTGTTGTTGTTGTTTTTACAAAACATGACACGAGTCATATGTTACTTATGTTATTGACAAAGTGTATGTGTTATCAGTTTTAGTTGAATGGAAACATGGTTTTAAATCCCTCGATATATGAAGTTCAGACTCTGTGACTCAGGAGACGAAACATTGTGTTTTAATAATGGCGTCCTGAGATCACATGTCTGACATTAAATTGTTGTTTTAATTAATGCTGTAGGTAAACTAAAAAACAACCAAACTGAGTCAAATCGATCATCACAAATGCTGTGGCTTATCGTTTGCCTTTCATACAGTTCTTGGTTCAAATCCCACAATTGCTAATATTTTTCATCGTAGAAAACAAAGCCCTCAATAAAACTCAGTCCAAAACACCCAAAAACTTCTGGGACTCAGTGGCTCAAGAAATAAATGGTTGCATTTTAATCTTAGATTACCTATGTTACAGTGTATATCCAACAAAGTGCACCAAACCACAGATGACATTGTGAAGGCCGTGATGGTGCAGTGGTTAAACACACGTCACTTGCAGATAAAGTGGCATGGGTTCAAAACTCGCATCAGAACACCCTTTTTCTATCATAATAACACAAAGCTCTCAATAAAACCAGTCCAAACACACCATCAACTTACAGGTTTCAGTGGCTCAAGATACAAAGTGTTGCGTTGTGATCCTGGAGTCCTGAGTTCAAATCCGGCTATTGCTTATGTTGAAGAATCATGTATTGCATTATTTTCAACAAAGTGGCTCAAACGGAAGCTCTCCCTGTGAAAGCCATGGTGGTGTAGTGGCTAAACACAGCTACTGGAAGAGAAGGTTGAGGCAGAGTTATGGGTTCAAACCCCATACCTCAGTGTGTTAGATGTGTCATTTAACTGGTTTATTGTGTAAGCCCAGCTCACATACAGGTGAATAGTGAAATATAAGTTCCTTCAAATGTTCAGACAAGAGATCTGTGGCTCACAGGTAAGAGCGCTGCCTCACGGTTTCAGAGGTTGCTGGTTCAAGTCCAGCCAGATCTCTGCGATATGAATGAATGCTGTGGTGTGAGTGTGAAGGTGTGGGGGATCATGGGGTCCCCCCCTGAGCTCCCGGTCGATGTCCAGCAGGGGTTATGCTTTTGACTGGAAAAAATGAAAATTTTAGGCAATAAAAAAATTAATCCGCCGTCCCTTCCCCACCTACTTAGGTTACCATCATTTGCTTTTCAAAGGCTAGGCCCTTCAAAAAGAAAGTGATGGTAACCTACACATTTACACAACAACATGTCAGAAGCATTACCTGTGCCTGAGCAGATGTCCATCAAACACTGAATGTCTGTCCAAACGTCCCAGACTCCCAGAGCTCTGCTTCTGTTGGCTGGATGTAACGGTCCAAACACTTTCCCTCTGTAAGTAAAGACATAAATAAATAAAAAACATTACTCCATATTCTACATTTAAAAAATGAGAATGTGAAACTGGACCACAAGGACCTCACTCAAAAAATGTTTTGTTTGTTTTAAGGAAAAAGCAAATGCACACATTTTGACAATAATAATAATAATAATAATAATAACCATTTATATCATGATTTTCTGATTTAAATCAGAAAAAATAAGTGTCTAACAACTTATAAACCTCCACAGAAAAAAGCACACACAAAAAAGTATGTTTTAAAATTGTCTAAAAATGAATAAATGTCTACCTGCATATTTACACTCTCACAATTAGAGCAGAATACACTGACTGAATCTAGTGGTAGTCTATAAATCACAAACTTTTCTGTCATGTGATTGGCTGCTGCTGAAGTCAGAAACGCGATTGTCAGCTACGCGATTGGCTGCTGCTGTTATCAGAAACGCGATTGGTTGTTTACAGTCTATGGATCGAACACGCGCAAAACATACGGTTGAAATAAACGATTTAAAAAAATGACCGATTTTGCCTTCTAAATCAACGAACAGTGACTAGTTTGTACTTTGCAGCCCTTAAACTATAAAGCAATTTAGTTCGATGTACAAATAGTAATACATATTTCTGTCTTCATTCACTTTTACGTAGATAACAAAAACATTGGAAATATAATGTTTTATTTCTCATTTATTATTTCAGTGTGTTGCACTTGAGACCACCCCAGATCATACTCACTAGGAAAGTAGGGTTATAAATGTGCCATGAAGAAGCAGGAGAACATCAGAGCAAAGCTTCCTATCAACACTAACTCTCTACAACATTAGCAGATACAAAGCGCTATTGTTTCTTATTTTAGGAACTGTTTCTTTATATTCACATTTGAAAGGTAATGCAACCCTAGTGACTTTATAAGTAACAGTGACTTACAGGTGAGTCTCACAGTGTGTCACGGTTGTTTTGGCAGATGGGCTGGAAAATGTGCTGTTTAGTGACATTATGAGTATGTCACTGAGCTGTCATCAGCTAGATCTTAACTTCTATAGCTTTAAAACGACCCTAATGGGCTGTTGCGACTGTCAGGTGTCATGTTGTTGTTGTTGGCAAGGAATAGAGGTGGGCGGATCGATCCTGAAATATCGATACTTGCGATACTACGTGGTATCGAAAAGGATCGATCCTCAAATAAAAATATCGATCCAAATTGTGTGTTTTTTAACAGTCATTTTATTAATTTAGAACGAAATTCAGTGCGTAAAATATGCTTCTAAGTGGAAAAATAAGCGAATTTTGTAGGATAGAACTATTTCTCCTAGTCATACAAGACGAAACCAATCAATCACAGAGAGCGTTCGCTGGACTGGGGCTTCACTGGCTCACAGTGCGTTTGGGAAACGAAGCCTCAATGCTTAGATGACAGAGAAACAATCAGGAGTTATTTCACAATAAAGAAACTAAACGTGTACATAATGATTCAAAATGTTGACATCAGTAAGTTTTGTTAATGAAATTAATAGTTTTATTCAGCAAAGATCATGCATTAAATTGTTCAAAAGTGACAGTCAAGGGTTTTACACTGTTAAAAAATATATATTTCATATAAATGCTGTTCTTTCGACTTTCATCAAATAATTCTGCATAACATTTACCAGGGTTTTCACACAAATATGAAACGGTTTTCTACATTGATAATAATAAGAGATGTTTCTTGAGCAGCAAATCAGCATATTAAAATAATGCTGCAAATTCAGCTTTGATCACATGAATAAATTACAGAAAACAGATTTTTTAAATTGTAATAATATTCGTTATCAAATAAATGCAGAAGAGAATTAAAAATCTTACAGACCCCATACTTCTGAACAGTAGGCTAATAATGTACAATAGTGCATTTACTATAATTAGGCTATATAAACAGGATAAACAGGCAAGTTGAGAGCAAAAATCACAAAATATTTTAGTGGTCATTAAAATGTATTCAGATTTAACATTAATAATGCATTAGCTTCATAAATCATGACACACTGCTCTAGCACAAGAAAGTACATTTAAGTTCAAGGGCATGCTTTTAAAATTAAAAAGTATTTGGTATCGGTATCGATATCGGCGATACTGACCCTGTATTTACTTGGTATCGGATCGATACCAAATTTTGCAGTATCGCCCACCTCTAGCAAGGAAGGATCCAAAGATGTCATGCTAAACCATAGATGCTAAACGTGAAGCTCGCTTACGCCCCTAGATGAGCGGAAGGCAAACTGCAGTTTCTACCAGACTAAATTAATTATCAGGTCATTGACAGAGTTCCAAAAAGTCTAAACATAATTAAAACATAATTAAGATTTTTTCCTTTTACCTAGGTCATACTAACAGGAACATTAGCTTCTGACTG
The DNA here is from genome assembly GCA_036326025.1 of Chrosomus eos. Lineage (NCBI taxonomy): Eukaryota > Metazoa > Chordata > Actinopteri > Cypriniformes > Leuciscidae > Chrosomus > Chrosomus eos. The sequence goes on along the minus strand of CM070822.1, from coordinate 12,473,089 downwards.
TGGTAGCCGCCTACTCAATGCCATAGTTCTAGTTTTTTGGATCACAGTAATGGTAAATGTGCTTCATCTTTTTGACCTCTAGATGACAGAAAAGCTTAGAGAAAAACCCAAATTCAGTAGACCTACATTTGTATTGAAAGCATCAATGGTTGTGAGATGGTAAAACTGCACTTGTGGTAGGTTTAAACTCATATTGCAAATAATAAAAAAAAAAATGTAAAAAAAAGTATTAAAAAGAAATCTGCTAAAACAAAATGTTCTTTTACTGGTGATTTTGGTCAGACCTTTCACCTGTAGACAGAATTTTATAAAAACACAGGATATCTTTCATTAGTAACTTAAACAGCCTCATGCCCTCTAACCCCATTTTAAACAAGTGCTCTCTCTTTTTGAATCTTTCAGTTTAAATCTGAAGTCTTTCATCCTTTATAGTCATCTCCTCAATACACCAAGAATCAAAGTAGGCCTCAGTATTAATTTTAACTACCTTTAAATAGCATCAAACCTCAAAGGACAGAATAAAAGGACTGATTAAGGGACTGGGTCATAATGTTCCTTTCCATAAATTATTGCATTTTGGCATCCCGGCATCCCGGTCACTGTTTAAAACTGTCAGGATTGGGTCTGATGTTTATACCTCAGTTTCCGCAGTGGTGAGTAACCAACAAGTTACTCATAGTCTCTTGTTCATAGACTCACTAGTCTCATTTTTGGACTGGATGTTAAATTGATTGGAACTGAAAAACAATGCTCTCTGTCTTGTTTTAACAAGAATTCAGTTGTTGACATTGAGACCCCAGCGTCCTCTTCTCTTCTCTAGCTTTATGAGATTTGAGAAGCTTGGCTGAAAATGAGCACTAAAGTTAACAAATCATCAGAGTGATACTGGAGTAAAGTGTTGCACTTCACGGATGAATCTCACAGAGAAATGTCTGGGTCATATTTCACCCCAAAATCAAAAGAAAAAATAAATTATATTTTGTATAAATAAAATCGTCAACACACACACACACACACACACACACACACACACACACACACACACACACACACACACACACACACACACACACACACACACACACACACACACACACACACACACACACACACACACACACACACACACACACACACACACACACACACTGTGGCATCAAATGGGTCAAAATGATTGATTTTTATTTTATGCAAAAAATCATTAGGATATTAAGTAAAGATCATGTTCTATGAAGATATTTTGTAAATTTCCTACCATAAATATATAAAATATTTATTTTTGTGAGTGAATGCAGCACAATCTCGAACATTAATGGACAACTTTAAAGGCGATTTTCTCAATGTTTCGATTTTTTTGCACCCTCAGATTCCAGATTTTACACACACACACACACACACACACACACACACACACACACACACACACACACACACACACACACACACACACACACACACACACACACACACACACACACACACACACACACACACACACACACACACACACACACACACACTGTTCTTTTGAACGGCATTTTATTCATCATATAAGTGATTTTTATTATTATATTTTTGTTTTGTAATTATTTCTTTTAATATTGGGGGGAAATATGACCCAGACATTTACTCTCAGTTTTCATGAGATTCACTCCTACATCCCAGTGTCCTAAATTTTCTCTGTGATGGCGTGAACATGGTACACAAATCCGTTCAGTGTCACTCCGGAGGGAAAACATATTGATCTTTGGAAACCACTAGCTAAATTATCAACAACTGACAGGCAACGGAGATCGAGAGCATTGTTGCAGACAATGTTTCCAATGTTTTAACATTTCAGAAAGGGGTTCGGCCAACTGAAATAAACACACAATCAATTCAGCTCACAAGCTCCCCCCTTCATTTCATTACCAGTCTCATGATGCTATTTTCATGTATCATCTACAATCGTAACATAATGTTTGGCGTATGAAAATGCCACGGTGCTTTCCAATGGGAATTTTCATTGAATGGGTTTGAAATTAAAAGCTCTTGTAAAAACTATTGTGTGCTCTGGTATGATGAGTTATTTGGTTGCCATGGTGAGAGAAAGCTCGTTATTTTTAATGGCTCTATGCTGAGCAGCGCTGCAGAGCCTTAAGCAATGGCACTGACAAACTGCCAACCTCAGCAAACGCTCTGTGTGGGACATGTTTAAAGGGTGAAAGCGCCACACACACACACACACACACACACACACACACACACACACACACACACACACACACACACACACACACACACACACACACACACACACACACAACACACACACACACACACACACACACACACACACACACACACACACACACACACACACACACACACACACACACACACACACCTGCAAATGCTGGCACACAGAGATCACCTCCAGCTGTCAGTCCTCTTGAGGAGGTGGCCTGTAATAAAACATATTAACCACCTTCAGTCCACAGAGCAGATCACTTCAAATTCTGTATTTAACTAAAATTGATTGTATAAGATCTTGTCATTTAGGCTGGAGGACAGAAGGAACAGCTGGGATGGAGACTTGTAACAGAATCAGGGAATAATAAATGTCTCTCAGCTCAACTCGATGACCATCAGTCCTCAGAAGCAGACACGTCCATCCATCACTGCCAATGAAAGAAGGCCAGAAAGCCTTGCAGTCTTCAATTCTCCATTTTTTACTCTCTTCCTTATCTCACTGTGATTTTGCAAAATAGTTTGTGTTCCTGGATAAGCATTCTAACTAACAAAAATATGTTTTAAGAGTGTTTAAGTAAAGCCAAGTTATGAACATGTTATTTCTGAATGTTGTATTTCTTTTCTCTTTTTTTCTTGGTTATGTGAACATTAGCGAAATCATTAAGGGAATGTATCGGAGACCTTGGGAACTTTATTTTTTAATCTTCTCTGAACCATCTGGAAAAAGTAGTAACGTTTAAAAAACACACACAAAAACATTTCAGAAAACGTTCCATGAATGATGTGTAAACAAGCGTGTTTGTGCTAAAGTTTTGATAACATTATTAAAGAACAGATAACATTGAACAAACATTCTATTAAAATTACTGGAAGAATGTTTGTTCATAACTTTGATAGAACCTTGCCAGAATGTTGGCCAAAGTTCTGAGAACGTTCCCAGTTGGGATTGTTAATGCTGGCACAACATTCTTTTGAACCAATCAGATTATAGCTATAAGAGCTGACAAAGTGCCATGAATGCATGGTAAAAAAGAAGTCAGTATGACTTTTGCACTATGTTATAAGTTTTCTGGAGTCATACCATAGCATTGTGGGAGGAACAGGGTAGGCGATTTGTTCCAGAAATATTTTTTGTTATGCTAGTTGAATGTCTCTTCACATCCTGATAGCAATAAGTTAAGTGGTCTAAATGTATTTATATGTATATATATATATCTTTGGAAGGTGTAGTTGCATAAAATGTTTGTCCAATCATTGCATTCGGTTTGCAATGGTATGATGTCCTACTGTCAACGTATGTATTTTCATACCTCCGCACACCCGCTCTCGCAGGCACACGTCATTAGTGTGTTTCATGCTATGCAGAGTTAGACATTCAGTCACTGAGCACCACAACCGAAACAGCAGCCGTCTTTTACAGTTCCTCCTGAACCAAAACAACGAGCTGATTTATGCTGCGTTCATGCCATGACGGAAACCCGTGACATTATATACGGGGTGGTTCGTAACTCGAATTTATGCATTTTAATGGCAACACTTTGCAAGCTCTGTGGTGTGCATTCATGTGTTTTGGAGGAGGTGTGGCTTTAGAGACGCTCAAAAGGGAGGATGGGATATCATGCTTTCAAAAGGTGTATGAATGTGTGTATGAATGGGTGAATGAGAGGCAATATGTAAACCGCTTTGGTGGCCATTGGGTCTGTGAAAGCGCTACATAAATGCAGTCCATTTACCATTTAATAAAAAATGCTAGATTGCTATTGTTAGCCACTCCGAAAATTGACTACCCTACCTTTAAGTCTTTATGCCTAGCAATGATATAGGGAAAATAAAGCTGATTCACGCTCAGGCCTGTCTGCACTATGCTGCAATACCTTATACTGAAGCATAAAATCATGCTCATAACGCAGGCCTAATTATGTGCGTATGCTGTTTCAGTGAAACCAGCTCTGGATCAGCCTGATGGGCCTTGGGAAGGATCTGACCTGATGTCCCTTCAGCTGGAGGAACACATGACACACACGTCGCCTTATTGCTCATGCTCCACTTCACTGGAAAAGTGGGCAGAAAACGTACTAAACAAACAGAAATATAGTCTTAGTTTGCTTTGAAGTTTTACAGGTCCAGCTTATTTTTAACATTAAATCTTAACTTTGAAAGAAGGAAGGGAAAAACTGAATATGGTTACTTCATTACACTAGACTTCACATGAATTTTCTCCAAAAAATTGCGTTCTGGATAGTTTTTAAAATGCTGTTATGTGGATACTTACTGGTTCAAATCAAAAGAGCCGACCCAATTTAGCATTTAAATCCTTCAATGTAACCCTTATGAAAAGAAAATATATTTCCCTATATTTAAGTAAACAAGATATTTTCCAGTTTCCACCAGGGCAACAAAATGTAAGTCTGATCACTTAGAAAAATAACAGCACACCTTTTGCCAATCGCTGCACGATTTAAGGTGTCATTGATGTCCATAAAGCAAACGACGCTGGTCACGCAGCGTTGACAAACAGAAAGCTGGTTGGTTTGACAGTGACTTCTGTGTGAGCTGTGCTTCATACATCACTCACTACAATATTGACAATGGACATTTCTGACAGCAAAATTTCACCAAAAATTCACCAATGTGACCACACCTTAGCCCAACAGTGATAGTGATGTTTGTCTTAGCAAGAATGACTAATAACATTTAAAAAAGGGTTTGAAACCAAGCAAACAGACTCAAACCTAATTCATCATTGAAAAAATGCAAAGCAGTCAGTTACTCTACAAATATCTTACCAGTTATTAAAATGCATTGGTTGAGTTGACTCGCTGACAACTGCAAGATAAGAGCACAATGTTGCACTGGTTATCTCTCAAGTGCATCCATATCATATTCTCGGCCACAGAGATTCAAGATTTTGGGACAAATGAAGAAAGAGAGAGCAGGTAAATGCATATCTGGGCCACACATGAAGAAAGGTTACACTACAGATATATACAGCTGATAAGATCTGTCCTTTCTGTGACTGGGCCCTCTAACCGCTAAAGAGACACTCATCTAGCGCTATTGTTGAACCGCCATCAGCTTTACGCTACAATTTTGCTTTGTGCGGCTGCGATCAATGTACCTCCATCGTCCCTTTGTTGTGGCCTTTCTGAGCAGCTAAAGATTACTGTTACCAATATCCTTCGGGATCATCCTAAATATTTTTGTCTCTCCAGGTCAACGTCGTCCTTATGAAAATAAGTCTTTCAAAAGAGATGGGGCTTTGCGTTAACTAGCGCCATGAACGCCGCACATGGCGATTAAAGAGCTAAAGGTGAAGTCTCCGTTTGATGTGGGGAGACAGAGACAATGATACTCATTATCACTGGCGCTGCAAATGTCTCCACCTCTGGATTGGATCAGGTGCTAACAGGTTGACATGAGGGTAATTTCTAGCTCGTCTGGGGTAATTGAAGAGCAGCCATATAGACCAGATTTATAGGCTACATTTTATGGCCAGATGATAACTTTCTCTCGTCTGCTGTGCTGTGGAACTGTTAGGCTTGGCTTTTTGCCTTAAATTAAAGGAGGTTTGGAAGAACGGGAATAAAAATACAACTCTAAAGCACTGACATCCAATCCTGATCTGTGAGGTCTTATGAGGTCAATGCCAAAAATGGTGTCCCATGATAAGAACTCATATGCCAGAACTTTCATTTTAATGCTCTTTACTGAGAACTGACAATGATAAACATTAGAAAAGCTTTGCAATCTTTTTTTTTTTGAGAGAGAGAGCGAGAGAGAGACATGTGACCCAACATTTCATTCCACTGGGAATGTACACGCTAAAAAATGTTGGGTTGTTTAAACCCATGTTTGGGTCAAATATGGACAAACCCATCAATTGGGCTTTAAAATGTAAACCAAGAGTTGGGTTTACCCATATTCGACCCAAACATGGGTTAAAAAAACCCAGCATTTTTTAGTGTATACAGTTACGATCGTCCTGATAAGATGATAGGGGAGAGTGGGGCTAGTTGTCACACACACTTTCTCGGACTAGGTTTATTTTTTTATTTCTAGGTTTATCCATTATAATTAATACTGTTGACCTTTTGTGACAACATGCCCCGATAACAGGGCGTTATGTTACACTGTATTAAGAAAGTTGCCACAATGGAACCTGTCAATAACAACCTGTGGCATGTAAACAAAAATTAAACCGGTAATCAATTATCAAACACAAAATAAATGAAAAATTTAATTTATGTAAACTTAGATATAGCCATTCTGAAAACTTCCCCATATGACAACTAGCCACAGTCTTCTGTATTTTTTCACGAATGGAAAAGTACAATGACAAATTGTTTTCTTAAAAAAATAAAATAAAAAAAAAAATCACTTCAGTCCAGTAATAAAAAGCTGTCTAATTTTAGTGTCTGCGACGGTCGAACAGTGAAACGAAGCGTTCCATTTTACTTGAATGATTATCTTCATCTCTGTATCTCTTGGTTTGCAGCCATGGCAACCGTCCGAACAGACAAAAAAAATGAATTAACGTCTTCAAGTACATTTAACTGAAGATGTAATTGAATCTCGACTTAGGCCCACGCACAGCACGGCTCTTAGCAGAGATTGTTATCTACTGGGATGTGAATGGACCTCAAATGCTTATTGAGCTGTTTTACCGGGGGAAATCCTTCAAAGTGATGTAGACGCTGACAGACATGGACAGAGCGCTGTGGTCCTTCCACATTACTGACTATAGACAGAAAAACACTGTGTGGAAATGCAAAGCACAAATGAAATAACATCTGAAGAGATGGGAAGATGAGAGTCTACTTTAGCCAACATTTATGTTCTAGTTTTACATTCTCTATAGTTTATACACTAACAAAATGTACGATGGTAGTGTTATTCATTATCATTATTGTGATTTCACTTCATAGCAATATGCTAATTTGCATAACTGGCCAATATTAATGATTTTTGTTTTAAATATATATTTTGGTATTGGTCGACATTGGATATTTAATTGTGCCTGCTCATTTCCCACATTTTTTTATTATTATTTAATGATTTATTAAAGGGATAGTTCACCCAAAAATGAAAATTCTGTCATCATTTACTCACCCTCAAGTTGTTCCAAACCTATAAGAATTTATTCCTTCTGCTGAGCACAAACGAAGATATTTAGAAGAATATGGGTAACAAACCATTGGCGGGAACCATTGACTTCCATAGAATAGAAAAATAATACTATGAAAGTCAATGGGGTCCATAAACTATTTGGTTATGTTGTGATTTCTACATTTTTGTGTTTAGACAAAATACTATTATTGGCTTATTGGTATCCGCAAGAATTTTAAAATTGGTACATCCCAAAGTTTTATTTTGTGAGTGTGTGTAAATTTACAGTCAGTTGATCATTATTGCCAAAAAAAAAAAAAAAAAACTTCAGGGTCATACAAAACCCTGTTTTTTTTTTGCGAAATTGACTGACTGTACATTATCTCTTAGATATTTGGTGCTGTGAAATGTACAACTACAGAAAGGCTAAAAGTGACATGTACAAGTGTTGTTTATGTGACTAAATACACTCTAACCTTCTGGGCTTTTGTCTTTTTGTCATGTTATCTAATGCGTCCATCCTTGACAGCCCAACACAAACAGTGTGACTATTATCTGCATTAAGCCAGTGCATCAGGCATTAGTTCAGTACAAAGCCTTACGCCCTATATCTGGCCTGGATCAATGCATTGACTCTTTATGCACTCACAAAAGCAGAGAGGCTGAGAGCAGATCAAACGGCCCACATTCCCACGCCGTCACTCGGGCGTCCTGCAGGACAGCACGGGGTCCCGTCGCACGTGCATCTGCTCACACGCCCAGCCGATACAATCAGCTTGTGATCTCATGACCACGAGACGTGTTTGAAGCAGTGCCGCCGGAGCTCACAAAACGATGAGATCTCTGTGAGAAAAGGTTGGAATGGGTCCCTGAGGAGAACAGCTGAGGAAGGGGAATGCTTTGTACAAGTTACTGAGATACAGTGACACACTTCAAAAAGTGTATGACAGGGTTTTATCCACACGAGGGATTTGTTTGTTTGATTTGAAATACACAGAGAGCACCTTATTGAGTGGGTGTTGCTGACATTTCTATTGGCTGCCAAACTCCAAAAAGGACTAAAAAAGCACTGTAAAGCATTTAATACATCTTTTCTACGATGGGTATGATTTAATTTCGGAATATTAATTTCGGACATTTTTGGAAGCATAATGTAAAAATCTTAGGGTGATGTCATAATGAAGAAAAAAAAAGCCTCATTAAAATAATGAAAATTACCATATTAAGCTGTATAGTACACTTTAAAAATGATCTAGTTCTCAAAAACTATTAAAAAAAATTATGAAAATTGTTTCCTACACCAATTTATTTCAGTGTATTAAATAAAAATAACAACAATAATAAAAATAATAATATTTTAACAAAACGGCTTCACTGCTTAATAATATTTTTTAAAATATTTGATATTAGATAATGACTTTATGACAAGACAAGGTTGTAAAATGTGATGCTGTTCCTCTTAAGTCTATTGCTGACATTTGTAAAATAAAATGACTTTAGATTTTGTCAAATTTTTTTGTAAAAGATTTTTTTTTCTGACCTTCTCTGCGATGGCAACAATACTTCCATGAAAATCTTTTGTGCTCCATAGAAGAAAGAAAGTCTTACGGGTTTGGAACAACATGAGGGTGAGTAAATGATGACAATTTTCCTTTTTTTGGGTGAAATATTCCTTTAGTTTGAAGGGCAAATACAAAATAAGAAAATGCATAAGAAATAATGCATACTTGAATGAATTTGTAATGTGAGAGAATAAACCCATATTAATCTGTAACGCATCACACAATGGAATTAGTTTCCATTGCTATGCTGATGACACTCAAATATATATTTCATCACGGCCAGATGAATACGCTAAATTATCCAAATTGACTGATTGTGTTAAAGATATAAAAGATTGGATGACGCGTAACTTTCTTTTATTAAATCCAGATAAGACAGAGGTAATACTTATCGGTTCTAAAAACCGTCTACAAAACCTCTCACAACACAACTTTAACATAGTAGGATGCCCTGTTACTTTATCCGCTACAGTAAAAGACCTGGGTGTTATATTAGACTGCAACCTGTCTTTTGAAAAGCATATTTCATATGTTACAAAAACTGCCTTTTTCCACCTTAGAAACATTGCTAAGCTACGTAATATGCTATCTGTTTCTGATGCAGAAAAGTTAGTTCATGCATTCATGACCTCGAGACTAGATTACTGTAATGCTTTATTAGCTGGTTGTCCTGCATCCTCAATAAACAAGCTACAGTTAGTCCAAAATGCAGCCGCTAGAGTTCTTACTAGATCAAGAAAATATGATCATATAACACCAATTTTATCATCACTTCATTGGTTACCTATAAAGTTCCGTATTAATTACAAGGTATTGCTTTTGACCTATAAAGCTCTAAATGGTTTAGCTCCAGTCTATTTAACGGATCTTCTATCGCCTTACAATCCATCACGCTCTTTAAGATCACTAAATTCGAGGCTTCTGGTCATTCCTAGGATATCCAGATCCACCAAAGGAGGGAGAGCATTTTCACATCTAGCTCCGAAGCTCTGGAATAGCCTTCCTGATATTGTTCGTTGCTCAGACTCGCTCTCCCAGTTCAAAACTAGACTAAAGACGCATCTATTTAGCCAGGCATTCATATAAATTTTTATCTTACAGTTACTCTAAATTCGGCCTCTAGTTCATAAACGCCAGAGGAGAACTGGCCCCGACTGAGCCTGGGTTCTCCCAAGGTTTTTTTTTTCTCCATTGGGTGATCTGATGGAGTTTTAGGACACCATTGGGTCACTTGATGGAGTTTTTCGGTTCCTTGCCACTGTTGCCTTTGGCTTGCTCAGTTGGGGATATTCAAATTAATTAAACAATCATACCATTGATCAGCTCTACCAAACTTGGATGTCCTTTTTGGATGTCCAGTAATAAACAAACATTGTTGAGTTGTTTTGATTGATACTGTAAAGCAGCTTTGATACAATCTGTATTGTGAAAAGCGCTATATAAATATATTTGACTTGACTTGACTTGACTTGACACAATGTCCTGCAAACAAACAGAGCCTTGAAAACTAAGTGCTTCAATGCAACGTTCTCATAAAAGCTCTCCACAAGCTAATGAGTTTGTCCCTCTTGTTTATTATCTGTGGCTGGACTGAATTTTGAATGCATTACACTAAAAAGAGGCAAACCCAAAATTAAAGCCATGGCTTTCCAATCCGTGTATACGAACCACAAGACACCAGGTGATCAACAGCATATGCATCAAAGAAAGACTATCCAAAATAGAATTAGATCACAGTTCATCAAGCAATTGAGTCCGGAGTCCCATGTTTAATTCAGCTCAGAAAGATTAGATGTTGACTGCAGTAGATTAAACACATGTGGGTAAATTATTTTTGATGACTGCCATTAAGAAGTATATAGGGGGTGATTAAAAAACGCTTACATGAGTTACGTAAGGTTAACTTTTATGGGGGAGAAAAAAAAAAGTGAAACAATGTGAAACCTCCAGGCCTGTCATGGTGGGCTTGTGTATTAACATCAGAGTAGCTCTCCATCAAGCTCAGCTCAAGTGCCTTAAAACTATTAAACAATGAGCCGGATTGTGCTTGCCACTAGCAGATTTTGTGAAATGTGCCTAAATTAACATGTGACACTACACTTTCCCTTGTAGGGTGTGTGAATGGAGTGGTGGATTTACACAAAAGCAGCTTCAGATTAGTCATTAGCACACCATTATGGTTGCTTTTATGGGGCTGTCAGCTAAACCCCACTATGAGCTGAAGTGAAAGGAGGAATGAATCTAAGAGGATGAAAACTCTGAGAGTGCAGAAAGATCTGCATGTTAACAGCGTGATCTGATTTTTTTTTTTCATACTCATGGAGAAAGTAGTTCTGTCATATTGTCACAAAAATACAATGGGGCCTTAATGTCTAAGAGCTCACTGAAAACTTTTAATACAAACAAAGAGTTATGAGGTGAAATATATATATATAATATTAGGGGTGTAACGGTACACAAAAATCACGGTTCGGTACGTACCTCGGTTTTAAAGTCACGGTTCGGTACGTTTTCGATACAGCAAAGAGAACGAAATGCCAGAGAAATTTCCTATTTGTTAAAAGAAAAAATATTTTTTTAAATAAGTGTGAGTTTTCCTACATCTTGAAACTTTGTCATCTTTGAAGGATGAGCAAATAATGTTTTGGTCATCACATTAAAAATAACATTTAAATATATATTTATTTATATAATATTTGAGTTTTGAAGTGCTGGAAAAAGATGTGTGAAGTACATTTCACTATTCCAGCCAAACTGGTTACAGTTAGTGTTACTGTCCATGGTGAATGTTGCTGGTCTGTGGACGTAAAGTATTACTAGTTCATTCACGGCACAATGTTTCTCCTGGTTTCCACGTCAGCGCTATAGAGATATAATAGAGATCTAGGGTTAATAACGGAGAAATGTGAATGCTTCTCTAGATCTCGCAGCGATGTTATTACTTCAGTGGCAAATTCAAATGTTTTCTTTACTGGATCTCTTAGCGCTGTGTAGTAAGTGTCGCTTGATCGAGATCGGCTCACGCTGCACAGATGTTGCTGGTCCGAACTGATAAACGATCCGTGAAGCACAAAATGAGTAGCGCAGTTTCGTTCCGCTTTCATTACGCTTGCCATTTGATGTTGCGCAACGTTGTGGTGGTCGCGCCAAGGAATCGTTCGGTTTGTATGCGTACCGAACCGGAAGCCTCGAACCGAAACGGTTCAATACAAATACATGTACCGTTACACCCCTAATATATATATATATATATATATATATATATATATATATATATATATATATATATATAACACTCACCTAAAGGATTATTAGGAACACCTGTTCAATTTCTCATTAATGCAATTATCTAATCAACCAATCACATGGCAGTTGCTTCAATGCATTTAGGGGTGTGGTCCTGGTCAAGACAATCTCCTGAACTCCAAACTGAATGTCAGAATGGGAAAAGAAAGGTGATTTAAGCAATTTTGAGCGTGGCATGGTTGTTGGTGCCAGACGGGCTGGTCTGAGTATTTCACAATCTGCTCAGTTACTGGGATTTTCACGCACAACCATTTCTAGGGTTTACAAAGAATGGTGTGAAAAGGGAACAACATCCAGTATGCGGCAGTCCTGTGGGCGAAAATGCCTTGTTGATGCTAGAGGTCAGAGGAGAATGGGCCGACTGATTCAAGCTGATAGAAGAGCAACTTTGACTGAAATAACCACTCGTTACAACCGAGGTATGCAGCAAAGCATTTGTGAAGCCACAAAACACACAACCTTGAGGCGGATGGGGTACCACTCATCTCCACTACAAATAGGAAAAAGAGGCTACAATTTGCAAGAGCTCACCAAAATTGGACAGTTGAAGACTGGAAAAATGTTACCTAAAGTCTCGATTTATGTTGAGACATTCAGATGGTAGAGTCAGAATTTTGGCAGAATGAGAACATGGATCCATCATGCCTTGTTACCACTGCCCTCCTACGCACTTCCGCTCAATTTCATTTTCCTTCAGTACTACGTCTGGGATTGTGCTGTAGACTTCGGTTTCCAGAAATCAATTTTTTGTAGGACCAATCAGCGAACAAAGGGAGTGGCTGAGAACGATGACGTTGATGTCGACTCGTGCGTTATTTTGAGTTGTAGTTCAGTAATGGCAGAGGAGACAGATGCGAGTGAAGCCATTCGGTCCGTTGTAGCAATGCTGCCGAATATCAAGAAGTTAAAGCCGGAGCAAGAACAATCTTTGCTTAGTTTTGTGTCTATGGCCATCCTCCCACGGGGTTCGGGAAAAGACATACGTCACGACCAAACGTTAGCGATTGGTTATGGCAGATAGAGTGACTCTGGGCAGATCCAATAGTTTTAGACTTCAATAGAGTTCCCGCCTACAAGGAAGTTAACGCTTGTCAATGGAGCGGTGCCAGACTCTATGTACAAATGAAATGTACGAGAGTCTGGTAAAACCAGGCTATAACATCATACCATAATTAAGCTCATGATATCTTTATATGTTTTACAGGATAGAATGTTTTGTAACACAATTGCATTTAAATCACATGATTTATATGAATGATTTCAGAAATAAAGTTCATTCAAAGCACTAGATATCAATGTGTATCGTGAAGGAAAAAATGTAGTGTCTTAATAAAGAAATATATCAGTGCAGGTAGTTTTTCAGCATGCCTTGTTTAGCAGGCTAAGAAAAGAGTAAGTTTGGACTGAACACTTGCCTTATTGTCTTGAGTTGTGTAAAACGGGTTTAGGAAGCTGTTCATGAGCAAATGCTGTATTATTGTGTTGCGTTTGTGTGGTTACCCTCATGTACATTTGCAGCACCAAAAGTGTAGTGCTGGGTTAGCCAGTATACCTGTATTAATTGAGTGTTTGCTTTCAATTTGATGATGTTAATATAAGAGTCACACTATAAAATAATCTGACATCACAATAAACTTAAAATTCATGTTTATTCACAATTAGTTTTTATGGGGTGTTTAATGTAAACATCTGTGTAAAAACTACATGATCACATTGTGAATCATGTAATTATAGTATTCATTTTATAGCTTTACTTTTGTAGTACACTGTTGATTATAGGACAAAGTTGTTGAATTGTAGGCACTGTTTTTATATTACTTACATTTCCAGCTCATTTCCAGCTTTTTATCCTTTTAGCATAACGGTGCGTAATGATGAGAGAAAGAGAGTTTTTCGAGCTCGAAGAAGTGAGAACTAAAGAAGTGAATACTTTGGGAATATATTGTATTGTAGTTACCCAGAATGCGTTGCAGCAGACTCAGAAAAGTCTAACTTCAGACTGAATACTCACCTAGTCTTACATTTTGTAACGTGGGTTTGGGGAGTTGTTCACAGGCAAGAAAAGTTTTAGAAATTGCTGTTTTATTGCATATTGAATTTGTGTGGTTACCCTCATTTAAATCTGTAGGCCTTGTGCAGGGTTGCCAACTGCACCTATAATGTTCTTTGTTTGACTACATTCCTGGTGATGTCAACAAAAGATTTCAGCTGTGTGGCAAATGAATCTGACATAATGCACTTACAATCATGATGAGTTGTTATAGGGCTGAATAAACAACATTGGTTCTGGAGAGTTTAACTCCAATCCTGAAAAAAACCCCTCACCTGCCAGTAGCCTTAGTAATTTGGAAAATATTGATTAGTTTGATCAGGTGTGTTTGATTAGGGTTGGCCTATACTCTGCAGTGGTTCTCCACTGATGTCGCCTACTGTTCTAGGATAACAAACATAGTAAAATCACATCTCCATAATACATTATTATATATTTTGGGGTTTACTGCTAACTTTTTAAATTAACCCTTGTTCTCCCTGCAAGGTGATAATTCAAATATAAGTACTAAAAACAAAACCTAATTATGTGAGAAACAGCTTTTCAAAATTCTGAATCAATTGAATTAAATTGCTTCCCTCTTTTGAAAGTGCTCAAGTCACTACAAACTGGTGACAAGTATCATTAAATACGAAGTGCATGTATAACTTAATCATTTTTAATGTATTAAAATTGTAGTTCATGTTTTATTATTGAGAAGATTTGGCCAATCAGGCCAATGATTAACTACTCTACTCTAGATTAAGTTCACTTTACACACCTTTAAATGGTTCGCCATTAAAACTGAACCTAAATGATAAAACCAACTCGAGATCAGTTAAAGCCATGTTAGAGTTCAGGTTCAAGAGATCAATGCTCTCGCATGGCAATATTGAAAACGCATGAGGTAACATCTGCTGAAATCACATGACTTCTTCAGTTTGATATAGCTTGAGACAAATGATTCAGAAGAAAAATTCAACGCTTTATGAAGCAGTGTTTCGAAAGCACCAGTCTACGCGAAAAACTCAAAGGAGCACTTCTCCGTTTTAAGCATATCATTGTCGTGTAAACATTTTAAAATTTTAAAACTGACATGAGATCAGTTTTTTTAAAAAGTATTGGACACACTTCATGTGTTCACAAAGGTATACCTCCTAGTGGCAAACTATCAAAATTACAAAACATTTCAAAACGGTATGGCGTAACTAAGCATCATTTGCTAAAATCATGCACACTCTGAAACACTGGGTCGGAACAAAATTTTTGTAAAGATTTCAAAGCTTCATGAGCTTCATCAGTGTTTTGAAAGTGCCCATGACGTAAGATTTGGGTGATGCTGTCATTAAATCAAAAGTACCAACATAAATACATCTTTCAATTCAAAATCTTTTGTGTTAGATTTTAAAAAACAATGCAAAATAGAAGCATATTCACAACCAGTCTCAGACATTTTGGACCCACTGCACATCCTCCACTACATGAGCCAATAAACTTTCTTTACTGTAGTATCCATCTCAGGAGGTCTACTCTAACCAGACATCCCAAGTGACTTCACATTTCCACTCCTGCAACATCACTGCCACATATCAGCAAAAAGAGGAAGCACATGCCACAACAGCAAAGCAATCTGTCCACTGCAGAGCTGAATGATAATGGCAGCATGTTTCTTATTTCAAGCCTCTCAGAACAAGCGTCTGCGTCTGTGATCAGAGCTCCACTCACATGATTCGCTTTGGCTCCAGGCATCCATTCTGAGTCAGAAGTAAATCGAGGGTCAGTTATTTAGAGATGCAATAAAGAGGATCTGTCTTTAATTAAACATACCCATCAAAGCTTTGAGGTCGAGTACCTGGGTTTTGTTCCCAGAATGTAGTCTGGCATGTTTCTGTGTATTTATTATTTCAGTTAGCTTCCCAGACACTGCACTGACCTCCAGCCACAGAGTTTTTCAATGTCTCAAAGAGATCCAAGTATAGACTAATTAATTATAGAGTGGTCGGTCACTTGACTGCATTGGGAGGCGAAAGCTGCTTCAGATCCCTTCGGCGATATCTTATTTTTATCTCTTGCAGACAAAAGGAAGAAAAGATGGTGCTATTCATTCTGTGGATCTGTAACAGTCTGAACTGAGGCTGAGGCCTGTTTCATTTAATAGAGACTCAAAATGACATCTTGCCTGCACTGTGCAAAAACGTATATATGGGCATGACCACTCGTACTCATCTCAATACCTCATCTCAACTCGTGAGATTACATTAGTTGTCTGTAAACTGAATATTCTATACAATCTCTATGAAAGAATATTTACTAAAAAAGGGGACTACATGAATAACTTTTGTTGTATTTAATGAAATTAGGTAGTGGATCTTTGGTTCCCAGCATGCTTTGCATGGGTTGGCAGAATAAATGTTGAAATTAAGTGTTATTTTATGTGATTTCAAGGAAATTTTGAAAAGGAGGAGAGTTTAATTGTCTGTGAGGATTTAGAGCTTTCTGTTACATTAGTTTATGGGGATCGCCATTGTGCTGAGTTACTGTAGATTGAGGACGGTACATGAAGCCTATGATACATAAGTACTACTTGTGGTATAAATAGTAGGCTATTTTAATATATTATTGTATAATAATGCAAATTAAACATTTTCTTTTAAAGAATAAGTTGGTTTAAAAAATTATGTTTTGAAGTGAAACATGCAGTTGATTATGAGCTGATGTGTAAATATGAGCTGTATGTGTTGTTTTTTTTTATTAAAATTTCAAATGTGTTGTGTGTTTGGGAAGACCTTGTAAATCAGGCCAGTGAAACAATTAACTATCACTCTCTGTTTTTCATTATACACACCTGTTGTTTGTCATTAAAACCTGATCATAAAACTGTCCTGAGATCAGTAAAAAAAAACAAAAAAAAAAACATGTTAATTAGACTGTTTCATTGATGCATCAGATCAAAGTTCCCTGGTGGCAAATTAAATCAAATTAAAACAATAAACACTATATCTGTCATTAATAAAATAAAACAACGAATCAGTCAAATATTTATTTATTTAATAAAGTTCGCACATTCAGATTCAAAAATATTTTCTACTTATTTTCACTCTCGGAAAACTGAGCTTTTTTTGATGACTAATAATCGTATTCTTTTTAGGTTTTGATTTCATGACACTCTTTGAGATGTGTGACGCCACATCAGCATTATCTATTAATATTTCCAGCATGCTTTGCATGGAAACAAATAAGAAGAAATTGTTTTGAAAATGTTTTGTGTTTTTGAGAAAGATTGGAAAAGGAGAAGACTTAGGGTTTAAGTATTATTATTATTATTTTCCTGCAGCATTGTGCTAAAGAGTTGTGCTTAGGTTGCGGATGAAGCTTGTTATACGTGTTATGTATATTCTAACATACAAACATTATCAACAATTGACTCAAGTTAAGCTAGTTTTTATTTTATTTTTTGCTTTTTGTTAATTGGGTCCTGTCTTCTGAGTCTTCCCTTGAAATGCATTAAGGAGTCATTCTCAAACACCTATCGGAAACTATCAGCTATTCAGAAACTTTCAGCTTTGCATGCAAATGCCGGATATTATCAATGCCAATTAAAGCAGATAAGGTGATGTGTCTGTCCTAAAGGAACCGAATGGCATTAACTGGCTCCATTACATGTATGTACAGCATAAGCCATTCACTTTAATGCATCTATTTGCATAATGTGCTTCAAATTCCCCTGTGTGGGTGTCTGTCTTATCTGCTCTAACCTTGTAAAAGGTTGTCAGCTCTTTGAAATGCTTACACCCAACAAAGGCATTCATGCATTTAAATAAATTTAACTTTAATTTAGCTGACTAGAAAGATTGATGCAAACATGTACCTACAGATACAGCATATAAAGCATACTTATGACAGGCAGATGCCCATAATGAACTCAAGTGGAGTATAATGTTGCAACATATGCCTTATGGAAGAAAGACTTAATCTACACTTTACTAGACTTTAGAAAAATATATTTATATAGGAACTGCTTAATTATACAGGATAATATACATGTTGATATTTTTGTATTTTAAAAGTTAAAGTTTTGGTGAAAATCATATTTTATTTTAAGGGTATAAAAAGGGTATAATTCAATAATGAATTTCCTCATAAATAATTATCTTAAATGCATTTATTCAACTATTTATTAAAAAAAAAACTAAATGAAAAATGTCTTTATCCATTTAATGATATATGTGACCCTGGATCACAAAACCAGTCTTAAGTAGCACGGGTTTATTTGTGGGAATAGCCAACAAAACACTGTATGGGTCAAAATTATCGATTTTTCTTTTATGCCAAAAATCATTAGGATATTAAGTAAAGGTCATGATCCATGAAGATATTTAGTAAATTTCCTACCTTAAATATATCAAAATTGTATTTTTTTAAGTGGATGCAGCACAATCACCAACAGAAATGGAAACCTTTAAAGGCGATTTTCTCAATATTTAGATTTTTTTGCAGATTTCAAATAGTTATATCTCGGCCAAATATTGTCCTATCCTAACAAACCATACATCAATGGAAAGCTTATTTATTCTGCCTTTATATGATGTATAAATCTCAATTTTAAAAAATGGACACATAAGACTGCTTTTGTGGTCCAGGGTCACATATTATGTTTAATAAAATAGATACATATTATAATTCAAACTTCTAAAGGTTTTCTAAATGTTCCTAATTAAACATCAATTTGGGAATCTGACTTAGCTTTTTGTCTATACAACCTACTTAAAATGAAATGCTGATATATGACTAATAATCACATTCCTTTTCAGCCAAGATGAATATTACATAGATTTGTGACCCGATGCTCCTGAAAGTTTGCAAAGTTTCATCAGTGTCTTGTAGTTAATATTCATGAGGTAAAAATTGCCAATAATAACTGCAGGCGATGCACTTAAATACTAGATTTCAGTCAAATCAGCATATATCCAGAGCTTTTATAAATATGTGTGCTGTACTGTTTGTGGATATGAGTGCTTAATAAGAATGACCAAACTAGCCACAAAAAAAAAAAAAAAAAAACAACAACGGTGAAATTAAGCCACAAATGCAAGAAGTGATCTTGAAGCGTCTCAGAACAGAAAAAGAAATCGACATCTTTAAAGTACAAGGAGCTGAAAGCAGCACCGTTTCACTTTGCCTTCAACAAAGTAGCTTTAAAAACTTTCACATATATGTTATAAGTCTATCACTATGTCCATTGCAAAAGAAACCCATGTGTTTTGTATTAACAATCAAAGTATATGCAAGAAAAAGTTCAATTTGTTTGCCAATTACAGTTTCTGAGGCAAAACCAAACATCTGAATGGAAACCCTGAGCAGGTCAGACCTCTAAGAGGCCCTGTGCTTATAGTCATCCTGTAAGTCTCGCCCTTGACCCCGCGGAGCAAGGGATTGTGGGTAGGGCACTTTTGTTAAGGATGCCCCCCTGCGGATTTGCAAATGGCTGACAGAAGGAGATTGATTGATTGCAGTGGGAAGTTAATCTGTCCCAGGACCAGTTAAGCACAGGGCTTCCCAGCACACCGGGGCGGCTCTGAATCAAGTGGGCCATCTCCAGATTGCAGGGCCACATCGGTGTAATTGGAGGCTGACCTTTCTGTGTGTCCTACTCAGTAATAATCAATACGTCCCCTGCCTTCCTATATAGGAAATATGAGATGATGAATTCATTATAAATTAACTTCCTTTTGTAGATTAGTCAGACAGAAGAGGGGGATATTTTAGAGGATGAACCGTAGGGGATTTGAAAGGACACTTCCTAAAGAGTCAACAGGTGTTGTCAACATGGGGCTATTATGTTTATTAAACTGAATTATTTGCAAATGTTCTTATTCTCTAAACTCACCTTCTCAGGCTCGGATGGATGATTAACTTCCAAGGGACTTGTTTGGAGAAAAGGGAAAGTTTTGTGGCTTTTAGTCCATTTAGTCCAAAAACACTTTTACTAAATAAACAATTATAGTCTGCCTTATCTAGAAAAAACGACCAACATTTTTGATGACTCATGTTGCACTACAGATTTTCCTACATTCAAATGTCCCTGCTGCTAATACCTGCAACTGACTTAGCACATTATGGCTCATCTATGTGTGTAACTAAAGCCATTGGCTATTTTCTCACCGTTCAATATAGGCCCATGTCCAACCCAAACTTCCTGTTTCAGGAGGAATTATCATGGTTTGCAGTGAACTATTGGTTCATAGCAAAATATACTATAGTATATACCCTACTTATGGTCCTGCTCCTCTTACTCAGGTCACTTCCTGTTAAATTGCTTTTAACATCACTTCTTTATGTTAATGGCTTCAAACAATTCATAGTTGAAAAATGTCTTAGCAATTTGGGTAGGATCATTTCTTGTTGAAAAATAACATCTGATCATTCCTCCTTAAATAAATATTCATTTGTGGGAAGCAAGCCATTGTGCAATATTCTCCTGTACTCCAAAGCATTAAATGACTTTTCACAGTGAAGTAGCTCACTATTACCAGCAGCTAAAAAGGCTCCCCACACAATGCCACCTCTTCCTCCATGCGTCACTGAGAAGCATTTATTATTATATTTCTCGGCACATTTTAAAAGACACTGCTCTGGAGTGGTGCAACTCGTGTTTCATTGTGATTCATCAGTCCACACACAACTTCCAATATTTTGCCTAATTTTTTCCTAATGCTAGTTAATGATACAGCTGTTCAATGTTAGTTCAAAGTGAATTGTTAACAAATTTGACTTTTGGTTGAAAAAATGTAGGCCTATTAGTAAATGTTGAGAATAAAATTAACTAATATTAATAAATGTTTTAAAGAAGTTTTGTTCATTGTTAGTAAATTTTAATGCAGTTAACAAATGGAACCTTATTGTAAAGTGTTACTGGTTTTACTGTAATGTACATTTGAAATCATTATATTTTAATAACCTTTTCTATTTAATTCAAATGGAAAACAAGTTGATTTTTCTTTCCCCATTGGCAGATATTTGTTATTGCTATAAGCTTATAATGTCACTTAATTTTGATAAATTTCAGAGTCATTTTGCTACTCAAGTAAATACATATTGATTTAATAATGGTTAGATATTAGTATACTTTTAATAGTCCTGCATGGTGGTTACACTGAAGCATGAACCTAAATAAACTCTTTAGGGAATGACCTTGCTTTTGATCGTAAACAGCAAAATCATCTCTATAGGAAAAACACCAGGAAAAAAAAAATACTCTGCTTGTCAAGTAATTTCAGTGTCTTTAATGGAATTTGAGTGACTGCTCTTTTTTTCTTTATGTCAGTTGTTTGGCATCCTTGGACTCTATTGTGATATGAGCCAGTGATTTCATGCAGTCTCTCTGTCATTCCCTCTTCACTAAAACTATTCTCCACGGAGAGGCTGAAAATCCCCCCTCATGTAATCACTCATGTTGTCTGTTCAGCTGCCAGACGTGAGGGCCATGAGCACTCAGATCTTTATCTCTATTAGAGGCT
The DNA here is from genome assembly GCA_036326025.1 of Chrosomus eos. Lineage (NCBI taxonomy): Eukaryota > Metazoa > Chordata > Actinopteri > Cypriniformes > Leuciscidae > Chrosomus > Chrosomus eos. Next base: position 12,451,337 of record CM070822.1, on the reverse strand, counting down.
CTTCTCTCTTTGCCCAAATGTTTTCTCTCCTTCACTGAGCACCATGCGAGCCGCGGCCCTGTTTACTCTGCTTTATTCGCCCTCTTCAGACAAATCTCCCTAAACGAAGCAGAACGCAAACTCACTGGAGGTCCTGTCACCCGATGTTGGATAAGATGGATCAGTCTCCTGTCCTATCTGCTCATCTTGGGTGGATGTTCCCTGCTGTGCTGTGGGTTTCTGAGGGCCGGGGTGTATTTTCTGGAGGGGGGTGGGTTCAGATATTCCATATCAGTGCTGTCAAAACACTTTGGCAGCTGCTTCCCACACTATAAAGCCGAAACCTCATCGAACTCATAAATCACATGAGCCGTGACACAGGTCTGTGGGACGCTGAAGGCCAATTTTCAGTTCAGTACAAGGAGTTTCTTTTCCTTTGACATAAATCTCAGTTCATTCTTCTGTGACAGACATCTTACAGAATATCTTTACGCTGTTTTTTTCTCTCTCTGTGCTACAAATCCAACTCAGCCTCCCTCGGCCGTTTATCCGGTAGGTCCAAAAACGTTCCAGCATACTGTCGTAAATTTCAAGGGGCAAAATTAATGTTTTATTCAGAAGGAAGAGCATGCGTTGCAGGTGCTCATAAATTTCTCATGATTTATCCAGATAGTGGAACGTTTTTATTAAATTCAGAAAATGATCTGTTTATTCATGCCCAGATAGTTTTATTTCCATCTAGGTCTAATACTGAATGTAATCTGTGCATTTTCAAGAAGGGAAGTTTATGTTTGTGGACTATAAAGCTGAGGTTGCACAATGGAAGTAATGACTGTCAAAAATGCGTGTTCACATAACCCCACCAGTCATAATGATAATTGCATATAAACAGCTGCTTACTTCATTCCTTACAGCTATTATTTGGGCATACCTCCATTCCAACTCCCCATTCATCTTTTTTTCAGAGAAGTTTAATTTCCTCCCAGCCTTAATGGTATTAATGATTAGAATCAGTTAGCTTAAGATTGTTTATGCATTATTAAGTTGATCTTGCAATGCATCTGAAATCATTCTGATTACTTGCTAACATTAATGCATGCACACACAAAAGCACTCACACTGCCTCCATTCTTGAATTAACTTGTTGCATATTACAGTAACAGCAAAAATTATATGATTGAACTGGCCTCGATGGTGTGTGATGATACAGCTGGTGGCGGTGTTTGTCCTGGTTTACTACTGCATGAACCCAGATCAGGGCAAAATCACTAACAGTGTAACTTCCCCATAACCATTCTCACAAACAAGCATATCAAGCACATGCTTTAGAGGCACCTCTAATAGATACTGAAACTAGGAATTATATTTAAAAAAGATAATAAAATAATGAATATATGAGAAGAATACATTTATAAGAAACAAAAAATGTGAACCCTATTTAGACTTAGAGTCAATTGGAACTTACAAACACATGGAAGTAAACACATGATTGATTGATTGATTGATTGTATTCAAAATCAAATTGCTAATAGATGATTCAATTAAATGATTACTGAGAGGAAAGTATTTGTCTAAATGCTTGTAAATATAATCTAAAGCTTAATCTAAATATAATCTTTTTAACACACAACTCTGCTGCACTGAGCCTTCACTGCAAACGATTTTCATCCTTGTTCCTGATCTTAAATTAGTCCCAGTCCCATTAAGCTAATGCACACACCTCATCTAACACTCTTGGCTCCAGAGCTCTTGCCACAAAGGTCTAAGCTTTTTATGTCTGTCTGTTTGGACAAGAGGTGGATGATGGCGTCTGAAGTCTGTTAGTGTGTCCCAGTTCTTCTTTAGCACTGCTGCCCTCACGGTTCAGCTCCTCGGGTCAACAAAATATTGTAGCCTGCAGGCTGTACGACAACGTCCCAAGAAATAAAGATTGCATATCTAGTAGATGTTTCTCTTCCTGCCTGATATTATCTGTGGTCTATATCCTTAAAGCTGCATTCCGTAACTTTTTTGGGTTAAAAATTATCCAAAATACATTTTGAGCAAGTACATAACCAGCCAATGTTCAAAACTATCTGCTTGCCTTAGCTCGATTCAAAACGGTAGCTTGTAATAATGTTTTTAATTCCAGTGGTACTAGTGGATTTCCACTGGAAATTCGAGCATGTCTTTGGGTCATTAGATCACATCTATACACTATTCTATAGAAGGTGTCTCGGCTATATTTCGTGTGAGAATGTTGGAGGTGGAGATTCATAGCCTTTTCTCACAGCGCTTGATATAATTAAACATCAATTTGATCCAAAACGGTTCAAACAACAATCACCAGTGACAACTGGAGATTCACCCGTTGTAAAATGCTAAATACTTTGTTCAGACTTCGGAGTGGCTACAGAAAAAAAGAGACTGCAACCGGACCCATGCAAAAACAAGGAAAAATATCAGAAAGGCATTAAATGTAGTCTCACAATGCTGATGTTGTTAACATTAACAATTTAAGAACAAAGTATAATTTGCACGGTTTGACGTGATATGATAAGCGATCGTTAGATTTAATCAGTGCGATATACTGCAATGCTTTTCTCCGCTTAGTTGGTCAGAACAAAAGTGGATGTTACTTACTTGATCAAATGACGTTTTCCGGTGAAAATTTTTATGTTGGTCATACTTCCAAAAAGTAGAACCTGCGATTCTGAATGACAGTATCCACATCTGCGTGGTGACTGACAGCCGCACATTTTCCTCAAAACATTAGATTCATCAGCGCTGTGCCGTGCCGAGGCACAACCCACGTAAGATAATTCTGTGAATAACTGCAATTGCAGATTTCGAACAGAGATGGCGACAAAGAGGAAAAACTACGGACTGCAGCTTTAAACTGATGGCTCCGCTACAGTGGCTTTTACAACATTAGCTTGCTCTGCTGTAAAGCTCGGCCAAATGCATTTAGTCATGGTTCATAAAAGAGATTTGTCAGGTGATATGAAGAGGTGTTTTGTTGAAGTAGAATAAAGCTTCCATCAACGGAGACATTTCATGTCGAAATAACTGCATTCCTTAGGTTTCAGATTTGATAAAACATTACCCTGATACCCCATTACATGCCCATTTTAAACTAGGGAGAAATACGGCATTTAGACATCAGGGATTTAACCAGGCTGCAAATTATGTGTGGAGGATTGGGGAAAGGGGTATTCTGAAACCCCTAATTAAGGCTTCAGCCCCCTAAAGGAAGTCAAAACAAAAGACTGGGGGTCTTAAAAGTACATCAATTGCATTACATTAGAAACATTTCACTAGTATTTACAAATGACAGTAACCACAGGGTAGTTTAGTCAAAATGATTAAATGTAGTGGTTGTAAGGTAACAATAGCAACAGTGGGTTGTTTGATCAAAAGTAACCAATTGTTCATTATATTACTTTAATAGATTCGCATATCTCAACAGTGTAGAAATATTTTTTTGTAAATAAAACAAAGATTATTGGAATACATTTACAAGAAAATACTATTCCAGTCTAATTGGATTTTAATTCAATGTCACTGTAATTATTAATAAAATTTACTAGTAATTTCTGTGTGAAAATTGCTTCAAACTCCAATACATGTTATCACAGAAAAGTCTTTAAGATAAAGATCATTTTGGTTGCACAAGACAAATCTCAACAGATTATGTGTCAAAAATTGCCTATAAAGATACTATTGTAAAAGTAGATCACCTGACACCTCACAATTTACACACTGGAACTAACGCATGATTTACGTGATTATACCAAAAGTAATTTACATGTAGGCCTAGCCATTCACAATCTGGTCTGTAAATGCCGTTTCTTGAAAGGGTAATTGCATTTCCTGCAATCTAAGTTGGAGCCAGTCCGTATAGAACTTGTTTTCCAGTCCAGTCATGCACAAGCTTATATCTGCAAACATGAGAGGCCCAGGATATGGTTTTCCTTGACCTACACAAAGGTTAAAATCTGTTAAAATCTGAGGATCCACAGTGATGAAGGACAACATTTGGACGCCGTCTCTCCAGACTAATTCCAGGGTTAACAGGCTGTAAATTGCATTGCCAAGACAACTATGGTGGTGGCGTCCACTCAGTTTCACATTCCATTCCAAGAATGCCAAACAGTCGAGCAGACTTGAGATGAGGATCACAAGATGACCTCAGAAACAAGGCCAGGGCCTCTGGGCTAAGTCCAAGTAGATTTTACTGGAAGAGTATCCTTAGCCAATATCCAAGCCTCAACCATTATAAAAAAAATGTAAAAAACTTTTTTGCATAAACCAACAATATTTATTAGTCAAATTGGACATCTCATTCAATCAAATGAATTCATGGGACATTATAAACTGTGAAGTTTGCTCTCCGGTCCCATGATGAAGTACATCAAAGCATAGCAAGCCAAGCACTACTCCTGAACCACAGAAAACATCGAAGTATATTTTCCCTTCTGTCTGAAGCGTGCTCTGCATCTTAAAACAATTACAGATCCGAGACATTTCCAGAAAGATGTGTCACAGAGCAAAGGAAACAACCAAGTGGCAAGTGCTATTGACAGTGTAACCAGCCTGGAAACAATCCCAAAATACAAATCTATAAAAATAACACAAAGCAGAAACGTTCCATACTCTTGTGATCAAACAGTGCACTTCATTTCACTTAAGGGACTGCAGAGAGATTTATGCTTACTCATATTTCATGGTGACGAATGATGGTGCATATTTCTGTGACAGAAAAAAAAAAAAGATCTTGAAAAAAAAACACCGGGTAAAACAAGGTGGCGTTACTTTGAAGTTGTCCTAGACTGTGTCCCAAACAGATGCGACGAGATAAGTTTCAAAGAACAGGCAATTTGTTCACTGAGGATGAAAATGTTGCATGATGTGGTAAAATCACAGCCAATCAGGACAGCGAGAGTGATTTCTCTCGGTTTGAGGGGTTTCTCACACCCACAGTGCACTTCACAGCAGAAACTATTAAAGCTAAAAACACAACCTTGTTTTAAAGTCTGATCTGTGTAAAAAAAATAATTAACATCAAAATCTTTTCTAAGTTTGTTTACATTTGATATTTACATATCTATGTATTTAGCAGATGCGTTTAATAAGTAACATTGCATACATCACGACATACATACACATTTTATTAGTAGATGAACTCCCTGGGAATTAAACCCATGGTCTTGATGTTGTTTAAAGTGGGACTACGCGGCATGAAACAGAAACCAAGTGACCAACAAAATGTAGTGCCTTTAGCAATGTAAAACTAAACTGTGAGTTTTTTAGCCAATCATAAACTAAACCGTGCTTATGTCATGAAATACTCATGAGCTTTGTACAGTTGTAGGAACAATCTATGTTTAGTTCCAGGCCAGTGGTGATGGAAAACATGTTAACTTGAGTAAAGATAAGTTTTTGCTTTAGGGTATGTTTACATGACAACAATGTACTAAAAACAGAAACGTTTTTCCTTTGTTTTTTTCGCATACAGATAACAACTTTGCCAAAATGATCCCCGTTCACACGGATCGCAAAAATGATTAAAAACACTGTATTATGCATGCTTGGCCATAGTTTTGTTTTTCATGAGTTGTCAGGCTGCCAAAACGTTGCTGTTGTACAGATGAACGGCCAAAATGCATAAAAAGATTTCCATTTGTAGTTGAAAGCGGTGTTGTGTAAACGGCCCCTTAGTTTCTGTTTAAAACAGCCAGAGAAAATGTGGTATCCCAGCTAATACGGAAAATTCACAGTACTTTTGCAATGTTCTGGCAAGGTTCTCTCACAGTTATGAACAAACGTTCTTCCAGTAAGGTTAATAGAACGTTCCTTCAAGGTTTTCTGGTCTTTAATAACGTTTAATAACATTTTTGTGTGTTGCAACGAAAAACATACTGCATTCAATTTAATTGCATGTTCATCTAATGTTTTTGAAATGTTACTAATTGTTTCATAAAGTTCAGAGAATATTCAAAAGTAACGTTCCCATAATGTTTGCAAAATTATACAATTGAATGTTCCCTTATTCATATAACCAAAAAAAAAAAAAAAAAAAAAAAACGGGGCGTTTTTAATGTTCAAGGAACATTAAGAAATAACGTTATCATAAGAAATAATGCTAACTTACTGGGAACATTAGAAAATGTTCTTAGAACATGTTGTTAGCTGGGATATAGACATTTTTACATTTGCCAAGCTGTTTGCCAAATTGAGTTTTAGTTGTATTTGACAAATCAATGTTATTGACCTCATAAATACACAAATCCTGTAAAACAAGCTGTATTAAAAAGGCTACTATCCCGAGGTAATTTGAATTTGACTCCAACTTTCAGTGTTTATGAAATAAAAAGCATTTTAACATAGAAAAATAGCACACTTCACCTTTAACTCAGAGTTGGAATAAAGTTTTTGTAATGTATCTTTGCAGCTTAACTGCATGTAACAAAGGTAAGAGGTTATCAGACATCCTGGTCCATATTTTCTCTGAAACGTAATAATTTGAGCTGTCTGGCTGCATGACCTGCCTGAGCAAATCTCTAACGGCGACGACAAGTTTGAAAGAGATTTGGGTCCCTCTCATTTCCTGAACGATCATTCGCATCATGACCACAGAAACCAGAAACATGGAGCGTGATGAAAAAAGACAAATGCACGAGTGCCTTTCCTTGGGCCCCTTTCAAAGCCATGCCAAACTGTCCACCCCTCCCCAAAGAGCGCTGAGTTACTACCCTGCAGTCCTCTTAAAGCGATTTTCCCCTAAATGTCGAAGAACAGCTCACAAAAGAGCAGATCTGCCAGCAATACTCCTCCCTGACACTAGTTTTATTAGAAACATCTGCAGGCATCGGTACAAGATAGAGAACCACTCAAATACATGCAAAGAGAGAGAGAAAGAGCAAAGGAGTGGATAAATTAGTTTGCAAGAGAAAGTAAGAATTGAAAGTAGCTTGAGAGAGCTACAGAACAACAGTTCTTCTTCATAATGGTGTGGTTAAACAAGGTGTCTGCAGGGGGAAATGGCAGCCGTTGAGATAACAACAGTCCCATCCCGAGGCTAATAAGCTTATTAGAGTTCTTAACTGTCCTGGCCGACTCCACAGATGGATTCTATTAGCCTCATCTTTACACCATCGTCATGCAGGTCCTCTTCATAATTGCTGAACAAACATTAAGACTCTCATGGAGTTACTCTTAACAACTGGGAATACTTGAATAAAAAAGACACAGGGAGAACGGATTGGTTGCATTAGTTGCTGTATGAGTGGCTAGAAGAGTAATAAAGCCATATTATCATGCCTTTCCCACTAGCACAGTGCAAATAGCTAAGGAAATGAGGGATGATGGCTAATGTCACCCCATTCCCTACTTCCATTTGTACATGTGTGTGGAGAAAAAAAAGAAAGGTTTCTGCAAGTATGTTATGGGTATAGCTTTTATATCTAGCATTTTATGTAGGCCTATCCTAAATACAGAAAAGTAAATAAATTATAATATAATATAATAATTTTGAATCTATTATAAATTGGTTTTGTTATTTATTATATAAAATATAATATATAAAACCAGAAGCTCTGGAGTGTGACATTATACCCCTTTGCCCACATTCATTGTGAATGATGCCCACATTCTTGAAGTCTAATGTGACTGCACCTTTAAAAAAAAGAGTACAGGGCAGAGAGAGAGAGTGGGAGATGGAAAATACATTATCATGCATTGTAACAGCATTTTCTCCAGCTAACATTGTGTGGAATGTGCACAGAGGCCTGATAAGCCCTGTATGGATGTTTGGGCATGCTGGGAAAACGGCTGAGGGCTTTGAACAAACCTGGCTTACTGTGTCCCCATACGCTCTCATTCTGCCCAAAAACTCCAGAGTGATGGAAATTTAGCTGATTGTAAAAATTACATTCACACCACTTTCTAGTTTATTGCATTTGTGCATTACAGAATTTTACTTCTAGTAACCTTTATGTAGCAGTGGAGAATTAAATGGCCTAATTAAATCCAGGCGTTCCATGCAAACTGGTGGAGACTCTTTTTGCAGAAACATTCTCATTATGTACTGATGAACAGTTATACTGAGCAAATTACTGTCTGGAAATGTGTCTGTGTGTTTTAAATGAGACTTATGGCTCAGAGTGACACTGACGGTCACTGTGTTGGGAAGGTTAGCGAACATGAATGTGTAGGAAGAAACACATGGTTCTTGTTCAGAGAGAGAGAGAGAGAGAGAGAGAAGAGAGAGAGAGAGGAGAGAGAGAGAGAGAGAGAGAGAGAGAGAGAGAGAGAGAGAGAGAGAGAGAGAGAGAGAGACAGACATTTTTTTATGATGTGTGTATATAAAATGTATCATACATGCACTCTCTGTAAAGCTGCTTTGAAACAATATGCATTCTGAATTAATTGTGAAATGATGAAACATTAAATTATGCACTGTGTTTGTGGAAATTATGTTGCATTATATTGTAAACATTTTTGGAATAAAATGTCTTGACTCCTTTGTCTTGCTAAGGCTAATTCTTAGCTAACATTTTATATCCCAATTTTTACAGCTGGTTAAGAAATTATGAAACGCCCATTTTTTTAATGTTGTGCTTTACTTGTGCACAGGCACAGCTAATGTCTGTATGTGCATAACATTAATGTAATCTGACAAAGTCCTTTACTCTCTTCCCATAGGCCTTTGCATGTAATGAGTCATTGCAGAGATGTTTGCTGCTATGAGAGGTGGAATCTCTGTCCAATGAGATAATAGTATGTGGGCTACAGACAGACAGATAGAGGACACGTGTGATGTCTTCAGCCAAAGTTCCCATATCTCACATGGCTGTACGGGTAACCCAGAGGTCACAGATTATACTCTATCAGCAGGACCAGAAGGTATCTCTGACTTTTTGGCACATTTTCTGCACTGACTTTTTTGGGGGAAAAGCTGTTGAATTCAACAGAATGGATTTCAACATGGGTAAAAGTGTTAGTACTGCACATTTATCGGTATAATCATAATCAAATTAGCCAAAATATATTAAAAAAAACAACCACAGATTCTGTAGAAATGTAAATAACTGAGTAAAAAAAGTGTTACAGTTATCCCTGCTCTCCTCTATTTATTATTTAGACGTCTTTTCCATTCTGTTGTATCCTTTCACCACGACCACCACTTTTGTGTAGATTTTACAAAAAAAAACTGGTTGATAATCTGCTGTGTTAGACTTTCTGTTTCCAGCCTATAAACATAAGTTGCCACAAAGAAATGGCATATGAGGACATGGCATATATTTTGAGTGATTCTGACAGACCAAATTAACAACAGACCCCGTTTAGAAATTAAACACAATTTAAATGCACACACATAAATAAACAGAGTAAAATAAACAGTAAAGTGTTGTGTCATTTTTGCTGATGTCTACACAGTGAGATGTATTATTAACTACAGGGCTATATATAGAAAAAACATTTGGAATATATATTTTTGTTGTTGTTGTTGTAAACATAAAATAGATACAATCTGAAGATTTTTAGACAACATAGACAACTTGTTTATGCCAGTAAATGATAGTTTAGCATTCAAAATAAAACCTAAATAACACTCACTACCACAGATCAGGATTCTACAATCAGATCTGTCATCCTGGACTTTTGATGCATATCACCCTTGATCACAGGTCAGTGTTCATTTCATAAAGAAATGCAAACCACATGTGTACAATCTTCTTCAGTCCACATCCTTTTTTATAGGTAGACCTGCCAAACTGGGTGGCCTGAAGCTCCTGATATAAGACCTGACCTGCCTTCAGCCTCGGGGCTTAACGTTTGTTATAGGCTGCACTGCCAGGGGTCACAACCTCCCATGTCACGCTCTAATTATGATTGTCACATTGATGAGCCAAAGATGGGCATGTTAATGATTTGTGAGCAAACATTTTTTTTTCGGTGATAATTTGTTATGTGAAAAGTAAGCCAATAAAAAAAGCACATTTTACCATGTTTACCACGCCCATTCTCATCAAGAACGATATACAGATACATAACGATAACTATATTAGCATCCACACCAGCAAACAATATGTTCTGTTTATTCTAAGTGCGCACTGCAGTTTTGTCGTCTGCCGCTTTAAATGCTCAAGCTCTTTAAAGCAGGGTGGACTCTAATTGGCTGTCAATGTTTTTATCATCAGCTGGAAAAAAATTGCTCTGAAAGTTATTCCAACGATATATTTTCTCTGTACCATTGTTTCATTATAGTTATGCTGTGGACTCTGCTTATCGTTATAGTTATCGACCTTGGTGTCAGCGGGCCTTTACTCCTAAAATCTGACAAAAAAAAGCTTTTAAAAAAACCTATAGCTCTCTGCGTACATGAAAACCTTACAGCAACACATGTACATACAAACACCCCCAGATTCATTCTTTAGTGTCATGCACACCATGTCAGAAAAAGAATTAGTCTCTTCCCCTCCTTTCATTCAAGGCCATCTATGATCCCATTGGGAGACTGTTTCATATTGGGCAGTTCAGCCTTTGGTTTTATAGTCAAAGCTCGTAAAACACGAGCAGAGGGGAACGGGGAGTGACTGTCTGCCACACTTACATCAAATATGCTACGCTCGGCTGAAGAGGTTCAGCGCTCTGAGAAAACACTGAATGAAGTGCAATGAAGTGCAAGCCTATGTTGTTGCACGTAAATCAGAGACGGAGACGGGTCGAGCCCATTTTTATTTCTCTGTGAAAGATTTATTCAGCTAAACAAAGAGAGACAAAGAACCTACAGTCTTTGTTCAGCTGAGAAAGAAAAAAATTATGATAGAATGTAAGTATACTTAGTGTTGCTTGTTAATGCAAGCCTCACTAACTAATGCTCAAACTTGAGATTAAACGATCAGACTTAAAATGAACTATAAAATGAAAGGAACATTGGGGAGACAAAAAATACCATATAGCCATTTCTGGACTTGAAGGTGGGCTCTTTAGACTTGAGCCACCAACTACTCAGAATACACTAGCTACCGCATAGCAACTGCACTGCAACATCCTGGCAACTATCCACAATAACCCAGCATCATGGAGGCATGTTGGGTATGTTACGATTATTAGTGCATATCGCGAAAAGCTGCCACTATTAACAAAGCAAATATACCATTTTTTAACAAAGCTTTCAGGAAGTTCTGAAGCTCATGATCTCTAAATGTGTTGTCAAATTGACAGTTGTTCAGTGAATTATTTGCAGGCAAAATCGAGTCATTTCTATAGGAAATTAGGAATCCACACAATCAGGAATTTCGTGTGAGTGGGAAAGATCAAAAAGATTTTGCAAACAAGACCAACAAAAAGTTGCTTGGTCTGAAAGTGAGTTCATACATTGCTAAACTGTTCGACTCTAAAGATCACTAATGTGACCACACCTCAAGTTTGTAAATGCAAAAAGGATATATAGAAAAAATCTGCAAGCTAATGTATAAAAAGGGATCATTGCAGGTCTGTAGTTTTACTTCATTTTATAACGGTGCAAAAACGTTGCCCTATTCTGCATGTCTACACTTTATGCCTACTTATTTTTTTGTTTTTACATGTTTGATCATTATATTGTTTTTTCCATGAGCAAAAAGTCATGGAAAGGCATGAAGGCTATGGATCTGTGTTTGTGTAGTCTTGGCAAAGTCCCCCACACTCCCAATCATCCCTGTTCCAAGAATAAAACAGCACAAAGCAAAATGAGTTCAATTCATTTTTCACTTGTATCTGATTCAAAGAGCAGCTGTTCATAAAAATGTCTGCATTCTCTAGGGTTTGGAGGAAGACGGGGCTTTTTCTTTTTTCTTTTTTGAAGCGCACTCCTTGTTATGTTAGTTTTTGTTCCTCCTCCAACTAGAGTTTGTGAGTTTTTTTACTGCTAGAAAAAAAATATGTGTTTAATCTATGTATCATTTTCCAAAAGCCACTGCAAGACTGCTAAATGCAGAAGCGTCTTTGAAGACTATATGGCATGAGTAGCCAAATGCATGTCTTACAAACACAAGCACCCTCGGCCCATTAACCAGTCAGATTAATCTCAGAGAAAACAAAAAACTATAGACTCCTTAACCCTTTCCAGCAGAGGTTGTGTCAGAAAACAGACATTGCAAGGTTATAGGATTCATCAGATCATATATCATCAATCCATGCATTCATCCATTTCATACTAACCTTTTCTTTTCAAGGGCCTCATTCCTTCTAGGTTCCTCTTGCGCATCACTGGAGTTCCTGTCAATCATCTTAGAAACACTTGTTCCCCTTTAGGATTGGATGGATTTAGGGTTAGGGTCATCTATGATAATCTTGCCTATAAACACAAGACGGTTAACAAGTGTGTATTCATCAGTATAATTATTTTACCATTAAAATGCACAATAATGGCTACATTTTAAAGTGACTCAGATTAGACAATAGCAGCTTTTATTCGTCTTGAGCCAATGAAACAAATTATCTTTATATAAATCCTTATGTATTTGTGTTTAAAAGAGATGCTTAGTAGATTCAATCCAAAACAAAGCATTACTCTCAACCAATGAAATGTTAAAACCTTGTCAGTGAGATCAGGGGCATTCTGGGTCAAAAGGTTATGCATGCATGATACTCACCAATGACTAGCTGGGGCAAATCTGTTGTCACGGTAAATAGTGCTGTTTATTTGTTGTTCAGACAGGTGCATGTGAAATCCATATCCCAAAACATCTGGGGGCATCAGAGAAAGACAATCCTGTAAGAGAGGAATAGAGAAGAAAGTGAATGTCCACAACATGAAAACACTGAATCAAACATGCCTAAAGGTTAAGGCCCGACCTTTTGTTCACAATTTCTCAGTAGGAAATGTTGTGCTTGATTCATTTTAGGGTTAAAGAGAGCTCTGGGGGCTACATGAAAAATGTGATGTTGTAAAACACAGACTTACAGATCTTGACAGGAGTGGGCTGCACTGCAGGTGTCTGCTAAGGGACATACTGTAAAGTGCCCGCACACACGGAATGTAAGAGTCATAGAAAGTTCACGAGTATATATGAAATCCCCTATGCTAAATATATATATGAAGTCTGAATGATATACAGGGTCAAGAAGTCTGAGACCAAATGCTTCTATTTTGCATCCAATTTATAATATTTAGACTACTGAAACACTTTGGTTGGGATATGGTCCAGAAGAAACATGATAACCAACTAGAATGATCAAGGGCCTTTGAGTCTAAAAAAAAAAACTAAAAAAAAACGTACGACAGAAAGAGAAAAGTAGATTAAGGCTCTTGTGACCATTTAAAACCCTCTTGTGTGAGTTTTTATTTCATGTTCAGTAACTTCAGTATTCTGTGTTGTGCTTGTGGTACGTTATTCATTAATTGACATGTGCACACACAACATTCAGTCCCCCATACTAGGGGTCTGATCGAACTCCAGCTGTGAATCAATGTAGCAAGTGAGAAAGGTTCAATAATGCCTCATCATGGTGGTTTTAATGCCGTATTGATCTGTAATGCCACAGATGCTCTGCAGTGAGAGTTTGAGCCTCACGTCACCTCTTGTATGCCACCAAACTCACTGCCTTTACAATATTCTTTTGAAATGAATGTGTAAAATCCTCCAAACATGTTTAATAATGATTGAAGGGATAGGTCACTCAAAAAAAAAAATAAACATGCTGTCACCATCTCACCATCATGTCATTCCCAACCCGTATGACTTTCTTTCTTATGAAGCTCCTAAAAGGATGCTGCACACTGGTGCTGGTTGAGGAGAGAACCCCTGATAGGATTGTAAAGCGCTTTGGGTGTACAGAAGTACATATGAAAGCGCTATATAAATGCCTCATTCATTCATTCATTCATTCAAAAGCAAAACAAGCACCATAAAACCATCATAAACATTAGTTCATAACATCTGTCCTCTTCATAACATCTGTATGCTCCAAGAAATTTGAAGTCTTGAAAAACTTGACTGGCAGCTGTAGTCACCATTCACTTTCATTGTATGAAATAAAACTTTAACTTTCCCAGGCTCGTCTCACCAATAAATTACACATTTTAATTGAGACAATAAAATTACAATGTTGACCTAAAAACATAGCAAGACACATTCATACATTAAACAACTTTATATACTGTAAATAATGGGGCTGTAAATGGTGATTTAATCCTTCGGCATCATAAATTACACTTTCACATAAAACTGCTCATAGCTGACCTCTATTAGGGCATATAACATATTTGCATTGACTATACATCACAGCAGGGGGTTAAGTACAGCTCTATGCCCTATTTTAGAGCAGTACAGCCCTGGCACATGACTAATCTAGCAAATGAGGTTAATTGCAGACATTGTTTAATGATGCTCTGGTCCCGTTATTGTTATTTTTGAAGCTGCCTCTAATTTGAAAGGTCGATCCCACAGCGGGAAAATAACTTTTCCAAACACATATACAAACAGAATAACCATTGGAAAAGAGGATGGTGAACAGCCCTTTTGTAACAACACACACAGTTAGTGGTGCCACACAGGGTTCTGTTTAGGACAGGTTGACACCAAATCTCTTTGTGAACCAATGGTTCGTTATTAACAGCTGCAGTGTTTTTATATGGGCCTGAGGGCTGCATTATCCATGAACCAAAGTGTAAACAAATGACCAGGGCATGGGAGGGGGTGCCTGGATCTTCCCTGGGGCTGTGCCTACATATGGAGGACAGAAGAACAATACTTGCACGTATGCAATAATGTTTAGGTTGTTTTTTTTAAAGGCTTTGCACTTAAAATTATATATTACTGTATTGTCTTTAAATACATTTTATAACTACTTTAAATATATTCGCACTTAAAAAATATTTTAAAAATACTTTTTTTCATCCATTTTATCAATTTGCCAGATGCTTTTCTTTGTCCAAACTAAAAATTAAAACTTTCATGTAATTACGACTCAAAGTATTTAGCTCTTTTTTGAGTTATTTAACTATACACATGGACAAAACAACCAGGGCTGTGTTTCCAAAAGCATCGTGAGCTAAGTTGATCGTAGAGACCATTGGTGGCAATTTTTCTATGATCTGCTTACAATGCTTTTGGGAAATGCAGCTCAGGTTTCCTACATGTGAAATGTGATTAAAGTCTTAAATTCAATTATTTTAAATGGTTTAAGCTAAAGAGCTACACTAAAGGGTTAAAGATGCAGACTAGTGATACTGCCGTCCCTGTGGTCACACATTTGGTTACTTTGACCATGATGTGGCCACTGAGCGGCCAAAAATCAGCCTAATAGATGATGTATGTTGGTCTGTCAGATGGAAAGGCGCCTTGTTGGCAATGTTCATCCATCATGATGCCCAGCCATCCATTTAGCCTCTGACACTACACCAACCAAACAACCTAATCCAATTGCTCACGCTAAAGGGACAAGTTTAGGGTGATAGGGTGACTTTTCCTAAGGGGGAACGGTGGCTCTCTTTAAAAATATGAATGTATTTTGTTTAGAATTGTAAAAATGTAGTCCATGAATGTGAAAATGATCATGAATGAACAAAGGCAATGATCTTTTAAATGGAATGTGTGTCTGAAATTCATTCTTTTAATGTTTTCCTTCAAATAACTGTAAGCAGACTTGCAGGTTATTGCTTAAACAGTGTGTCTCTGAAATCAATGTGTGGGTGTGTATAATGATTTGTCCACCTTCTTAATGATGAAGTCAGACCCCATTAGTCTACCGAACGCCTCAGTCTCCTCAGCCACTGGGGTGTCGCCACTGTTTCCCTCTGGGACTGACGACCTCTGACTTTAGCAGAGTAAAGGTTGTCTCCGTGGGGAACCCTGCAGCTTCGGGGGCATGTTCCTGCTGAGAGAAGAAAGAAGCATGTAAACACACAGTTGGAGATATCCAGAAAACACTCAAATGAGACAGTGAGAGTGTTCGTACCAGTCAAGAGCCAATCCCACTCAATCCACATCCAACTCACTGATGTATGTCTGACTGAACTGTTTTGTTTTACGATTAATCTCTCATGAAGTATTGCATGATTATATCTTACACATCAATATTACTTTCATCAAATGAACAAATTGGTGCTCAAGAACCATTTCTTATTTTATTATCAATTCTAAAAACAGTTGGGCTCCCTAATATTTTTACATCTTTGTGGAAACCGTTATTCTTTTATTATGATTTTTTGATGGAAAAAATTTAATTTATGTTCATTGTAAAAAGACAAATAAGACTTATGCACTGTTAAGTGTTAGTATGTAAAGCTGAGACAAGATGGCTGGTGACAAACAATGTTATCTTCACTCCCAATAAAAAAATATTAAGCTTTATTGATTTCATATTTGCCACTCCCTATTCATCATCCAACCCAAGAGTTTTTAAAACTCCGAGTGTTTTGTCGAAACCTTATAAATTTAGTAATAAGTAACAAGTGATTAATGTTGTATTCCTTAGTTGTCAAGCTAAGTGCAGAAAAACACATACAGTTGTCTGTTATATATATGGTCAGGCCTATGAAATGATAGGAACTTTTACACTTCACTTCAAACTGGTAGGAGCGGTCTGGAGCCCGAGATCTGTTTATGCTTTGTTTAAAACCCTCTCTCACATTTGTTCAGCTGGGTTGCTTTTCTTGGCATTAAACCATGAGGGCCCAGTACCGCAAAATCCAAATCCCCCCTCAACCAGGTCCTCTCCTGGCTCCATTGACAGTCTGCACCTTGCCAAATATACATACATATATATACAATGTAAAAAACACATTATAAGTCTAACTTTAGCATTAAGAAGTTTTCTCCATGCATATTTGTTCTGCTCTGGCTCGTAACAACCTCTGAAGCTTTTGAAACCCCCATAATGCATTGCAACATCAGGGGAGTCCATGAGCCCACGGCAATTTTTTTGTGGTTACTTATGGGATTATTATTCCCTCTGGAATGTGTATCTCTTTGTTTCAAGGGCATCTAGTTTGTGATTCATGGAATGGAGGGGTGTGTTGAACATGACTGTAGTCATTAAGTCTGAGTAAACAATGACTCTGTAAGTACGTTGAAAATAAGGGCTCTTCTGTTCATATGATAAGAGGATGTTAATGTAGCATTCATCAGGAAAGGTAATGCGAAGCATGTTGACGACCGATCTTTGTGGGTCTTGACTCTTTTGCCGTGGCTTTCTCTTTTATTCTTTGTCGATCCCTTTGTTATTTTCCTTATCGTTGTAAAATACAATATTTGTGAAACTGAAGGATCATGTGACACTGTAGACTGCTGAAAATACAGCTTTGTTTCACAGTAATTTCAAATATATTAAAATATTTATTTTAAATTGTAAAGATATTTCACAATATTATTGTTATGGCGATTGATTCCAAAACAGCTCATGATATCCAGATTATTTCCCAATGTCACAGGTCAGGTGCGTTGGTGGCGCCATTTCAGATAAAGTGCCGGCATGAATCGAATCTGAAAGGCGCCAGAGGTCTCACCTATTCTCATGGCTGCTAGTCCATTTGGCGTGACCCAGACTGGCTGAGGTTTTTCATAAGGGCATCATGACAGATGATTTGTGAGGACACATGCAATCAGAGTTTGTGGTATGAGAGAACGTGGTGTCCTGGATAGCAGAGGGTAGGTGTCAAAATGTTTATCCATACCACGGAGAGAACATATGACAAACATACCACTCTATTCTCAAAGCTCCTAAACAACGTATTATTAACTCCACACGTCATTTTGAAAGAACTGCTGCAAATCACCTCATCTCTTCATGGAGCCTTGAATAAATCATCTAGTTCATCAATCCAAACCAGATGAGCTCTGAAGAGGCGGACGAGTCTTTAAATCAGGCCAATATGAAGTGACATTCTGCATTCTGTGTCAGGGCTGAATCAGACATAAGACATGCCCAGAGTCAAGTCTGACACTTTAAGCCTGATCAGTAGCACCCAGAGCAGGTCAAGCACAGATCAACACAGTACACAAAATGAGATCACAGTGAATTCCATTGTGAGTCACTGCATGTCATTTTAATTCGGCACATTGCTCCTTAGATTTTAAATATAACTTAAGAATATATTTGATAATCAGCATTGGTCTTTTGCTTTGGTTCATTAAGAAGTAAAATTAAAAATAAATTAAACATTATATATAGGTTATTCTTTTCTCCTTTGATCATGTCTGGAGCATCAAGTTAGCCTGGATTGCCACTAGCGCCCCTCGAGAAAGAATGAAAGGAAAAGAAAGTAAGTAAGTAAATTTCTCATTAAACACCACTATCAACATCTGCTGAAACCCTCGGGAGCTGAATTTTTTTTCCCACCGAGTAATTTGGTCATGTTTATTGTGTGTGTGTGTGTGTGTGTGTGTGTGCGCGTGTGTGTGTGTGTGTGTGTGTGTGTGTGTGTGTGTGTGTGTGTGTGTGTGTGTGTGTGTGTGTGTGTGTGTGTGTGTGTGTGTGTGTGTGTGTGGTGTGTGTGTGTGTGTGTGTGTGTGTGTGTGTGTGTGTGTGTGTTTCAAATAACAGGAAAGGAAGAAAAATTTCCAGGTGCATCTGGTATTCTGTACAGCTTGGCATCATGACTGAGGTTGCTAATGGGTCGATATGAATTACAGAAGGAAGATTCCTAGACAACATATAATCAAGTTCTAAAACAAGTTTCTTATGCCCATTGTAAATTCTCACTGAATGCAAAAAGACAAAAGCACTCTTTTCCATAAAAACTTTTGTGTCAATAAAAAGCAACTTAAGAAAATTGGTCACATTGAATTTCATGACACCAATTTGCTATGATTTTTAAAGCTAGCTTCACATTTCAGCAAATAATGTCACATCTGAAAATCAGACAGGAGCTTCTTTGCATTTCTTCGCCTGAGATACATAAATGCAAAAGGTTTGTTTTTCCTCATAGAACACCAGTCACCGAAATAAAGATTGCTGAGAGTGAGGAGAATGATTAGCATTTCAGAAGTGATAATGACTTTACAGTGTGCGCCTATCCTCCGGAATAGCAGAGCGTAGCGCTGAAGGAGCAGAGATTATATTCTACACACGTTCAGCTGTTTTCGCTGGCACAGGTCTGTGTTTACATAGTTGTGGGAATGGTGAGAGATGCCGTGCTCCGTTGTGGAAATCCGTGCTTGTAGAAACTGAAGAGCCGTCTACCTCAGCCCTGAGGTGACAAGCCACTTCCAATCTGGTTAACAAAGTTTAGAAGCCAAAGCTTTTAAACACAGATGTGCCTTTGGCATTTTCTCTGTAAAGTAACTGTCATTGCAGTGTGGTTTGATTCCACTTAATCTGTGAGATCAGACCGTTAAAGATGACCAAGTGCCTTGTCAGGAGAAAGTGATTGATATAAGCAGGAAATATGTCATAGATATTTAAAGTGCTGAGTTAAGTTGAGAATCTACTTGTGTGTTTGTAAGTTGGCACTAGGAAGCCATCTGTCAGGCCAAATATGGCAATGAGAACATATACTGGATTGGATAAAGTGGGGAGGAGAAGGTCCTCTGTGATTAATTAGAGATCCTGATGGTAAGGACAGGTGCAGTCTGGAGAGAAAGAGAGAGAAAGACTGGTGAACAGTCCTTTGGGAACAAAACACTCTAACACAACATTCTATCTGAGCACTTAGAAAGGGCACCTCGCTTTAAGCACCAACACTTTTAGATACACATAGACACTTGTTTATCATAATGCCATCCTATTTTGCCCTGCTATTCTCAGCTAAGTAAATGATCACACTGGGGAAGAAAATATGTGTCTAACCATGTCTGTCTGTCTGTCTGTCTGTCTGTCTGTCTATCTATTCTATCTATCTATCTATCATCTATTTCTATCTATCTATCTATCTATCTATCTATCTAGCTATCAAAATGTGTTAGACAAGGAATATTTGGAATTTTTGGAATATATGGTTAAATTTGTCAACCCAGCACATTAAAGCAGTTATTTGAAGGAAAATGTAATTATTCTGTAATCAATAACGAATGACTGCTCATTTGTTTGTGTGTAACTAATGAGTGAGAAGAGCAGAGGTGTTTATTTAGAACAGTGGCCCTTAACACTGACTGTCACACTACTGTGTGTTTCTAAATGTCTCTGGCCTGCAGTGTTGGGGTTAATGCATTACAACTTACAATTAATGTGAGTTATGTAATTAGATTACTTTTTTCAAGTAACTATAAAAGAAACTACTTTTAAATGTACAAAATATCTGAGTTACTTTTTCAAATAAGTAATGCAAGTTACTTTGTTTTCCCATTTATTGACTAACACCTCTACTGTCCACATGTGGAGAGAAACCGTGAGTGAGGTGCAAAGACAATGTGTGTGCTGTGTAAACATGATGGTTATTGTAGTTCTAGACTAATTGTGAGCACTAACTTTTTGACTATTGTTCAAATAAAATATTTCCTGTATCATAAATCGATTAACTTTTGCTTAAAACAATGAAAAACACACTAATTCCTCTAAGTTTAAAAAAAGGTAAGAGAGAGAGAGCTTTATGTGCAAACACTTCAACTTGGTACGTTTTGATATTTGTTTCAGTAGCAATAAATAATGTTGCACAAGATAAGTGATACTAGCCTACCCTACAGAAGAATAAGGCTATATGGACCAATAAGTGAGATCTCAGCAATCACATAGAAGAAGAGGATGTGTTCCTTTAGAAGAATCTTCACAGGCAGAAAAGTGCAGAATGCCACCCAAAGGCAAATTATTTGACGGTTCCAGTTTTTTTAGAGCAGAAATCAAAGGAGGAAAGGAGTCGAATAGTGGAAATATACATAGAAGTCACAATGGAAGAATAAATTGAACTGGAAAAATGTTTATGGTTATGGTAACATTTGTTATATGGTTGTTCCAATTTTGTTATCTGGGGTGACTTTTTTAAACGTTGAATTAGTGTGTTTTTCATTGTTTTTGCAATAGTCCATCGATTTATGATACAGGAAATGTTTTATTTGAAAAATAGTCAAAAGGTTATAACCCTAATGAGCACGTCTCACTTGCACAAAACAGATTCAGCAGTTCTCAAAATTAATAAAAGCAGTGAAATGCAAGCTCAGAATATTAAGAAAACCTGCAATAATTCAATGTAAAAAAACAAAACAAATATATTTTATGATTTTAATCTCACTTTATTAACCATTGTCTTTGCTCTTTTGATGATCATAAACAAAAAAATACATCAATAAACATCACATTTGTGTTTCATTATTTGTTGTTGTTTTTATTGCTTAAGTGTTGATCTTTATTCTCCAGCGTCCTATCTTCTGCAATCGAGAATGGCAGCAAAGCTGATATGTTTAGTTGAGCTGTGCTATTTACTATACGGGTGTAATTTTGCATTTCCTTTTGCATTTGCACTTTTGGTGTTATGTAAAGGGCCTTTACATTTGCCAAAAACAGAACTTTAAAGGGAAACATAACATAAAACCAACGTAATGCATTACTTGCCATAAAAAGTAACTAAGTAAAGCAATATTGTTGCATGGCTGTACAACCACATCCTGATTTGAAGTATGTGCAGAATAGTGAGGGTATATGTATATTATATGGACAGAAGTGTATGTGTGTATTTGCGTGTGTATATATGGGTATATTTAGGTATGTACGTATGCATAGGGATGTATATGGGTTTGTATGGTCTGCATATTTGTGTATTATTATGTAGATGCACAAATGGAAGCTATTTAGTATATTTACTATTTTTATATTTTAGTCCATATTACCGTAATAACTTGTTTTAAATAATATACTCAATGTTTTTTCTTGGAGTAGGGGTTGAGTGGCATTGCTTTTGGGTATTGAGTGTGTATGTGGGTAAGGGAATTGGAGGTTGTTTTTGAATTTGTTATGTTAAGGAGGTCGTTGTATGGTAAACCATATCTACTTGTAATTAATAGATATTCAGATTATTGATATTCTTGATTGATTCTATTGTCTATTTTTGTTATGCATGTTGTCTCGATTTATGTCACTACTGTAGTCTAAGTCTAAGTCTATTGTAACTCTTTTAAAAGTATAACTTTCCCCAACACTGCTGGCCTGGCTACACTTCAGCCAACAGTCACAGTGCTGAGCATGCACTTAAGCTCCTACAGGTTTGTTCAGTGTCAGTTCTTGTTTGCGTGTATGGCAGGGAGAAAATCAGAGAGGGAGATGACACAGAAAGACAGATAAGGATAAGTGCACGTCTGAACAGATTAATGAACGCAGATAAAGATCAACTTCTACAGAGAATTGTGTACGCTAGTTTGGAATGGAAGATGAAGAATAAACTTAAAAGTGAAAATGGATGGAGAAATCTTGGAAAGAGGGCCAGACAAAAGACGAGAACAAAGAGAAAAGGAGAGAGGTTGTGTAAATTATTTAGTGAGAATAGGAAGTCCAAAAGTGTCAGTGAAGGTTTTCATTCTGAATTTACTTAATGAATTTGGCCTGAATGTATTTAAAGCTGCAGTCTTTACAAAAAAGGTTTACAAAATGTATATGATAAGCGAGTACATCATGAATCCATTTTTCAAACCGTGTTTTGGTCTTATCCTGAATCACTAAAGTACACCTATAAGTGTTTATATCTGGACTCTTTTAGACTGGTTTGGGTCGTACCACTGTGGACTCATCATAGACATAAACAGAGAGAAGTAGCTCCGGCTACAATGTTCTTCTGCAAGACGCATGTAGTTCTGTTAATTAACCACTATAGCGCCAAAAGTAGCAGACTGCAGACTGCAGAAAACAATGGCTGATGTTTCACAGATAAGACCGAATTTTGGTTTCTTCTCTACAATTTAAAATAACTGTTTTCTATTTGGATATATTTTAAAATGTAATTTATTCATGGCAAAGCTGAATTTTCAGCTGCCATTACTCCAGTCTTCAGAGTCACATGATCCTTCAGAAATCATTCTAATATGTTTAATTTGAAAAAATTATTATTAATCATTGATGAAAACTGTTTTTGCTGCTTAATATTTTTGTGGAAATCCTCCACTACAATTTCAAAGTTTGGGGTACATATTTTCTTTTCAGAAAATGTTGTTATAACATGATAATGCCAAGGATTTCAGATATTGCTTCTGATATCAGAGATAGTGCTTTATCCAACAAACTCACAAAGATTTAGTTTAAGAAAAGACAAAGAGAAATGAGATCAGCTTGAATCTGGAGAAATGTGGTGAGTAAGAAGTAAAAAAAAAATTAAATAAAGAATGATAGATGTTAGGGAAAAGAAAAAGAAGAGAAAGAGAGATAAAGTGCCAGAATTCCACAGAAAGCCAGACATAGTGAGTGAAACAGATTAAGAAATGGTTATCACACAGTTACAATGAGGGATAGACCAAAACAGAGAGAGAGAGAGACAGAAACCTCTGTGACTGGATCTGCTTTAGGGACATGGAGAAAGGGCTGGTCTCAGCAAGGCCCCATGTAGAGTGTTTTCCGTTTTCCCTGAACAGCCATTTCTCAAAGCCTCTCCTAGAGGTGAGGACAGAGGCCGTCTGGCACATGCTCAACAGATGTCTCTTCAGAAACTGTCTTTTAACTACAGGGACACAACTATCTGTATTGCCAGCCTGAACACTCCAAAGCTGAGAGTAATTACCCTAGAAAACCAACCAATGGATGAAAGATTAATTTTAGACGTTAGAAATGATAAAATAAAAAAAATCAGCTGCATGGATCATTATGTTTTGAGAGTCTGTTTTATTTTACCTGTCATCCGAAGTTGAACTATTTGTATAACCCTGATTACTTTGCAATTTGTGTTCATTGCTCCAGGCTTGAATTATTGGGTTCATGGACAATGGCAATCTTTCTTACAGTAGGATCTATGATTAAGCTTTGTAATGCATCCATTTTAACCGGCTGAACTATAAAACACAGGGTTTAACATCAGGCTCAGACATGTGTGCATGAATGTGGACCCTGCTGTGTCGTCACACATCCTTAAAGGGACAGTTCACCACAAAATTAAATGTATTATAATTTATTCACATCACCATCTAACTAAAAAAATCTTCTGCAGAATGTACAAACTGGAAAGAAAAGGTTACAACAATAATGTTTCGTAATGTAAAATGTATTTGTAAGCCGAAAAACAAGATGTCTAGGGGTTAATTAACCAAAAAAGTGTAACATATCATATGGCGCTGCAAATGCAATTGACCTCAAATGAGCCATGATTCCTAGAGAGATGAACTTACTCCAGAGAGACCAAAGAAACAAACAAACTCCAAACACACTAATTAAACAATTATCTTTTTGACCTATCAACATGGTCCAAACTGGCACAATGGGGTGAGGAAATAAACGTTGTAACTAACTAAATAAGAAATAAAGAAGAAGAAAGAAAGAAAGAAAGAAAGAAGAAAGAAAGAAAGAAAAGAAAGAAAGAAAGAAAGAAAGAAAGAAAGAAAGAAAGAAAGAAGAAAGAAAGAAAGAAAGACCATGTGAACGTCAATGAACTTTTTCTCTTCTAGATCCTCTGGTTGCGGGTGGTCACAGGTAGATCGAGGTTCAGGGTTTCACGGCTGCAAGTTTCACACCAAAAGCAAAGCCCTCCCTTAAGAGTGTCCTGTGACCGCTGGGTCAGGAGAGGGGCAGAAACTCAAACCCAGAGAGACTGAATGGGGAGAGCTAGACTTCCTCCTGATCTTCACCTCAGCCTGGTGCAGACAGCCTATTAGAGACGCTCACAGTCTCACAGGCCGGCTTATCTCAGAAACATGAGAGAAGCCGTTTGCAGGGGAGCGGGGTGCGATCCTCCCAAAATCTGCTTTGGATTTTGGTTACAGCCTTTGGTTCATTTTAGCTCTGAGTACTTGCAGAGGCTTCATTTAATTGAAGTGTGCTTTACATGGTCTGATTTGTTTGTTTGTTTGTTTTTTCTTCTAAATTTACCAGTATAGTAAAACTAAATTGTAATCAAAATTTTATATGAAGAATTTTTGAAGCACTAATGTTCAAGCATTTGAGAACATGAAAAAACGATTAATGAAGTCTGGGTTACTGGGACTTTGTAGAGTTTAATCTCCACAGTCAAATACCATAAAAATTGTTGGCTGCTCTTCAAATGCTTAGTTGTCAGAGAATCACAAAAACAAAACAAAAGCACAAAACAAATTAACAAGGTTAAAGTCTCAAAAAAGTTTATCTTCATAGCATCTGCAGATGAAAAAAAAAGTTTTAGGCTGTTTGAAGTCTCAGCCCTCATAAAGGCTGAGAGTATTTTGTTTGGTGTTCAACATCTCAGTTTCTCTCCTACATTTCCCTCTCCGCATTTGCATTCCCCCATTCCCTCCTTCCTATCCCCTGACTCGTTGGCCTCTGCTTTGCCCTTGGCTCTCTTATACGACTGTGACATTCCACAGGACAACCTGGAGCTCTGTGACGCCCTTCACTTCCTCCCTGCCAAGATGGGAAAACAACCTTCACTCCAAGAAGCCTTTGGGCTCTGCGTCCAAAACGAGAAAATCAAGATAAACCTACACATGCTGCAGATTAGAAGCTTTTCACAGAAATATGAAGAATTTACTGCGGCAAAACAAAGGTTTTAAACTCAAAGTTTCGGACAGCTGCCCGAAAAACTTTAGGATTTTTTCAATTTGTGAAAGACCTTGGGGTGGTGCGGTGTCTTCTTTCATTTTTCCCTCTTTTTCACTGTTTTTCTCAGTTTGTCTCAGTAAACATCAACTCAAAAGATGAGATCCTGCCCTTTACCCCCCCATCCTATCAAACCATGCTATTTTACCACCCAAGGCCAAGCAGGAAACAATTTAGATATTTGCTTGGTCCACAACCACCCACAATTTGTTTTACATTCCAATCAATGATCTTGCACAGTTCCGGTTACGCGGTTAGTTTTCCAAGTATCAGTGATAGTCTCACCTGGGTTTTGTTTGTTTAGGCGGTTTCATAAGTACTGAACTGAAATCCATTGGGTTAATATTGGTTTAAATAGTGTCAAGAGAGATAATGATGTTAATGAGAGATCTGGCATTAACAGCCAGAGTTGACGCTATGGTATTAGCCAACAGGATGATGAACTGTAAAGAAGTGAAGCAGAGCCAGTGACAGCAAAGAACACAAATCAGGTGTAAAACCGCACTTGTCGAAATGCCAAATATTTCATTATCCCACACTAATGAAAGACTGGAAACAATGTGTGGCCAAGCGTTAGAGCACCACAACTCTGAAACAAACATCTCTAGCAGCAATTTGGAGTTCACTGGAAATGTAAACTCAATTTGCACTCATTATATGGAAAACTCCACAGCAGTTCAGTTGTACTCAACTGGAACCAGAGAAAACAGAAAAAACACACAACTTTCAAGCCTGGTCCTGCACACTGAGTGACTTTTGCAACTCTATAGATCATTATAATGACGTTGATTGTTTAAACATGCAGTTTTCTCAAACCATAATTTTAGAGGATAAAAATTTTATGATATTGTAATATGCTGATTTGGTGTTCAAGAAACATTTCGTATTAAACGGTTGTGCTGCTTCATATAAACAATATAACCAAAATGTATGCTCATAAAATAATTTGTAATGGGGAAAAAATGTATTGAAGTAAAAAAAAAAAAAAAAGCAATCCGGAAGCATTTTACACTATGGTCTTTCTGAACGCATTGTATGTTTTTATCTTTGTCTTAATATTTGACAGTGAAACCTTAAACAAAAAAGAAAAGAAAGCAGCAAACTGCTCTAGTTATAAAAGTGCCTTCTGTTAAACAGACTGTCCAATTACAACAAAGATAATCTGACCTAATTGAGGAAAGTTTGCAAAGCCTTGGCTTGGTTCTTAGTCCTTGACATTAAGTCCCCTGAAATCATCTGCATCCGGACCTCAAAAGAGCAGCTGACTTCAGTATGTGCAGCAAACTTCCGTTCTGTCAATTATGTCCAGAGAAAAACGCTAAGTAAAGCCTCTCTAATAGGGCATAGAAGGGACCAGATTGACTTTATGTGATGGGTAGACCAGGCGGTGAAGTATTTAAGTGTGCTTGACCTGTTTTGAAAGTAAGTCTGGATCCTGCACCAAGAGTCTAATTAAGGTTAGATTGGAAGTGAACTCAGTAGGAATGAACTGAAGCATCAAGACTCCTAAAAGGGATCAAGGAGGAACAAGAATACAATGACTTTCCATCACAGGTCTGACAAAAATAACAAATGGCAGGAGCAGTCGAGTCCATGAATGTGTGTGTGTGTTGTGTGTGTGTGTGTGTGTGTGTGTGTGTGTGTGGTGTGTGTGTGTGTGTGTGTGTGTGTGTGTGTGTGTGTGTGTGTGTGTGTGTTGTGTGTGTGTGTGTGTGTTGTGTGTGGTGTGTGTGTGTGTGTGTGTGTGTCTGTGTGTGTGTGTGTGCTTGTTTTTGTGATATATGAGGACACAAATGTGTATAATGACATGGGTATTACACTGGTATTACAATTTACACGTGAAATATGAGGACATTGCATGCGTCCTCATATTTCAAACAGCTTAAAAAACATAAAAAACAATGCTTTTTTTTAAATGTTAAAATCCAGCATGTCTCCTGTAAGGGGTAGGTTTAGGGACAGGGGCAGTGTAGGGGGACAGAATATATAGTTTGTCCAGTATAAAAACCATTACGCCTATGGAATGTCCTCATAAGTCACAAAAACAAACATGTGTGTGTTGTGTGTGTGTGGTGTGTGTGTGTGTGTGTGTGTGTGTGTGTTGTGTGTGTGTGTGTGTGTGTGTGTGTGTGTGTGTGTGTGTGTGTGTGTGTGTGTGTGTGTGTGTGTGTGTGTGTGTGTGTGTGTGTGTGTGTGTGTGGTGTGTGTGTGTTTTTGTGTGTGTTTTCAAGACCCCTAAACATATTTGGCACACAACTCGTAAAATGAGAAAAATAATCCAATGTCTAGCAACCACCCAGAACACCCTAGCAAGTTCATATGTAAACACTCAGAAAGGTGTCAAAATATGTAAAAATTTAGTTGATCTGATATTTCACAGCCACAGGAGTGAAATTAATTACACAAAAGTGAACATCACATTAAACATTTGTTTGGAATAGAAAGTAGGACATTTCTGACTCAGACTGCGTATAGAGCAATGTGTTTACCCAGAGTAATAAGAACCCTCTCTGCACATCAACAGGCTCTTTGTTTTGGTCAAAGGGCAGAGTTTAAGTGTGTGGGTACACAGAAAGCAGGGTGCATAACTGGTGCTGGTCTGACTTATGAGTTAACACCCCTCCCACCCCCTTAATGAAACATTAATGACTTCTAGCCATGCATTCTTTCCAGGGGCTGAATATGCAGGGAAGAAATGAAAAGAATCCATGGGTTAAGTTTTACAGAGACATGAGTCACTGAAAAGTCCTATAAACCTACTGACCCTCTCACATAAACAAAATGGATTACTGGGTCACAACCCAAACCTCAGACTATCGTTTCCACAACAGCGTGAAGGAGTGATTTCCCCCAAATCATCACGCATACAACGTATAACTCACGTGCTATGATATGTCATGGCTATTGAGTAGATCCGTTTCTGAAATTCTAACACCCTTAATGTAATTAGATCACTTGCTACTTTTGGCAGGGTTCAGATTCTTCATTAGATTGATTAAGTGTGGCACGTATGTGTAGTTTCACTGGCTTTGAAGCCATCTTAAACCACCTTTGAAGCAAGACACAGAAATCGATGTCATGTCAGAAAGCAACCCCTGAACAAAATACCTGTGATTTGATCTGTCCTGATGTTGGGTTTGACAGTGTTCTACTACTAAGGGTCGATGATGTGACATTTGTTTTGTCTTCTCTATTGGTCTTTTCAAAAATACATTAAAAACCCTACTAATTTGCATATATACATTGTCTATACGCAGCATGTTTTTAAATTAAGATTTAAATTTATTCTAATTCATCAAAACTTTCAGGGTGATATAATTGTCTTAATATCATCATGAAGAAAAATGCCTCATTAAACCTCTAAGTGATTGAGCATGAAATGTTATATTTTGTTCTTAAAAATATTTATTTTAGCAAAACTGCGTCACAACTTATTAAACGTGTGTTAAACGTATGTGATGCCATTAACATGCAGGGGGAAAAAACAAAACAAAACTTGATATAATATAATAGACATGTAATAATATAATATAATAGGTGGTTAAGGTCAATAAGACTCTAGAAATATCAGATTAAATCTTTTTTTTCTTGAAAATGAAAATAAAAGTTTTTCAAAATCATAGGAAATCCCCAACAATTAAAAGAGAACATAATGGTACATTTTTCAAACTAGACTTTTCTTTATCGTGGACAATCTTATATGGCACTGAGCACATCTGCGTTTGTGAAGCACAAAATGGCAGTTGGGGACAAACTGACCCTTCACTCTTAGTCAGATGTGTGCTCTGCCGAGTTAATCTGCACTTCCCTTCGCTCCCAGCGTGTGTATAGTCTTACCTTTTATGCACCACTGTAAATAGGATTAGTGTTTCAGTTGTCTGTGGGATGCATAAAGGCCTAAAGCGCTGTTAGGGGTCCTTGTCTATGAAGAGCAGGTGGAGAGAGGAAAAAGAGATAGGGAGAGAAAACGATCTTCAAGCTCACTCTACGTTTCCAATTATGCGAGGTGTGCACAGTATGTGTGTCGGTGTGCAGAGTTAAGATGAATAGGGGAGATAAGCCTCTGAGATTAAAATGTATGGTAAGGGGTTTCTGCTGTCATTGTGTATGTGTGTTGGGGGCAGCCCTGTGAATTAGGTCAGGGGCCCAGGCCGTCTGCTGTCAAGAGTTGCGGAGCCGGTTCTGTCAAGGTGTCAGAAAAGTGATGTTTTTGTACTCTAAAGCTGTAAAGTGAACGTCTCAACGCAAACACACACAGTAACAAGGTACTGATGGACAGGACAGACGAGACTGTTAGCTGAAGAAACTTAGCTGGGTAGCATTAACCTGTCAACATTCCAGTTAATGCATTGAACTAATTGCACTTTGAGTCAAGAATTATTGATGTGAAATAACTATTTGATTGATACGAATCAAAGATCTGTCACTTATTTTAAATCTTCAATCAAACACGGTATAGAGTGGAGGGTAAGTGCCCTTGAGCGAGCCACTTCACTTCGGGGAGCCTCAAGAGTGCAGTTAATCTCTCTCCCTGCCTCCCTATTTTTCAGAGACATTCACAGTGCCAAAGAACTGGGGTGTTTTTTGCATATTTTTGAAAATATGGTGCAGTGTTATTGGTTCACGCATTTCTTGTCATTGAAATCAGTACTGGTGCGGTCATGTTGACATTTAAATACCAAGTACACATGATATTTGAGAGCTACGGATGCTTTTTGTTTGTAGACTATTGACGTTTTGGGGGAAATGCAACAGACAAGATGTTGCTTTCTCGATAAATAAATATGGAATAACAATACAAAACATCAAGAACTGTATCATTGCACAAATGTTAAAATAAAGTGAACCTATAGGAAATGTTTAAAGCAAAATCAATGTTTAATTCCAGCTCTTGTCATTTTTCTTAAAATGCATACAATTATCTAGGTGTTGCTACTGTTAAAAAACTAAAGTGTATTATAAATGGACTTTGGAAACAACTATTAAAATATTGTCAAAGAGATTTTTATTTATGATCATTTATGGCTGTAGCCTATTTATAGTAGGCTACAAATAAAGCATATAATAGTGTCCCTAGAACATAATTAGATTATACGTGAACGGGTTAAGATTCGGATTTCTCCTCTGTATCGCACCAATCAATGTGCGCTTTTGCGCATTCATTCGTCCGATGATGTTTAATTTATTTTGGACCCCACGGTAAGTGAGAGAGGAGAAGCAAGAATGTGAGTGAGGGATTGGTTGGTGCCGTGCGTCTCAACCAATCAGCGCAGAGTATAGCTCATGTCATTTGAGCGCACTGAACACACTGGCTCTTTAACTGACTGCATACTGCATGTTTACTCATCGCAGCTGGGATTCAAACTCGCTTTCTGCGTCTCCACTATGCTGACCCGTTGGTTTGCGCTATTTGGATACTGAACAGCTCCACGTCCTCTACAAAGACCGCTGTTTACTTTCTGTCATCTGGACTCGAGCAAATGACACCAGTTGTGAATATTTTCTAACAGCAACGGAATAAATCAGCACATTTCGTCCCCGTAAGTATGCTTGTGCATTATGTATACGGTACCTTTAAAATAGGTTGATTTTTTTTGTTTAAAATGTTACGGGGTCGTAAATATCGATTTCTAGTATAATAACGTGCAAAAACACTGAAAAATCAGAAACAATCTTTTTTTCAGATGCGTATGCAAGAGAATAAATGGGAACTAATGCGTGAACTAATATGATACTAACTTTGTGTGCGCGTGTGGGTCAGTGAAAAATAAAAAGATAATTATGAAAATGATAAAAATGTAAGTTTTATTCATGGTTTTAAAATTGCGTTTATAACTAAATAATATTTTTAAAATAACAATTTGACATTTACACACAATTATGGGGATCTAAAGTGGTCCGCTCTGTTTTAGGTTTATTTTTTCCCACACTAATACTAGGCTTTCTGCACTGACCTGACTTTGTTTTTAAAGTATTAATATTGTCTGGCAAACCAAAGTTGCTTCACTTAAAATAATAATAATAATAATAATAATAATAATATTAGGCAAAAAAAAAAAAAACATTGCCAACATACTTTTCAAGTCTCATGGAAACATTTTTGTATGCATGATAGCCTATTTAAAAAATGTAGCCTATTTATTTGTATAGCCTAACACAATAATTGTAACGTTAGAGGGAAACAATTAGTCACTGACCTATGGTCGCTTTAAAAACGCCCGTCTGACTGAATGAACACAAATAATTCTGGATGTAACGTTAATTGCAAGTATGTGAGAAGGAACTCAGTACTGTAGCCTACATGGACGTGTGTAACTTAAACTGTAGTAACACAGCACTTTACCTACCAACTAGTGCGTAAAGACGCCCGGTGGGTTACAGCATGGATGTAGTGTGAAGCCCTGCGGGTCTCCAGATGTGTGTGTACACACACTCACTCAGCTGTTCCTTGTCACTCAGGTCACTACCGGCATTAAAGTGTCTCTCTTTCCTGTCAATCATGGTGCCGTTTGTCTCCTGACCTGTAGCTCACGAATCCATGACCCAGAGACTCACCTTTTCCATAATAAAAAGGAAAGAATGCTTTTAGTTGACAGTTGGGGAGGGGACAATCTCCATATAAGGCAAAAGAGACTTTACCTTCGCGGTTCTCTGTTGAAAGATTTGTTTGAGCGCGAAATTGCCTGAATGACGTACAGTTAGTTTTACTTCACGCTTCGAAAGAGCATTATTTTCATAAAATATACTCTTAAACCCCCATAATATCCGTCTGTATCTTTTTTTTTAAACGTGAGCTAGTTTGCTGTAGGCCTACATTAGGTGTTGGTGTCCCCTAGCGGTTGCTCTGCTCGTGCAGATTTGGCCTGGGTCTGACGATGTCGTAGTATCCGTTTCTCAAAAACCGTTGCTCATTTCATATCCATTTCATAAACCCAGTGCACCCCAGATATATTTTATCCTGTAAGAATGTTTAACCCGAAAATAAAAACTAATTTAGGCTAATCCCCCTCATGCTTTATGGTTTGTGAGTGATGGGCAGAATGACAGCATTGCATCAACGAAAGTGAATTATGAAAGTACATTTTTGTCACACGTAAAAACAAAAAACAAAAACTCACAACAGTTAGTATAACTCACATAACAGTGAGTAAAATTACAAAATTAGGTATTTTTAAAGCAATGCCTGGTATTTTAAAAGAGACTCCATCTGGGAGTGAATGACAAACCAGTTAACTAGACCCCCGGGGCTTCTCAGGTGACTTGAGTGGAAGTGGCAGATTTCCAAATGTGGCACCGAACAGGGATCTGAGTTTGTTATGTAAAGACTCGGTTAATTGATGAACCATTACGACCACATGTGAAGCTCTGATTCAGCTGACTGTAGACTAGAGAGTGATGTAGTGTGTCCTCATGGTTTGGTCTAAATATCTCTCAGATGTGTTTGAAGTGTTGTCAAAAGAGTACAAGAAATCAGGATTGTATTGAGAAAAAGCCATAAACAATTTAGACAGTGAGTGGATATGTGAATTTCTATGTGGTTAAAGATAATCTTGGAAAATGTTTGTAAAATTGCAATTTTTGGAAATAAACAAAACAAAAGCAGCATTATTTAAACGTTTAAAGTTTGTTAAGATAGAGCCGTGTTTGGATCTTATATGATAAATAAATTTGTCTAGTACGTGAAATAGAGGGATATTTGTGTGAGAACAAGTCTGTGTGTGTGAGTGTAGCTACTAACGACAGAAGGAACGATTCTAACCCCATATCCCAGCCCACAGGATATGCTCTGAGGAGTGCTTGTATATGAATCTGTGTTGATTTACTAGCGGTGAGCAGAGGAGGTTCACAGTGCCCTGTTTATGCTGGGAGGCCCTGACGTGTGCTCTCCTATGCAAATCACCCCACACCTAGCTCAAACACATTTGGCAGCTTTCTATCTCTTCTATTGCCCGGCCTGTGAATGCTGCCAAGCATAGAGAGGGGGACAGAGACAAGCTTCTCTTTAGTTGAGCTGAAAGAGTCAAACAGTCAGGTCCTGATACAGGCCAGCTGGTATTTAAACTAGCAACTTTAGACAACAGATATTTCCTCAGATAGCAACGAGAACAACATCCAAGTGAAGCCAAATAGTCTAAAGCAATGCAAGTCAATGGTCGTAGCTGTTTGATTTAATATACTTAAGTATGTCATTTCTGTCTTTGGTGGCAGTTTAATCATATCGACAGTAAACAAAGAGATTGGGAAATGATCAGCAAATCACGCAAGCCAAATTTAAACTTGGATCACCCAAGCACCATAGCTCAAAAAGTAGGAGGACATGGTGCTCATTGCCAAGTCATGACTCTGACATAATTGTTTTCTATTATATATGCTACTACAGATCAAAAGTTTGGGGTCAGTAAAGGTTTTTCTTTTTCTTTCTTTTTTAAGAAATGGAAAAAAATGCAACATTAAATCAATCAAAAGTGAAATAATTATTTTGTAACAATGTAAAAGTCTACTCTAATTCAAGTCTATTCTTTCCATTCGTCAAAGCACATTGAAAAAAACACATTGTGGTTTCCACAAAAACAGCAGCACAACTGTTTTCAGCATTGATGTTTCTTGAGCAGCAAATCATATGTTATATGTTATATTAAAACAGTTATTATGCAATATTAGTTTTTATCGTATTTTTGATCAAATAAATGCCATAAGAGACATCTTTAAACAAATTAATAAAAAAACTTCACCAACCCCAAACTATTGAACAGTTTTGTAGCAAACCGCACAAATCCTATTGAAAGCTACGGAAAGTGGATCACATGTGAGCGCATAAAAACAGAAATGAAATTACCCGCCATGACTGACAGCTTGTTGGTCAATGCACTTGTCTGGCTCACTGTGGGAGATGCTTGAGTTGTTTCTAATTATTCATTGCCTGAAAATGAAACACAAATGTCTGGCCTTGGCTCACTCGTGAAACCACATCATATTCACGGGTTCTTCATGTATCACATCCACGTGTTGGGGAACAGCGGGTCTATATTAAAACGTCATATCTCCACAATCCAACTTGAAAGAATACACAAGGGAAGAGACAAAAATTTAGCTACGAGTATGAGGTAAGAACAAGTCAATCTTTTGCAAAGCCAAGGGATCAGTGTAATTGATTTGATTATTTTTCTTCCTTCTTGTTTAGTTTTTTGTAAATGCAAGTGAGAGCAAGTTGATTTGGCACCGCAGTAATTACCCACGACAAGCCGTATCAGAGCAGGAGATTAAAGGCAGGTAATGATTTTGCTCAGTCAGACAGACGGCTGCCGGCAGCTGCCTTATAATCAGAGTGTGAGGATGAGACGAGGTAAACATGTACGGCAGACGTTCAGCAGCCGGCCGCTTCTGAGAGCATGGAGATAAGGGCATCTCAACTGCTGAGGAGATGATCCTGACAGCTGAAAGGCGGCACGTTGCCTGAATTACAGTTGTTTAGATTGAGAAGTAGCACAGATCAATGCTTCCGCCAGCATGATAACCAAATGTGTATTAAATACACATTTACATCACAACTACAAGAGCAGGTGTGATATTTCAAATGCAGAGTTCGTGCCGTGTGCACAATTGGATTTCCCGCTTAATTCCTCCTCTGATTACTCTCATGTGAATGGTCACATTTCCAGGCCTTAAAAAGCCAACGCTGATTCAATCAGGATATGCCTTTTTAAGTACATGTAAACTTCTTTTTTTACCTTTCCTTCTCTCTCATGCACATTTGATGCATCTTGATCTCAGAATGTTCTTCCTCAATAGGTGCAATATTTTATTCTATGTGCTTCGATACATTCAGCCATGGTGCAAACATGGGTGATGTGAATTCAAATTTGACTGCAACATTTGCCATTACTTTCCATCCTATCATTTCATATTGCATAGCGTTCTGAATTTAAAAACAAATAATTAAAACCGTTATCTAATAAGTGGAAGCAATTCTGAGTAATTAGAAAAATCAAGGAATGTCATTGGTCAAAAGGTGTAGAGAAACAAAAAGTGTTTGAACAACTTAATATGCAGCGACACCTATAAGTATTTGAACATCAAAAACAAAAGATAAACATTTCAACGTTGAGATACTGTAATGGCTTTTTCCGCATAGCGTGGGATGGAAGACATTCTCATAAATTTTCTCTGGTTTACTAATGAATGCTTGGGGCTTTCCAGCACACTGCAACCAAACAGAGATTTTATTGTGTGCTTGTTTGGCTAGTAAAGGTATGGGGGTTTAATAGCTAGCATAAGTAACAAATTGTAAAGAATCATCCTGTGTGCTATGAATGAACCCCGGAAACCAGACCGTTTGCTTTTCTATGAAAAGAAAAACGCCAGGACAAGATTCATTATCTAAACGCATTCAGCTGTGAAATGCAACATGCAAAGGCTTGTTTTGGAGTCTCATCCTTTCTGCTTCATGGTTTTCATGCCATGAAGCTGCTGAAATTCACACTGTAACTTATATATGTGTGCGCATGTGTGCAGTTTACTTCGCTGAGAAACCCAGAATACCCCAAAGGGCCACTGACATCTGTTTGGAGACAGAGGGCTTTACCTTTCAATAACACTTGTTGCTCCTCAGAGAGACTTGATGAAGTTCATTATGCATTGCACTCCCATGACCCATATCTTCAATGCCTAATGAGCTGAAATGTATTTCTCTCTCTGCAGAGTCATTTAAACAGATCTCACAACATATCATAAATAAGATGACAATATACAGACCAAAGTAGAACAAATTATGATATCAGTGTCTTTGCAGCACTAAAGATGTGGTGTATCTCTTTACAATAACTACATGCCCACAAAAAAAGATTAGGCTATGGAGGAAGTAAGGCTTCAGCCCAGGTTTAAGGAACAGAATAGCATTATTTTCAGGGGCCCCTGACACAGACAGGCATTATGTGAGGATTACTATATCATCCTAAAGTGTTGAATTACATATCATCACCGCCACCCCAAAGCAGCAGTATTCTAACAGGTATAAATAGCCTTGCAGTGAAAGTAAAGTACAGTCTTGTTTTTCAAAAAGTAGGTTGATTAGCACCAGGCTTGTCATGTTACTACCAGTTGATGGATTATGTGAAACAGACTGGATTGTATAACAGCGTATGTGTGTTTTAAGCCCAAACAATCAACCTGTCCTGGGGGTCTAGTGTCATTACTGTTGCATTCTCCCCTCTTCGGTTTTCTGGCTTGCATTTCCCTGCTGAGAGAGGAGTAATTACCTTCCAAATGGGGATGATGCAAGATAACATTCACAGTTGCACAATTTATCATCAGAATGACTAAGGTCTGTGTTTGGCACTCTCAAAGTGGTGTGTAGGTGGCCTCCGCTACGTCCCCATATATCGCTTACTAACACTTGACCAAATGTGCCAAAAATAGGCTTGCTAACTTCAGCAGATGAACATAATGGATACTCTTGGTTCAATTTAGGATTTTAGGGCCACAAATGCCATTTGAGATTTAACGTCATGAACTGAAGTCGTGACATATCTTTTCCTTCATACACTCTTAAAATAAAGGTTCTTTACTGGCATCTATGGTTCCATGAAGAACCTTTAACATTTATCGAACCTTTCCATTCCACAAAAGTCTCTTTATAGTTGGAAAAGGGTTCTTTAGACTTTCAAAATATTGTTCATGCATACTAAGAAAAAATATTATTTTAAGAACTGTTCATTGAAAGGTTCTTTGGGTAACCATTCTTCTATGTGGCATCACGCTGCAAATTAGATGGAGGCGGATCGAAATTTAAGCTTGGAGTAAATTGTAAGAAAAAGTCAGGTTTTAAGTCGCCAAAATGATTGGAGAAGTCCTGCATGTGTCACCGGAGAAAGTCTGTCAGTTCAACAACATCCAGTTATGACATTTTTGAAGCCAAATTTAAGCCATTCTATGTGACAAATGGCATAATGTAGACTAAAATAAAATGCTACACAGTCATAGTGAAAAGCTATGCATTTGTTTAAAAATTATACTCACCGCTTGACTGAATTCAAAGTCAGTTCACTCTGCAGCCATCTTGGAAATTCCCCTACTTACAATTTATGCAAGCAGCTCTTATCTATTTGAGTAAAGACCAAAATCTTTAAAACTGTATGTATTTAATAACACATTTCAAATCAGACATTAAAATCTGATAGTAATCGTATCATAAAATGCACTACTTTAGCACAAAACTTGCAAAAATGAGCAATTTTCAGGTTTGTCAAACTAACACACATTCAAGTGTAAACAAACATTGGCTCCTTTAATTGAGAGGTCGGACCATTCTATTAAAAATATGGCTGTTATTATAACTGTAAAACAAGACTACAGCTGAGCGTTGCGATTTGTGAAAGTACCGGTAATACTATTTTGGATTATAGATGACAAGCCAAAAGATTGAGTGACTGAGGTGATCATTATAACTCATTAACAAAAGTTGTTGACTTAGAGGCAGAGCCTGCAGATCTCCAAACATTAGCTAGATGTGCTTCGCTGTTTTTGTTACAGCCACATGAGTGTAAACTGACGTAAGACTGTGAGGTTCGTCAACCACATTAAGTCAATGATCTCTTCATCAGCACCTGGTTAAACGGCATGCCAGGATCCTGAGCCAGGAAAAACAGACTAATGAACTAGCAAAATATATCAGGCTCATTGCTTCAACATGTTGCAGTGTATCCTCGCTAATAAAAACAAATCGCACGGACTTGTACCTCTCCTTGTGATTCCTGTCTGTTGCGCTTCCTCTGTGTGTCGACCTGGGAGTAAATTCTCTTTAATAATCACAGTCAGCAGCATTAGAAGCAGATGTTCTGTGTTGGTTTGGTATGAGGCAAATGATTGTAATTAGGAGATGTAGAGGTAAGGGGCCGTTGCGCTCAGTGGAGTTTGAGGAGGGTTGTGTTTGGGCTGGGTGGTCTTCAGCTCTCTACATGAGGCCCTCAAGACATTTTTCAGACCACCTCTAATTATACATGATTTTGTGGTTACAGGACTTTTAAAATGTCTTCTCATTACTAGTAATGAATGCACACATATTACACATGTACAAATTAAAAATTGCTGGCTGTCAGACACAAGCCCTGGCATTGCGCGTACGCCTTATCTATGCAGTCGATTTGATTCTGTCTTATATTTCTTTCACACTTTCACATGTCATTTCTCGATCACATTCCCCTCAATCTCCCTGTGTGAACCTTACACTGTAAAAAAAGTATATGATCAATAAGTTATGACGTTTTTACATTGCTTTAACTCGTTGAAATACCAATTCTCAGTGTACCAATCCAGACTGATGTCTCAATCCATTTGGTGTCACAAGGCAAAACATCTTTATAATCTTAAAAATAAGCTAAATTATCTTTATGCAAAAAATATAATTTCTTAAATAACTTCAAACCAAACTGTTTTTCGTGTGTTAAATGAGACCTGGGTGTTATTGTAGCAAACAATAAAAACAAAGTTGATGGTTTTGTGCATGCCTTTTATGTCATTGTTAAACTTATGTGTATATCTTCTGCAGGTAAGCCCACCTGTGTCTGGAGAGGTTAGCGTGACCTCTCCCTTTTTAAAGTGGAATGTATCAGTTAACAATTTCAAATTAGGCAGGCAGGATAGGGCGCAGAGGCCAGTAATGAAACAAGGTCCATTATGAACTAAATGCATGCACACACGCAGCTGGATCCCTGTAGATGAGAAGCCAGACACGCTCTGCATATATCATCATTACTATAATCTTCTCCACATTATACTGTATACTTTTATAATGCAGTCACACCTAAACGCAATTACAGTATTTTAAAGTCTTAATTACAGTATTTTACAGTCAACACAGGTTCAGGTCAGGATTTCCAAACTGAATGGACATATTCATTCATCCACAAGAGGACACAATCTATCTTTTTAGCCCAGAGGACTCGTTCTTTTCAGTCTAGTGCAATACATATAATTTGTGTGGCAATCATCTTGAATAATGTTGTTTTTACTGTACTACGGCATGAGAACTATCAATACTGGCTTATGTAAGAATACGCTATAAATCCCCATGGGATTAACATAAGACGGCAATGGGTTTTTTTTTATTCTGAGACCTTTATGTACTTGTTAATTGTTTGAAATGGTGGCTGATTTCTAAAGGTTTTAAATTAGCTTGTGTGAAGTCATTTAAAAAAAGAAGCTGTTTATCACACAATGTGTCTCTACACATTACAGCGTGTCTGTAATGCCGGCTAATCTGACCTTCTTTTCACTTGCAACGTATTCAGGAACATGACTGCCTTTTTATTAGGTTTCACAACCCTGTGAAGGTGTCTTGCAAATATTCATTGCCATGCTATAAAGTTTTGGCAGACATAAGTTTGCCGTTCTCTTTTATGGCCCTATATCTCACACCAGCTTGTGTCTTTTTACTCTTCCGTGACTCTGAAAATTAACAGAGCAGTGAGAAAAGCACTTGCTAAAGCATTGCTGATGGATGTGGGGCTTTGACTGGCAGCAATGGTGAGACTTTTATCACTTTAATCAGACTTCAATGTCTGTAAAGCAGTTTAAAGGTGTGAATCAAGTCAATTCAAATTCAGACTTCAGGAGTCAGTTCAGTGTGCTAAATGTGAATGGGCTGATAATGGGTGTGAATTAGGACTTTGTGATTGGAGGGAAAGTAAATGCTTGTTGATCTGTACTGTGTAGAAAATGGTGGACAGCGTTGGAGATATCAATGAACGTTTGAAATGGAGATTCTTTGGATTAAGTTTTGTGACTATGTTTTACTGATTATCTGAGATCATTTTTGCTGATTGTTTTGTAATGATTATAACTTGCCTTACTGCCAGGTTTGTGCAATGTTTTAGACCACCTAAATAGCACAAAAGTTTGTCAAGCAAGTACATTTATACCTATCTAGTTTCAACGTGCACAGAGACGGAGTGCAGAAATGACCTGAATGTGGTTTTAAATACATATGCCACAGTTGAACTGATACGAGATACCATTGGAAGGCATAAAAACTTTCCACATTTTCTTACTGTCAATCTTTTTTAAATAATATTGGAATGAAAAATCTTGGAAAACAAAAACTGGCAACACTTTACTTAAAGCCTTTACGTATTTTTAATGCAGTAATTATGCCTTGTAATGCACTTTATAATGCACTGTATGGCCTCGTGAATAATTGTAACCACAGTTATATAATATATTATAATTTTTATCTGATCATTGAACACACCTTTAGAAAGTATAATGAATTGAAACAGATGCCAAAAACAATTTCAGAAACCGCAAATATTATAATGTATTTTAACTTTGGTTTATGTAACTTAACTTTATGAAAAGATATAATGCATTATAACATACATTATGAATACCTTTATAATGCATTATACATAAGGGCTTTAAGTAAAGTGCTATCAAAAGGGTATGCAAGCTAAATAATAATCTCTAACTGTTGAATAGTATAAAAATGTATATTTTTGGCTGAAGTCGAATTTTCTTATTTGTTGCTCACATCTTTTCTCCTTTACTTTCTGTCAGCGAGTCAGCGTACAAACCATGTTAGGAGCGACTTGCATAATGAATATTAATGACAGTATGTGACGTTCACCCTAAATGTTTAAAAACAGATGTTAGTAGGTGTTCATCCCATTGCTAAATTAACCATTTGGCAGAGGCATTTGCTTGATCTTAAAATCATCATTTTACACAACTGACTACATTTCTGTTCGCCATAATGCAATTACATAGCAAAAATGCTCAGACAGGGAAAATATGTCAGAGCGAGTCTGAGTCAATTCGCAGCTTTGCCCTGAAAGAGCGTTTGATGCATCATCGCTTCCTCCTCCGTAATCTTCAGTGTTACTCAAATTAAAATGACTGATCTAAAGAAGTGGCATTCGAGAGACTGACTGCAGTTGTCAGGTGTAAACTGTCCTACATAGAGACACTCTGATGTGTTGTCCTGACACATACGCCGTGAGACACTGATTCGGTCGTTATCAAATCAATAGTGCAATCACCATCCTACAGAAGCAGCGGATAAAAAAAAAAAACAGGTTATCAAAAATGAATGATCAAAGCCTGATTGCAGAGAAAAGAGATTATTGTTTAATCCAAAAACCCTGGCTTGGCATTCAACACTTTATTTTTACACAAACATGACCTTATTTGCTTACAAATGTTGGTTTTGCAGTAATTGGAGCAGCTGCGTGTGAGCAATTGTGCCATGTTCCATTAGTTTGATGCCTTGTCATTAACATGATGAAGGAAAGAGCGAATCTAAAGACTCAGAGAGATGAGCAGAGGGAGCAGGGTGTGTGCAGGGGTCAGGGGTCACTGAAAAAAACATCATTAGTTAGGTAGCACTGACATGTGAATGCAGCAGGGCAGCATCCATTCTTAAACACTTGTCAATTGGTGTGGCAATGATGTGAAATATGCGTTATCGCTTATAATGGCTTGCCAGGGGATGGTCTGGCCATTTTACAATAGGAAGAGGATGTGAACATTAGGTGTTTCGCAAGTAGCTTCCCTTTCCTTTAAAATAGCACAGAGGTAACTGTGCAGGGTTTTCGGGTAATGGACTGCAACTTAAGCTTTCTAAGGAAGCAGGAAGGGTTGTCCCACCGTTCACATACAAACACATTGAAGAACCTGCTCCAGGAAATGATGGGAACATTCATTGTCTGCTAATTGTGGTTTCTTTCGGTCTACATCTGGACAAACAGTCGCAGCAATGTGTCATTTCTTTTTCTTATTACCCAGTTCTTCACCCGTTTTATATTTCGCTTTTGCTAAGAATCACTATGACATTTTCTGCCATTTCAATGGTGTTCCTGATAAACATCTTAAGCAGGGGAAAGGATTTCTAACAAAGGTTATCTTGATAGGTAAGTGGTTCTTCATAGTTTCTGCCAAAAACCAAAGAGGAATCCATCTTGGTTTGTTTGTTCTCTCATTGCTATCTTATCTTGCTGTCTAAAACGACCTCTCGGATTTGGAAGATGCTCAAACTCAAGTTCTTCACGGTGACTTGAATATTTAACTGGGATGATTTGGCAATTGTTCAGTCTAGCAATTTCACACAGGCTTAATGTGGCATTTCAACTGGATCGTGATGAAGTAGCTATGACCAAACAGATGCATGTGAAGAGGGTCCAGCTTTTGTGTTTTGTAAGCAAAAACAGCACATTTATCACAAGATGCTTAGCCACAGTGGCATTTTGGAGCTTATGCTGCAATCCTTAAAATGGTTAGATGTTAGCATTATGAGAATAAATACAACCCTAAAATGTATTGATTATACTTGTTAAACATTATTCTTAAAGATGATTGAGAGAAGACGACTTCTCAGTGGGTTTTCCTTTGTGAGATTCCAGAATTGGAAAGGAATCAACACAATAAGGTCATTGTATTCAACTGAAGTGTGGAGGTGAGAGATGGCCATTGGGGCCATAGTCACTGTCAACACACTGAACTCAGTCTGAAGGAATGAAGAGGAGGGGGATATTGAGCTTATGGAAATGCCTTAGAACTTGTGAGAAGTGACTCACAAGTAGGGTTGGGAACCAACCCGCATTACCGTTTATGTCTAATATGAGAACAAATGATTTTGAATTGATTCTTTTTAGTGAATTAACTAAATACAGAGCAACCAGTGTAGTCTGAATCCTTAAATAATGATCCTGACTCAGTTATTTTTAGTGAATCAAACACAAATAACTAACAAAAAAATAAATGTAAAAAACATGACATTTAGATTATTGGTTTTGTCAGTATTTATAAAAATATTTATTACTTAAAAAAACTGAATTGGTCACACTAAAATTGAAATTCTTTGATAATTTATTCCAAACCTCTATGACTTACTTTCTTCTGCAGAACAAAAAAAATATAATTTGAAAAATGTTTTTGTAAGTAAATGGGGTCTAATGTTATGTTGGACCCAATGACTTTCATTGTAAGGACACAAATATTCTTCAAAATATCTTCTTTTGTGTTCTACAGAAGAAAGACAGCCATTCACGTTTAGAACGATTAGGTGACCGCCTCAATTTTAGACACAAATGCATAAATTATTGTAACAAATGCTTACTTGAAATGCAGGTACTGAGAAGTACAGTAGTGTTATATGATTCATTATGCCATTCCAATCTCTGATTCTGTGAGGTTAACATATTTTCTGAGCCCACTCCATTCTTCCATGACATGCCAAATGTAGTTAAAATAACAGGAACTCTTGGCCATTGGTGGAAAACAACAAGCACTTGATGCAACATTCAACACAGAATGAACTGCATTAACTCCAGGATGTACTTGACTTTGAATGTTTAGGGACAAAACAAATGGCTCTGTGGATTGAAGAGAGTTTGTTGTGGGATGTGGACAGCTCTCTTACAGCAGGAATGTAGATGAAGGTTGTTTGGGGGTTGGGGTGGATTTCAGTTTGAAGTATAGGGGGAAGGCTTAAATGTGAAGGGGGCTGTCTCGGGTTGGCTCTGACTACAAGGAGACATGCTACTTGGCACACACATCGATACATTCATTTCAACGT
Organism: Chrosomus eos; assembly: GCA_036326025.1. Taxonomy (NCBI): domain Eukaryota; kingdom Metazoa; phylum Chordata; class Actinopteri; order Cypriniformes; family Leuciscidae; genus Chrosomus; species Chrosomus eos. The sequence goes on along the minus strand of CM070822.1, from coordinate 12,407,188 downwards.
GTTCAGGACACAACTGAATTCTCACCGACTATCCAAACTACAAATCATCTGGGGAATTTACCCGATATCGTTGTAGACATGCTTGTTAGACTGTTCCTCTGCAACTTACGTAATTGGAGGCTTTTCCTGAGTGTTGCAGGATGCATTACACACAGGTAAGATGCTTCTCGAAATGCAATTAAGTCAAAACTAGTCTCACACTGTAAATATGGAACTCTAGACTTTGCAGTGCAGACAGTCACACAATCAGACTGATTGGGTGATAAGTATTTGATGACAGACAGAAAGCAGCAGTTAAAATAACATGTTATGATCATATGTAATTTTGGCATAAGGGGAATTAGAAATTCTGAGATTGAAAAAATTGGTCAAAAAATGAGATGTGAAAGAGGATGACAAGTGCACTTGGAATATATCAGGCCCCATTTACACCTGATGTTAAGATTAATTTTGGTGGACAGCTCTGAGATTCAATAATTCATAGGTAGCTAGTCGGAACTGTAAAATTCAGAGAGATTTGAGATGATTTTTCTTTCTTTTTTTTACATTATCAACATGCAGTTTCTAGGAACCCTTTTTAAAACTGCAGATGCTCATTCATTTCCATTTTCTTTTAAATTTGCTGAACTTAAGGGAAAGGATTTAACAAAATGTCCAAATGTAAAAAATTAAAAATCAGTCACATTTTAATTGATCATGCATAAATCTGAGTATTGGGGTAAATGTGCCATTTGGTGTAAGATTACATGCAGGTATAATTGAGCTACAGTGGTTTTTAGCTTGGTGGCCAAGAATACATGAAACAAAGCTTACTTGAATATTTGAAAGATTAAATACATGTTGCACATCATTGTTTTTTGCTGCATTCACTCTACACAGAGGTCAACTGTAGTCAGATTAATGTGATTAATTAATTAAGTACTGTAGGTTTCATTCAGCTCTATCTTTGGTCTCTACACTGCATGCATCAATGCTTAGCTAAATCGATGTATGTACCATGTCAGACTCACTTAGCTTACTGGACATTTGCATTACAGAAAATGTTATATCCCAGACCTGACAACAGAGGCAATGTGAAGCCCAGGTTTGTTGAATCTTAGCCTCAGGTGGAATGGTTGTAATCCAAACCTCAGTTAATCCTCACACCAGTCTTTGTTTATTTTATAAGTGTTTCATATTTGACACGGTAAAACCCGGTCAGCGCTCACTCCCCCTGTCTAAGGTGCCCGTCAGATCAGTGGCGTAAATCTGGAGTGTTTATATTTCTCTACCGTTGTGACTTTTTAAAAATTACCTCTCTTCAAATGTACTTTCCTCCTATGCATGTTTCTTTAAAAAAACAGGGCAGGGTAGAACTTTCTGTTTTTGTTTTTGCCACAAAGACACACATTGTGTCGGTGCCAGAGAGTGACAAGGTGTAACGTGAGTGCTTGTGTATGTTGGCCCTGGAAGCCACAGCAGGCATTTCCTACACTGCAAGAATTCTTTTAAGAAAGCTGGCAGAGAAAGTTCCAAGGGTTTGATGTATATAAATTTAATCACACAAAAACACAAATATACAATCATAAAATCCTATACTCTTTTACTCATTGCTTAGTTCGAATGATCCATATATGGTGCTGCATGGCCGTATCTGACCGTTCATTCCCATTCAGGTGTGGTAATTGTGGTGAGAGGTTACTGGGGACTATTGTGAGAAGTTAATTTGCATTTGACTGGGATCATAGAAGGTGAGCTGGATTGTGATTGAGGCAATCTAAATTACATTTTCCATTAAGAGAACAGGGAAAAGTGTTATCTGTAAGATACCGGGGTGGTGGTGGCGCAGTGGATAAGAGACATGCCTTTGGTGTGAGAGACCCGGGTTCGAATCCACTGTGAGACACCAATGTGTCCCTGAGCAAGACACTTAACCCCTAATTGCTCCAGAGGCGTGCGACCTCTGAAATATAGCAATTGTAAGTCGCTTTGGATAAAAGCGTCAGCTAAATGACTAAAAATGTAAAATGTAAATGTAATACCCCTATCGATGCATCTTCGTATTGCAAATCTATTATCTTTGCTTCGTAGCGTATAAATACGCAGAATAACAGGTAACTTACAACATGCACAAGACCAGAAACCATCTAAACTTCTACTGGACAATGAAGACCTAAGATAAAACATCAGTAATCTATCACATAATGGGCTAAGAGTACATAGGACTTTCCCCGTGACTCGGGCAAACTGAGAGGGGGATCATCAAACTCCAACCTCAACTCCAACCCCAAACAAGGGCGTTCACACACTATATTGTACTCATTTGCAATTCAAAACATTTGAAGTAGGAGTGTTCTTTTCAACACCTAGGGACCAAAGGCATTTTATCTGACAGAAAGTACTCTGAAGTGCTTAAGCATCAAGATAAAGAAGGCATGGAGAAAGAGCCACGAGTGTTTAATCCTGCTTCATGTACACATTGACATCTTATCTGCAAGCTTAAAGCTTGACCTGAAAGGCAATACTCTGACATTTCAAAGCACAACTTCCCTATCGTTTTAAATATCTGGCAACTCTGAAGGCCCAGATAGATAAAGTAAACCCCACAATGGGTAGTAGCACTGGAAGTTGCTCACCATCTCCATTTTAAGATGTTCTGAGAACATTCTTCCACAAAGGATAATGCATATTTCATAAAACAGTTGCAGCTGTAAACTTTGGGTATAACCCAATTTAATATTTAAACACTAATACCTTTTTTTTATTATCTGAACAGTGCCCCCATCTGATGAGTCTTGAAACTACATCAGGGATTTGGCCCATTACTCGGGCACCGGACATGAACTCAAGGGGAGCCAAAGTGGCACTTGGGTTTCAGAGGAGTTCAACCTCTGATGACGACTCTGGATGTGCTTTGGAGGAGTATACATGGGTTCCTCCTGGACTACGACCCGAGCAGGTAAACCTTGAGCCTCATATCTCCTTTTTTTGTAGATTTCTCATCAGATTGAGGGTAGGCAGCCATAAATACAAGTAAAAAGCATATCACATTGTTTATAATTCTAATGATCTGCAGACATCCAAAAAATCAGGAAGAAACGGTCTCTCCTTTTTTGACTCTACAGAAAGTATATTTAAAACAGATTCTCAGCCAATTTAGGCTTTTGATATAAAACCAGCCAGTCAAGCTATTGAAGTTTGATGGCTGCCTTCACACTTGGGTATGAGATTTTCAAGAGGATCTGAGCTTTTACGTGAGGTTTAGGCAGTTCATGCATCCTCAGTGTTTCATCTATCCGGAGACAAAGCTACACATGACCTTGCAGGGAGCCAACAGCTCTTAATGAATCTATTCTTTGACATGTGCAAAGTCTGGCAAGCTTTCTAAGTGGAAACTGGACACCCTCAACCTTGATATTGAGCACACATGCGACCTACAGTATATCTGACTGACAGTGTGTTGATGGGCAGCACAAACCCAGCTGAAAGTAGCCGATAATTTTTAAAGGGCAGAACAACTAGCAAAAGAATTGACATAAAAAAAAAAACACTGATGTGAGTACTAGGAAATTTAGGGAGAGATAATATTTACATGTTAAGAAGTCAAGCATTTTTTCTTAGAAAAGAAATGCCATGTCATACCACTGTCAAAGGTATGCTCCTCAGTGTGTTGGCTTAAACTATCGAAATTGTACTTGTGTGGTTCAAGCACCAGTCCCAACAAAACAGCCATTTAGATACCTACTTTCTTGCCCTGCTGTATGGTGTAAGCAAACAAAACTGAGCCAGTGCCGAGGGGCTAGCTGGCACTTTCCTGACACAAGGCAATACACAAACACACGCAGAACCAACGAGGGTGGAGGTAGGACTAGAGTGAAAGAAGGCCTGCAGTGAAGTTGAATGTGTTTTTCTAACACCCACCTTCTCCTCGTTTTTCAAAACATAAAGTGGGAGGCCTGACATTCTCATGAAAGCTCTTCCCCCAGTTCTGTGAAAGGCACTGCAATGAGCCTAAAAAAAGTAACTTGAAGGCAAAAATGTTCCTGAGGTTTATAGAGAATTTAGGGCAATTTGTATGACAGCTCTCCATATCAAATCCCACTCAAATCCCATATAAACCCAACCCCACTGTTACAGAAATAACAATCTGCCTTCATCTAGATAGTAACACTTAAACACAAGGAACATTCCATCAGACATCTATCTTTGTGTCTTTAATGGCATACCGCCCCATAAATATTCTTCAGGGTCGCCACTTACAGACACCACTGTTTAAACGCTTTGTCCCAGTCAATGATATACCCACTTCCCCCTTGTTGGGGGAGACAATCGGGAGAAGCCTGTATGACAGGTTGAATGATGTAGCACCAATTGAGGCTGGTGTCTCATTTCAGCTTTCAGCTGTTGAAAGCAAACCCTAATCCTCTCACTCTCTGTGTGCCTTCTTTCCCCATCAGGTTCAGATCTACTTTTCTTGCCTGCCAGAGGAGAAGGTGCCATATGTCAACAGTCCTGGAGAAAAACACAGGGTCAGACAACTACTCTATCAGCTGCCACCACATGACAATGAGGTATGAGGAAAAAAAGAGAACAATGAAAGTGACAGAAAAGACATTTATGCTGCTAGAATACACAACTGTTTTTACTAGAGGACTTTATGATCTCGCAGATAAATGTTCATACAAATCCATTTCGAGTTTGCATATAAAGATGTTTTAGTGGTATGTATCACAGAGGGACATCTTTCTCATTTACACTAGCAGCAATAAAATGTTTTATGGTGCTTGCTGTAAGACCTGGAAGTGTTTACTTTAGCAAATTCCTGGCATGACTGCGGGTTTCAGACCTAAAAAGCTCTTCAAGTGTGGCATCATTGTTTAACCCCCTGCAGGGCCCAACAGAGCAAATTGTTTGTCTTTTGTCATTTTGTATGAGTCCCACAAGTCTGTTGTAAACTCTTTGATTTGTGTACTTTTCAACTTAGCCCCAGAAAAGTGGGAAAATTTAAACAACTTTGGCTTCAAGCCTTTGATAAAACTTACTGCAGCTATTCATCTGTTCTTCATTTAGGCAAATAAACATTTTTTTTCATACCTTTGCTTCAACACAGATCCGATACTGCCAGTCCCTCAGTGATGAGGAGAGACGAGAACTCCACATGTTCAGCATTCAGAGGAAAAAAGAGGCACTCGGGAGGGGAACCCCAAAACTGCTTCCCAGAGCCCTGCAGCACATTTGTGAGCATGTATGTATAAATGTTCCTGCTTTTCCCACAATCTGTAGAAATCCTAGTAAAATCTGCAAACATCCAAGTTAAAGGTAGTGCACAAAAGAGCCCACATCCAAACTTCTAAAGGTAATTTGATTAACTGCCACACTTGGAAGATCTGTAGTTGTTTCTGTGACCATTAATTCAGTTATGAAAATGAAGTTTCTGCTTCATGCTACATTCCCTTGGAAGCAATGTTGACTTGTCATGGCAAATCAGACAACTTGGAATCATGCAAATGGTCCAATTATGGCCTAAAGACAACCAAAGCACAGAGAAAATTCATGGAAAAGATTAAGTATTACAACACAGTCTTTGGCTGAAGACCATCTCCTTCAGGGGCTGGAGTTAGCACATGAGAGCCAGTGCAGAGGGTTGTTTCCTGTTGAGAAGACTATAAACACAAACCAAAAAAAGTCTAGCATCATAATACCTCAGAAAAACAGATGTATCCCTTCACCACAAATTGCCACACAACATTGCAGAGCAGTGCTAATCTCGGGTCTCTGGTTTCCGTTGCCGAAAAAATTTGCGGGACACTCAACACCCCTGTTTCCAAGGCCAACGGCCATGTAGTAATAATTGGAAGCAGCTGTGAAATGAATACTTTGGCAAAAGTACTTATAAAAAGACTCATGACCATGCATTTGGCCATGCTCAGTTGGTCTTTAGAAGACCATTTCAACAGATATGGGGGTCATTTTTAATTAAAACTTAATGTCTCTGTTCCAAAGAAATAGGAAGAGTAAGATCCAATACAATGTAAGATGACTTTACAATGTGTATGACTAAACCAGCCATATGCCAGCCCTTGATTCTCATAAAATCTTACTTTGAATTGCAGTGCAAAGAGAACATCAAGGGTGGAGAGATGGCAGTGTTTGCTTCACGAGCAGGCCCCAGCCTGTGCTGGCACCCAGCATGCTTTACTTGCTCCACCTGTCATGAACTTATGGTAGACCTTATCTATTTCTACCACAATGGCAAAATCTACTGTGGTAGACATCATGCAGAGCTTCTGAAGCCACGGTGTTCAGCTTGTGATGAGGTGAGGATATACATCTATTTCTAAAGAGCCAATACAACAAAGAAAGAATTGGCCAAGAAGAATTTCTACATTTTCCTCTCTTCACAGATAATCTTTGCTGATGAGTGTACTGAAGCTGAGGGACGTCACTGGCACATGAAACATTTCTCTTGCTTTGAGTGCGAGACTATTTTAGGAGGACAGAGATACATCATGAAGGATGGTCGACCTTTTTGTTGTGGATGCTTTGAGTCACTGTATGCAGAGTACTGCGAGGCCTGTGGGGAGAATATTGGTGAGTTACCTCTGTAAGAACTGAACTTGTATGGCAGAAATTCCCATTCCTGCACCTGGAGGGCCACCTTCCTGCAGAGTTTAGCTCCAATCCAGTCCAACATACCTGCTAGAACAGGGGGTTTCAAACTATTGGTTGCAACCTATTTGTGGGGGGCAGAGTGGGAAAAGGTGGGTTGCACAAAGACACTTGGCTAAATTTACGCTTCAGTGAATTAGTGACACACACACACACACACACACACACACACACACACACACACACACACACACACACACACACACACACACACACACACACACACACACACACACACACACACACACACAGTGCTGTGTTCTGCATGAGACTGCATTACACATGGAAATAAAAAATGTCACAAAAGGCCCATTTCTTGAGTCCTTTTGAGGTGTGAAAGACCAGAACTCCAACGTTACATGACACTTTAAGGGTTCCCTGTAGTTGGGTCTTGGAATGGAAACATTAGGGAACCCCTGTGCTAGGAAGAATTGAGTAATTGATATAATTTGCAAAGTAATTGACCGGTTTAAGTTAGTTTAATTAGAGTTGGAGCAAACCTCTGCAGGAAGATGGCCCTCCAAGTGCAGGATTGGACACCTCTGTTGTATGTATATCTGGTTGAAAAAGTACAGCATTTCTCACTTCTATAAATTTACTTTTATTCAGGTGTCGACCATGCTCAAATGACATATGAGGGTGTACACTGGCATGCTACTGACAAATGCTTCTGTTGTGCCCAATGCAAAACCTCCCTGCTGGGCTGTCCCTTCCTTCCAAAAGAGGGCCGGATCTACTGCTCTAAGGACTGTAGCCTAGGTGAGGATGTCCATGCTTCTGACTCTTCAGATTCAGCCTTTCAGTCCGCCAGATCACGGGAATCTAGGCGTAGCATACGCATGGGCAAGAGTAGTCGCCCTACAGAGCAGTGCCAGGAGACAAAACTCTATTCGGCAACAGACTGCAGGACCTCTAGTTTCTGTGGTGACAACACAGAGACTATGTGTAATCAGTTGGAGAGAATCAACTTGGTGGAGGACAACTACTGGAGAGACCGGGATGAACAGGAAGCACCTGAGGACTGTGTGGAAGATTGGGCTGAGCATGAGGACTATATGACTCAGCTGCTCCTGAAATTTGGAGACCGTGGTGTCATCCACATGGAGGACACCAGGCCAGCCGAGCCATGGATGATGAAAGACTCTGAGACCAACAGGACCAAACCAGAGATGAAGATCAGCGGCCACAATTTGTCAAGTAAGAAGCACCACACCGATATGTATTGGGCCCAGTCTCAGGATGGACTTGGAGACTCTGCCTATGGAAGTCACCCTGGCCCAGCTAGTGCTAGAAAGATTCAAGAGCTGGAGATGGATCAGGGAGCAGTGCCTGGATTCTGGTCCGAGCCTAGGCAATGGTATGAAGACTCACTGGAGTGCATTACAAGTGAACTCCGGAAGGCAGAACACAACATTGGAAATTCTATGGATTCTCTAGCTCTCTCAAATATTACAGGTAGGAACTTCTTCAAACAGTCTCTATCAGAGTCATGCATTTCTTGTCCCTTCCTAAATTAATCAATTACTCATATCTTTAATTTCTCAGGAGCTTCAGTGGATGGAGAGAGAGAAGACAGACAGACCATCTACTCCCTCCAAAACATGAAAGAGCTGGAGAGAGAGGAGAGAGAGATGGAAGAGTGTGATAACATTAGTAACATGGGCACACTTAACTCCTCAATGCTCCACAGAAGTGCTAATTCATTGAGGAGTTTAAACTCTGAGCTGGACCGTGATGAGACACTGGAACAAGGAGGGAGAGAAGACAGGGAAGAAGAGGAGAGAATTCCACCTTATTTTGGAGAGGAACTACCCTCTCCACTGCATCTTCCAGTGTTGAGAAGGACCAAGTCTCAATCTCAGACCCAATCCAGACCTCAGCAAGTTAAGTTCTCTGATGATGTTATGGATAAAGGATATTATGGTGGACTAGGCTTAAGGCAACCACCAATGAGCGAGAGGACCCACAGGCGGACCTATCACATGGAGGAGGAGACACAGACACGTCCTGCTAACAGACATCATCACAAACGCAGACAGGGCCGGAAAACACGTTCAGAAAATGCCTTGCACCTGCCTTCCAAAAATCGGGGTAAATTGCATGTTGTGCCTCAGGTAATTGGCTCAAGCATACCAGAACCCAGGAATGGTATTCTTCTAAATCACTCGGCACACAGTCAGCACCCTTATCATCAAACCACATCAGACTTTGCGCAGCAGGGCATGGTCAGAAAAGACCACTTCCAAGACTTTTGCGATGATGATGACGACGACGACTGGTGTTCGACATGCTCCTCTTCATCTTCAGAGTCTGAGGAAGAGGGGTTCTTTCTTGGCCAGCCAATTCCTAAGCCCCGATCCCAAAGCTTTCATTATTATACAGAGGACTATCCAACTCGCGTGACTGCTTTAACACCTCCTTTAGGATCACGGACCAAACTAAAAAAGAAAGGTCACAAGGGCAAAAACTGCATAATTTCTTAGACTTGAGACTGAAAGCATGCCTATGTTGCCCTGGAACATAAACATGACTGATCCTAAAGAAGCTGGACAACAAAACTTTTTTTCTTGAGTTTTAAGGTGTCCGTTGTGTTGCTGGTATATGAACAATGAAAGCAGCATGTAATATTTCCTTGTACATTGTATAGCAAAAGCATTATTCCCAAAAGCAAAATTACTGGGTAGCATGTAGACTAACTGAATAATTATTTAATAGTGCAAGCAATGTATATTTGTTAAATTAAGATTGGAATACTGATATTTTTATATCCAAATATGTTAAATGATTAATTACAATTCCTGGCCTCAGAATTTTATTTTATTTTATGATTATTAATGAACAAAATTGAGGTCTGCCATTTTTTTGACCAGGGGTTTGCAAATGCAAAATATATATATGCACTATTCAAGTTTGATGGTCTCGTTACATTACTCTGCAGGTGTAATAACTGCACCCTTAAACATTTCTCTGTCCACAATTTGCTTATGCGCTTAAACAGTGTTGGGGTAATCTTCCCTCTACTATGTACATTTCACCACAGGTAACCATACTATCCCTTTTTAACATTAAGATGTCAATAAAATAATTCAAGAGAGATTTAATACATTCCCTTGCAACTTGATTTTTTTTTTCTCATTTTTTCACTGACTGCCTGAGAAAACTACAAAATATATTTAATTACTAAACACAACAACTTTATTTAATTGCAAACATGAGATCACAAAAAGAGTGTATTAAATCAAAAGGAAAAACATGCATTATAGTAACTTCAAGACAAGTTCTTTAATACTATACAAAGAAAAACTACACAAATACTTGTGTTGGGCTTCATAATATAGTGGATGGAAAATTTGATTTTGAAATAAAATGAAAATGCATTAGTTTCAGCTGCACAGCTTAACCTTACTACAGATAGCAGCAATTAATTAAACCTATAAAGATTACTTAGCATAATTCATTCATCAACATTTGTCATTGCTCAGAAAGAATTTAATTGGCAACAACATAGAACCCTTTCAATTTATACATACTTGATCAGGACAAACATTATCTTGTAAATCTCCTCAATGGGTTAATAAACCTCCTTAGCTTTTGCAATAAATAAGGAACAGAGCAAACCCTCTTCTGGCATTCATTTCCTTGTGTTTGCAATGCATTTTCTTTTTTATTACTCCTTAATGTTGAAAGGTTACAAAGAGATTATACAATCTATCATCAATTGATAAATGGGACTGCCCAAATGAAAAATATAAAGAGATTTTCCTTGCCCCGGGAAGATTTCTTTTAGGGGGACAATGATTACACAATGTACAATAGCCTTTACATAAGTCATAAAAACAATGAAGGACTCTTTTGTAGGTTCAGAGATAAACAACAAAACTGCTGGTGAGGTAAAATGGGGCCACCTTAGACAGCAGGTTCAGGCTGTCGTACCACCTCATCGAGTTCAGCAATGAAGTGTTGCAAGTCCGCAAGGCATCGCTCACGGATCTCAACCAGATTCTCTTTTAGTGGGTTCTGGAGGTGCTTCTCTAAGGTGGGTTCCTTGGACACAAGCATCTTCACCACCATGCCAAACGTTTCACAGTCCTGGCGATAGACCTATACAACACACAGCCCAATGTTTGAAATTATAATGCAGCAAAAATGTCCAACAGGATGATTTAAGAAAATGTATGCATCTGCTGTAAAATGAGGATTGAGTGCATTCAAATGTCAATGGGCAATCACCACGCTAGTATCACCACATTATAGTATATGTTCATGTCTTAGCCACTTACAAAAACTACAACTCAAAAAATGAGAAGGAACTTTTCCTTTTAAAGGTATTGTTAAATATTTAAATGTGCGGTATGTGCGATTTTATTTCCATTTGGATTTCTAACCAACACAGAAACATGCCTTGATATGCTCAGACAATTTCTTGAAAATGAAAATTAATCATAGATGGAGCTCACGAATACGATTTTTTCACGATTTACTTGGCAAATGCATTGTGTGGACAATCAGAGCATGGTCTCAAGAACCATCTAACTTTTAATCAAACTTTTTCTCTTCACAGAAGACACGAGGATAGAGCGTGGCTTTGTTGTGTATGTGGGAGAACGTTCTGTCTTTCTGATCTGCCATCCAGACGATAGTACAAAGCCCCAAACCAAAACTCTCAGAGCTCAGTTATGTTTACTGTGGTTGGATAATCAAACACTTCTGGACATCAAAGCAATGCTTCAGACCCCGGGGAGTCTGCATAACCTCTGCAATTACCTTCTTTTACACACAGCCCTTAGGACATGTAACTTATAACTGAAGATCATATCTTAAAATTTACTCTACAATTTACATCAGGATATAAAATAAGATTGTCATGAATTTACAATTTACATCAGGAGACCGATATAAAATAAGATGGTCATGAATTTACGATGGTACAGAGCAACACAATGCACCCAAGTGAACTAAAAGAAACTGAAACTGGTTAAAGCTCTCAACATAGCTTTTGACATGGCCCCAACATTACATAACCAGACAACAACATCTGGAAGTACTTAAAATATAACAGGAAATAAAAAATTGGGCATAATAATAATATTTTAAAAAGACAATTCATATCCTTTAGAGATTCCCACTACTTGCCCCCAGAAGCTTTAGGTCTGGAAAGAAATGTGCCCACCCAACTAATTGTGCTGACTAATAATTTTAGCAGTGAGCTCCTCATTAGCTTTCACATGGGCTCTTTCTCATGGCTGAGTCAGGTACTAGTAAAATGAGATCACCTGGTTCCAGGAATCACAGAGGCCCACACACAAAGCCCACAAAGTTCTTGTGTGAGAACTTCCTCTAATAGTCATTAAGTCAAATAGGTTCAATGAGAATACTCTAATAGTCAATTAGAACATTCCAGAATAGAATGGATAAATTATGTAGAAAGGAAGTTCTCTGTAACCCGAGGCTGCATGTTAAGAGAGACTGCAGTAGTCAATCTGTGTGACTGTTTAAACTGCATTAACGCTCAGCCAATAAACCTTATAGCCTACAATGCAAGAAGCACAGCTCACATAGAAGTCAAACCAAACCAAGCAGCATTCTGTTGGTCAATGTGGTGAATTTTTGTGAAAAACCTTGAACAAGAAATCCATGTGGGGAAATGTTTCACCCTTACATTAAATTTGAGATCACTTACACTCCTATTAAAATGACAGGATTTCACCTGCAGAATTTCAGCAAGGAAAGGTAAATATGACCACACCTTTAGCTAGTATGATTTTCATGTCCTTACAATCTATGGGATTTATATTAGCCGGATTGTTTTGACCAATAATTGCACAAGTAGTGTCTCCACAAACCACATGATTTGAGGTGCCATTTATGCCTGCAGTACACATTGTGCTAATACTTTGGGGTTAAGAGTTTGTATAAATCTGTAACCAAATATGAGTAACAGGTCCTGGACCTGCAAATGGAAACACAAGATAAAGTCAGTATACAAGCTTACCATGAATAACTTTTAAAAAAAGAAAAGACCGACAACTACATGTGTGGCCTAGAATGCAAATCACAATGCCATTTGAGTACAGTATAAAAGTCTTCTAGGCTCAGAATAAACCACCACTAAACTCAGTAAGTAAGGATGTTGGCCGAGGTTAACAAAGTTTCGAAAGACCACTATTTATTAAAGTGAATGCTACTTCTGCTGCTTTAGAACAATTAAAGTAAACATTTTAACAGCATCAGTTGTGATTCATGAATCTAATTTTAGGAAAAAATATCTGAACACCTATTGAGTTGTTTTATAACCTTGAACATACAAAGCCACTATAACCACACTAAGATTAAATAATTCATAACAATGCCAAGAATGCTGGGAAGCGATTTCCTAGAGCATGCTCTACTTCCATACACTTCCTGTGAACCCCACCTCTGTTACCCAATCAAAAAGGAAGGCTGAACGGGACCTCGCGAGTGTGTGTGTGTTCTTGTTCAGCCTTTCATGTGTCATTTTTGTACTGTGGGAGGCTGATTCCTGATTCCGGGTAAAGATAGCAAGAATTATTCAGGAAGGGTGGGAGAGACAAGGAGGGAAAAGAGGGAAAGTATCTATACACTAATAACTTTCAGAATGGTTCACTGAAAGTTCACTTATAGTTTAGTAAGACCACAGTTGGTTTTATATAAAAAGTATTACATTTTGGTGCATGGTATTTCAATATATTCAGCTGTACGCCCAGCATTATGGACTAAATATATGGAGGCTACAGCTAACATCAGTTAAATGCAATGAAATTCTCTAATGGAATCGTTTCTGTCATCAAATGTATTGTACATACATTAGAATAGAGATGCCCTCAAAAGCTAGCAGACATGCACTAAAAACCACAAAGCACTAATTTACAATCCCAAATAATGTTTTTTTTAAAGATGCATATTCAAATTGATAAGGACAAAAAGATGTATACTCTGTTTTCTATGCTCATGTTGTGAACACAGACATTAAAGTATAGCAAAAAACATGTAAGGGGATGGTCTTTAGAGGTAACTGTGTATCAGTCTATTATTTTATTTGATCTGACATTTTCAGATCAGACACATCAAACGCGATTAAAGAACGAAGGAATCAAACATCCCTTATGGACCTTAAAAGCTTAGCTTCAGACCCAGATTAAGCCTCACTGTGGACTGCAGAACTATCACAACAAAGATGCCCTACTTACAGTTCTTTAGCAGCAAGGAATTCAGTTTGTTAGAATTCACACGGGCTCATTTGTAAAATAAACCTCTTGCTGGTCATAACAAAACATTCGAGAGCCAACTAGATTCCTCTTTGAGCATGACTTGAGCTGAACTTGTTTTAAGAATACACTCACTTTCATGAAGAAATATAACTAGTAAATAAAAAGGCAATAATATTGATTACAATAAAGAGAAAAAAACTAAAGGAATAGTTTTTCCATAAATTAAACTTCTATCATCATTTACTCTCATGTTGTTCCAAAACTATATGGCTATTTCTTTGGTGCCAATTTTAGCTGTATATGGCAGTCTCATTGATCAATATAATAACGTTGCACTTCTTTGGTCTTTATATCTAAATATGTAAAGCTGAAGACGCGAGAGAGACCCAGCATGCGAGATAGCGAGTAAATCAACGGTTTCAGTTTCAATCAACGATTTCAGTTTCCGCACTGTGCCGCACTGCCTGCACAAACACCGGGACGCACACTGTTATAGTCTGGTTATAGTCAGGTAAACAACACACAGTGACAGCAGCTTTACGTCACCGTTCGTTCCTCAAGTTTCTAAAAAACACACGGCCGGTTCGCAACAGGCTCCATTTCTTCTGGCCGAGAAAAGGCTCTGTCTCTAGAACGCAAACCATTCTAGTGGAAAAGGGGTATCAGGGAGTTGAACCGAAGAACCAGATCAGTCATTCATGAATGGATAACTCAGATAAGCTTCTGAACTGAACAGTTTTAAACTTTGTTATCGAATCAGAGATCTGACTTGTCACATAAACGATCATGATCAAGTCACAGAGAGCTGGGCCAATTGGAAATGTATTGTTTTTCAAACAAAGCCATCGTACGGTTTCAGAAGGCATGGAATCTAGAGCATAAGTCATACAGACCCACTTGTATGATGCATTTGAAGCTTAAAATATCTTTAGACCCGGCTCAATAGTATTGGATGGAAAAGATTGACTGGCACATTTAAAAGAAATTCTCCTTTAGTGTCCCACAGACCTTTATATGTATATTGTTCAAGCGTATAAAAAGCATGCTGTATAGAGCATGCCAGCTAAATGTTTGTTAAAAAAGGTAAGTAAAGAGTGTAGAGATGGCTAGACCAGATTGAAGGAGAAGCTAAACATCTGGTGGACACTTAAACAGAAACACACACACTTTGTGAAATAACAGGCTTTGGCCTGAAAGACATCCACACACTGTCACTAAAGTATGTGTGTTCAGGGCAAATCAAAACACACTTCAACATCAATTGAAGCACAGAAAAAAAATATAAAATCCTGAAGAAATCACAGAAATGTAGATATGTCAGTCATTCATGCAGAAAAATATGCTTAGGTCGTTTGAGAATAGAAAGAGCTATTCAAACACAAAAAAGATGGATTCAAAGGGAATTAAGAGGAAAATTTGGCCATGCATACTAAGTCAGATGCGTTTTTTGTATGTAAATAACCCAATAAAGCTCAAGGTTGGGTCAAAAGCAGACAGTTAAAATCCTGCAGTGTCAGCACCTAGGCTGGAGCTCAATAGGAGGGCTGGTTCACCGCTCCTGGGGGATCCCATCTCTCATTTATTAGGGCCAGTAAAGAGGAAGAGGAGAGAGCAGGAACTTTATTATGATCATTTTAAGTTGAGACAGTGTGTGTTTTACCCTTGTATCTCCTTAGTAGATGCAGTGACCAAAAAGGAGGGGAGAAAAGAAAATGCATGCAAACGTATTTTAAATGATGTTGTCATTATGCTGTTGAACATAATACAATCTGTAACTTCTATGTAATTAATTTCTCAATGCATTTAAGCATTAATTCACCTAAATGTAAAAAGTTGAGTTTTCTTTAACTCTGGCAGTCCTATTCATAATAAATCTAAACAGGAGGCATTAAAACAAAAATGACAACACACTCTTCCCAACTATTTTAGATACTCTGAAAAGTTTAAAAGCAACTGGAGCAGTTCTCAAACCTTCTCAATTTCCCCAGCCTTGGCAGCAATAGCTTGAGCTCGTCGCTCCTGAAAGTCATCCATGACGGATGAAGCTTCATCCACAGTGGCCTGAACTTCATCTGTGGGCCCTTCCACCGATGGCATTTCCTCCTGCAGTTCACAGAACCAGGCATTGTTAAAGCTAGAATAATCCAGAAATCAACCATCCATCAAATCAACATTCAGGAAAGTAAGAAAGAAAGATGCTTTTTCCCCAGACAGAAAACAGGCAAAGCATAACATCACTGTGTGATAGAATGGAAAAAAGTTGGCTCTATTTAGATTTACATCTTGAACCTGAAGATACTTTTTGTCTCAGAAAATGCATCGTCTCATACCAATTAACCAAACTTAAAGCAACACTATGTAATATTTTTTACCTTAAAATAATGTTTCCAAAATCTTATCAGTGGTTCATCAAGTCGTAACAGGGTTTAACATAGCCTGACGGGGTCTGTATCGCTTTTACTGGCACTATGTAACTTCGGGTTTCGGGTAGTAACCCGACCACAAAAAGAAGTACAAAATTCGACTGCTGTACGTCAAGCGCTACAATAGTCATTATTTCGTTTTTCTTCGTTTCTGATGTCGCAATACATCATCCTTTAATGAAATCATGTAACATACTCTACCTTGTCTGTGGACATCGTTCATTCTAAAGCCGGTGCTGTATAAACAGCGAGACTGCGTTTGACGGTAGGCTAAATTATTTACGACAGCGGTAATGGACAATTTCATTTCCAACCAGTAGGGCGACCGAAGAGGAAAAGTTCCATGGTGTTGCTTTAAACCAAAAACAATAATTTGTTCTAATTGGGGAGGAATATCAGTTTTAGAAAATAACTCCTAAAAGGCATTACGAACAAATATGAGCCCACCACAGCAAAATACATGCACTTCATCTGTTCTTTGTTCTTCAAACAATGAATCCCCAAAACAAGTGTGTTTGTTGAACTTAAGAGACCGCCTATCAGGCCCAGTTTACACTGGCAAATTCTTTTCATCTAAGGCACAAGGTTATGGCTTATGCCCCATGAACAGAGCTATGGAAGAAGATCAAAGGCTCAAAGACTGAGACGTCCACTAACTAGAAACAACATTCATCTGCACATGGTTCAGAGGTGAAACTAAGTGATCAAACAAAAGAAACACACACACACTGGTTCTTTAGTGAGGCATTTCATGTTGCTTTGGTTCACATATCACAAAACTATTCTGGATAAATCTATTGGAGATGTTCAGATGTATTTACCCATGTTTAGGTGCAACTTCCCACTTCAGTTGCTTCTATATATATATATATATATATATATATATATATATATATATATATATATATATATATATATATTATATATATATATATATATATATATATATATATATATATTTGTGTGTATGTTTAAATGTATTTAATATTATATTATATATTGTTATACCTTATTATAAATAGCATTTATAAATATTAAGATTATTTTTGCACATCACACAGAAACAATAAACCATTAAAGCTGCAAGCAGCATTTATCAGGGTTCAAGCGTTTAAGGCCTTTAAGCACAATAGCATTAAAATACATTAAGTTTTATTTAGCAAGCATTTAACCACTGACATCATAGATGGAAAAGACCATTTACAGCCAATACAGGCAATTTACCATAGGAAATATTTGGTTTTCAAAGCTTTTTAACAGTTATAGCGCCAACTATGGTCTGATCTTCATAAAACTTTGCATGCTTGTTTAGAATCATGTGCTCTCTTATTTTCGTAAAGATTTGAGTTTTGGTTTAGGAGTTATAGGCTTTTAAATTATGTTTTGCCAAGCTCATTTTTAAATGACCCTGTCATAGCTATCCAAAGGCAAAAGCTCAACTTTTTTGATAATTATTGATCAAGAGAGTCCATAGATTTGTACTGCACTGGCTTGGTTCCGATTGGATGGAAAACCTAGGATTAGATCGCAAAAGTAGGTTTTTAACATAATCGCGAATATTTCATGAACGATTTGATTGACAGCAGTGGTTCTTGAGGCAAAGTTTTTAGTGTGAGAGGAGCTCTATCAAATGATATGCATATTGTGCAGACGTGTGAAACACCATGTGACTACAGAGGGCGTAAACGTCGCCAGCACCAACTAGTGGCCAATTTCTTTCAAAATTTCAAACCTCTAGTGTCATGAGTCGAACATGCCCACCGAGTTTCATTCCGATAGGCCTCTTTTAACCTTGTCTAATAGTTACTCAAACTTCAATGATTGATTGCGGCCATGTTTTTTGAGATACGCGAATGTCTTCGTAGGCAGGCATGGCACCTTGGACCAAGGCACTGCATAACAATTTTCAAATCAATTGGACTAACGGTTAGATGATTATAGATGTCAAGTTTTGAGTGAATCGGGCAAAACACCTAGGACTAGTTTGCAAAAGTAGATATACAGGTCCATCCTGTGCCAAGGATTACAGTGACATAAGACACTCAAGTCTATGACAAAACGGGACTTCATACTTTTGATTGCTGTAGTGCCACCTATTGGCCAATCGGGGTCATACTTTGATAGGTTCTCCCCAAAATGAGGCCTACCATCTGGCCAAGTTTCAAATCTGTAGGCCTTACGGTTTGGGCTGCACGATCAGTTTTACGGCGGAATAATAATAAAAAAATTCCTTACAATTACAATAGGGTTTCAGCACTTGCTTGAACCCCTAATTAAAGCTATGGTATACGATTTCAAAGATTGTTCATTATTAATATCCTCGTTTAGATGCTGGTTATGATTATATAGTACAATCCTAACAATATGAATAGAAAAAAGAATGAAAAAAATCCATTCACTCTATTGGCTGTACAGCCGCAGAGAAGTTGACCAATGTAAGCTGTCCGGCCGGACAGCTTACATTGGTCAACTGCTCTCATCCAATCACCAGATCCACTTGAAACTCCGCCTGGCACTCGCGTCTCCACCCCACCGCACCCGACCCCGCCCCCCTCCTGCGACATGAAATTGTGCGCATAAGCAGCTGACAGTCTATGGTAGCTAGCTAAGTAGCATATCAGCAATGGATAAAAAAAAAACAGCAGCAAGCGTCCCCTGCTTGCCCCTACAGTAAGGACGAAAGAGAAAGTCATTAGAGGAACGAGCAGAGATTAAAAAAAAATGTGAAGAACGCCGAACTTTGAGCAGGATAAATATAGGATCCACCATTGACCGTTGGAGGAAGCTTCAGGGAGATCTGGGACTAAAAACCGACGCTGACACGGCTGACTTTTTGTTGAGCAGGTAAACATTTATTTATAACGTTACTTTTATGGTGTGACGTGCTACATAAATAGCTTTTTATCAGTTTGACAACTTGCTCATGCTGCCGGTTGGCATTGGAATGTTAGCCGTTTAGCATCGCCTATCACGGTCAAAGTAATTATATTTCTTGAAGTGCTTGAATATATTTCAGTAGGCCTAGCGGGTTTCTGTTCGAGCCGATCGAAATTTGAACAAGATGCACTGTGTGTTGCAATAACAATTACTGAAAACCTTAGCAATACTATAGTATTATACTAATGGTGGTGGGGAGTTTAGAACATTTCGTGTGTTGCTAATCTTGCGTCGACGTGAACTCAAACTTGACATTGAATTGTTGATGAACCAACTTAAGTTCAAGTGTCTAAAGGCAATTTTACATATGATGTGTCATTAGCGAGGTCATTAGATTGAAGCGACTAAGCAATGTTCAGATGTTTACTTCCGGTGATCACAGCTTGACTGAGTGACGTTGTTCAGTTCGTTTCCTGGTGGGAGGATCAGGTAGCACAGAGGGGAGGTGTGTGTGTGTGTGGAGGGGCGGGATGAGTTTTTTTAAAACTTCCATACCGTCTCAGGCTTTCTCGACCGATTTTTAACATCGTATACTATAGCTTTAAGGATTTTTTGGTGTAGCTAGCTACTAATAAGACCTACTTAAAATTATAAAAATATTTTTAAAAGCATTTTTTGTCCACAATTTGGGTGACAGAGATGATAAATTAGAGTTGTAACAGATAAAATGTACACACAACTACTATCTGTAATTAAACAATAAAAAAAAAAAGTTTATCTTCTTAAGGAAAGCAGTTCTGTCCCATGTTTTGCGAATCAGTAAAAGAACTCAACTTGCATTACAGATAAAACTCCATAAATCCCTGATATTAAAATCAAATTTAAATCATTTTTGTGAAAAAATTAATTGTTCTCTGATTCAGTTGACCTAAACACAAAAAAGGGAAAAAGAAGAGAGTACGTGTAAACAAATTTATTTTAGGCTCTCAGAGCTCCCTAGAGTATGTCCAGAGTGCTCTGAACCTCCGATAAGATCTTGTGATAAAGGCGAGAGTTGAGCTAATGGATTTCACCCTCTTTTTTTAGCCTTGCTGCGGTCTGGGTGGCCTCATCATGATATCTACAAACTCTCCTTCAGCGACCCGCCGTGTTTTGTGTCAGAACCGTGCTTACAGTCTGAATAAACACGACAGGGACCACTTGCCTTTCATGCGTCAAACAGGACCCTTTAAAACCCATCATATGAGGAGAGAGCGAGAGAGAGGAAAGCACAAGCAAACAGCTTTTCAAAATGAAGGAAAAAATATCCAGTCACTGAAAAGAAGATTTGTTTTTTTTTTGCCATCAGCTGAAATGGCTGGCATGTCACACTTATTATTATTTTAGTGGATGAAAGGGAGTGTTCTGGTAAGCACATCTGTTTGGGAGCTGTGTGTGTGCGCAACTCACCTTAGTGACTGATACGGAGCTATGGGGCGAACCGTCTCGTGATGCACTCACGGAGGGGACGGGGGGCCTTTCCTTGTCTATAGAAGATGAAAGACTGGGATCAGAACATAAGAAACAAAGCATCTGTTGTAGGACGCAAGCCAACAATGCAGCTATAGTTTGGACTTGGATCAACATCCCCCAGAAAGCCACGGAAAATGGCCTTGCTTGACTCATTTGGTGCAGTAAACATTTTCGCATGCTGGAACGGATCCTGCTCGCTTTCCGAATATCCAGCTGGCATGCAGAACCAGGTGGTTCCCTCACTGCTGATCAGGGCTCTTCCCTGCAGGCAAACCACAGCCAGGTGCCTGCAGTGTCACCCCGTGACCCTCTCCGTGTGAGCTGTGGGCTCAACACCTACGGATTCGTTCGGAAAGAGATGGAGTGCTCGCCAAATTGATTTGGAGCGGAGAGGAGTCTATGACCAGAAGTTATGTTTAGATTTAAACAGATTTAAGATTCAAAATCTAAACCTCCTTGCGATGTACATGGCATGCTATCAAACGGATAAAAGCTAGAAAAGAAGGGAAGGTTTAGCAATCAGACACTCGAACACACGCCTGTGGACTTTTTACGATCCCCAGCAAAAGGAAGTGAGAGGAAAGCAGACAAACAAAACGAGGCTCTACGATGGTGCGATTAGCAACGCTTTCTCTCAAGTTACTGTGACTGCAAGCTGACCTTTAACTTATAAAGCGAAACAAAATCTCCTTGTGTGTGAGCCATAAGCTTGCTTTACCATGATTCAAGAAGAGTATGACTTTTTTCTTTTAGAGAAAAATGAATTTATTCAGCAAGGATACATTTAATTGGTCAAAAGTAAAGACGTTTATAATGTCATTTAAATTGTAATATTTCACATGACTACTGCTTTACTGTTACTCTTCACTAAGAGACTTCTTTCCAAAACCATTCCCAACCCTTTCAACAGTAGTGTAGCTTTGCTAGAATGCCTCTTGTATTAATTTATTTATTTGGCAAGTACCATACAATATGTGGAAAAAAGTATACAGTCTTCCAGTCCTTATCACACAATAAACCTCCCCAGTATGATACAATTATTATGCTAAAACATATTTAGTTTTAGATGACCATTTTCTAAAAGAATTTGCCTAAAAGACTTCTGTGTTCACACCCTATTTGCATGTGAATTGAGCAAATTTTACAATTTAATTCTCAAGGAGGTGAGTGTCCTCCTCTTATTGATAGCTTTAAATTAAGCAACATATTTAAAACGTTGTGACTAACAGGTGATATGATTGTGCAGCGTTCTGCAGGCTCAAATTCAGGTGGGACTTTTGATGCATAATAAATATGCTTGGATAATCTGCATCATTCTTAAAGACAATGTTTAACTCACCCGGTCCTCTGCCCAGCCCAATCGGCTCCTCATATCCTGAAACAGAGGAAAACATTTTTGTACATTAAATAAAAAATAAAAAAGTACCAGCACTGTCATTTTTAGTGACCAACAATTCAGGTGTTTTTTATGCATTTCTTTCATCAGTAATAGAGGTTAGATCATACAGTGTCATGCAAATCCTGCTCCATCTTTTTAGAACAGCATAATCTAGAGACTCTCTTTTGGAGTACATCAACCAAAACATGTGCATCCAATATTGGCTGTTCAAAGCGTCTCTCTGGAGCTTATTACTGAGGATCTCATTATAGTAACAGAGAACAGGGAAACAAACACAGATGGGAGTCTTTATTAGGACAGCTTGAGTGACATCATCTGTGATCGAAGGTCTGCGGTGGACACTTGGGTACAGTCATGTCCATGCATGTCTATTTTCAAACACAACGACTCAAATCAAACCTGTCTGAGAAGCATTTAGGACGTTTATCTAGCTTGAATAAAGCAACTAGGCAAAGTCTTTTCACTCTGCAGCTTGGCATATTAAAAAGCGCTTGTGTGCAAATTAGTCAAGAAAGCCTTTAAATTAATCAACAGGCTTTCCCACGTCTCTAAAAGTCCATGACAGTTTAAATACTACACTGCAAGTGCAAGCTGTGCACTGACCCTTTGTATCATCTACAGTCTGTGTGTGTGGGAGATGCCACCAATGAGATTTCTACAATGAAATTGTGAAAGGCTTGGAATACTGTCTATACATGCTATGTGAACACCACTGGCATTAATCAATTTAATTTAAATTATCTAATTTAAATGAATTTAAAAGGATCTTGTGACACTGAAGTCTGGAGAAATAGCTGCTGAAAATTCAGCTTTGACATCACAGTCAAAAATTACATTTAAAAATAGTAAAATATAGAAATAGTTATATTAAATTGTAGTATTATTTTAAAATTATACCGTTTTTTTTAACAAATAAATGCAGCCTTGGTTAGCATAAAATAAAGAATTCTGCTGAAGATACACCCGAGTCTCCTGGTTTTCAAACACTTTAGAAGAAAAAGTTCACAACAGAAGTGACAAAGTATTTGACTGAAGATGTTTCATACTTTTCCCCTGCTGGGGCAAGATAGGGTGCGCTTTGCCCCGCTCTGGTGAGTAGCTGCGGCTGCTTATGCTGGACCCCGACCGACTGTGAGGGGAAGGGGGGACGTCCCGCCGGGCTGGAGAGCGTTCGCGTACTGGCGGGAAGGGTGCCTTTCGTCTCAAGTTGTCCCGCTCCTCCCTGTGACAGAGTACAAACACATTCAAATTCTAAGTATGCGTTTCCTAGTAGAACAATATGGTGCATTTTGCATAACATGTCTGAATACAAACCCCCGGTCCAGGTTCATTATGGCCTGTATGAGATTGTCGTCTCCTGCATCGGGGGCTACTGCAGGCAGAGACCTGGGCTGAGGGTAAGAACCCTGGACTCGAGCGTTTGGGGGAGGACCAGCGCGATTACTCGGTCTGAACAGGAAAAGGAAAAAGAAGACAAATATATTGCATTCACATTATGGATAACAAATATTAGCATAAGATATTCTCAATAAACAGTTAAATGGATACTAAACCAAAACAGACAACCATGAATATTTACCTTAAAATACGTTGTTGTTTTTTAAATCAAAAGTATGTGTGGTTAAGTAGTTGCCTACTATGCTCTGACAGTTTAAGAAGGAGGTTAAAGTGGGGACAGTCATTTAATCTTGTTTATATGAACCATGCCCTGTAGGGTCAGACACTCAGTGTACTGAGATGAACTGGTGTGACTGTGATGGTCATTTCAGATGTTTAAAGGTGCAGTGTGTAGCTTTTGGCGACATCTAGCGGTTCGGTTGCGAGTTTGCACTAAGGGCTCAGCCCACTGCTCACCCCTACCTTTCGAAGAAGCTATGGTGGCTAAAACGGGACAAACTTCGTCTGAGACAGCAGAGAATAGCCAGAGTAAACCAAGTTTCTGTACCACAGTCCATTATAAACCACATCATGGATAAAGTTTACAAAGCCATAGTCAGGTGAGGATCAAGGGTCTTAATACATAATATAATAATAGTAATCAGCTGATTGTCTCACGAACGTAACCAGCACATTTTCCCCACGTAGCAAACCCATAATACAGTGAGGGAGAAGAACCACATGAAACTATGCAACTATATATTTGTTCTAACAGGGTAGTAAAAGTTTAGCTGGCTAATATGAGCTGTTACTGTGGCTGAGCTGGTTAAAGCGTTAAGCCTTGTTTATACTCGACACGTCCGCATGAACCCAAAGATGCGTGCGGCAAAAATGGCGTGATTGTAACAGTGCTCTTGTTACAGTGCGAAACGCGCTCTGTAACGCTGTTTGTTCGCTGTCGGCTACGGTAGAAACATGACGTCACAATATGGCGACCTTCATAGAAGGAGGTGCCCGTGCCTATGTAGATATAAATGTCTCATTCTAAGGTAATAAAAACATTACGGTTTATTAAAGGGGGGGTGAAATGCTGTTTCATGCATAGTGAGTTTTTTACACTGTTAAAGAGTTGGATTACCATGGTAAACATGGACAAAGTTTCAAAAATGAAGTTGTAAGTTTGATGGAGTATTTCTGTTCCAAAAATACTCCTTCCGGTTTGTCACAAGTTTCGGAAAGTTTTATTCGAATACGTAACTACGTGACGTCAGAGTGGGCGGAATTTCCTTATACGGGTCTTAAGGAACTTCTCCCGGAAGGGCGCGCGCAGCTGTAGCCTAGAGCGTACGAGAGCGTCCATCAGACCGCTGGGCTCTGCTGCGTTGCAATCAAAACAATGGCACCAAAAAGTGTGTTTTTGGTTGCCAGGGCAAGACAACACTGCACACATGTCCAAAGAACCCAGAGTTAAGGGACCTGTGGATGGATTTTGTTTTTCCAGAGCAGAAACGGAGTTGCGCAATTGTGTTCTTGTTTGTTCCCTTCATTTCGGCGGTAGCTGCTAATAGTTTTATAAACAAGGCACAGTTCAACGATTTGCAGATCGCCTAATACTTAAAGATGGAGCAGTCCCAACGATAAAGGTTCACGGAACAGCAGGCGGTGAGTAAAACTGCTTCAAATGTCTGTGTGTTGTTAACTATCGGCGTGTAAGTTAAGCACAGCAAGTAAACAACATGATCACATACAGTTAATGTATCGATGGAGCATGCGATGTATGGTGTGTGTTTGTGTGTTTAAATACAGTTGTTTAGCTGGCCACTGTAGGTGTCAGTTTGTTTATTGTAAAACTAAATAATGTCCCCATAAACAACGAGTCTGTCTGTTTACAACACACGCAAAAGCTTCGCGCGATCCCGCCCACACGGCACGCCTCCACCCGCTCGGGTTTTTCCGGAAAGACTCGGTACAGCCTATTTTTCTTTTATAAATATAATAAAATAAAGACTTTTTGGAGATATGAAGGATGCAATACTACTCTATAGGTACTCAAGATTAACATGAGATTGAGTGAAACTGAGTATTTCACCCCCCCTTTAAGTAAGTTCTTTATACACCACTGAACACATAGTTATGGATGTCATATTGCATTTCTGTTAATAGATACTCAAAATCTTTACACACTGCACCTTTAAATAAATACTTCATATTTTTTTTTCTGTATGTATTCTGTTTTTGACATGTACAATGTCATATCTAACACTTATGACTTTCTATCCTCTGCGGGTATTTTAAAGAATGTTTCAATTGTTTTTGTCCATATTATGAAAGTCAATGGGGTCCAAAACAGCACAAACTCACTTTCATTCTATGTTGGATGACTTCTAAGAGTCACTGAATATCCAGAAAATCAGGGTTAATTATGATTTAGTAACGTCCATAAAGACTTATTTTAAACCTATTAGTTATGCAGGACACCCCTGGTCTTGATACGGAGGAGATTCTCTTAAACTAGTCTCCACACTGGGCTCTGCCTCATTTAAGACTTTACCTATATGTGTAAGACCATGCCAGAGGCTTCACATCCTGCTTGTAAACTGCAACTCAATATAAACTGCACAAAGAGGAGGGCAAAATGAGGCTTGTAAAAAGTTGCAGCTCTGCCTAACAGAGCAGCACCGCAGCTCTGCGGAGTTCACCCGCAACCAAGACATTCATTAACACACATCTGTTCTAGCGGCAGTAAAACCCCCTTCAGTTTACTCTGCTCCCCCTCGACTCGGTTTCCCTGCTAAGGCCCTCCGGTCGCGCAGGCCGATTACGTGCCACTTATATGGCCTGCCGCGCAGGAGAGCGGGACGTAAAAGAATCACAGGCACCTGGTCCGAGTGACCCTGGCCTGAACCCCAACCAGGTTCCTCTCTCACAAACACACACGACAATGTGTCCGCGCACAGTGACCTCGCAAAACTTTAATGACCCTCACATCTGTTTGAAGTGCAGGTGACCCTGTCTGCCCTGGACTAACAGAGCAAATTACCACATGTCTGTCTTTACAGCCAATATGAAGCCAGGATATTACCCCAAGCCAAAAAAAAGGTTAACCTCTCACTCCCAATCGCAAGCCATCACAATAGATTAAAGCACTGAAAAGGTCAAAACAAGTACTTTAAAGCATGTCTGACATCCAAGATTATCTGAATTAGCAGGAAAGTGCTTTATATGGCCATATAAAGAACATTTATTTCAAATGGAATCTTTAAAAATGTCTGATATGAAGAGAGGCTTAGACAAGCATGCTTTACTGAATAAACACAAAAGCGCCACCAAGTGGTAAGACTACGTTTTATCCAAAACATTTTTTTTTAAAGTTTATTATGTTTATTATTTTAAGATTTTTTTTAAATAATTAAATATACACAAAATTGAATGTGTGTGAGTGTGTGTGCTGTGCATGTTTAAAATTAATGAAATATTTAATTCCATGTATATTTATATATATATATATATATATATATATATATATATATATATATATATATATATATTCATATATATATGCATGTGTGTGCGTGCACAAAACTATATATATATATATACATATTATTTTATCATTGTCAGCATGCTCAAAGTTTAGTCAGTTTCCTCATTTGTCTAATGTCTATGAGGAAATTTAAACCTTACGCAAGTGTATTCTGTTTCTACTTTAAAGAAAAATACTGCATTGTTGTACAGACTCTGACATAAATTTGGCAAATTAAGAAAATTTTTAAATGGTGACATCATGGTTTTGCTGACGCTCTTTTTTAAATGGGGTGGACTAACACGAGGTTCATTTGGCTGCCCTCCATCCCTGCTGTGAAGAGTTGTGATTAATTACTGGAAAGAGTCAGATTAAGACATACGGAAAACCACTGGGATGCTGGGTGACTGTCTGTGGGTATTTCCAAGGGAGCTGAACCAAAAAAAAAAAAAGAGAGAGAGAATGTAGGACAACAGAGTTTGATTTATGCTCTGTATTAAGAAGCTTCACTTTGAGAGAGCGAAGAAGTGAAGCCAAGAAACAAAGTATAAAAACAAGGCATTAAAGCTGGAGGGAACACAGCTTGTTTCCAAGCGGAACAAGTCTGCCATCTGCTGGGGAAATAAAATTAGTTGTAATGAACATCCCTACCATTGACCCCGTTTACACTCCGTATTAAGATCCAAAAGTGGTCAGCAATAAATAAGAGTGCTAACATGATTCAAAATGTTTTTTAAGGTCACTCAAACCACATTTGGAGGTTAACTTTCGCACAGTCTAATCTGAATATAAGGCAAGAGAGAGTATTTCCTCAATTTCCAAAGAGTAAAAAGAAATAAAAGGCGGCTTAGTTTTTTCAAAATAAGCCCATCATATAATACATATTTTCGTTTGTGGCAAGCTGTACTCGAGTCGTAAAATACCTAAAGTCCATTTGGCGACCACCATGAGGTTCATCTCTTGGCCCTCTGTAATACTGGAAGTCTTCCTGCTGAAATGCAAAACACAATGATATGATGAAAATGCAAGACACACAATTGTAAAGTGTTGAGTGTTTTCCATATCTGATCTTTTAATTTTACATATCGTTTTCTTTTTATTGAACTGACTGATAACATTACAAAGACTAATCTCAGGGCAATCAAATAGCAATAATATTACTAATATTAATATTCATATAATACAAACAACACAAAAGATACTAACACTAACTTAATGTTAAAGAAAGTGAAAAAATGAATCCATACCTGATCTTTGATGCTTACCCTTCGACCAGGTGGCCCACCCCTGTGGTCATTTGAAAATGATTGATGGCTGTCTCCATGGTAACCTCTCTGATCATCTCCATGGTAGTTGCGAGGGGCACCGTTTGGGTAAAACCGAGCCGGGCCATTGTATTCAAAACCACCACGGCCATAGTCCTCGTCCGGCCGCCCAAAGGGAGGTCTCCTATCTCCTTGAGCTCCTCTTGGAAATGGACCCTGGAACGTCAAAAGAGCTCAAGCAAGGCCGTTTCTTTCACAGCATCAACCAAATGTCTGATCATGGCCAAAACAATTATGACAAATAAGTATTTACCCCTCTGTCTGGAGCAAACCGTTCCTCGTAAATATCTCTAATATTTCGATCTCTCCTATAAGCCACTGAGGTACAAAAAAAAAAAGAAAAAAGAAACATTATTTAAAAATAGAGTTATCTAAAAATGTTATTACATCAAAGTTAAATTATTTAACTATTCAATTAAAACAAAAGAACAGGCATTTATGACAACCAGAAAACCAATAAATAACTTTAACGACTGCATGCATAATATTGACAAAAATATTTTATATGTATATAATCATATTAAATAATATTTTGATGATATTTTAATCAAACTTTAAAAAACATTCCTCTAAATAACTTACTTTTAGTTTCTGAATGGAAAATCGATGTCTTCAGTTGTATGACGATTATCTAGTAACAAATGAGACAGAAATATGAATGTACCAATACCTAGTGCAGATAATGAAAACTACCAATTAATTTCCTATTCCTATATTATCTTAATTGTATATTCTAAAATATACATCAACTAATTAATACATTTTCAAATGAGAGATACATCTTGCATTTAAACAAATGATTTTTCTTATAAACTATGTCAATATCTATGAAAAAGCCCTAGAGTTTTGGGTTTTGCCTTACAGAAACTATAAACAAAAACATGCCAAATTATTCATTCACACTGACTTATTCACGTAACATGCAGGCGTTGTATTGTAGAAAATATTTTTTTTAGTACTTCTTATACAAGATGGAACTGTTTAAAAATAAAATATTAAAGGCTAGATGGCGTTGTTGTTACGTACGACCCCCTTTTTCATGAATGTATATTACAATGCAGCAGGGCCCCGAGTTCATTACTATTTTTGCAAAACATTTACTGGTGAAATGTAAGCAATTTTAGTCTCATTATTCCGATATACATTTCCTGACTTACGAGAACGTTGCTATGCAACAAAAAATAACGATATGATGTAGATGCGCATTGACATGCTAATCGTGCTGAAATGCTGTATTGACCAATCAGTAACGTTAACTAGACCAAAACTATCCGTTTTATGACTTAATTGAAATAATACCGTATAATACGTTATTATATTACCATATGCTTTCAACATTGTGCTTATTAGATCGATAAGTAAAAATGCTCAGTGTAATCGAAACATATAGCTATGTTTGTATCACAGAAAGCACGCGCTCATCCGAACCTGTCTTTGCAGCTCAGCTGCGTTGACCTGTTTGTTGGTGCTACAATTCACAGTCAACGAGGAATCAAATCCAATTTATATTCATTTGCGTTTTTACCCACATGCACGTATCTTCAGCAAACAAACTCTTATTTATATCGAACTCATTTAAAAATCAGACTCTGCAATACCGTTTTTCACCAGTACATACTGAGAACACATGTATAACCCCAAAACAAGCGTTTACATACCGTTCACGTGCTTTGCTTGACATATCTCCTGTCAATTTACCATTTTTTTAATCTTTCGTAGGCAAAACAACTTTTATGAGATAATAATTTCGAGACAAAACGTAGCGAAACACTCAGCCCGTTGACAAACAAAACTCCACAGCCACAATCAAAAACACGTTTCCGGGTCCAGACCAATTTTTTCAAAATAATGACTGACAATCTTAATAAAATAACTGCTAAATAAAAATGGATGCTATTGTTCACTATATATTTATTTTAATGTATTTTAATGAGTCATGTTGATTTATATTTGCAGCAATATATTTTGTGGATTTGTTTTCTGAGAGAGACTGTTATGTCGTGACAGCGGCGTCCTTTTTAACTTCCGGGTTACGCTGGACTGCTGATATTTTGAATCGGATTTACACGCTGGTTAAACATCTACATTTTAGACAAGTTAGACATGACAAACGCACGTATTTTCATGATCTTAAACATGCTTTAATTAAGATTCTCGTGGTTAAGTAAGTCTGAAATGTGTTTTATTAAATTGCCCGTAAGCTCTTTTAGTACCATACTTTGCTTTATGTGTATGCATGTTGTGATAAATGTTATTTGTTCATTTTCAGATTTCAGAGATAAAAATGAGTGGTGGTTTAGCGCCCAGCAAAAGCACTGTTTATGTCTCGAACATCCCATTCTCCTTGACAAACAACGATTTGCACAAGGTACCCTTTTGCATGTTATGTTGACAATAGTTGGACCCATGAATTATATAGGGGAGAGTCAAGTCAAGTATATTTATATAGCGCTTTTCACAATATAGATTGTATCAAAGCAGCTTCACAGTATCAATCAAAATAACATAACAATGTTTGTTTCCTAGTGGAAAAAACATCCACGTTAGGTAGGGCTGCTCAATGGTATTAATAATTGGTTAATTAATTTGAATATCCCCAACTGAGCAAGCCAAAGACAACAGTGGCAAGGAACCAAAAAACTCCATCAATTGACCTACTGGTGTCCTAAAATGCCAGTGACTAAGAAAAAAAAAAAACCTTGGGAGAACCCAGGCTTAGTTGGGGGCCAATTCTTCTCTGGCGTTTATGAACTAAAGGCCGGATTTACAGTAACTGTAAGATAAAAAATGTATATGAATGCCTGGCTGAAGAGATGCATCTTAGTCTAGTTTTGAACTGGGAGAGTGAGTCTGAGCAACGAACAATATCAGGAAGGCTATTCCAGAGCTTTGGAGTTAAATGTGAAAATGCTCTCCCTCCTTTGGTGGATCTGGATATCCTAGGTATAACCAAAAGCCTCGAATTTAGTGATCTTAAAGAGCACGGTGGATTATAGGGCGATAGAAGATCCGTTGACTGGAGCTAAACCATTTAGGGCTTTATAAGTCAGTAGCAATATCTTGTAATTAATACAGAACTTTATGGGTAACCAATGTAGTGATGATAAAATCTGTTATATGATCATATTTTCTTGATCTAGTAAGAACTCTAGCGGCTGCATTTTGCACTAACTGAAGCTTGTTTATTGAGGATGCAGGACAACCAGCTAATAAAGCATTACAGTAATCTAGTCTCGAGGTCATGAATGCATGAACTAACTTTCCTGCATCAGAAACTGATAGCATATTACGTAGCTTAGCAATGTTTCTAAGGTGGAAAAAAAAGAGTGGGGTAAGACATTTGAGAGTGAAAAATAAAACTAATATACATAATTATATTTCATCTGAAATTAGAATAAAGCCTCTATATCATATAGGGACATAGAAATAGGACTTAGGGATAAGCTGTCTCATGTCATAGTGAAAGTTGAGTCATTTGTGGAATACCTGTTCAATCTAAGGCATAGGAACATACAAAATGTTGTTCCCTCGTTGAGTTCTCAAAGCTTCTCTAACATATCATGTTGTGGGAAATCCATTATCATGTTCTTGGGGTTCTTATCAGTGCTCCGTCTAAAGAAGAAATCCTGCTTGATGTTTTTCAACAAGACCAGTCTTTCCTGCACTCGGATGCAAAGCTCACTATCACTAGTATTAGTTGAGCAAATGACACATCTTACCTTGAAGCATCTGACACACTTCACTGTTTATGTTGGGCACTCTCTAAATATTTGATTAAATGTATGATTAATAGAATAAGGGACATCTACTCCCCCTATTACATTATTGTACTACATCATTTTTGGATTTAATTTATAAATATTGTTTACTTATTTTCTGCTATTTCCCCACAGCTGTGCTCAAAATATGGCAAGGTTGTCAAGTAAGTTTCCTTTGGTCTGGAATGAATAGATTGTTAAACTCATATCATTCTATCAAAGTATATCTTGATCATAGTCACAATGTCATTTTCTGAAGGGTGACTGTTGTCAAAGATAAGCAGACACGGATGAGTAAGGGAGTGGCGTTTGTGCTGTTCCTAGACAGAGAGACCGCCCATAATTGTGCCCGCTCGCTAAACAACAAACAGGTATGCCGTTTTAACATAACATTAAAACTTAGTAAGTGTCTGATTTAAAAAAGCACACATGGAGCCAAAGTGCTTGATTGCTCTTTCAGTTGTTTGGGAGAACGGTGAAGGCCAGCATCGCCATTGACAATGGGAGAGCTACAGAATTCATCAGAAAGAGAAACTACACAGACAAATCCAAGTGTTATGAATGTGGGGTACGTTTTCTGATCCATTGATATTGTTGACGTGTTGGTTGTGTTGTATTTATCATAGATAGATAGGATAGAACTTCATGAACAATATCACCTATTTACTAATACGGTTTTAGTGAAGTCTTGTAATTTAAACTTTATGGATGGAGAAAAGTTTTTGAGATTCTTACACTGTTTTGTCATGTCATTTGTCTCTGCTAGGAAGAAGGGCACTTGAGTTACGCCTGTCCCAAAAATTTACTTGGAGAGAGAGAACCTTCACCTAAAAAAGAAAAGAAAAAGAAGAAAAAGGTTCAGCTGCCTGAGGAGGTGTAAGTACTTCCTATAATAAAATTAATCATTTAAACTAGTACCTAGTATGTACTTGATGCAATTAATCTTTTATATGTAATTCATTGAAAATAAATAAGTTGTTTTTGTCCTTTTAGAGAACCAGAGGACAGTGAGGAAGAAGGAGAGGATCCAGCATTGGACAGTTTAAGTCAGGCAATTGCTTTCCAGGTCAGTGAATATTATATACACTACGGTTCAGTCATCATACATTAATATTCCCAGTCAAAACGGGCTCAAAAAGAAAAATAACTTTTTGCCTGTCATCATCAGCAAGCACACGTTGAGGAGGAGGAGGAGAAGAGAAAGAAGCAGGTCACAGAAGCTCAAGCATCTACATCAGACGACACCCACAAGCCCAGGATCAAAAAGAGCACCTACTTCAGTGATGAGGAGGAGCTCAGTGACTGATTCATACTTTTATGTGCTCAGAACAGACTGCCTCTTCCCAACTGCTTTTAGGTCACTTATTGATCTAAATTTCTAATTTTGTCCAACTATATGTTGTCATGAAAGGCAGAGAAAACTTCTGCTTATCTTTATCTGAGATGCTTGTTGTCATTTTATGCTCCTCATTCAGATAATTACACCTCTAAATATTTGGTATATAGTATTGTGATTGTTTTTTTAATCTTGTAAATATAGTTTAGTTTTGTGCATTTGACATATACATTATTATTTTTGTTCCAGGAAGCATGGAAAATAAACCGTTTTAAAATAACTTTCTGTCTGCTCTCAGCTGTCATTTGAAAGCTTTTGAATGCATTTTATTCACCCACTGATATAATTCAAACACACTGGTTTTGATAACCATTTGTTTAACAGTAGTATTTCATATTATTATCAAGGTTTAAGATAAGTGTCTGCATTCTCAGTAAGAAAGACATCAAAAATAGAAGTATACTTTACATTAATTGCATGATATTATTTCAAATCATTAGCAGATGTAAGTTTGTAATGTCCACACATTTCATGAATATACAAAAAAAGTTAAATTGAATACGTCTAAAGATTAAAATCATACAACAAATCATAATTTAAATGAACAATTGTTCATTTATGTAAAAACTACTGAGTACATTTGTCAGTTTCAAGTTCAACCAATCAACTCAGTTATCAAAGTTATTGTAAGGGAAAAAAATCATGCTAATATTTTTTTGGGAATGGAGAAATGGGAAGACATTTGGTGGCAAACTTAGTCCTTATAGCCTAATTTAGGCTGAATTGCAACCATCTTAATGTTTTTGTATTCTTTGGTAATATTTGTTTTATAAACAATTGAAATTGAAAACAGTTGTTAGAAAATAGCAAAACACAAATCAAGGTTTTAAGCTGCATTTAGACCCATATTTTGGTAACATTGGTATAATATTGGAAAACAATAGAAAAACAAAATGGCTAATTTAAAAACTTTTCACCGACCATTTGCTGAGATAGAAAAGCACTTGACATTTTCGAGTTTAGGCACTATTCTGTACCATGTTCGTGGGAAGTGCCAGGAAATAATGACTTTAATTTAAAAGAGGTGCAGTAAAACCCACGACCCCAGTTTTGAGAAAATAAATCGACGCTGGATTGGTCGAGCACAGTCACGTGACCACCGCTGCGCTGGAGTTTTTCTACGACAGCTGGGGGAGCCGCGCGAGAGAGAGAGAGGACAGAGCGCGAGAGGCGGCTGTGCCTGCACGCTTCGCACAAAGTTTCTGCAGCATGGGAGACAAGAGGAGTCCGACGAGGTAAAAACAAACAGAAAGAAACTCCCACAGCCGTGGCTTCAAGACTCTCGAGGCCATCTCAGGACTCGAAACAGACCATTAGGCAGCGCGCGTGAATGCGAAAGACGCAACAGAGTGGCCACCATGGCGGACTGGCTGTTTTATCAACCTAAAGTGTCATTTCATTAAAGAAAGCGTCGCTTGCGCAGGCCTCCGGCTGACTTTTTGCATGGATAAAATCACATATGTGTTACGGAGCTTTCTACAGTCCGAGATGTGATGTTCTTTCTGTTTGTTTTGCTTTTTGAAGGCCGAAACGGCAAGCGAAGCCCTCCTCTGACGACGGCTTCTGGGACTGCAGCGTGTGTACATTCAAGAACAGCGCCGAAGCGTTCAAATGCATGATGTGCGATGTCAGGAAGGGAACGTCAACGCGGTGAGTGCCACACGATATCTGAATGCTAACGATTCTCAAATCTAGTGAGCTGCCTAACTGGACATAATATGTGGACTTTATTCGATAGCCAGAATTGCAGTCCTGATAGTCAGCGCAGTATGTTTTGAGACTCAGCCATTAGCCGTGTGTGTGTATTAATAATTGCACAGTTAATACAATGTTTATAACCTAAGGAACAAATGTGAGCGATCAGTGTCACATTACTAAACAGCTCTGTTGGTAAAACAAGAATTACTAATCCATATCAATTTAGGCCATCTCAGAAGTAATTGTGGTGTATTTCAGTTCATTTGTAATTTTAGACAAGTACATTAGCAAGTAATGACACAACCTATAAGCAAAGTTTTTCTTTTGGCAGTTCAAACAACTTTGGGATGCACCAATCCTACAGTTAGCATCTACTCATGTCAGAAATTGAAAGATAAATAGGCTACTTGTATCATTCAATGTTTCCAAGCATCTTCATGTAATGATCTGTTTGGTAAAGACCAGTTGAAGGCATGTTAGTGATTTGGAAGGATGAAAAAGAGACTGCCTATTGCAATATGTGTTATGGAGCATTTTTAATAAAGAGGAACAAATTCAGCAGGACAAGCAATTAACTTTCAAAGAATTAATGCTTGGGAAATACTGTTCCTGGTCTAATTTACTTTTGTTATGAGAATTTTCGCAACTGGTTTCGCAAGTTGGTGATGTGAATTTGCGCGTTGACCAACAGAAAGCTGCTTGCTTTGAAAGTGACTAATGTGTGAGCTATGCTTTATATGTATCTACGCTATTGCCGATAGACAATAGACCTTTTTGCCTATGAAATGTCACCGAAAATGCATTGGTGCTGCTGATTGTTGCTTTCAGCTCTGACATTTCCACTGAAATTGTACTAATTGTTCTAGGGCTAGAACAAACAATATTTTTTTCAATCAAATAATCTAACGCTTATTTATTTCTCCTGGTTAATCTATTGATTTTTTTTCTGAATAGTAGTTTAATCTTTTAGTTAATTGAATTACTTGGTGTTTACTATGGCTGCGTTCACAGTCACTTTATTTACAGCAGCAACTGCTTACAAGTTTGATTCCTAAAATGTTTTGTTCATTCAGGAGATTAAAGTAGCTGCTTGAATTTGTTCATTCAGCTGTATGATCAAACAGCAGAAGTCACAACCGCATTCTAACTATCCAAAGCGACAGTGTCAAACATTGGCGCTGTCCATAAAACCATGAAGTTTTACCACGATCAACAGCGTGTAATTAAATAAATGAGTCAAATTGGGGCATGAGTTTAAATAACCAACAACAGCGTTGTATCCTTTTTAACATGTCACAGCCACGGCAGCTCGTAAAACGTAAAATGCTGTATTAAGCACAAAATTGGTATTAGTCCAATACTCACGCTGCCGCCTTGTCGTTTTAAGATAAGAGAGTGCCGGAAGGTTTTTTTTTTCCCAATGCTTTTCCAAGTTGTGTTGCCTTGGTTTAAAATGTCTAAAACATTTCCACACTTTAGATCGGGCTCTATTTTTTTTTATAACGGCTGACTCTGCATGCCCGGGAGCCGGCATCATTTGGGAACATAAACAGTGTGAGGAATCAACGTATTCCACGCATACCAAACTAACTTACGTAATCGATTACATCGAAGTGTCGTTCCAGCCCTAAATGTGATCGCACCTTAGAACGATATTACAGTCACTCTATATGAAGGAAAACAAGAGTACAATGTCAAATAAAATCAGAAAATTGAATTAGTTGCAGAGGATGAGGGGTCCAACCGTACGCAATATTCCTACGTGTTTTTTTCTAAGGCCCCATCCACACTACTGCGTTTTAGTTTAGAAACGGAGAATTAAAACGAATACGATCTCCGTCCATACCAGCGTTTTAGCTGCGCTCTCCGTCCACATTAAAACGACTGAAAACGCGGATCACGTGACCATTCACCTACACTGGGCATGCGCGTGCCGGTGTAAACACAACACAACTTCATTGATAAAAATGATCCACCATGCGCTGGTTCTTCCCGGCTTAACCCAAAACCGACGCTCCATGTACGGTCGATACCGCCGCTGCACACGGCATGGGAATTGTCACAGATCGCTGGAATAATAGCTTTCCTCCGGCGCATGTAGGCAGTTAACATTACAGCACCAGGGAATGATACGTCATGACTGATGACACCCAATCAGAGAGCCGAGCGCGAGCGTCTGCGTCATCGTTTCTAAACTCCTCCGTTTTGACCCGTCTACACTAAAACGCCCTCCGGAGTTTCAAAACGCAAAACGGGTCTGCAGCGTTTTTAAACTTCTCCGTTTTAGGTTTTCGTTTTTGCCGTTTTAGTGTGGACGAGAGGCGCAAACGTAGCAAAAGGTCTCCGTTTCTAAACGAAAACGTAGTAGTGTGGATGGGGCCTAAGAATCTACAGTCGGTATGAGCCGATGCTCTGCTGTTATCTGCCTCACAGATAGCATCTATCCTGTGGCAGAGATCCAGGAGAGAGTGCTAATGACCTCATCAAAGAAGACATTTAATGGCCTCATATTTTCTCACCTTCATCTCATCCGTCATAAAAATCCTGTTTTGGAACAGCTAGCGACTGAGTCGACAGTCAGTTATTTCCCTTATGCCATTAAGATGAGATCAGGTCAGGAAGTAAAGCATTCCTCATCTGCTTTTCAGAACATAAACGCACACTAAAAGCAGATGATGATGATGATGATGATGACAGACCTCAGCTCTCAACAACAGCACCAGATAATGATCATCTTTCTTAAGGGAGATTGTTTATAAAGCTTTAATTATCTTTCAAGTTTCAGATCCCATTACCACTGCTGAATTAAAGTATTACAGCAATTATTTGAAGCCAACAAATGTTCATTTTCACTGCAAAAGTGCGTGTGGGAGGGCTGAGGATTTTTATGTGGGGGTGGGGTGCTGTCACTCGTCCAGGCCACCGCAGCAGCTGGCGTCCAGACGGCCTGAACTCATTTGCATTCAACGGCTTAATCAAGAATGCTGTCATCAGAGGAGGCATCATCACATCAGGATGCGCGCACACACACACACCACACACACACACGGACACTCATACCCATAAATAAACCCATGATTGCACATCTGCCCTGTTATAATGCCTCGGAGACGGCCACAAATGATGGGTTTTAATGATGATTTCCTCTTGATTGTGTGATACTCGCAGGCCATTCATTTACGAAGAATGGAGAGCTTCTTGACACACCGCGTGTTCACGTTTATCCAATAAATCTGCTGTTATGCTGCATTTGGAGTGCAAATGTGTACGTAAATGCAAAGAACATGCATTGATTCTGATTGCTGCTTTTTGCTTTATCTTTCCAAGCAACCGTCAAATGTGAATGACAACAGGGTGTTTGTATAAATTGCGGTTGTGTGCAGCGGATAGCAGATTAATGTTTTATAAGGCCTGACTGATGTGTGGTGAATGATACAAGGGTTAATTTAGAGCATGTTTGCTGGCCATCTTATCAGATATTTCATTTGGGTCAGAAGACATGTTTTTCAGCAAGATATTATGAAAAATGTATACATCCTATTTTTTTCCATCAAATCAATGAAAGTCTGTGGGGTTCTGTGTTGTTTTGGATCCCATTAACTTTCATTATAAGGACAAAAACAGGTGGAACGTCTTCAAAATATATTTTGTTTTCCACACATTGTAAAAGTCATACAGGTTTAGAATAACCTGAGGGTGAAAACATTATGACAGAAGTTTTATTTTAAGGTGAATGATCTCTTTAAAATCACGCAATACAAGCCTCTGAGTGAATGTTTTTTTAATGTTGCTTCGACACTGGCTATATTTGCTCTTGTTCGAAGAGTGGTTTGTTTACCTAGTTGTTACCTTGTGCTGACAGACTGAAAGTAAATTGATGAAGCTGCAGAGCTTCTTGTTGAGAATTTCAAGCCATTGACCCACAGAACCTGCCGGCAAACCTCTAATTTCAGTGTACCGACAACTCTTTGCCCCCAGCAAAAGTATTTACGCTATTCAATTACCACAAATAGAGAGAATGTCCCCTCTAGACCAAGCGTTTTTTTTTTTCTTTTTACTCGACCTCTCGCGATAACAGTGAGCAAAAGAACGCTGTATTATGTTGTGTTTCACATTGGAGCTCTTTTGACTTGACATTAATGTACATTTGTGCTGTCACAACAAATTTAAGGCAGTCGATTATAATTTGTTGACATAACCTGTGTGCTCTATAGGGGTGTCGCTTAGAGAACTAGACCGACCAATCATCCTTCATGACTGTCAGTGTCGGTGAGGTGATGACAAACAGGATTTCAAATGCGAATAATTACTGAGGAAAGCATGAGTCTAACCCTCATATTTTGCAGTCAAAGTCATGTTTTTTAATGCTCAATGATGCAAAAAAAATGCACTATGGTAGAAATGTGAAATATCAACTAGTGAGTGGGTCTTAAGGAAGCTATGTATAATTTTAATATTTGAATTCTATTTTTGAAATATTTATTTTTATATGCAGGACAGGAGGCATTATATTAGTCAGTTGCTACAGTGTGTGCCATTTAAAGGAGTTGAGCAGCATGTGAAAACCTCTCTAATTGCATGTGTGCAGAAACCCAGAGTGCTGCACTGCGAGTTCTCGTCTCTTTGCCCAAAAAGGCGAAACTAATGCAGTCTGAGAAAGCGTTCCCAGCATGCCAATGCCAAATAAACCAAAAGCCACATAAAACATCCACATTATTCAGTAATTACAATAGCCTGTTATCATTTATTAGAGAAATTTTGCGTATGTTTTGCAAAAGCACATGCCCATACAGTCTCAAACGGGTTGACCTCATTTTGCTTCTGACAGTTATGAGATGAAAGGAGAGAAAGCTGGATACCAAAGCGAGGGAGAAGCAATGTGGAACTGCAGTGTGGGATTTTGAAAAGCAGCTAAAAGAAAACGCAAATGCTTGGAAAGAACAGCCGAAAACGGAGTGTGGAGAGGTGGGACGGTGGGAGGCAGAGGGCCATCTGTCAAACGGGGCTTGGCAGTGGAGCGAAGGAAGGAGCAGTATGGAGACTGCATGTTCACACAGTGTAGCGCATTAATCATGGTGTCCCCTCCCATCGTTCGAGCCCATGAGTACACAAGCCTCCCCAGTACAGTCATTACACCATAATACAAACATGCAGATATGAACACATCTGAGACACTCTTGGCTCAGAGGAGTGAACACAGCCCTTGTGTCCTTCTGAATTAAAGTAATGTGAGAAAGAAAATGTTTGTGCACTTCTGTAAGAAAAGACATCTTTGTAGACGCATTTGGTTACTGTGCTTACATAATAGCTGACATTGTCATGATTGTAGGAATAAAATTAAAATTAATCATTTTATTTACTAATGAAACTAGAGCCTAACTGAGAGCCTCAGCCTTCAGTGATGTTTTGCCAAGAATACACAATATATTGTTATATTTTAAAAATATTTTTAAATATTGGATACGCTCGGCCAAAAATAAAAGTCGCTGATTGGATTTAAATAGCCAATGAGTCTATGATTGGATGATTATTGCTGTGATTATTATGTTTCTAGCATGTTATGTGTGGCAACAGTTATTCTAACCCTAATTGAGTGGGTTAGAAGTGTGTAGCTTTTCATTTCTTAAACAACCATGTATGAAGAGACATGGCCATATTCCAGGATGACAATGTCAAGATTCATCAGGCTCAGATCGTGAAAGATTGGTTGGGAGGAGCATGAAGAATAATTTTTACACATGAATTGGCACCTCTAAATCCATTAAAAGTCTATAGGATCTGCTGGATTTCTGTACCTGACCCAAATCACTTCTTACCCGAAACCGATATGCATACTTTTTTTTTTTTTTTTTTTAAAAGAAAAGCCCGACCCGAGACAGACCTGATAAAATTAGACCCGAGTCTGACCCGACGGCATTTATTTTCAAACCCAACTGGACCAGGACGTACACGGCATTGCACAGCCTGCAGCCCCACGGTCAGTCAGGAACAAT
The DNA here is from genome assembly GCA_036326025.1 of Chrosomus eos. Classification (NCBI taxonomy): domain Eukaryota; kingdom Metazoa; phylum Chordata; class Actinopteri; order Cypriniformes; family Leuciscidae; genus Chrosomus; species Chrosomus eos. The sequence goes on along the minus strand of CM070822.1, from coordinate 12,366,030 downwards.
CCTGGTGTCCTGCTGACTGATTTGGCCACTGTTCCAGGGCTCTGCACACAAAAAAGGAAAGCCCTGCATGATCATGCAGTGTAATGACGTGAGTGGCTTTTCCTGATGGATCTCATAGCTATAAGATGGATTTCTGTGTGTGAGGTTACAAACGTTTCTCAAAAATGCACTTAACACGAATGTGCAAGTACGTGCTCAAATGGCAATTAACTATAAACTATAATTAAAGCTGCAAGCAGCATTGAAAGGGCCCTCGCACCCGTGCCATCGCCACCCGGTGGCTTTAGGAAGACAGACCACGGTGGGCAATGTGCATTTAAGTAGATAAATATAGTGGGAGTATGTCAAAGTCAGTTACAAAAATGTCCTTTATTATGGGTATAATAGCATGCTGTTAAACATGTCACTTCCTGTTGCCAGCAGGTGGCGCTATGACTGTAACTGAATATGAGCATGCACATGTGTTCAGGACAGAACTCTTATCAAACATGTGAAGTTTGGGGCAGATTGAACTTTGCCTTCTTAAGTAAAAACAACTTCCTGTTTCATAGCATTAGCATGCTTTAGCACTTAGCTAAGAATTGCTAGCATGTTTAACATGTTTATAACATGTTTATAACTCAATGGCATATTTACTATGTTGCCAGTACTGCATCACACTGTTAAACATGTCACTTCCTGTTGCCAGTAGGTGGCGCTATTACTATAACTGAATATTGTCATGTAGATGTGTTCAGGGCAGAACTCTTATCAAATGTGTGAAGTTTGGGGCAGATTGGACATTGTCTTCTAAAGTAACAACAACTTCCTGTTTCATTTCATTAGCATGCTTTAGCACTTAGCTAAGAATTGCTAGCATGTTTTAACATGTTTATAACATGTTTATAATTCAATGGCATATTTACTATGTTGCTAGTACTGCATCACAGTGTTAAACATGTCACTTCGTGTTGCCAGTAGGTGGCGCTATTACTATAACTGAATATTCTCATGTAGATGTGTTCAGGGCATGACTCTTATCAAATGTGTGAAGTTTGGGGCAGATTGGACATTGCCTTCTTAAGTAACAACAACTTCCTGTTTCATTTCATTAGCATGCTTTAGCACTTAGCTAAGAATTGCTAGCATGTTTTAACATGTTTATAACATGTTTATAACTCAATGGCATATTTACTATGTTGCCAGTACTGCATCACACTGTTAAACATGTCACTTCCTGTTGCCAGTAGGTGGCGCTATTACTATAACTGAATATTGTCATGTAGATGTGTTCAGGGCAGGACTCTTATCAAATGTGTGAAGTTTGGGGCAGATTGGACATTGGCTTCTTAAGTAACAACAACTTCCTGTTTCATTTCATTAGCATGCTTTAGCACTTAGCTAAGAATTGCTAGCATGTTTTAACATGTTTATAACATGTTTATAATTCAATGGCATATTTACTATGTTGCTAGTACTGCATCACAGTGTTAAACATGTCACTTCGTGTTGCCAGTAGGTGGCGCTATTACTATAACTGAATATTCTCATGTAGATGTGTTCAGGGCAGGACCCTTATCACATGTGTGAAGTTTGGGGCAGATTGGACATTCCATGCCTGAGTTACAGCAAATTACTATTTAATTGCAGTAATAGCATGCTTTAGCACTTAGCTAAGTGTTTGCTAGCATGTTTTAGCATCTTTCAAGTATGTTGATAGCATGTTTAGCACTTGCTGGCACTTTTTTATATGTTATTAGGAGTCCACAACAGTGTTAAACATGTCACTTCCGGTTGCCAGCAGGTGGCGCTGTGACTGTAACTGATTATGTGCATGGACATGTGTTCAGGACAGAACTCTTATCAAACGTGTGAAGTTTGGGGCAGATTGGACATTCCATACCTGAGTTACAGCAAATTCCTATTGAATTGCAGTAATAGCATGCTTTAGCACTTAACTAAGTGCTTGCTAGCATGTTTTAGCATGTTTCAAGTATGTTGTTAGCATGTTTAACACTTGCTGGCACTTTTTTATATGTTATCAGGAGTCCACAACAGTGTTAAACATGTCACTTCCTGTTGCCAGCAGGTGGCGCTGTGACTGTAACTGAATATGAGCATGGACATGTGTTCAGGACAGAACTCTTATCAAACGTGTGAAGTTTGGGGCAGATTGGACATTGTTTGCCTGAGTTACAGCAACTTCCTGTTTCATGGCGAAACATCAAAATTTGTCAGGCCGCCGAGGACACGCCCTTCGACGAAAACTCAAGATCTTCGCAATTTAACGTCGCAAAGGCCTTAAGATTACACTCAGCAAATTTGAAGATGATCAGATTAAAACTGTAGGAGGAGTTCGTTAAAGTACGAGGCCTGAAAATGGCAAAAACTGCACAAAAATCTGAGAGGAAGTTCAAAATGGCTGACTTCCTGTTGTGTTAAGGGCTACGCTCCAAGAGACTTTTTTGTAGGTATTGGGCCATTACATGTATGTACCGAATTTCGTACACGTACGTGAAACGTAACGCGAGGCGCACTCCGTTGAACCTTTATAGGTGGCGCTATCGAGCCATTTTGCCCTGCCCAATTTTGAAACGCATATCAGATGTAAATTTTCGCCAGTTCTGACGCGTGTGCAAATTTTCGTGAGTTTTCGTGCATGTTTAGGCCCTCAAAAATGCGATTCATTGCGGAGAAGAAGAAGAATAATAATAATAATAATAATAATAATAATAAACAGAGCAATTCCAAGAGGGTCCTCACACCATCGGTGCTCGGGCCCTAATTACTGGCTTCTGGAAACGGCCGTACGCAAGTCTAGTTCCGGCGGAAGAGTGACCTCTGACTTGACGTATGACGTAGAAGTAGCGTAAGCCAGGGTTCTCAAGTTTTATCAAAACCTTGGAGTGAGATCACATGCGGTTAGGGGAGGAGTCAAAGGGGAGGAGCCCCAGTGGAGCCCCGCCCATCCCCGCCCCCCAAATTTACCCATTGTTAATAATTAACCAGCACAAATTGAAACTATAACAATTGGTAAATCTGATAAATGACAGAGCAATTCATCACATCAAATATGCTCTTTAATGTTATATTTCAAAATTACAAAAATATAACAAATTGCTCCAAACAGTTTGGAAAAACACATCTTTTTGCATTTTCCCCTGACATCATTGAAAAATACAAATGCAATGGCAATGATTAATGTATGTTTGGACCGGATATAAAATATTACCCAGAGCACTCTGCTTTAATAAATGTAGCCTTAATGTAACTACTAAAGACTATTAATACAGTATAATATATCATTTAAAATAAAATTTAGAAATGCATCTTCATTCCTTCCCATAGCCACTAACATTTCCCTTAGCCAAAGCTTCTGGCCTGGTTGCAAAGTAGTTGTAGAGTTTTTGACTCCATCAATAATAATGTATACGATATATTAAATGTTCTAGCCTAAAAATGTTAGACGAGCTTTTTTCCAACTTACCTTCTCCATCACGACCTATGATCACGACGTGTGTTCGCGCGGTATTGTTGGTTACCTAACGAACGTAATGTGGCCGAGAATGTGTGTGCGTGTGTTCGCGCCATGTCTATGGTTAGCGCGACGTCGACTTTCGTGTGTTCGCGCATCTATGTTGCCTAGTAACGAACACAATCTGGCCGAGATACGGACGCACTGGCGGCAGGAAACTTCACTTTTGTGTGCCTCGTATATAACGTTATATAAAGTTTGCAGGACAAATTGGTTGGCATTACCTTTTCAGCGTGAGAAATACACGGTGTGCGCGTGTGGAGCGTGTGAACTGGTTGAATTGCGTGTGTCTCACGGCCAATGCGTGAGACTTGAGAACCCTGGTAAGCTTAGGTGAGAGTCGACGCCTTTCGCAGTTCAAACTAATGGGGCTGGACAACAAACTCAATCACATCTTTTCTTATCGAAATTTTTTCAAAACATTTCTCTTAAAAAGATTCTTGCTTTAGACTTCTAATTCGTGACCGGTGTTTTGTTTTGCTCCATCCTCTGCACTTCCGCGCTCGTAAATGCATCATGTGTCGGGTCTTGGGTCACACTTCTGCCGGAACTAGACTCGCGGAAGTGGAAATGAAGAGGTGAAAATCGTGTCGTGCTGTTATCACAGCCGCAAAAACCTATAATGCTCGCACAGAAAGAGAGAGCGAAAGGCGTGTTTCAGAAAGCGCTCTAACACCGAATTGATTCCTCTTTCGTGTTTAATTGCGCTTAAACGGACACATACACACAAGATTGTCAAAATACCCATCTCGGCAAGTATTCTCTCTGTTATGTCATAAGTGAATCCTTGAGAAAGAAACCGGATACGTCAAGTGTATTTGGTCCGTACGTTCGGTCTTAAAGTGACAGCAGCCTGCTGTTGTCGGTCTCATCGATGTTAAAGTTGCTTTAAGCGATCTTGGGTGATGTCACATCTTGTTGACGTTTAAAGTATTGTCAAACAAAATGGAGGCTAGCTAGACCCTCCCTCCTCCTCATCCACTCACTAACCCCCCCAAATCCTTCTTGTTTGTTATTGGCTGGAACAGTTTGTTATGTTTTGTGCTGCGGGTTGCTACAGTTTGTTTTTGTTGCCGTTTGTGGAGCCTGGGGTGTCTGCAGAGACTGCGTCTTTTTGCAGTGTGTTCAGGGAACAGGAAGCTAGCGGATAGTGAGATGTTTGCTGTATGTGACAAAAAAGGTTTTGGCCTTAAAGTGTGACATCGCTTAGTATATAGAGCACCATTGATCAAATAAAAAAAACATCTCACTAACTTACTTTCTCTCAAACAAGGTAGGAGAAGCAGTGTGCCACGTAAAGTCTGAGTACCAAGCAGCATAATCAGGTGCTCTCTTGAGAACCAGACCAAAAAAAGTTGGTAACGCTTCTTTTTACAGTCCAGTTACCCATGTAAACACTATGTACTTATTTTAGTAACTACAATTACTGGGTAATAACTAGTACTAACCCTGAACCTACCCCTAAACCTACCCCTGTTCCATGTACTTACCTTATATTAGCCAGTACTTTCTAGGTAAGTACACTGTAAGTACTGTACTGTAAAAGGAAGCGTTACCAAAAAGTTATGTGCACCCTGGTTTATAAAGTTATGAATATGGATATGTTTTCTTACAAAAACACACCGCTTCGCTTTAGAAGGCCTTTATTAACACCCTGGAGTCGTATGGATTACTTTTATCATGGATGGATGCGCTTTATAATCTAAGATACCATTCACTCCCATTATAAAGTTTAGAAGAGCCAGGTTTTTTTAATATAACTCCCATTGTGGAAGAGACCTATACACCTAGGATGGCTTGAGAGTGAGTAAATTATGGGATAATTATTATTTTTAGGTGAACTAACCCTTTAATACCAGGTGTAAATGGGGCCTTTGACTAAGTTATTTTATTATGTCCATTTTAATTATTTAAAAAGTAGCCAAGTAATAAGCAGGATAATATAAAGTCAGTGAGTCGTTCTTGCAAAAACAAACCCAGTATTGACCAAATAGCTTGTATTATATAAAAGCATAGTTGCCACATGTTTGCGTGAGACGAAGAGTGACTAATGACTGAGTAATTTCACAATCTCTCACTCGCTCATGACAAACATTCAGAAATAAGCAGGATCAGCTATGTTAAGGCCGATTTACTCTTGTCTGGCAGAGGAAATGCATCACAAAGTGATCGATTGATTTACTCAGAATGGCACGTCTAACAGTGCCGAGTGTGACGGGTGTTTTACGAGTCCACAGCAAGCAGCCAGGTCTTGACATGCAGCGAGGTAACAACAACTAATAATGGCCGTTTTCACTTGCCTTGGGCTCAGGATCAATGCTAATGACCAGTTCTTGGCTGCTCCGCTTTAAAGCTCTAGATGTCCTAATTTCACAATGTGTGACTTAATTAGCTATTCCCAAAGCACTCGGGGGTAATGGATGAAAGCGTAAACATTGCACCAGTGCACAGATACTGAAAAGCTGTTTTTAAAATCACTGTGTGTGTGCTGGCAAAGCAGACAGCAACTATGCTGGCCTTTATACTGCTCTGTTTTTGGTGGAACAGCTGTTGTTCTTGACATTAGAGCAACAGTCGTTCTAAACACCACGCTACTGAGGTGACTTGATCCCGAGCTCTGATCTGAGATCAGAATGGGCAGTTCAGCTCGTAGGTCCAGATATAATCTGTAATTGCCACAGATGTCAGGTCGTTAATTAGGGGTGTGACAACTGATGCGTTAAAATAAGAGCAAGACAGTATCCTACAAACAGACCTCAGTAGAACAAGGGCTGTTATATCAGTGGTCAATTGGTCATTTACATCCATTGGTTCAATCTAGAGCTGGTGTTTAAAATTGTTCATATTTTTCTCCCTTCAGTGTGGTTTAGTTTTTTATAGTCTATCATTAATGCCAAAGTAGATGTTAATTTGTATAATTTAAAATGTAATTTTCTCAGCACAATCTAGTGTTATTGCAATTAGTTCCATTTTATTTTTATTTAATAATATTCCATGCATCTAAAAACTTTATGAAATGTTAGTTTTTTTTTTTAAGGTTCATGTTTAGGCATGGAAAGCTGTTATATTAGGGATATATTAGCTTGTATTAGGAGGTTGAATTACCAAGGTTTTTGTCTCCCTGCTGTATGGGAAAACCAATGAGTGTAATTGTGTCTGTTTCTCAACTGTTGAGAACACATTCTTCTTCGATTACTTTGTGTAGGCAAGATTTCTCAACGGACTACAACACTTGCTTGTTTTAACTTGTTTTTCCCCCCCCCACATAGTCCTTTTCATTTGGCTCTAATGAGCTTGTCATCCCGATTTGAGAAATCTCACTTTCTCGCCTCTCACACTTTCTTATTTTTTTCCCCTCACAGGAAACCTCGTCCTGTTCCCCAAATGGTAGCCCAGCAAGTCACACAGCAGTTTGCTTCACCCACACAGCCTAAGAAAGAGAAAAAAGAAAAGACTGAGAAGGACAAGAATGAGAGAGCACCAACACTGAAAAAGAACAGCCACAAGAAAATGAGGTGAAACATTTACTAAGTAGTTCCTACTCCCCAAACAAATTAACTAGTAGTTTATTTTGCATTTTACGTAGCAATTACCTCACACTGTGGAAAATGTATATGGTTGTTCTCTATCTGGATACTAATATATACAATATTATTATACATGATACACTACTGGAAACAATATAGCATAATGTCACCTGCCACAATGTACTGAGAATTATAAAACACTTTTCTCCCTTTAGTGACAGAGGTTTTACAAATACTTTTTCAAATAAAAAGAAATGTTTCTTGAGCACCAGATCAGCATATTAGAATGATTTCTGATGGATTATGTGAAAATCAGCTTGTAATATTTAAAATTGTAATATTCCACCATATCGCTGTTTTTACTCCATTTAAAAAAATGAAGTACTGTATTTTTACTTAATGTTAGTATGTATTATTTAGTTCCTTAAGAAAAATGTTAAGTACAGAGCTTTGTTCAAATATACGTTTATGTATGCCAAGTATGTCTTCAAATCAATGTTTCTTGATGTCATGATTAATCTCTTAGCTCATTAGTTCGGTTCATTGCCTCCCTAAGTCTTTTTTAATTGCCTATGGATGAGAAAATGCTTGCAAAACCAAGGCCGCTGGGCTTTACATTGTGCTTTGTTCAATACAGACTGTTTTAATGCAGCTTCATGGCGGTAATAAACGGGTAAATAAGTGTTAATTTAGCTAAATTCATAAGCTCTACAGAAGACAGTAGTGTCAGAATGTTGATTCAGTTCAATAACGGTGCCAATGTTGCAAAGTTCATCAATTGTAAACATTCAATTCATCTAATAAAGCAGCTCTACAGAAGGCAATAGTGCCATTAATCAGCTCAAGTGAAGTCAAGACTAGCAAATCTGAATTGTTCTTTATTGCTCTCTCTCTCCTGCAGGCCCAGGTTAAAAAATGTGGACCGGAGCAGCGCACAGCATCTGGAAGTGACTGTGGGAGATCTGACGGTTATCATAACAGACTTTAAGGAGAAAACTAAGCCCTCCTCCAGCTCGTCCTCCAGCGCGACATCTGGAGACCACCACAGCCAGAGCGGATCCAACTCAGACAACACAGAGAAGGGGATCTCCAGATCCTCGTCCCCGCGAGGGGAGGTTTCCTCACTCAACGGAGAGTCTCACTAGGAACTCGTGGAGTATGAACATTACTTCCAGTCTCCTGCAGCTAATATATCCATTTTAAACGAACAGACACAGGAGCGTGCTTACGTATGTCAAGACTTAACGAGACTCCGACTTAACCCAGCAATATAAGCCATCTCTCACTACTACCACAGTTATAGGATCTGGAACATAGGATTTCACCATGATATTCTTGTCCTGATTTGTTACAATGCCTAGTAGGTCAGCTCAAGATAATAAAACTGTAGAGTTTGTGAGCGAATTTGATAACATTTAGACAGTTTAATTAACATGGTGGTATTATTAATTTAGATAAGTGTTGTTGTCTGTTTGGATGTGGACATAGACACCCGTTTCATGTCCACCTCACTATAGTTTCGTAAACCATTTTTTAAAACCAGTCTGTAATTGTTGCAACAGCACCCATTACGTCCTGGGAATTAACCCTGGGGCTTAAAACATGTTGATTCAACTAGAACGTTGTAGTGAACATACTTGCTTTTACATTACAGTTGCAGCAGTTGCATATTGAAACTTTAATATACTTTCAATGCATTACAGGGTGAGCGTTAAGCCCTCTATGAATAACTGTGATCGAAACAGTACTTCCTTTTTCAATTGTTTGTTGCACCTGCTGGTACTTCAGTACAGTTTTACAAAAAAAAAAAAAACATCTAATCCAGAAATTCATTGTTTATTTGTTCTTGTTCATGCCGTTTTATTTGACACTTGTCATGGCAGATTGCATCACATTTGTGTGGCTAGTTCTACCAGCGCTGTTTTGTGTTAGATTGTCTTTATATAATTCTGTTAATTCCATGAGAAACATAACATTTTTTGACAAAAACAAATGAATTTGTAAGATGTTAAATTCATCCCCTACTTTATGATGAATGGTGGTATATAAATATATTGCAGTATAGGACAAATCTCTTAATAAAATTTAAGATTTAGACTCCTGTCGTCAACTAAACAGATTTATTTCTAGGGCAAACAAAGACCTTAAGGGAGTGGTTATCAATTTTGGGTTGTTTTTGTGGTGAAATGTCTTTTCAGTTCTTTGTGAAATGCACATGACATGCATGAGGGTGATATTCAAAGTGTTGTGGTTTTTACCTCACCATGAGTGATGCAATATGTGGCACACAGGTTCTGTCAAGAGACAATGAAGAGCATCGTTGCTTGACAGCTGATAGTGTCTTAACTCAACTTGACGATCCATTTCTCAATAGACATTGCCTTATACAGCAGGAAACATTTAATTGTTTTTATCTGACTGAAATACAGAGCAGAAAGCCTGTTTTGCTGGTAGATAAATCCAGTTCCTCTTTGCTCTCCCCTTAGGGAATATTGAATATTCATGATGTTGTGACAGTTTAGTCTACATGTATTAATGTTACGTTTGACATTTATTCCTCAATACGCAATAGTAAATATTTTAAATGTACTACTACAAATTTAGTTACTAGCCATCATTACACAAGTCATGCTTTTAATTTTACTAGTAGGTATGGTACTAGGAATTAAATAATTTTAATGACTAGTCCTATTTGCTATTAAATAGTAATGGTTATTAAATTCCAAAAAATAAAATCCTACTTGTAAGATTAAAACGCATGTTGTAACAATTGCTATTATTAATAATCATTTAAAATCAGTGTCACAATTGTGTAAACTTCAATTACAGAAAATAGCAATAATAATGGAACAAATGCAGTTGAAATAAAAATAGAAGTTCGTAATTAAAATTCTTAACTGTGCTAGTAAATTGAGGAATCAGTCTTGAAGGGTTTGTTGTAGTAGGGGTCTTTCTCACCCCACTTGTATGTGTGGGGGATGGTGGTGGTCGTTAATGATAGGAAGCCTGATTCATTTGTGCGAATCGGTTCTCTCGAAGTTCATTTCAAAGAACCGATATAGTAGTTCTTTAGGAAATTACGTCATTAAAGGCATATGTAGGCATATATTTCTGTATATTAGTTTGTTAAAGTTTTATTACTAAGTTTGTTAATTATAATTTGAGGTATCCAAGTTCAGTTTGTTGCAGCCATGATTTAGCTATTCATTTAGCTATGCAAAATCTAAATTTACGTTTTGCAGCTTTTTAACAAAGTGCTATTTATTTAAAATGCTATTTATAAAAAAAGTCAGTTTTGTTAAAACTGTCATACAACATTTTACACGCATTTCCAGATCGATTTATACGTAACATTTCTGATATTTGGCTACTCCTAAATATTTTATGTTCTATGAATCAGTGAATCAGATCTTGGAAGAGAACCGACTCAAATGAACGATTCGTTTCATTCACGAAATGGACATCGCTGGTCAGTGGGGCGAGTACACACTCGGTGTACTCTTTTCAAGTGAAAATAGTGCCAGTGCCCTGTAGAATGCGTGGATATATTCGTACATTTAGTCTTTGTATAGTTATCGCTCTTCTATCGTTACTATTTTTGTTCAGCAAACATGATGCAGAGAGTTTTTTAAAGCAAGTTAGGTCGCCGCTAGAACCGTCCGTCGCAAAGAACTTCAATGGAGCAAAATCAAAACAAGGACCCACTGCGACCAGATCACACAGACTCGGGTAATCAGATTTGTTTCGTTCATTTTATTAAAATGTATGTTTAACAGGCGGAATTCGCGTAACTAACATTTCAAATGTCTGTCTTTTTTCAAAACAATGTTTGAATTTAACTTTGGAAAGTTACACTGAAAATACTATCCCAAAAATCAAAATGTGACATTCAGTTTGAGTTTATGCCGTTTCATCTGGATTATTTTCTTACATACGAGGCCAGAAATACAGGAAACGTTCACCACTACTGAAATCCACATGAAAGGGAAACCAGTGGTTCGCCAGTGGAATTCCACACTGACTTGAGAGACCCTTTATGGTGGAAGGTGTTGACGCCTACCTGTATTGATTCATTGTCAAGAGAGAGTGCTGGCATGTCGAGAGCATTGAGATGTGGTTGGGCATTGATGCAACAGACAATAACGAACAGCCAAATCCCAAATCACGCCCCTCTGACCTGTGCTTCAGGTGATAGGCTTAAGACAAATGGGTCATGAAGTTGTGTAATTAATTTCACCTAATTCTGAACAAAAGTGTAAAAAAAAAAAAAAAAAAAAAACCAGCAGACGGAATACTGTAGCCTACCCTCCATTTAACCAATAAATAACAAATCAATGCTATGTAACACACAGTTGCATTATTGGCATTCCACGAATATGGGACATTATTGTAGGCTACTTCTAAAAGACACAAGAAATCCCATGTCTGTTTTTGTTGTTGTAAGGCCTATTAGATATGTTTAATAAACTATTATAACAAAGTTAGTTTTAAACACAAAATAGATATTTTTTTTATCATATTTTCTTTTTTAAAACATTTTGTCTGTTTAATTTAGATGTTTATTTAACGTTAATTGCCAAAAATGTTTAATTAGAAAATGATTGCAAATTATTAGGAAATAAAAACAGCCAATTTAAAATTGAGTTCAGCACCATTAAGCAGCTCCTTTCTCTGACTGTTTTGTGGTCTTGTTTACTCATCCATCCCTTTATCGGCCAATCTGTTTTGTTTTTTTTCTTTGCTGCGAGACCAATTAAATATGTTTAATAAACTATTATAACAAAGTCAGTTTAAACATCAAGTATCTTTTTTATCGCTTTATCTTTTTTTCATTATTGAAAACATTTTGTCCATTTGACTAATGTTTATTGCAAAAAAAATTCATTACATATTGCATTACATTTCTGTAATTTTCTGAACATTGAGCATATCTGACCATTTGTTGGAAAATAATTTATGTTCTTGTTTATTTACTCATCCATCCTTTTATCAGCCAATCTACAGGGTTGAGTATAAAGCTAAAAGTGACTGTCCATTTTCAGAGATGTTGCACACAAGGCGACTTCACCTGGACAGCGAGAGACGTTGATGCAGCTGGCTGTGGTGGCTTGTGGAGAGAGACACAAGGAAGCTGTCAACATGTTGAAGACCACAGCCATGCTCAGCAGTCGAGACTTGAGATTTCACATCTTTGCAGAAGAGCAGTTACACATCAACATAAAAGCAGCGGTTAGTATGAGCCAATTATCATTTTTGACATACAGTATGCTATATTGTTGCACAACAACGGGCACATCTCTCATGTGTTAAAGGGGATATGAGTCATTTTATGGGAACATTTTTCCCCTGTATATGTGCAAGTATGCACTTTAATCTGCTAAACTAGAGAACCATTGAGAAACTGTTGAGATAAAAGATTTACTCAATTTTCCTCTTGCACAGCTGGATTCCTGGCCAGCTTTCATCCGAGTGAAATTCAGCTATGTTGTTCACCCCATTTCATTTCCCCATGAGAACCATGAAGAGTGGAGTCAGCTTTTCAAGCCATGTGCATCACAGAGACTCTTCTTACCGGTGAGAATTACTACAGTCTTATTTATTGAAACAGCGTGTTTAGTTTAAAATATTTTTAAGCAAAAGTTGATTTTATTTTATTGTATTGTCATTTATGATAATTTAAAGGTACACTATGTAACTTTTGACCCTCTAGCGGTTAAAAAACCAAACTGCATGCATTTTGCGGAAGAACATTGTTTTGGTTGTGCTTTGGATTTGCGTGCGGATGAATATGGTTATCTTACTGCTCATAAAACATTCTCTACTACGCTTAAAAGACCAGTTTAGATGGAAAGGATCTCAAGCTGACTACCTGAAGACATTACATTATGGTTGTTGTAGCACTGTACTGAATTTATTTTCAAGGAAGTACTGCGTCTACAGTAATGACTCTTCACAATATATAATGCTTTACAATGAACTCTGTTAGAGAGTTACATCTGGCAATTTATCTATTACTCACCTGTTGAGTAATAAAAATGACATCTCCAGACTCCACGTCACTTTTACAATCCCTCAGTTCCATCTCTGAAAAGCCAAGCCGATGTTGATTCTTGTTTTATTACGAGCTCTGTCACATTCTCTTTTTTCCAGCAGGTTCTCCACAGTTCTACGTTTTTTTTTTAAAAAATGGGTGATTCCTGGAGATTTGAGATATAGCTGATCCATGTCTCGCTCATTGTGACAACTAACCTATACCACTCCCACACCATACTCGCATCAAAGTAGCCTGAGCAACTTTTCTCTATTTATAGACGAGTGCAAGTGACGTATGTACGCAATTTCCCATGAAAACCATCCCAACAGTCTAAATTATAAACACTTATAATAGGCTTACCATAGTGAATCAGGGTAAGACAAAAACAAGTTTGGAAAAAAAAATTGTGATTTATTGACTATTCTATTAAATACTATTTAATTTTAATTTATTTAATTTAAAAATGTTACATATTGTACCTTTAAAATGACTACACCTAACAATGCTGTGCTCTTTTCCTTCTATAAGAAAAAAATCATAAAATAGGCATTAATCTTTTCTAAAATGGTGGTCTCTTTTTTTCTGAGAACAGAAAATGTATTTTTGAACTCAAAAACTTCTTTCTATTCTCTACAGATGATTCTGAGGGAGGTGGACTCCTTACTCTATGTGGACACCGATGTCCTCTTCCTGCAGCCTGTAGAGCTGATCTGGGACATGCTGGCGCTCTTTAACTCCACTCAGTTAGTAGCTATGGCACCAGAGCACGAGGAGCCACGGATTGCTTGGTACAGTCGCTTCTCCCGGCATCCGTATTATGGAAGAACTGGCATCAACTCTGGTGTCATGCTGATGAATTTGACCCGGATGCGAAGGACACATTTCAAGGTGAGATAAGAGGACCGGATCCTGAAGTCAGATATTTCTATTCATCTCAATAGCAGGAACACATGCAGAACCTCGTTACCTAGGTGCCGCCATCTTTGCTTCATAGGCAAACCAATCATGTGAGCTGTAAATGTCATGTGACATTCTATATTAAAAATCCTGGCAGCAAACAGGGGGGCATTTACAATATAATTCAAAATTATATAATTATTAATGTAACCATATAAAATAATAAAAATAAAGATAAAGATATGTATTTTAAGTTTGGGGTCGGTAAGCTATTTAAACATATTTTTGAAAAAAGTCTCTTGTGCACACCCTGGCTGCATTTATTTGAATTATTATTTTATTTTTTGTTGATGAAAACAGGAATATTGTGAAAAATTATTACAATTTAGTAACAGTTTCTATTTGAATATATTTTAAAATGTAATTTATTCACGTGATGGCAAAGCTGAATTTTCAGCATCACTACTCCCGTCTTCAGCGTCACATGATTCAGAAATCATTCTAATATTATGATTTGGTGCTCAAGAAACATTTCATTTTATCATCAGTGTTGAAAACGGTTGTACTGCTTAATATTTTAGTGAAAACCATGATACATTCTTTTCAGGACAATGATTAGAAAGTTCATCAAAAGAACAGGTTTTCTTTGTTTCAGAAGTTTTTTTACTACTTGCACTGACATCTCTTAAAATATGTCCGTGCCATTGTTTTGTCTCAAGATGCACACCAGTAATGATTTCTTCTAAGGCATGTTTATTAAAGCTACTTAAATGCCCTAATTAAACTAAGGTCTAATCCTGGCTTAATCTAAGCCCTGTCTTTGAAACCGGGCCTTAAAGGTATAGTTCACCCAAAAATGAAAATGATGTCATTGCTTACTCAACTTGTTCCAAACCTGTATGAGTTTCTTTCTTGTGTTGAACACAAAATAAAATATTTTAAAGAATGCTGGTAATCAAACAGTTCAAGTTCTAATCAGTTCTTATCAAGACTTCCATAGTAGGAAAAAAAACTACTATGGAAGTCATGGCTACCGTTAACTCTCTGGTTACCAACCTTCTTTAAAATATATTTTGTGCTTAGCAGAAGAAAGAAATTCATACAGGCCTGGAACAACATGAGGGTGGGTAAATGGTGACAGAATTTTCATTTTTGGGTAAACTATCCCTTTTAGTTATGTTGTAATTCCATTTCAGTCCAGAAGAGGACGCCAAATGTCTCTTTTATCTTTGCTTTTAGATAGAGATACTTAACTCTTTTTTCTCTCTCTCTTTATGGACAGAATGACATGACCTCTGTTGGTCTGCACTGGGACGAGCTTCTCATGCCTTTATTGCAGAAATACAAGCTTAACATTACCTGGGGTGATCAAGACCTGATTAATATCATCTTCCATTACAATCCAGGTAAGCCTATCTAGATTTCTTCTATTTCTTGTATCTTTATTACCTTTCAAGTCTCTGTAACAGATGTGTGTTCACCCAGAGATGGTATTTACCTTCCCCTGCCACTGGAACTATCGTCCTGACCATTGTATCTACGGCAGCAACTGCATCCCGGCTGAAGAAGGTGGTGTTGTCATTCTGCACGGCAACAGAGGAGTGTTTCACAGCGACAAACAGCCTGCCTTCAAGGCGGTGTATGATGCTTTCAAACATGTGAGTTACTTTAGAGGAGTTTAACACTGGATGTTTTTAAACCTTTTGTTGAGTTCCAAACAATGTGTCTTTACAAAGCTAATGAATCACTCTTTACTTTTTCTGGCAGTACACATTTGGAGAGGATCTCGTAAAATCCTTCTTGTTGCCGCTGGAAGTGGCGCTGAATGGAACCACACACACATACTGTGGGAAAGTTAGTCATTTCTTTATCAGAGGACTTGGGACTTCTGTAAAGAGGATCCAGAGAAGGACTCTACCTGGTGGCTGAGATGTGTTACTGTCACTGTAGCTGAATAACGACAGAAATGCATTCTGGGAGACTGGATGAGAGCGTCACTGCCTTTCCAGTCGTATCTGTGCAATGTTAGTGGTGAACGTTTCAGTTCGAAACCTTGAAGCTGATGTAGGACGTGATGAATGATGAAATGTGCATTTAAACCTTTAAAATGGCCTTTGTCATTTCATTTTTTTATCCTAGTTAAAGGGACAGTCAACAAAAAAGGGAGATTGACATCATTTATTCACCTAAATGTCATTCCAAACCTCCTTTCCAGGAACAAATATGGTGAATTGATGTTCCTCGCACTGAATGACTTCTGAAGACTTTATAGACAAAACCTCATTACTTTTATGATTGTTTTTTAGTGCTTTTTTAATGTACTGTTCCTTTAAGAGTGTTTTTGAATGTACTGAAAGATGTAATGGCATTAATTGGAAAATACTTGAAAATGTAAATATTAATTTTACATAATGTTCATATGAAATAAAAACGTATGTCAGATTTAGACTTTTTGACTATCAATATCATTCTCCATTGAATAATTACATCAGTAAGGATATATATTTTAAAATATATGCTGAAGTGGACAGTTCATACGATTTTGCTTTTATAATGTGATGTATTTCTGAGTAAAAGCATATTCATGAAAAAAAAATAGGGTAGGAAAAAAAATATCTACTGGATCTTAATGAAGGGCACTTGCTTTCTAAACTTTCAGTAATGAGAAATAAATATATTTGCCAGTTAATTCTCCCCTTCAACTGGTAAATGTTGTGGATTTTTTTCTTTAAATACAACTTTCCTCCACCAGGGTGCAGCATTGATTCAGGTTTTTACAAACGCAGACAGTGTCTTGGAATGATTACAGTGGCTTTGTTCTGTGATAACATCACACACCAGTAAATACTGAACAACTTCTTAACAATAACCTTATAACAGCTTGATACAGACTTGTTCAGGTGAACATTTGAGGGAATTAAAAAAAACTCACCTCAAGATAAATTCTTGGAGTATAAGAAAGGAGGAAATAACCCCAGGAAAATCTATAATGGATCATGGATTAAAATATCATTACTTGGCAACCCTTAAAGCAGTAGATGTTAATGACACAGGACGACCTGATTAATTTCTAATCCATAAGTAGTCCTGCATAAAGATATTTGAAGCATCAGCAACCATGTGCTTGAAGGTCGGGGTGACTTCACAGACTAACAGAACACAATGAGACAGTTACATCTCATGGATCAATGTAGCAGCAAATAAACTATTTCTGGACCACCTGAGGCACAAGAGCTGCTTTACAAGGATGTTTAGGTCGAAGGCTAGACTTGATACAGCAATAATGAGGGTCTGTCGGTGGTCTTCCTCAGTTTATAACAACCAGATTATGGTACTATGAGTCTATTTTCCAACATATAAAGGAGAAAAATAGGATTAATCTGCATCAAGTTTCATCAATTCACCTCTTGCATGAAAATAAACAATATTTACAGGCCTCGCTGGGAAATAAAGATTTGAGATTTTTAAAAGAAAAACATTTGCCTTAAATACCAGAGCTAACCATGAACAGCTTGTGTGTGTAGAGAGAGAGAGAGAGAGAGAGAGAGAGAGAGAGAGAGAGAGAGAGAGAGAGAGAGAGAGAGAGGAGAGAGAAGAGAGAGAGAGAGAGAGAGAGAGAGAGAGAGAGGGCACTTTAACAAAATAAGGAGTAAAATAATTTAAAACATTACAAAGTTTGGTTTGTTTGTGATAGTGAAATAAACGAACATGATTTCCATGTTTACAAAATGATGCAACTCAGTTCATTTATTGGCTATAGTCTAAACATCATTTTTTTTAAATAAAACTCGGTGTCTCCTTTCATAGTGTGGCATTATACTATTTTCATATCCATGTTCACTCTTAATCGCTTCAGTTCAGGGACAGAAGAGGCATAGAGGCGAAAACAAAACAAAAAAAATGTTGGTCTATTGTCTCATCTGTGTGTCCTCCATCAAACACCGCCTGTCTGAATCAGCCCCTCGTTTACAATGGATCCTCTATCTTTGCTTCCCTTTCCATAGTTGCTCCCTTGGACAATATTTACCTCAAGTGCCAACAAATAGATGTTTTTTTTTCTGCTCAACAGAAAAGCAGCCTGTGGTTTGGTGAAAGAGACCTTATCTCTCGCTCCTATTTCCCCCCAGTGAGTTTTTCAATTAGGTAATTACAGCCATGTGAAAGGAGACTCGGCAGAGAGCCCCGCTGCTTTGTGGGAGCACCTGTCCCCCACAGACGCCAATTACCTGGCACGTGAACCATCTCCATTGTGTGGCCGCTCGGAGGGGTCCGAGTCTGCAGGAAGAGCAAACCCAGCCAATACGGCATCTGATCAACGGGCAAGCGGTGTCTGGGAAACAGGTTCAGAGAAAGAAAAATAAATGAGCAGGTTTCTTTTTTCACTTGCTTATGCATTTGTATTCAGATTGGAAGGCACAGTCACAGTGAAGCTTGGAAACACATTTCATGACTGATATCAACATTATGCTATGAATTTATTACAATATTTGCTATGGGCTAAACAGATAATGCCGTACTAATTTAATTCTAATCAGTGGTCTTACACCTTTTTGATGACAATATTTGAAAGACCACTAAGCCCTTGTTTTCAAAACTTATTACCACACTTAGTTTCTGTAAATTAAAAGAGGAATATTATTATTGTTGGTAAAATATTCAATTTTCATAATTCCAGTTGTTTTAGGAGCTGAAGGTTTATCAGTGTTCAATTTCTTCCTAAAATATGCCAAAGTGTTAATGTAAATGCATTTGGTTCTCAAGCATTTATTGGAAGCAAACAGGCAGATCTACAAAAATATAAATACATAAATAAATAAATAAATAAATAAATAAATAAATAAATAAATAAATAAGGGATGTAACTCATTACACTTGTGTGTCATTAATACTATTATTCAAACAACAATAATAATAAATTAGTTGAATGGGAAACCAGAACCAGACAGTAACGGAGTACATTTACTTGAGTACAGTACTTAAGTACAATTTTGAGGGATCCGTACTTTACTCGAGTATCATTTTTGGGGAGTACTCATGACTTTACTCAAGTACATTTGAGAGGCAAATATTGTACTCTTTACTCCACTACATTTCTATCCTTAACCGTGAGTACCCGTTACTACTACTAAAAAAAAAAAAAAAAGGAAAAAAGAAAATTCTCGGATTCCCTCTCAAACGTGATTGGATTGTGCAGGCGCCACTGATTGGGTCAGCCTATCAGCAATCACCTTCAGCTTTCCGCCAAAGTCAACTCCATGGTCAGAATTAAATAAGAGACAAAACCATGGACGAAACAATGGATGAAGACGCAGCAGGTCCCACCTCGCCAGACTATTTAAATTTTCTGAAATTTTCTTAAATGTTAAATAAAGCAACATGGTAAAAAGATGAAAATGACTTAATTTTACTTTCAATTCCTTTTACATTCTCCAAGGTATTAACATTTTTCATAACTCCATGTAGGACGTTTCTGTACATAAATGTAAGCACTGTGGCAGTAGTAATGCAATATTTAGAAAATCTTGTACTCTTGATAGGCCTACTCAAGTACTTTTAAAAACAAAACAAAAAATTAAAAACTGTAGTACTTGTACTTGAGTAAAATTTAGCAAGGGGTATCTGTACTTTTACTCAAGTAATGAAGCATTGTATTCTGTCCGCCTCTGCGGGAAACACAGCCCAGATCGGTATACAGTAAACCCACTTTAAAACTCCCCAACAGACCAGCCTGACAAGGTTCGAAGACCAGCAAACCTTTTAGAGGAGAGTTTTTGGCTGAATAACTTCAGAAGCATTAAGTCATTTAAAAATCGAGAAGGAACTGAAACATCTGTCCATCTATCTATTCATCCGTTCATCCATCCATATAAATATGGAGTGGAATTGGTATCTAGAGTCATAAATAGTCGGGAGATTTTATTTTTTATGATAGATATCAGCATTTACATTTTTCAGTGAAAAATCATTATAGGTTGACCACTGAACATCTACTTCTTCAAAAAAAAAAATCTTAGCAGAAAGCCTTTAAAATTGATAATAATAAAAAAACTAAATGAGAGTGGACAATCACCAATCAGTGGAAGAAACCAATCAATGTCTCAAAAATGTCAGTATTCATCACCCTGCTACTGAATTAATGTATGTGCTTATGGTGACCTGAATAAAGATCTTCTCTCTTACTGTATCTGGAGCAAAAGACGCCTTCTGTCTCCCAAGTGAGCCAATTTACGCGGGAGTCCACTTCATTGTGTGCCGTATTGATTCAGTCTGAACTCTTTTTCCTGATAAAGAAAGCCAATGAGCTGGATGCAGATGTATGCGGGGTGAGATGGCAAGGAAATCTCATTCAGAAAATGAAAGCGAAACTCAACCTGTGGGCTTCAAAGTGGCAAAACATGTCAGTCAGCTCTCCTTGCCCAAAGGGGAGTTCAAAGCATTTTTTAGCTGGATGTCAATGAAGAGAAGCATGTGTGTGATTATAGTCTGCAACAAACCCACCATGTATGTTACACTATTGGGAATTAGTTTTTGTTGGAAAAAGAGGACCATTCCTTCAGGATACTATAGTCATGGGTGCTGCGGCTGGTACCTGAGTAGAGGAAAATAGCAAGGACATCTTCAGGGAGACAGATACACTTTGATCCGAGTTAGAGCTGAGAGACACTAGGTCTGACAGGTTATATAACTTTTGCTTTTGTGACTTAGTTCGTGACTGACTGCATGTTGGGGCTGGGAGAATAGGGGAATGGAAGAAGAAAAGGGAGGAAAATCCCAATCAAGATTAGAAGTCAAATATTTAATTCAAACTAAACATGTAAATGGGTAATGAACGGATACAAATTGGATGTTCATGTCCTTGTTAAGTTAAAGTAAATCAAAAAGGTTATTTTTTTGGAACATGATTTACATAATACTCTCAGACAAATGGTACAAAAGCTGTCCCTGGGGCAGTACCCTTTCAGAAGTACATTTGTGTACCTTATTTAGCCCTAAAGGATGCATATTAGTACCGATATAGAATTACCTGAAATGCATATTAGTACCTAAATGGTGCATATTAGTACCTTATTGTTGGGTGTTTCCAAAGTGACAGCTGTTGTATCATTTTTCTGAGAGTGAAGCATATCACACCGCAAGACCCTGCTATCACTTTCCCAAACATCAAACTACCAAATGGTTTTCAAACCATTATACCTTGAATGCACTTTTGGTAAAAGCAACATCATTTAAACTCGGTAAAGCGAATGGTGTTATGAACACAAAGTCTAATCATGTCTGATTTCAGCTTTAGATCCATGTGAGCGATGGGGAGGTTACGAAAGTGCTGTGCTTGCCAAAACGGTGAGCATTTGTGTGATTCATAGGATCATTTAAAAGAAAAAAAAGAAAAAACACTGCAAAATGTACACATGCTCTCAGAGACTCGGACCCTTTCCATCTTCACGTTAGGCAAAGGTAATTAAACTGTCACGTTTGCATTGCAAAAAATGCAGGAGTCACCACATTCCCCTAACGTCGAGGAATATCTGTCACTTGTGGATGACTTCTAAATGGTCCGTTTCCTTATCTGAACCTTTGATTTGTGCGAAGACCCGTGTCAATAAAGCCCTCCTCCACATCGCCTCTGATGTCGTCTCAAAACGAACATCTCCAATTAGACACAAGCAATCATTCATTTGATGGCTTACCATTTACGTTCATTGTCGCAATATGTGTGAACGTGTGTGAGATAATTTGTTGTACCTTGAGGGAAATCTAACTCTTAATCACTGCATGTGAATAATTACGCCTCCTTTGTGTTTATGCTGATAACCTCATCATAATTTGGCACTGGCAACTACAGCCTCATCAAATTTTAGACAAGACAGATTAAAAACAGATAAAACCACAACTTGAATCATTAAAAAAAGAAAAAGAAAAAAGGTACGCACCAAGAATAATGAATTGTCATTCAAAACACTTGAGTTAGCAGTTAGCGCTAGCTTAGCTTTGTATTTAGATCTTTTTTTCCTCAATGCGATTGACTCACAAACAATAACATGAGACTTTGAGGGGCTTTCTGTGTTCGTTTGTGCCGGGATATGAATTCTGAAAGGCCTGTGTATGCCTTTGTTTCCAAATACGCGCTACTACGCCGTCTCCCCATTCATTAAATTATACATGAATAGGAAACAATTGAGCCATAATTGATAGGCCTCTCCGTTCATTCTCCTCATAGACACTCTTTATCAGCCACGTAGTGACAAAAATCACAAAGGCTGTCTTCTCCGCCACCTTTTCAGTTCATTCAGACTTGGACTGGTACCATTGTTCTGGCCTGGGCCTGATAAGGCACTGATAATGTTAACCGGTTATCACATTTGCAGAAAAGAGGGCAAAATAAAAGACCCAAGACAGCCGGCGAATTAGCGACTTTGATGAATCGACGGTTTGAACACGAGAGATTAGCATACTGATTGGACTGATTATTTGTAATTGCGGTTGGAAGTGAAAGCGGGCCGCACCGGATCGTACTGGTTTCTGTTCCAGCCAGCTGAAATCGCGAGCTTTGTAATGACGTTGAATTAATCTTTCTCATCCTCCTCACCGGGTTAATATTATTGCAAATCAGGGGTTTTGTTTGAAAAATTGAATTGTGAAACGGCAACAGACGTTTTTTTTTTTTGGAGTAGCACTTCACAGGCTTCTGCGAGGTGGACACATGGCAGAGTCTTAAGGGGCGGACGAGATGAACGATAAGGGAAATCTACGTGAATTTGTGCAAGTGCTTTCACCTAAGGTAGAGCAAGTGTCCTTCAAAGCCATCTGTTAGCATTTGCAGCAGCTAATTAATTTGTCCTTCACCGGATGTGTCGGTATACAGCCAGGAGAATACAGATCCTGACAGATGCCGAACACTAGACAGTCCTGACACTCGGGAGAGTATATATGCACCGTCTAGAGGATATCGAGACACAGAGCAAGATTAATCAATCATGATAGCGCATGAAGTTGTTTTGACGAAAGAGACACTCAAGCTGAGGTAAAGCTGGGCCTTCAGCATTGGGTACATTTGCATAATATTACATTTCTTACGCAGCTGACTAGTAGCAATCATTTCTTTGTATGTTCAAGATGATTGATGTTTGGTATTGATGCCCCCATCATCTCAGATACCACTAGAGAATCTGGCCAAGAACATTATCATACATTACTTTCTGTAAACAAGCTCTGCCTGCAGTACAAACCAGTGTAGACTGCTTCCCAAAATCCATTTATAGACTCTTCCATCTCCAGTTCTTCAAAAAGACCCCGGCAGATAACACTAGAGACAATGGAAAGAGGAAAAATAATGTCTGCTGAGTTCCGTGACTCAATTAAATTTAGCAGCAAATCGGAGTGATTCTGAAACACCTACATTTTCATATTAGTGGTGGCATCTAATATATATTTAATCAATCAAATTAGTTAAATATGTTAATTATGGGTTAGGTCCTCAAATGCACAGACTCACCCAGGAATGAAACAAATGGCAGAATTCAGAATAGCATAGGCTTTCTATTTATGCTATGTCTTTATATGACATAAATAGTAAAAGTATTCCATTTCGAATTCAGTCATTATCTTCATCAGTGAGTCACTGATTCATTCATTCAGCAAAGCCTGAAATTAGTACGTAATCATCTCATTTTAAAGGAGTAGTTCACTTTTAAAAACTTTTGCTGATAATTTACTCACCCCCATGTCATCCAAGATGTCAACGTCTTTCTTTCTTCATTCGAAAAGAAATTAAGGTTTTTGATGAAAACATTCCAGGATTTTCTCCATATAATGGACTTCATTGGGAGCCAAACGGTTTCAAGGTCCAAAAGACAGTTTCAGTGCAGCTTCAAAGAGCTTTAAACGATACCAGACGATGAATAAGGGTCTTATCTAGCGAAACCATCGGTTATTTAAAAAATAAATAACACAGTTTAGGTTTTTAAGCACAAATGCTCGCCTTTCTCTGTTCTGTGATGAGCGTTCGTGACTGTCCTGTTCGAACTCGTTCATCAAAATTAACAAATCTTTTTTCGATTCATGACTCGAAGGGTCCTAGATAAGAACCTTATTCATCGTCTGGAGTCGTTTAAAGCCCTTTGAAGCTGCACTGAAACTGTCTTTTGGACCTTGAACCGTTTGGCTCCCAATGAAGTCCATTATATGGAGAAAATCCTGGAATGTTTTCATCAAAACCTTAATTTCTTTTCGACTGAAGAAAGAAAGACGTGGACATCTTGGATGACATGGGGGTGAGTAAATTATCAGCAAAAGTTTTTTTTAAAAGTGAACTACTCCTTTAATAGAAAAGCTGGGACATAAAAGAACCATTATAGAATAACAACAACAACAACCGTACTATAGGAAATATAACTATAGAATGAAAGAATAGTAAAATATAACTATACAAGCATATTTATAATATAACAGTATAAATTGTTCATAAAGATTGATGTTTTTTAATGCTGCGCATACATAAATAGTTTTACTGTAATATAAAAGTTTCAGCATATCTCCAAACAACGAAATACCTGCATGAAACCGCTAAACACATTCAAATAAGGAGAACAGGCTGAATTATTAAATTCAAAGGGAAATCATTAGAAAATTAAAGGTAAAAAGTCCACTCAGGTCTAGCTCACTGGAGTCAAAGCATAATTCTGTTTTGGTGGAATATCATCAGAATAAAGAACATATGGTTCACAAGACCCCTGCAAGTCTCTTCCCAATATTTATGCAAACGCACACACATACGCTAGTTCTCAATCTCTGTATCTAGGTCTTGCTATATTTGCCCAGTTTTGCTTTCCACAGCACTTTTTTCTGAATAATTACTCCCTTTCGAGTCATGAGCAATACTCGCAGCAAGCCCACTGGTTCTTAGAAAGAGACACTCAGTGTATTGAGGTCAAAGAAAGCCTGGAGATTAGATCTATGCAGATACACAATTACATTTCGCATTTAGCTGAAACGAGACTTACACAAATGTATAAAAAGTGTGGAAGAATTCAAGGACCTTCCATACATCCCCCGGCCTAGAATTGTTTTGAGTGAACAGCTGTTCTCAAAAGACATTTACTCTAATGAACGGCACATCATCATTATTGCAGTGCACTAAAGGCTGTTGTTGCATGTACGCATTTAAAGTGAGAGAAAAAAAACTCTTCTAATTTACTCTAATAGGAAGTAAAAATGTTGAATACAATAACAGTCTATGCCTCAACCATTAGTTCAACCATTTTAAAAGCCACCTTCTTTTATTTCTGACAGCCTGAGGTCATGAAACATAAAAATGATTATGACGTTAAACAATCTCTGCTTACATGCTTTTAATGCATTATCTAATAATAAAATGAGCAATGGAATAGAGTCATCATCTTGCCTAAAGCCAGAACATGAACCAACGTCTTGCTGGAACAAAATGCAGGTATCAATTATGAGGCTCATTTACTAGCATATCATTATCAGATTCTCATTTGATAAGGAACAAACTATATGGCACATAGAAAAACACAGTCACTCTATAAGTTAGATAAAGAGATGAACAGTATAAAAGATAGTGTAATTGTGGAAAAATACCTGTTTATCTCAGATTGTCAAATGGCAGGGGATTGATCCACTAAAACAACCATGAGAACTTAGGCCTACCTATCTATGTGATGGAAGATCTGCCGCCCCTCAAATTATTATTTTTATCCATTTATAGTCCTATGATGGAGCAGGTGGCCACTATAGGTGCAAAAACACTCATGAGTCTCAGTGTGACCTAAATCCTTCTCTTTTCACTGGGTTTTGCTTTCAACTTCCCTTTTTGCAGCCATTTTTGCAATTATAACCAACAAGGTCAAGTACCACATGTGTAGCTATTACATGAACTATGGCTATGATTAGAGCATTCTGGAAATGAGAGCCGTCTCATGAAAGTGCGTATGAATACCACGAATGTTATTTCTCGTGGCATTTACGCCAAAATCAGTTTTGGCGTGTATATGATACGCAGTTTCGCGTGCATATGATACGCACTTTATGGCGTGTAATACGCACGCACCCCATCCCCCCCTCCCTAATCTACCAGGATTTTCAGTGCGTATAGCATATGCACGCCAAAACTGATTTTGGCGTAAATGCCACGAGAATAACATTCGTGGTATGTATAACACTTTCATGAGACTGCGTGGGAAATGAAGTTTTTCATTATGGCCATGAAATAAAGGTATTTAGTAATATAAAAATATAGAAGAAATATATTTTGTAGAAGAAATTTTAAACATTTATTCGCATTCATATCATCAAATGTGTCTGGAAATACCCCATGTGTGTGTAACATTTATCATAACGTGATAACATTAAAAAATATAAATAGAAAATACATTTAACCCTTAAATGTATACCTCGGATCTTTAGTGTTCCAGGACATCATTCACTACCCTCCTTCTCATTCATCTTTTAAGTTAGACATCAACCTTCTAGTATTCCTCAATCAATTCATTATAAACACTATAACAAGAAAATTAAATATAAAAAATGCCTGTTTTCACATTCAATTTTGTTTTAAATTACATAGCTACACACAGTGCTAATGACCAGAAGTGTGTAACAGTGTAAGTATACTTTTTTCTGATTAACAATAGTTGAATCTTTGATGACTGAATACGTGCCGTTCACCTTTATTCCAGAAGGTGGCAATGTCAGATACACAATGATGAAGATGAAGTGACGTTTAACTCATAGTTACCGCAGGCGATAAACAAATGAATAGGAAGAATCATCAGCAAAACTTGAAATGGCTCATTTCAGAACACAATCAAATATTGTGTTACTGCACTTGATGGTGGATCTGGTGAAGAAGCTGTCAGCGATCACAATTTTGATTTTGAAGATGTTAAAAATTATACTTTTGAGAATATGTTTGAGATCGTGAATATGAGACTGGGAATTGAGCTCTGACAAGGACAGTGATGATGATATAAAACACCTGCTCAAAACCTTCCAAGCTCCAAAAGGTAACAAAATGTGCTTAATTTTATTCTTCTGTAATTGTAACTCTAACTTCAGGAGAGTTTATTATTATCGCATCTGTGTAAAATATAGTTGTGGGTCGCTAAAGACCTGAACATGTAATAATGATTGGCGAAACATTCATGCATTTAAGGGTTAAAACAGTCAAAAGGTTTTTTTTTTTAATTCTACTTGAAATAGAACTCTAATTGTACTTCCTTAAAGTTGATTCAAACTTCTACATGTTTGTGATTCATTCGATTTAATTGGAATTTAAAAGGAATTGTTAATTCAATAAATCCTGGTTAAGTTTTAGTATGTGACATGGGACCCTCTCGACTGCCCATTAGCTTGCATCTTATGGAGCCTCTTTTATTTTCTTAATTGAAATAAAAGCTTTTCCAAGACATATATGCACTGATCTCATCTTCACTCCTAACACAACAAGTTACTCAAGAACACTCCACTTATAGCACAACAGTCTGGAACCAAAGTAATGTGGCGCCAAAGTTCAATACAATTGGATCCAATGCAACAAGTCTCATTTGCAGACCTGCTTGCATCGACTGACTTTAGGTTATGAATCCAATCACAAACAGAACTTTCATTGAGTTTAATTAGCTGAATCAATATCTCCATGTAGGACTGTTCATCTTTCTGTCAGGTAATCTGATTAGTCGGCACATAGAGCGTTTACTTATACACTCACATCCTTTCCTCAAATGAATCTTTTATTGATCACAGAAGTGCATGTCTGACTCTTGCATTATGCATCTGCAGTTTGTGCACTTTTAGAGTGATTTAACACTGTATTTATTGTAGGAAAAAAAAGTGCCATATTCCTTATAGTTCAGAAGAAAGTAGCATAAGGGTTAATATTTTGGTGCTCTGCTAAAATGTTGATTGCATATCAGACAATGAGATAAAATAAGTCAATAGCCTGCCACAATGTGTAATATCAAACATCAGTCTCCTTTCAGCAATAAAAGTCTGGCGATCATACTTCTGTTTCCTGTAAAGTCTGAATCAGCCAGTTCAATCTTCTTGAGTGGATCTCTCAATTTATTTTCATTCGCTCTTCATTTTTTCATGGCTTCAAAGGGATTTCAAAAGGATTTCTATGAGAGGGGCGCCATCTGCGCTCCTCAGTCGGAACAGGAGTGGGCAGTCAGACCTCACACCTCCATAAAGTTTTTCACAGAGAGAGAAAAAAGTGGAAGACCAGCCATTTTATGTTTATAAAATGAGTCTCACTTACTGCACCAAAAACACTTTGAAGAAAGGAAACTCCATATGGCTGATTGGCACATGCCATTTCATGCTTATTAGATCCAGCACTCAGAATATTGGGGAGCAAAGCTGAACATGTGCACCGCAATAGAGAGTGCAATTATTTTAAAAGGAAAAACTAGAATAAATCAGCCCTCATTTTTAAATCAATATAAAAATTGTATGTATAATATAAATGCATAAAAGAAAGTATACATCTACATCTTTATATACTTTTCTTTAATGGTTGCGTCCGAAAGCTTAAAAATGCTGCCTTCTGAGGATGCATTCCAAGGTAGGAAGGTTTTAAAGGAGAACTCCGGTCAATTTTAACATTGAGCTCATTTTTTTGTATATTTGGAGTGCTGTCAGTACAGACAAAAATGTACAGCTGTCAGTACAGCTGGCTGAATAAACATCATTTTTATTCATATCTTTCACATCTACTGCAGTCAGATTGACCGTGTTCACTCTTAATAACACCACTCACATGGCTGTGCACTTGTAATGACACATCAAGGATGTTAAGAGGCAAAAAGCAGGTTTAAAACTTGCCCCGTTTAAGTCAACTGGATGTAAATTTTAAAAAGAGGATAACACGGTGTAGGAAACACCGATTTTTGTCGTTGTTCTCTGTACTGACAGCACTCCAAATTTACAAAAAAATTAGCTCAATGTTAAAATTGACCAGAGTTCTCCTTTAAGGCACGTCCGAATCCAATGTAAGTTTCACTTCCTGTCTCTTGAGAAGCCTTTATATGATCGATTTTTGAAGGCAGCATAGATGTAT
The DNA here is from genome assembly GCA_036326025.1 of Chrosomus eos. NCBI lineage: Eukaryota > Metazoa > Chordata > Actinopteri > Cypriniformes > Leuciscidae > Chrosomus > Chrosomus eos. The sequence goes on along the minus strand of CM070822.1, from coordinate 12,336,982 downwards.
CCTTTGCTGTGCTTTCCATTCTATGACAGGTGAGCTAAAAAATAAAGATGGCTTCTGAAAGCTGCGGTTGGTGGTCAGTTTGTATGTAAATGTATCAACGTTTTCCACTTTCGATTTAATTTTTAGCGAGAAATTAATTTTGCTGTCATTAAATATTTGCTTAGTTATCACCAAAGCTCACGCTATTTTGTTGTATAGATCATTAGACTGTTATGCTGCCTCAGAAATCTGTCCGAAATCAGTTTCGTGTGGTGCTTTCGTATACAAACGCTGCCAACAAAGTCATTGCCTGATAAGGCAGTGAGGCAACAAGTCAGCTGTCATAATGGTGATTAGATGGAGAACAGCATGTCACACCACAGGACATCAGCTACCCAAATGCATTCATCTAGTAACAAAATACCTGGATGTGTGTGTTTTTATCAGATTTGAGTTAATAAAAAAGACCCAAAAAGTCCATTAAGGCTCATTTAATTCAATGAAACAAGATTTGTGTATTACAGCAAAGAACATGTTCTCGTGTGCCATTCTATGCCTCTCCGGTTGAGAATCTTTGAAGAGCATTTTTAAGGCCTGGCAAGCTACAAAAGTGTCAGACAACAATGAGAGGATCTATGAGGCGTGCCAAGAAAACCTCTCACCTTTGCTGGATCAATACAGCTGAACTGAGCAGCATTTTAAGAGAAGAAAGCTGAGCATCTTCAGTAAAGGAAGGGAAAAATGATCTTTTGTCATAAAACATTACTGTTTCCTTTCTGAACCAACATCCATCCAACTGCCAAATTTCTGCAAAACGCGACCTATTCTAAACAAAAGAACAATAATGATGCAGCGTCATTGATCCACAATCCCCAAATTAATTAATTCCCATAAATATCAGTGCGTTACTCCAGATTTACACTCTGGATAATTGCTTGAAATGGAGGTAAGAATAAGTGGAATGTTGCATTCTTTTTAAGAGAATAAAAAGAAGACAAAATGATAAGTGTATTTTTGTGTGTGTGTGTGTGTGTGTGTGTGTGTGTGTGTGTGTGTGTGTGTGTGTGTGTGTGTGTGTGTGTGTGTGTGTGTGTGTGTGAGCTGCTGGCATGTTGTCAGCTCGGCTAATTATTACTGTGCTTCTCCTCCTGTGTGCTCACGTTTTTGACTGCCAAAATGTGCTGTGCTAAAAACTGCACCTTAACAAACCAATGAGAGCTGAGGGGCCGGGACGGGAGGGGGTTGATTGCACCTGCTGAGATCTGAGCATGGAGGCTGAATGGATTTTCAATGGGCCTTGCACTACATGCAAAGTTATAAATGAATGCCACTGCATTACAACTGGCATAAAATTTTACTTTCCTCAACTGTGTCACTGGACATGCAGTCACTGACCTTGAAATCCCCAACTCTCGTTGACAACGAATAACTTCAGGTCATTTCTCTGCTGCCTACGTTTTAGGACCCTTTATGTGTGACACAAAGTCACCAAACCTGCCAAGATCTACAGCTGTCCTAGTCTATTTTCTCTCTGTCTTATGTCTAAACAAATTATACCCTTCTTGCCTACAGAAAATTAATCCTTTTGTTCTCAGTGTTTTCCTGAATGTGAAATATGAATCCGTAATGCCGCGAGGAGGATTAGAGTCGCTGCCGTGTTCAGGAAGAGTTTCAGGTTGACTCCATCTCCATGCACAAACTGATGCTTACTGTGGGATTAACACCCGTTGTTCAATGAATCTCAACATGGGCACTGATGTCTCACAGTGTAAGCCTTCAATTATGCCAGACACTGTTTTTGTCTGTTTCAGGACTCAGATATGGTTTCAGAACAGAAGACTCACTGTTAGATGCACAAGAAAACAGTTGCTGTCCAAATGAAATCATGTAACATTATTGTAGTATAACATTGTATTGTTATTTTAGTTTTATTGCTTTGACCACATATTATTTCTTACGAACTCAGTGTTTTCTCTGTTTGACAGCTTGTTAAGAAATGCCAGAAAATAAATGTTCACAGGGCAGTTTCATTTGTGTCCATCATCACCAAAGTCAGATGGCCATATAGAAAAGACACACTACTGTTCTCATCCCACCCCGCCAACTCTCTGTTCTTTTGTCTGTTCATCCGCCCTCGTTTTTTGGATTCACCGCATTATTTCTGTCATGCTCTCTCATGTCGCTTTCCCAACGGGCTTGGAGAGCTCTGAGAGCCGGAGCTTCAAAAAGCATGCAAAAGGACGTTGCAGGGGAAAAAACCATCAAATACTGCTGAGTTCAGCTCAAGTCCACCAAAACCTTAAGAGGAAAGTGACTCTATACACCCCAGAAAAGAAGTCATTAGACAATATCAGGAGAGAAGTTGTGTCAGGTAAGTTACACCGTGTATTCAGTCTGTCTAGACTCAAGAATTCATGTTCTGGCTGTCATTTTTTCTCACACTCATATTGTTCCCAAACTGTCTGTTGCTTTTTTTCTTCTTTCAGTGGTTATTCTAGTTTTTTTTCAAACAATATAAAAGTATATATTTATTACATGGCTCCCTGAAATACTTGAATCTGATTGGTCAGTTATAGCATGCAGTTCAATATTTAATATTTGTCCGCATGATATACACACCCCTGTTCCCCCAAGGGTATGCAAGTATAAATGATGACAGAATTTTTCAGTTTTTGGTGCACTATTATTTTAAAGTCTAGATAAAGCTCTTCTGCTAGGTGAAGTGTGAACATCACAGAAACTGACAGCAATGCTCTCCATTATTCTTTGTAGTAAAGTAGAGAGAGAGAGAGAGAGAGAGAGAGAGAGAGAGAGAGAGAGAGAGAGAGAGAGAGAGAGAGAGAGAGAGAGAGAGAGAGAGAGAGAGAGAGAGAGAGAGAGAGAGAGAGAGGAGAGAGAGAGAGAGAGAGAGAGAGAGGGCTCTTTCTTTGATATCCCGTTTCACAAGTCTCCGCTCTGTCGGTCATAATGAGCATTTATGAATAAATAAATGTGAAAGAGAACCATAACGAGGTAAACGGCTGGCACACATACATAATACAGCATTCTTTCGCCATATTCAGTCTGAGAGAATATCTTTCCACATCAGGGCCATAACGCAAGATGAGAGTAATTTATGTTGCTGGTAATTAGGAAAACGTCATAAACGTTGAAGTGCCGAAAATGAGTTGAAGTTTGAAAACATCAAGATGGGAACAACATGGGAAGAATCTAATGATTAAACAACTAAAATGGAGATGATTCATAATGAGAAGATGAATCCAAAAACCTCATGCTGACATATTCAAGAGCTCCAATGGCATGATTTTTGTTGGCACCCCTGATTTATCACACAAAAGAGCCTTCTTATCAACTGCATCACACAGTTGGTTATGGATACATTCGAATATTGTACATTTTTACTCAAATTAAGGAGACTGACCCCAATTAGGATGTGTTCAAAAGGGTCTCAATGTTACCAGTTCTAGTGACTCAATGCAGCTACGTTTTTTGGCACCCGGTCATTAAATTTATGGTAGTGTTATCACTTTGAAACAGAGACAGACAGGTCTTTACATGCAGCACACATTCATACCAAAGATGAAAAACATTAGACTTCAAAAAGCCTCTAACCTCCCTCACACACAAACCATCCTATTGCAGCCTCAGACAGCTTTCATCCATTCAGAACAATCTGCGTAAAAATAATCTACACATATTACCAATTTGATATAAATGGCTCCTTAATGGATTCATTTCGATTATTGTCATACTACAACATAAGTAAAAATGTGTGTCTGGTCTAAATATCCTTAAAGCAAAACATATCCTTGAGGAGCAAAATTGCATAGGACTTGTGTTCAGAGAGTAAATTTGCCACAACTGGAAAATAAAGTAATTTAAACATAAATGCAACATCGTTTTGTAAGGTTTATGCCAAAAATAAGACTGAACAATTTGCTAATTGTGTATATAAGTAAACTTCATAATATCTTAGTATTTTTGCTGTTAAAAATAGCAAAAATTGAATAAGAACATGATCTTTTTTTGCAGTGCATTGTTTGAAGGGCTGATGGCAAAATAAACATTTATACATTCATGCAAAGAATTACATATATTTATAATCAAACAGATCTAATTTTAATGCTACCGTCTGACAGGATGTCAGTTTAACAATGACAGTTGTGGTATTTGGGTGAGATGAGAAACCGGACAAATGCCAATTTTGTCTGACTCTAATGATATAATCACAGTTTATCTCAGAAATGCGCTTCTTGATCTCGAGCTTAATTAGGTCAAGCCGTCAATCAAGAAAAGTAATCAATCAAAGCCGAAAGTTACAAATATCTTTGTATGCTGAACAAAACTAGAAAATCTGGAAACCATTATTCGAGAAGAAAGGATAACGAAAATGTTTAAATTATATAACAATAATTTATTATCCTTTGTTACCCCATGTAGCACACCTAGAACACGTAGACCCGGCTACAAAGATGTCTTACACATAAAAAAAAGACTAAAAACATGACAGCAAGATTACTCAGGGTGTCTCTTCAGAAACTGTGGTAGAAAAATGAGCCTCTATACAAGGCACAATGAGAGTGGTCGAAACTCCATGTTTAGCGCTTGACTGAGATACAGACTGGGTCATTTGGCATTATAAAGATGGAATAAAATAACTTATTAGACTCAAAAATATAAATAATGTTCATACAGAGCAGTACAAAAATTGTACGTATTGTATACAATACCATTAAAATGGTAACATCGTGTGGTATGTCAAACAACTCTTGTAAACCCATTAAGTGGCAAAGAACACCTTTACCCATGAAGATCTTGTTAAAAACAGCTACAGATATTTACATTTCAGATTTAAAAGATGTAATGGCAGCAAAAGCCGAAATTCAAGTACTGTATTTTATATCGCATGAAAACTTGCCATTTATAAAATACAAATGCATGAAAACACTACATCAAATGACAATGTAGTGTGTAAAATCCTATTAAAACCATTTTTATACATTCTAGTATGAAAACACAGCGAGGTCTGTAACGGTAGTGTCAGTGTATCAAAAGAGTTTTTGAACATTCACATTTCTTGAAGTCTTAAGTTTAGTTGAAATGAGTTTTCACAAAACATGAAAAATATCTGCATCTTCACCTTTATAAAATGGCGACTTGGAATGAGTACATAGGGTCGAGACCGCCTCTGGTCACGCTCTTCACTAAACTGTGGTGACTGAAAGGAAGGCGTTGTGAACTTTGGTGCCCTCAGGTGCTCGTGCTCCATGGCTCATGAGCTCTTGAATGGTCATCCAATTGTCAAGGATCTTCTTGTTTCGTTTCTTCAGCATCTTCTTGTGGCTGAGCTCCAGAATGCTCACTTCCCCACTTGCCGTCCCCATGGTCTCCCTGAGGCACTCAAGCCGGCTCCTCTGCATGAACTCCCTCCTGCGTCGCTGTTCTCTTGCCCTCGCTAGCTGCTGCTTGCGCTCTTCTTTACTCCAGTACCGCCCCATCTTCAGCTCGCTGACTGCGTCGTCATCTGTAGTCATCCCACCGCTGCGCTCCTCCCGGATCCGTAAGGCTCGTTCGCGTAGGATACGGTCTCGCGCGGGCCGACGTGCCACATACCTGGTTCCGTCTGCACGCACTTTAACTTTCCATTCAATTCGGCCAGGTTGTGAGGGTCCAGGCCGTCCACGGAGGCTGAGGAGGCTAAGCTGGCTCTGGGAGTATTCCAGAGAGGAAGAGGAATGTTGTTGTAGGAGCTGTAGGTAACTCTGGTAATGGCGTGTGCTGGGAGGCTGGGTTGTTGTGGTGGTGCTGTGATAGGGCGAATGGTAGTGCCGAGCGGTTGCAACCCTATTACGGTTTCTTTCTTTCTCACAGCGCTCGTCATCAGCAGGAAGCGCTGGGTCTGACTCCGAGGGGTTGCTGGGGCTTTGTTCCAAGCTGCTGGAGAAGGCCTGGCTGGGTCCTTGTGAACCGGGACTGGTGATGGGGGTCTGTAAGGGTGGTGTGGAGCTGGTGTATGTATGGCCACGACTGAAAGAAGGGCTACTTTGGCTGGGTAAAGATAAGATGGGACTATTGTAGGGACTCTGCAGGTGTTGGGTACTCCGCAGGTTCCTTTGATTGGTCAGGTGGACTCGACGCTGTAGCGAGTGGTCGGGTGATCCTTCTGTTCCCAGTGGAGTTGAGCGGGAACTTTCGGCTGTATTGTAGGCACTAGAGCTGTCTTTATCTCTGAGCTTCTCACTTTGAAGTCTCTCAGGATACTCGTTAATATCTGCAAGCTTGCCACGGCGCAGTCGACTTTCCTTATCCGTTCGGGGCGAGTCGTGCTTGCTCCGGCGCAACTGGTGGGCTTGCATGATGCTCTGGCACTCAAGTTCAATGCTGCGCAGCTCTTCGTTGAGCATGTGCAGCTCCCGTGCCACTCCACTTCCACCCTGCTCCGTCAGACTGCACTCGATGGTACTACTTCGCCTGTAGACCAACCCGCATTCTCCACCATTACGGATCTGGCACTTCAGCTCCAGGAGTTGTTGGAAATGGTCACATTCCACCCCATTCTCGCTCAGCCTGTCCCCCTGACCCTTCTCCTGCCTGGTTAAGCTAACGGTGTCCATAGGAACCAAATGCGAGCTCGCTTCCCACCTGTCTCGAAGTTGTTTTTGAGTCTGTGTTTGGGGATGAGAGAGCAATTCATATTCAGAACTCTCCTCAAAGCTGCATTTCACTCCACTGTCCTTCCCCAGAATGGAAGAGGAACAAGTTGCTGTATCTGTACTTGCGGAGGCTTCCTCATGTCTTTTTGACTGCAAAACATGAACAGATACAACCCCTTAATGCCTGTCAGAACATAAAGACTTGGTGCTAAGGAATCTTTGGCAAGGATGGTCACACTTACCCACTTTGCTTCCTTTTTCTGTTCTTCTAAAATCTCCATCTTCAGCTCCTCTAGAAAATCATGATGGTCCTCATCGAGCCAGCTTCCATCCATCTAAGAGAGACAAGCCCAAAAGGGGTTAACTAGCTTTGGCCAAACCATTTGGCTGGTTACAATGACTCAGTTAGTGTCAGTTAGTAGATGCCATAGCTACACTATTTGGCTGCAAAACGCATCTTTCTCCTTTGACAGCCATTCAAAAATAGGTGTGTGATCTGGTGGAATACATATTTTTCTCAGATATCTCATTATATTTAGGTTACTTTTGACTATTTTTCTGCCTTTGACATCACAACTGGGTATACTGTAGTCACAAGGGTTAAACCAGCAGCTAATCAAAATTTCACTGATATAATTTCACATGGTTTTAGAGAACATGGCATTTATGGCTCAGGTGATTAGCTCAAAATAAATAAATAAGGGGTGGGTTAAGATTAGCAACTATGTCCACTAGTCTCACCTGTCCTTCAGGTCTGGTGACGAGTAACACTATGGATCTGGAATTTTCATTTGAAAGGAGAGCAACAGCCTCTTCCCTGTTCTGTACGTCATGACCATTTATCTGGAAGAAACATGGACACAGAGAGACAATTACAAACACACAAAGATAATGACAGAGTGTCAGGATTTTCACACCGGAAGCACACTTCATCAGTGACAGAAGTGGAGCAAAATTGCATTTCCTCATACACACCAAAACTAGGCCCCCCTCATGAGATAACAACCTTCAGTCAATTATGCATTTACTGGGGGAGAGACTTTGAATCGATTACTAAGACTGTCGACTGGGCTGCAGAAGCCACAGCATTTATAAAAAGCGTTGTGGCGGTACACGCCCAGACACACAATTAAGCAGCCTCTGACAGGTGCCGTTCATCTTTTCTTCTATAGAGTAATGGCACTGTCAAAAGAAGATAATAGGGGTGGAGAGAGTGAGACAGACGTGCACTGAACCACTGTATTCATCTCCCTCAATGTTACATCCACAGATGCCTTGCGTCCTTTGTATCTCGTTCTTTCTTTATCTTCTTTTGCTCATAAATTCTCCAAACCTTTAACCCTACTGTCTCTGCTGAATGTCACACCCGCTTGGTCTACATTCTGCAAAAGCAGATGCAGTTAAAACTGCCATTTAAGAGAAATTTATCATGATGATCCAGTGGCTGACTTTGTTTGATCAAGATTTGCACACACACACCACACACACACACACACACACACACACACCACACACACACACACACACACACACACACACCACACCACACACACACACACACACACACACACACACACACACACACACACACACACACACACACACACACACACACACACACCACACACACACACCACACACCACACACACACACACACACACACACACACACACACACACACACACACACACACACACACACACACACACAGTGGGAAGTCTCAGACCACTAGTGAAAATATCCATTCTAAATTCTAAATTATATTTTAAATTATATTATAAGTAAGTAAAGAAATATCCAATGAAAAATCCAATTCAATGTGTTTCTAGCCTTTTCTAGCCTTCACTGTCTCTACCACATAAATAATCAAAAACATCATCTGGATTCATAGGATGGTTGTAAGCGTGAATTTGCTTGTGTAACAAGATTAAATGTATCCCACCTGTAAAATTCTGTCTCCCTCTCTGATGCGTCCATCCCTTGCAGCTATGCTGTTAAGTTCAACCTATCAACAGTACAAAAAACATGGTATCAATATGTAAATTGTCATAATTCATCTCAACACACCAGCAATAATTCCATGACTTGTCACAAAAAGAATTCATTATTGTAACAGATTAATTTGCATATCTGTTCTATAATGAGAAAAATCTATTTCTTTCAGATTTACAAAAGTATAATATATATATATATATATATAAGAATATATAATATATATTATATAATATATATAAGAATTGGAAGTGAATACTGCACTATCTAAAGGATGTGGGAATATTTTTCTTTTTCCCCTCAAAATAATTCATATTTATATGTTAGCATTTTTACAAGATTGCTGATTAAAACAAACATATTCTTTATGCATTATATGAATTTACATAAGAACGAGGCTGAAAACATCATTGCTGTACATTATATGCATAAATGCATTTTTAATTACTAATATTAGCATAACTTACTTCCACAGACATGTATTAATAGAACATTTCTGTAGGTTGTTTATAATACATTTTCTGGAGATGATACGAAAAAGAGAAGCAGTTCCCTCCTGTTTGATGTCAGGTGCTCCGCATTTACATATCTCTGAGCAAGAAATGGTGTAAGAACAGGCAATATCTGTATAACAAGTAGAATTCTCCCTGTTGAAATGCAGTCCCTGTTTTCAGCCTTTGTTTTCCTTTAGGTGTGTCAAGGTGGTGAGAGTGAATAACGTGCCATTTTACACTCCACAGGAGACAGGAGGGGTGCCATTTCTTACTAATTAAAATCAGCAATTAAAACACTGAAAAAAGAACTGTCTGCATGCTGAATAATTTTCCAAACTTGACTTGATCTCTTCATGCTTGACTCAGTCCTGGTAGACTTTCGTCTGTCATTTGAACTTTGGAAAACAGGGAAATTTTCCATATTAAACACTTTTAATTTCAGTGAAGGAATACAGTGATGTGGAACAATGAGAATGGATCAAACTCAGCTTTTATCTTTTAATTACTTTTCACAAAATTTAAATTGATGTTAAAAAGGGTTTGGTCCGATTAATTTGATTGCCTGCATCCAATTTGTTGCTAAGTGTCACATCTTACAGGTGACTTCAACACAGATCACCAAATGAACATAATAACATTTGTTCTAAAAGCATTATTTGGTTCATTTTCAGTAGATCTTTGTCTGTTAAATTGAACTGCTGCATACAAATCCACAGAGTCTGAATCTATAAAGTCACATTTTTTCCTTTTCAACACTTGGTCTGTAAAAGGAGATTATTAACATTCAGAAAATGTTGAACTTCAACAACATTACCAATTATATTGTCCATCTATGTCCAGTTTTACATCCCAGACACTAAACATTTTGGAAACATCTATAAGTAAATATAAAACCCCCGATTTGTATGATTTTCTTTTTCAGCAATAAACTTTACAAGTAAATGTGTAACATAAAATAATAATAATAATAATAAAATCAATCAATAAATAAATAAAATAAAATAAAATAAAATAAAATAAAATAAAATAAAATAAAATAAAATAAAATAAAATAAAATAAAAATAAAATACCCACCTGACCAACAAAAATGGCTGTATCTTCTTCATCATCAGTACGATAACAGAGAGTCAGGCCCAGTTTTTCCTGGCTGTTCATTCGGCAGAGCTCAACCTCCTGTAACAAACACACGAAAAACACACACGTTAGGTTTCGTTATCTTTGTGGGGACTCTCCAAAGACATAATGATTTTATACAATACAAACTGTATTTTCTATCCAATAAACTTACCCATCACAGAAACCTTTTTGCATTTTTACATTTTTAAATTAGCATAATTTAGTATGTTTATTAATCCATTTCCCTCGAAGGGAACATGATGTAGGTGTTCTCAGGTTTTACTATCCTAATGGGAACATTTGGTCCTCACAATGCACGTTAAACAAGTACAAAGCTCAGATTATTAACTTAATGGTGATTTTCCTGGCAGATATTTATATTTTATGAAAGCAACTAGCTCAGCTCAGTACATTTCTCTTCAGTTCAGTTTATTACTCAAAAGATAAAAGCCACCTATAGCTTCCAAACTCCAGCATGGCGTTGTTTTAGAGTAGTAAAGTCATTTTAAATGTTTGGCTTTGCATTAAAATGAAACAATGACCAGTTCCTTTGGCTACAAATATGTCGTACAAAAGGCCACCATGAAATATGATGTAATCAAGCCGGCCGAGGGGGTTATATGTCAAGACTGAAGCCTGGTGCAAGTGACAGCGCTGCATTCGAGAGACATTCACCTGTCAAAGGAGAGCTGTTAGCCACAGCTCAACATACCACTGACACAGGTCTCAGTTCAGTCAAGCAAAACGGCTCATTTATCGGTCGACGCTCCTGACCGAGCACTAGCATCATACATCAAAAACTCCACCCTCCACATTAACCAGATTTACCACTCCATCTAGGATTTTCCCTTTTCTCCCACAACCATATACACCGAACTGTCAAGTGTTCTATTTGGCAAATCATTTCTAAAAATGAAATACCAACATGCTCACGGCAACGTCTGTGGTGTGATATAAAAAGGCTAACTCTTTTTCATATTTCAGCTGAATCTGGGTTACTGTCAGTCCGCACAATGGATGCAATTCATCACCAGAAGCTTTAATACGGCTTCATATTGATCTGCTCCAAAAGCTCAGGGATACTTCACATTTTCTGCAAGTCTATTGTTCAGACCACATGCTCATCATAGAGGATCAGCCGACGTGCCGAGCAAAATAATCCACACAATCTCCCTTAACCTAGTGCGGCAAGCGACGAAACTGGAAAATCACAGCGATAATTTAACAGATCATAGTATTAAGTTAGGATATGTTCCGTATTCAGGGAGATAAAGTGGTTAGTTTCGTCTTGGCCTGATATGAAAAATCTGCTTGTGATTGACAGAAGTTATTTTGCATGGAAGGGGTTCATCCAGACATTTATCACTGCTTATGCATACTTCACATAGCAACTTCAGCTCTGTGCAATTTTGATTTTCCAAGAAGGAAATTGTCACAAATTCACCAACAGGAAAAATTGTTCATCATACATCCCAAAATCTCACTCTTTTGAAGAAACGTCTGGTGACAAGCTGTTTTTGTATCTTCAAACAATCATAATAATATTAATGATTCATTAACACACATGCATTTGTTTTCCAAAATGAGCAAGTGACCCAGTATGAAAGAACATTAATGTCACTAAAATAAAACTAATTACACCTCAGTGGAGTCGAATGCCCCTGTTTATTAGCCAAAGGAAAAATGGCATCGTTTGAAAGCTCTCCAGCTGTAACATGCTACTTTAACTCATTAATAGTGAAGTAATCTGCCTTTTTAAAACTCTTATTTTTAAAGTTTCACAATTCAATTAACCCAATACATCATTTGATCATATAACTCTTTTAATTCAGATTATTTTATAGATAAAAAGGTAACACTACAATATAGCTTCATTTGTTAACATCATTAACTACATTAGTTAATATGAACTAACTTGAACAACACATAGATAGAGCATTTTAATCTTAATTAATTTTAATCTCAACATTTACTAATACATTTTTAGATCAAAAGTTGTATCTGTCAACATTACTTAATTCAGTGTAAACTAAGAACATGATCTTTTTTATTTTATTAGCTAACATTAAAAAGATTAACAAATGCTCGCTCATTCTTAGTTTATAATGGATTAACTGATGTTAACAAATGAGACTTTAATGTAAAGTGTTAATGATAAATAATAGTACCTAATTTTTGGATAAAATTAATAACTGTATTGAAAAATTGCAATATTGAATATGAATTTTGTCAAAATGTAAAACTATTTATGTGTGTGTGTATTGTATCAACATGTATTAATGTATAGTGTAGTGATGTATTTATTCATGCCATCAGAATTCGTTGCATTTGTAAAGTCAGGTGTAAATGGCTTGGCTGACCATTTGTCATCGGGTCACCCGAGATGAATGTTAACACCAGGTGTATATCACTATTTAAAAAAAAGCATTTTTCTTTCACTTACCTCACACTCGAATTCAACTGCCCTGTCCACCTCTGCCTGAGTGCTGGCCACATATTCTGGACAATCATAATATTCATGCTCCATAGTCTGAATGGAATGACAACTAGAGAAAGAGAGAACAAGAGAAATTGTGCACTAGGCTAAGCTTTATTTCTGCAATTTTATTTGCAGAACTACAGACCGACCCGTTACACTTCTAAGAAGATAACAGAATTTGTTTGTAGTCAGGGGAAGCGTGTAATTACAAACAATACTCATTAATCTGTTAACACATCATGCTGGGGTACAATTGCAAATGCACTGTTCCAAGATCCTAAGCAATCTGTGCAAAGCACATACACACACAAATGAGCTGAATCTTTGATTTTGCTGAGTTGTAGCCAGACACACAGATTACCAGCATAAATAAACCAAAAGCAAAGCACATGCACATAAGGAGCCAAATAATCAGATGTGGCCTATCATCCCCAGACACAAGTCTTATTGGACAAACTCATGCAGTTGAAAAGCTGTAAAAGGGCATTAAACACCAAGAGAAACCTCTGTGCCAGCATGTTTGATATTTTAGCACTCCATTAGGTTTTAATCACCCTGTATACTACTCATTACAGGAAATGGATAAGGGAAGCCACTACAATAATTACACATAGGCCCTGGCGCGACTTTTATGACAGCAGTGGGGGATATTTTGTGGTGGGGAAGGGGGTTATGGCTGTTGCCTGGTGATGAAGAAATATTTGATAATAACATGTGCTGATGTTAGTATGCATAGTCATCTGGTTAAGAAAGCATCACTCGTTAAAAAATAACTCTGAAATAAATAAATAATAATAACTGATATCATATATATTCATAAATTATGAATTTATATGATGAATTCATAATATAATTTCTTGTAATAATGAAATTAACTTTACAGGAAGAGGATTATGTCTGACTCTGAATCTAAATGTAATTAACAGTTTTGGCAGCATACTGTACCTGTCCGACAGCAGGAATGGGCAGATGTCTGGCACGGGTGGAGTAGTGGGTCTCATCTTAGCCAGAGCCATGATGTGCTCAAAGGTGATGTCCGTCTGAGTACACACGTCTACCACACACACTTCCTGTAGGCTGTTCTGGTTCCGGCCGGAGGGTCCCCGCCTCAGCACCTGCACCACAATGGGTTCCTTTCGCATGGCCTCCACCGTTCCCTCATGTCCAGACTTGGAAAATTCACGTCCATTCACCTAAAGAGAAGAGAAAACCACAAATCGCAATAGGTTTATTCACTATTCCAAACCTATTATTATTATATTAGTTTTTTATTCATAAATTAATGTTTTTTTCAAGAGAGTTTCCTAAATGAGCTTGTGTATGTAGCTCTGATATATGGATTTCATAAGTGACCACCAAACAGTCTGCGTAATCATAGTGACATCTGACATGTTGCACCTGACACCTGTCAAAGCCGCCCCATCAGAATTCACTCACCCGCATCAGCAGGTTCACTGCCAGACCAATTAAATGAGCTTGTTATAAGCTCAAAATACTCAGCCTTTCAACCATTTATTAAGGACAGAATCATACCCAAGGGAACACACAAACCCCATTACCTTTATGCTGTAGTTTTGCGATATAAATGACACGTCATTACACATGCCGCTGCTGAAAAGTATTTTTGTGATTAGTCTTCCATGTGTGAACTTACTTTACTGGTACACAAACCACAAAGTTAGAAATTGGTCAGTGTGTCAGAATGAGACCAGAAAGAAAAGAGATAAACCAGATAAAATCTCAAATTGATTTAAACTTGGTGAATAGACAGGGATATCAAACCTTTATTTGGTCCCCAAACAGCCTTAGTATTTTGCAATGCAATAAGATTTGAACTTACAGGTCAATTTATTTTGGGCTTATCAGCTAATAAAAAAATAAGTCACATTGCACGATGCAAATGCACATGATTTATTTTAGACTGAGCAGTTTTCCTTAAGCCAAGTGGTTCCTGTGAGGCAGAACAAGAAACTAGTCTAATTATACAGTGCTTCCTTAAGATTCCTTATCCTCATTTCTCATTGCTCATGTGTGCCAACAGCAAAGAGTGGCCTTTAGACCTTTTTCATCTCTTCTTTTGTTTTAGGGGAGCGCATAGCATTTGGTACCTCAGGCTGTCAGGTACAACTGCTGTTGAGTGACCTCAACATTCGACACAACATGACAGGAACCTTTCAGACACTGTTTCTTACGGGAAGACTGAAGCGCACGTTCGATCTCACCAGATGGGCCAGTTAATCCGGCGGTAACTAGAGAACAGTCCAACAGTGCAAACTCAACAGATGTGATCCTCAACTCTGAGAATGATACTTGTGTCTGGTTAAAGTTACATGTATTTAGGCACAACCAAAAGGTCTGGTGAAGAATAAAGGAAACCAAAACATTACACCAACAAAATAATACACCAAATGAGATACCAATACCACTAAGATATCACTCTTAAGATACAAAACGAAGTCACTCAAATTACTGGACTTTAAGCATAAATAAAACCGAAAATAAGCATGCATGGTTGCTTTTCAAGGCTGGCTGCTACTTTTTTCACATAACAGTTGTTACTTCCGAAGAAACTGGTATAAAATCAGGCAGAGTCAATGAATTGCCACCAGAGTATAGAAACAGCCAATTGATTTCAATATCTTGTCTAAAAGATCAGCAGGTGAAGAAACTCTGAAGTTCATGTTGGTGAACGTTAATCCACAGCGATTCGAATTTAAAGGTCATTAACGTCAATGAAACGTGGCCGTCGCACACCAACAAAGCTTCACCAACCCACCTCCACATTCCTCCTCAATACATGATTCTGAAAAGGTCAGGTGCCAACTGGGTTTGATAACAAGGTCTGGAGCTGGAATGTACTGCAGTCACTTCAGACCCGTCATGTTGATTTCAGACTTATAATACCAGCTCTGCCTCAAGAGAACCATGTAGTACATCTGAATGCTGAAGTGGAGGACAGAATCACAGGTAAAATCCGTGGCGGAGGGTAAAATGTGTGTTTATTGTCAGGGCTGTCATATTTGGTCAGTTCTTGTCAGGTGACACATATCTAGAGGCTTGTTTATTTTCTCCCAACTGAATGATTTTGCACAGGTGAGATAAGTGATAAGACTGCATGTGTGTGTGTGTGTTTAACACATGTGGCATGTGAGATAAGAATTGGATGAGAACCTCTTGGCCATACAACCAAACAGTGGAAAATGCAACAGCTACAGGCACATGCACACACAAACAGCATTACGTCAACCCAAAATGTGCCAACGGTTTTGACTGTGGTAACAAAGGATCTAAATAACAATAAAAGCCCACTGAAAAACGCTTGACTACAGTCTTTTATAAGGCACATTTGTAAGGGAGTCACACTATGAGTTTCTTAACACTGTGAATCCAAAAGGAATAAAAGTATGAGAGCATAACATAGTGAAATCCCACCTGGGAAGTGTCAAGCAATCAGAAAAGATTCTTCAGGGTATTATGTGAGAGCAAAAACACAATATCTGACTCACGCTCCCATTCACAAGCCCAAAAGCATCTTATCTTTGTATTGAGCACATGGCGAAACACCCAGTCACCCATCTATTCACTGCAGGTGCTCAATGACAATGCCACAGGGAAGTCTAATTGAAAAAGAAGACTTTCTCATTATTAGAACTTATCATTTCTATCAAATATCCGAATTTAGCATATTGCTTTAGAGCTCAGACTATCTCTTTCTCTACACAGCTGCTGCAGGAGTCTATCAAATGCCCGTCGACAACCATCATCTCGCTAAAGAAACCACATAGACTCTGTCACAGTCTGTTATTATTCTAATTCATTTTCTTCCTTAGATTTACTCAGAGACTGATAACTAACTCTCCATGTCGTTAACTATTCAGATATTCAAAAAGAGACTATTAACTATTTGCATATGCTATTTTCCATGTCGTCTCTGCACTGATTAATCAATGTGGCAAGAAATTAATGAGAGGCAATTAGTACCCTGATGAAATGCATGACTGAGTGAGAGATCAGTAGAGTGAAGAGAGAAAAAAGTGCAAAGACTTTCTGTATAAGTGAAATTTGGTGCAAATTACTGTTGATGTGTGGCAGCAAAAATGGTGTTTTGTCTCATTACAAGTATAATCCAAGCATACTAAATAGACTGTAAACAAACAAGCAAATTGAGCAAATCAGTCATGATAATAACTCTGGGGTAATTCATTAAAATCAGACTCTACGGCTATGCCATATACCCACATTATTCACCATTATGAACTTGGTGTGAAAATGATTGATTTGACAAACCTTAACTCTTTCCCTGCCATTGATGGAATTTTTAGATTTTTTGTAATTTATGTCAAAGCTTGGCGAAATATTCTGGCAATCCGTGTTTTCACAGTCATATGGTAGGGCAGCGCAGTCTCATCCCAAGAAGTCATATAACTGATGTCTTGGGACGTCTTTTGACCATACGTCAATATCCGCCTTTCTTTTTAGGGTACCCTTAAACGTCGGTTAGATGACGTTATCGGATCCTAACTCTACCCCAGACCTAAACCTACCCCTAAACCTACCCCGTCACCTAACTGACGTTAAAGGTAAAGCGTCAGTTGTATGACGTCCCAGGATCGTCATCTAACCGACGTTTAAGGGTACCCTAAAAAGGCGGATATTGACGTATGGTCAAAAGATGTCCCAAGATGTCAGTTTGTATGACTTCTTGGGATGAGACTGTGTTAGGTAGGGGCGCTATTACGCATCTTCTCTTTTCCTTTTTTTTAATGAAACTTGCCCACTTTCAGGGAAGCTTTTAGGGAAACCTGTTTGAAAACAACTATTTTTGCAATTCCTTTGGTGATGCTATTACAACCTAACACCACTACAAACTTAACCGTTAATTATTCTAAACCTAATTATACTATATAAATAAGATGCAGTAACCAACAGTGGACACAGCCCCTCCCCCACTTTGTCATTTTTCAACATACATCACAAATGCACAGTATTCCCACATCAGTATCTGTGATTACACAGTATCACCATAGAGATTCAACCATCTCTGCTGCTATTGCTTATGCATGTGCTTTAGTGTTAAATTAAAATTCCTCTTTAGGGACAAATAATTACTCCTCAAAGAGGTTTTCGGCAGTAATATGCCACTGACTTGTTCTGTGGGAATCAGGCAGTGGGAGTTTGACTACACAACACAACGCTGACAGAGTTCACCCTGCAGGGAAATGTCTACCTTTCGCAACATAATTAAATTCTCCATTAGCACCAACCTTGGGTTGATCCTCCAAGCTAAATAAATGCATCTCATTTTTTTCTCTATTTGCAGGTACAAAAATAGATAATGCATTTGAAATAACAGGCACATATATCACAGAGAGCTGTGTGTATGTGTAACTAATGAGTCCTTCAGCAGGACCCAGCCATGGATGACATGGGTTATGACAAACTGTGTCAACAAAATGCTTATTTAGCCCCAGTACATCAATACAATAGCCTGATGCAAGCACTCTCCATAAGCACGACCATACCGCATGCTGTCATGGACTACATCATGTGTACTGAATCTAGATGTAGGGAATTGTTTTTCCATTACTTGTCAACAGGAGTATGAATAAATGAAATGTTCTCAGATTGAGAACAGATTTTTGACAGGGTTGGGTCTCTTTGTCCATATGTTGCCTGCACAATTTCCAGGCCTTAAACCAAAGTGCCGCAACATGTCGGGCTTGTTGCTCTTCCATGGTCACTATTTCATTAGGGTTTCTTTGGCACTAGAAATTGGTTTCCCAAACACTCCCCCGATCTGCCATTGGTCAGAAAAACAGATTGTCTCGCCCCAAACTCATGCCATTAGTGGAGCCGATGTTTCTATATTGAGCTGGTCAGGATGTTAAAAAAAATGTAAGCAATTGCTGAATTCAGAACCATATACTTTATGCTCTTTTTTACCATTTCTATGGCAGAAATTGTATAAGTAGTACGAAGGTATGTGGTTCCAAATTAAGCAAATGTTTTGATAGGAAAAAGTATTTTAACACTGAAAAATGAATAGCTTTTAGCTTTAAATACCAGCCTTCAAAATCACTGATCCTTATTGAAGCAAAAAAACTGGACCAAGGCCTGAGTTTAGCTATAGGTTTAGCTGCTGTGTAGTCGAGTTCACTTCAAGGTTCACCAATAAATGTCAGGGAGAAAATGCTGTGGAACAAGCCAACATTAATCATAACCACCACGAAAATAGCACAAGGCTATGCAATACAACAATACAAGTAAAAGTGACCTAAGGTTCAGGGCTAAACTTGCCTTTTTCTTTGTACATGCTGACTCTCACTTGACCTAATCCTGAAATTTTGATTGTTCCTGAAAGGCAATGAACCTGGTGTCTCGGCCTTAAAATGTTTGAGAAATCAGTCAAGCGAGCCAAGGAGAGTTATGGGTACTGCAGTCAGGCTGAGAGAGAGCAAGAGAGACAGATCTGAGGGTGATTTGTGGTTTCAGTGGGTATGCTTCATTATTTTATCTGATTTCGCTGGCAGGAGTGTCCCACCATGCCTCACTAATGACTTTAATGAAGGACTCTGCTCTTGAGAGATACCAGCTTTGTTCCAAAGCCTATGAGCTACTTCACTACATAGGCAGCATTTGAAGGCATGGGACCTCAGTGACAGATTTGGAACGCTCTAGGCAACTCGATATGTCAAACAAATGAACGAACATTTGATTTCAATAGAGTTTCATGTCAGCTTGTTGCTGGTTAAAAAAATAAGTTTGAAATTACTAAAAAACAATTTTTAGTTCATTTCAGTATTGAAATAAATGTTTGACCTTCCTCTAGCTTCATCTTGATTTTCATCACAATGCAATGCATTCTGGGGTTGTCTTCAAGGATGATCACACTATACTTTTCATTCCATTAACTTCCATGCATACGCATACGAATGCAGGAGACAGGAAACAGTTCAAGCGAATAAGTTTTGCATTTCGCTGCGTTTCAAAGTTCAAGTTTGGTGAACTCTGACCTGCAATTTTGTATCATGTGAAGATGTGTGACCAAGAGAAGATTATTAAAACACCGGTGTATCTTATTTTGCATATAGTTTTACTCTGATGTGTTTATTCAGTGGGCCTAAGAATTCCATTTGACGTCTCAGATGGACCCAATTTTTCCCTAAAATCGGACAGGAGGAGCTCTGGGACTGACTCACTGGGTAACCTCGGGTTCACTGCCCCATCAGTCCGCACCCCCAAAAAAACATTTGTTCGGAAGCTCTAGGAATCGAGTCGATCCTGTCCGCACCCCACAGAACCTCTAGTTTAATTGACATGTTAAACTCACTACTCCACCACAGACCCAGGTCATCAGCATTGTTCCATCTTTCAGTTTCCCCAATTTAGTGCTCTCTTACCCAAATCTCAGTGCCATTTGAGTTCAGTTTAAAATCAAAAGGAAGAATACAGTGCAATCAGTCGGCTATTTGTTATACTGTGAGATTATCCCATGTGGATTGCACTGTCTGTGGTGGTCTTTTGACGCGCCTTAAAAAATCTATTTGACGTCTCCAATAGACCTGATTTTTCCTACTATTATTCTATTAGAGACAGACCATCTAAATAGTGCCTTGTCTTCCACAGTGAACTTCATGTGTCTCCATCTCAGACTAACTCTAATAGATGTGGTGCGTCCAGTGCCAGAGGCTTATTGTCTGTTACTTCCTCCTACACACATTAGACCCAGATTAACCTTACATCTGCCATCATTACAGGCAGGAACAACACAAACAATAGCCATTTGAATAGATAAACACACACACACACACCACACACACACACACACACACACACACACACACACACACACACACACACACACACACACACACACACACACACACACACAACACACACACACACACACACACACTATATTTCTAAATTAAATCAAGGGAGGGATACTGCTTTCTAATCTGATGTATGTGAGTTCAAGAGGAGGTCAGAGCCTTTACCACAGCAAGTATTCAACAATGCATAAAGTTAATTTCTGAATTCTTAAGTTAGTATATTAAATAACTCGAGTGTGGCCAAGCACATCAATATGACAGAAAGGCTTCTGTCGCTGTACTTTTCGCCTATAAAAGCACAACATTTGTTGTTGCACACTTCCGTGCCATCTCTTAACGAAAACATACTAATCAAATTCCCTCCATCCACATGATTATGTGTGAATCTTTTGTCCTGCTTCCCACGTTTGTGGATCCAAAGCCTGATGAATGCGTCTGGCAGTTGCGCGTGGGTTGGCATGGGTCTTCATGCTCTGCGTGTAGTTAATGCACCACTACAGGTGTGGCACATGGCGGCCGCCACCACACGGCCAAAACCGACATCTGCTCCCCATCAAATCTGAAGCCGAACATAAAAAGATGAATCCAATAACTAGATAGTTTAATGTGAAAACCTGCACCTTCTGAGTAAAACCATTGTGCGAGTAGTTTAATGTGTGAACGACAGATTTAAATCAAAATATGTCAAACTTTTAATGAGCTACCAGCCATGAGATTTGTTTTCTCTTCCTTACTATGTGTGTAATTCCTGGATCTTCATGCCAATTAGCATTGTTTCTCAAATGTGGTGTTGGATTTGGCTCTCAAGGGAAGAATGGGAAAAAATAATGCACGCCTTCACACCTGAACAATCTTCAAGAGCACATCAGATGTGTGTGAATGGACATCCAAACACGCACGCTTGCTTGAAGACTGTCTCTGACGCACACAGCCACATAATGCACAACACACTGAGATGTTTTGCAGCGCAATTTAGCTCTATTCAGCCTGTCAACAGTCAGTCAGCTCCTGCTTTCACAGTTGCTCAACGGATGACTTGTCTTGGGGTATGAATTGGGCGTAATTGGCTAATCGGAATATGGAAGAATTTGAATGAGCAGATAAAAAGACTCAATATTTTTCTTAGGATAATGCAAGGATAAGGGTGACACATTTGATTATATTCATTATTTATCAATGTAGACTTATTCAATTATTATCTTATATTAATTAGATTATATTATATTTTATGTTGAATAGTCACACTTTTGACTACTCTATTTCTAATGTAGATTTTTTTTTGTCAATTTATTAGATTTATTCTAAATAAATACAGCAAAAAAGTTTATTTGAAATAACTAAATGTTTGACTCCATTCAATATTTACATATATATATTTAGTAATATAATATAATAACAAATAAATCACTTTTTAAACATTTATGGAGTTCAAAGAAATTATTCTCATTTAAGATCATTTAAAACTTGGTTTGAAACAAACATATTTGCTTGAATAAACAATAATAAGCGTATATCCCCAAAATCCTTATATATAAAAATATAAAATATATAGCCCCCGTGACAACTAGACCCAATCTCTTCTATATGCTTTAACAGGCCAATGCTGCAAATGAAAGCACACAATAGGACATAAAAATGCACATTTCCAAGAAAGGATCTGCTCTAAGACTTGAACCCTACTGATGTTACAGAGAGCAGATCTGGTTACTGAGCGGAGACACCACGGTTTGCCCCACAGATGGGCCGCTTGATACTTAATACGCAAACGGACGGTGCAAGAGACCTCCGAGAGCTGCTAATGACTTTTTTCAAGCACACTAGAAACCCAACTCAAGTTTGATAGTGTCACAGTATTGAATGAACATACAGAACCTGTCCAAGACGTGCAAGTTTGGACCCATTGACCAAAAAGACCAGAGTGACTCAATGACAAGGGGAATCAAGGACATATGAGATCTACCAACCCGAGATCAACGATTTACACAATACCAGTCCAATACATTACAACCGAACACAGATATTAATGATTTGGTGAGACTTTTAGAAAATAACAAACACATTTTTCACACTCTTAAGGCCATTGCACACTGAGTCCGAAATTCGCATCCAAAATTTCCGCACGTTAAAAAATAAATTCGACCTCACTTTATGTCAATCATGCTTGCGCACTGCCTCCGGAACTTTCGTCCGTCAAAAAATAAATCGAATCGGATTCGATTTTCTGCGTTTTTCGCATCCGTAGCAAGCAGTTTGAATGGTGTTTGAATGGTGTTTTGACAATTCAGAGCCACCGAATCACGAATACGAAAAAAACGCATACAAAAATTTTGGACTCAGTGTCCAGGGGCCTTTACCGGTTTACAATTGTCATTTTTGATCTGATGGTCTTGAATATTTCCACTTCAATGTCATTTCCACCACAAATTTTGCATCGACTCTGATATCATGGAAATGTTATCAAACATTGAGATTACTATCATTTAGATTAGTAAATGCTAGAAGCAGGCTATTGTTCATGCTAGTTCGTGTTAACTATGTAAACAAATTAAACCTTATTGTAAAGTGTTACCAGTTAAATTTCAAGTTTTACTGTGGAAAAGGGTGAAATCTCAACCTCTCAGACATACAAGTTTGTAGTTAAAGAAACCCCTGACCACAAGTTCAACACTTACACTCTTCAAAAGGAATGTTTGACTGATATCCGCTTATCATTATTGTTGAATAAAGGATGTCATGGTGTGCTTGTGTCAGACTCAGAGGAAATGACCCAGGCCAGTTTGTGTCTCACACTGACAGACTGTTACTCACACAGGGGGCCGGGGCCAGCCAAGAGGAACAGACAGGAGCAGTGACCTCCCTGTATGGTGTGTGTGTGTGTGTGTGTGTGTGTGTGTGTGTGTGTGGTGTGTGTGTGTGTGTGTGTGTGTGTGTGTGTGTGTGTGTGTGTGTGTGTGTGTGTGTGTGTGTGTGTGTGTGTGTGTGTGTGTGTGTGTGTGTGTGTGTGTGTGTGTGTGTGTGACTGATGAAAGGTGAAATGTGTCCAATCCTATATGCTACTGCCAGATGTAAGACAGCATGTCTGTAATGACACAAGGTCTTTTTCCATTCCTTATCACCATATAACAGTCCATTCAAGTGTACTAACAGTGTGAAGTTGACTCTGATAAACATTGCAATTTCAGTATCCCATAATTCCTCAGCCTTCTGCTCTGTTTTCTCACAGAAAATGTCTCACCTTTGGAAGAACAAAAGAAAAGACAGAAAGTGTGTTGGGGGAGGGGTATCATCCCTCATTTCACGTGCCGTACAGAAACAAAACGCCCCTGAGATCTATTTCTGTGCTTTAACCTTGCACACACAGATGCTTCATTAGCCAATTTGATCCTTACCAAGTAACTGTGATACTGGGCTGAGCTGCAGTGCTCACAGATTGTTTTAATATTGCAGATACATCACAGATAACCCATAAATTAACTGAATTTGAGTGAAGAGCTCTTGAACTGTTATTCTTCACGATATAATGGCAGCTGCACAACAAACATGGTATTTTCTCCCTGGGTCCTCGGCCAGATATTAAGAATTGTCATCTAGACTTATGTACCTGCTAATTGTGTTAATTACAAATGGATCAATCCACAATCCTCCAGTGCACTATAAAGCTGCTATATAGACCCAATCAATGTAGAACAAATCAACACAAAACAACCTAATTTAAAGTCAATGTGTATATATTGCCATTTGAAACCCATATTAATAGCTACACTGAAAAAAGGTTTTCAAGCAGTACTTCATTCAATTAATAATTTTTCTTTCAATTCAGTTTACTATTATTTGTTTTATTTTTTAAGTTATATTTTATTAGTTCAAAACATTGTTAAATATAAATATTTTTCATTAAGATCTTAAATAAAAAAAAATTGTTTCGACGAAGTTACAATTTCAAGGTTATAAGGCCAGCGCATGCGCATTAAACACAAATCTCGACAGTCAGTCACCAGACCGCTCTTCAAGTCAGCGCCTCAGCGGTCGCTCCGTGGATGGATCACAATACTTTACTTTTCTGCACCAGACCAGACTCAAGTTAACATCGCAGAAAAACTCTGGTAAGTGAAACAAACAACCATTTAAATGTGCTGTTGTATTTAGTAGCCTGTTAATTTTATGCCAGACATGGCGCACTTATCTGGTAACGTTAGATAAGTAACGTTAGGCCTATGTACGTTCATTTGAAAATGTTAACTTGGTGTTAAAAGAAAACCTGTGCCTTTTTGGTAACGTTAATTAACTTGAACGTTTAGCTGCTAACGTTAAGCATCGAACCGAACGTTATCTCGAGTCAGCCATAAGAATGACGTTAACTTAAAACCGTTAAAACAGTTAACCTGATCAACTAACACAGTTAACTTAGTTAAGTAAATTAAGCTAACGTTACATGTTAAGGGACTGGCTTAATGTATGGCTAACGCAGTTATGACTGACGAAATACAACATTTATTTGTGTCTAATATTGCTCCATTGGCAAACTTTTTTTATATTTTAAATTCGGGCGGGCGATGTCGGTTGGTTTAAAAAAAAGTCAGAGGACACAGGGGGGCAGTAAAGCCACGACGCAACACAGACCTGCAAACTTGTCGCTTTTCGGCGATAATCGCCGTTTTCTTGGTCAAATGGGTCATTCACGTGAATCGCGTAGAACCGGAGAGTTTTTTTTCGGGGGGGGGGGGGGGGGGGGGGGGGTATAGGCTGCCCTAGAATTGCGAAATATTATTGGATAATTCTTATAATTGACATTTCTCTGGGCCTATCGGAATCTTAGTACTTTTTCTCTTGGCCAATCGGAATCTTAGCACTTGCGTCAGAATCGCCAGTGGATGAGACCCCTGGTTAGTGGCTACCACGCGAGTCTGATGGAAACTCATAACGTGAAGGAATCTTATGTGAAATTCGAGGTAAATCAAGCTTTTTTGGAGCAAAAACAACAGCTAGTTGTTTGCTTGATTCAAATAACGTTAGCTACCGCTTTGTTATGCTGCGCTCGTGACAGGGCGCTGAAAGAACGAACGAGAGAGAGAGAGAGAGCCGGTCGCGCGCGCACTCTCTCACTGTATTCAAACTGCCTTGCTCTCCCTCCATCGCGCATATTAATCAAAATCTATTGAGAATTGACACGATAGTAAAAGATCAAAGTTTCACGTGGAGCATTTTCAGAGATTTCTTGCGATGTCCTTATCTGCTGGGATAATCACACAACGCGTGCCGTGTCTGTGTGTGTGTCAGCTAATGGCACGTCCGATTCGCGAACTAATGACTCATTTGAACCGATTCACTTTTATGAATGGTTAAAATAACTGATCTGTCCAACATCTGTCTCTTCAAAAGAGATCTGAATCGGTGTATAACAAATCGATAACACCAAACTAGTTAATATTAACTATTCATAAACTGCACTTCTTAATCTCTATAAATAAATAGCATTTATTAATCTTTGGTAATGTTAATTTCACTATTTACTAGTAGCCTTAATTATTACAATTAAAAGTTATATTTGTTAACATTAGTTAGCCTAATGCACTGTGAAGTAATATGAACAAACAACGAACAGCTGTATTTTCATTAACAAAGAATAATAAATACAGTAACAAATGTATTGCTCATCATGGTTCATTTATATTTTACTGCCCTTTTTCTCCTTTGCCAATCCTATGATAATTATATATTATATACAGTATAGTGTTCATCCAGAACAACATGTAACTGTGTAACCACACCCTAGCAACCGTTTAAAACTACCTACCCCCCCCCCCCCCCCCCCCCCCCCCCCCCCCCCCCCCCCCCCCCCCGCCGCGCGTAACACTGTCACCTTTTTTACTCTGAGGAGTTTGCAGGTCAGTCATTAATACGTTTTTCAAGGTTAGTAAAATACTTCCGAATTCAGTTGATAATTAATATAAATGCTTAATATTTTAACTTTGTCTGTTAATGTAGATTACTTGTACTTAAGTGTCAAACCCCTACGTTAGGCTGAGATGTTAAAAAATGTACCATTATGGCCCTATGGCCTTGTAATGGCGCTTGGAGACACGTCTAATGGCGGACAATTTACCCATAGTTTAGAATAAGAATAAGCCGTCACCCAACATCACTTAGAGCACATTTAACAAACCTTTATCGACTTAACCAATTTCATTTGATATTTTTTACTATCTTGATGCAGGATACCGACATTGCTGTAAAGAGGGAGATTGCACTAAAAAGTCTTATTTTCTACATGGGAGAAGCAGTGGAGCACCTCATCAAGGATTTCCTGGTAAGACAAGATTAATTTAGGGATGCGAAAATTCTAGCTAAGGCTGTCAAGTTCAAAATTAGCCATCAGACTATGTTCATATATATGTCTGAAAACAGTCTGTAAGCAAAGTTCAAATAGAGATACAACACCTTTCCACTAGAACCAGAGTCCCATGCGTTGGTAAGTTTATGATTGTAATGACTGTTATATTTCTATTTCAAAAACGAATTGGAGCAAAAACATAATTTTATAATTAGTTAGAAGTAGATGCTAATTATACAATGTTGTGCATTTGTGTTTGCATTCAATTTGGTTTAAGTTATTTTTTGTTATCCAAATAAAAAGTACCATCTGAATGTCGTCTAATAGTTTGGGGTCTGTTGTTAACCTTTAATCTGCGGGAAACCCAACCTGTATCCATTCCTTATTCTTTCTTTCTTCCTAAATTCTTTTCCAGGTATCAGAAAAGAAAGAGGATGAACAATTTCTTCAGCAAGAAGCCATGGCAATCTTTATCATCAGATATGCACAAGGTGTACCTACAAACATTGGCATCATTCTAATCTAGAGGGACAAGAGGTTCTGAGCGGGTTGCCCTCTGTCGCAAATGCTGGTACCATTCTCCTGAGCCTTCTTTATGCCTTCAATCTGGAATATCCCAAGACATTGAAACTGACATTTGAATATATCCAGAAATTCACGGTGTATATAGCAACAACTCTGTACTTCCATTCCAATGTCTGACTTTTCAACAATGTGTTGTTGTTTTTTTTAGTTGGATATCATTTGTAGCAGAGATAGTGAAATACTTATCACAGCTGCATTTACCTGCATTTGGTAGTGTTGAGAAATTCTTGCATTTCCCTAATTCACTGCATAGTTCTCGGTTAAGTTTGCCAGCCCTTGAAGTTAGAATATGACACTTGAGCACTGAAATTGTGAATGTGTGGAAATAAGTTAATAAATCTTTATGCAATGTAAATTATTTGTCTTTTTTTATTTATTAGATTTTGGATCAGATCAAATATTAAGCAATGTTCTGATGGGAAACATGTTTTATTAAATCCATATCTTTTTGTTTGTTTAAAATTAATAATTTCTATTAACCTTTATTTTTAAAAATGATACATAATTGTTTAATTAAATCTATATATATTTGATTGGAGAAAACAAATAATTTCTAATACATATTTCTTAAATGAGAAGTTTTGTTTTGATTAAATCTATATATTTTTGTTTAGATCAAATAAAGGAATTTAAATTAATTGACTTTCTTCAACATGAAAAATTTACTTTGTACCAAGTTATATAAAATAGTTTTCATAGACATAGAAAATATTGGTTAGGGTAAGTTATTTATTTTTCATTGGATCAAGTAATAAAATATAGATGTGAACCATTACCCTAAAATTTTTTAATTGGATGAATGAAAATATTTTTTCAGTTATTTAAGATCATGGAAACACATTTTTGGTTGATTTTTATCCATAGGAAATCAATAGTTGTCTAAATAGCTTGATAATGTGGCTCTAAAAACAAAAATATATAAGTGAATTAAAGTATCACAACATTATAATAAACAGTGTGGAAAAAAGTTTTTTTTAATGCTACATCCATCACACTAGTTCTAGTTATTAAGTCAAGTGAACAGCGATGCATGTAGATTTAATGCCCTGTGTTTCGTTCGTGTAGCACCCAAGTGTGACGGAGATGTAATCAGCCCCTTGGCAAGTGGGCCAACTCAAAGGACTACATGATGAAGTAAAGACAAAACTCCATAACTTCTTATAATTACCAATCAGCTCTGAAGCCCAGCACTAATTACACACCAGTGTGTCTAGGGCAGACAAGCAGGTCATCTCCTCTGCGGTTCCAGACAAAGAACTTTTATTATCTCTTCTGCTGAAATTAGACTATGATTGTCTTAAGATTGAAAGGGAGGCCAGGATCAGTTTAAGGATCTAAAACGACAAGGTTGGGACAAAGAAATATGATGTTCACATATTTTTTTTTATGCATCATCATCAGTTAGTATATGAGGGAAAAAACGAAACGCAAATAATAAAATGCTCCAAAATGCAACCAAAAAGTGCATGAAGGAAAAGAAATAGTGTTTAAAGTGGAGTTGTGAGTTAAACCCAATGCAATAAATGTCCTCCAGAATGGCTGATGCAAGGTAGATTTTAGCATAGCAAGCGCGGCCACAGGTGGTGTATATATATATATACAGTATATGGGAAAAATTGAGACGAGGAAGAGGGGCAGATAGTAAAGACATTCAATCAGAGAGTCTGTCTGGTCGTGTGGGTTTGCTATACGTATGTAAAGGTCAAGCCTGCACTTTTTAAAATGAAATAACACAAAAAAGAAAAGGTCACCTCATAATTTCACTTGAGACAGTCATAAAGGAAGCGGATCAGACAAAAGTGTAAAATCTCATGAAACTCAATCCACTGAGAGGTAGAGACAGTAACAGCAATAACAATGACTCTGTTGGGACTTCTTTTTACAGTCAATGCTATACAACTTATACAAATACTTAGAAATGAGTGCAACCTTCCACCAAACAATATATTGCAGCGCTTTCTCACCCCAAGGCGTCATCTAACTGACAATTTTGACCATGCTTCAATATTCGACGCTAAAGGCACCCTTTAGCGTCAGTTAGTTGACGCGATCCCAGGGCGTCATCTAACTGACGCGTTACCTTTAGCGTCAGTTAGATGACGCGGGTAGGTTTAGGTCTGGGTAGGAGGGCGTCATCTAACTGACGCTAAGGGTAACGCGTCAGTTAGATGACGCCCTGGGATCGCGTCAACTAACTGACGCTAAAGGGTGCCTTTAGCGTCGAATATTGAAGCATGGTCAAACTGATTCCCAAGGCGTCAGTTAGATGACGCCATGGGGTGAGAATGGGCTGTATATTAAAATTGTGGCCGATACCAATAAGCCGATATGTTTTAGGTAATGTCGATAACCGATAAATAGACAATATTAACATTCTATGCTATCTATACTGAGTAAATAAGTGAATTTAGGCAAGTGAATTTAGGCATCATAACATCATAATGAAAAATAAATATTCATTTGTGGTATGCTGCAGATTACCTTTAACAGTGTTAAGAACTTGAATGTTAGTTTATGACAACGGTAATCTAAATGTAAAAATAGAGGAAATAAGCATGCACAATTAATAATCCAATATCAACCCATACAAACTAATAATAATAATTAAAAAAATAAAACTAATATGGTAATGTGATGCATCTCTAACAAAAGTGACTAATTTCATTAAGTTTGTTCAACAAATATGTAATTACCCAGGGATGCATTCATTTCACGTTATGAAAATTTTGGGCCGATGTCGATAACCGAAAATTCTTTATATTTGAAAGCCAATAACCATTTTTATATAATTTTTGAAAGCCTGATTACAAAAACAAAAGTTTCACCATTAAATGTCCGAAGTACACGCGTTGCTATGACAGACTTGGGCTGCACATGTTTCACTGTAATTTCTTTTTTTAAGTGATATCATATTTCAAGCAATTCAAAACCATCATGGTGAACAGTACGCATCTGAAGGGTCTAAGCTGAAGGAAATAATTTTTATCGGCTTTAATATATCCGCCAAATTTTCTTATCGTGCCGATAACGATAAAAATGAACATACAGTATATCAGCCGATGCCGATATGGTGGCCGATATATAGTGCATCTCTATAATACGTTCATGTGTGCTTTTGAAATTTGAGATTACCTAGTATATAATCACATGAAGTGTAAAAAAACGTATGCAGTAAACATGAAACCATACACACACCAGTAGGTAATACGGTGCATCTGGTAAGGAAGATCAGTGGCTGTGTAAATGACATGAGACAGAGGTTTAGATGAGGTCATCCACTCTCTTCCCAGATCAGGATGAAAATATGATCTGTTATTTCAGTAAGGCAGAAAACACCAGGATCACTAAGAGTGTAAAGTCTATTTTTAGCAATAATTATGCAATCATTCCATGCATGCTAGAGCCAAAAAGAATGATATGGGTTTTAAGTGGGATTTCCGTGATACACACACACACACACACACACACACACACACACACACACACACACACACACACACACACACACACACACACACACACACACACACACACACACACACACACACACACACACACACACACACACACACACACACACGGTTCGCCTGGGCTGGAGTTGGCAGGGTCTGGTGATATGATCACCCCAGGGCCTGTACTATCTGACAGGCTTATCATCCAACACGCTCACAAGATCAATCAAAACTTCTTTTGCTCCACACCCATCGCGTTTCATCAGCAAGGAGCATCATTCAGAGAAAGGCTCCAGGACAGGAAGATGGATGAGAGTGTTCTGAGAGAGAGACAGAGGACGTGGCCCAACAGTGACGACGCCAATAAGAGAGACCTGGGTTCAGGCAGGAGTGTGAAGCATCCTTACACACATACATACTCGAAACTCAATCTAACACTCTCCACAAAAGCCAGATCCTTTTGGCAAGTCTCTCTAAAGGTTGTCCTCCATCTGGAGACCCATTAAACTTGAAGGCTGTGATACACTGACTGCCCAATTCACTCGCACAGATCCATATGGCTGTTAGCGCTCTCGGGACCGACACTTCATCTGACCCTCGATGGCCAGGGGGTGCAGAGGTAAACCAGTGCCAGCTTTTTCATGTAAATTAAAAATCTAATTTAATTTAAATTGAGAGTTTGGAACAGGTCTTTTAGAACAAGGTGAATTACAAATGATTCTCAATTTGGCCCATGCAAATTAAAACTGAGGATGTGATTTCTTCTTGTAAATATTTTCTTTTTTTTCATTATATCTCTCTATAGATGCTAAAAACGAATGTGTGAGTGAGAGTGAGTGAGTGAGCGAGTGAGTGGGAGGTGAAATCTCTCAGTCTCCTCCCATGCTGATCCACAGACTGGAAATTACACAGAGCATCTGTCCCCATACGGGCTCCTGACCATGGCCGTAAAATGCACTGCTCCCATGAGCCTCAGTTTTTCAGCTGATTTTAGAGTTTTAGAGATTACTGAGGAAATAAATACATTAACATCCAGTTTTAATTTTAATAGTTGACTGACTCTTGCACCTTGCAAATTTAGCCCAGCAGTAGATCAATTCTTAGCATGAGAACAAAATCTTTACGTAAAATTAAAGTTACCATTGGTTAACAACATTAAGTTTATTGCTCTTTTTTGACTATTTTGGATTTAAATGCTGATGAAGAAAATTCTGAAACTCTGAAAACTCATTAAATTGAGTAAGACCATTTATAGTGTTATATAATAAAATAGTTTAAAGGTATGTATGTAAGAAATGTATTTCAATTAATCATAAAATGGCCCTGATATGTCACTAGAGGGGCGGCAGTGGCTAAGTAGTTCATGTAGGTTGTCTACAAACCGAAAGGTTGGTGGTTCAATCCCCGGTTCCACCTGACCAAGTGTTGAGGTGTCCATGAGCAAGACACCTAACCCCAGCAGCTCCCGACGAGCTGGATGGCGCCTTGTATGGCTGACACCGCCGTCGGTGTATGAATGGGTTAATATGTAAAGCGCTTTGGTGGCCATTGGGTCTGTGAAAGCACTATATAAATGCAGTCCATTTTAGACATTAAGAAATCATGTTAATTTTAAATATCAAGTCAAGTCATAATCACTTGACTTGACTTGACTTGACTTAAATTTAAATACTTATATCACTGACAACAGTAGTCCGGCCAGGAAATTGTCATTTAAAAAGTGAAGTTGCAGCCCTCAACTGATGTTGATGTTGTCATGTTGTGTTTTGGTCTGATGCTCCACCCTCCACCTATCTACCAATCACAGAGTCAGTAGTGTTGCGGCATCCGGGTTGCCAGCTCTGCTCTAGTTACCACAGCTGCAGCTTATCTGGCAACCCCGAGTCAGGGGGGAGGGGGAGGGGATACACCGCTCTACAGTCATTTGAAAGTGATTGCAGTACCAGTTTTGGCCACAATCTTACATACAGCTTGTTTAAAATATATTCATTTATTTACAAAAAAATTCCGTTACATTTACGGTAAAAAACTGGCAGCTGTGGTTGCCAGAAATTTACCGTAAAAAAATATGTTAAAAAAAGTTGAGAAAGTTAAAACTAATATTAAGAGGCTGCACAGTGTCATTAACACAAACACTAAACACCATCATGTAATAAACATTAATTTAACAACATTAAATGTAACAAAACCCTAATGTACATAACTGATTAGAAAAAAACTAAGAAAAGTTATGAAGAAACAGTTATTTCAACAAAAATAAATAAAATGTGAAGCGTCACGGAGGGAATTGTGGGAATATCAATTTATGTTTTTTTCACTGTAAATTTTACAATGACTTGTTCTTTTTCACTTCCAAAAACGTTAAATCAAATGGTATTAGACTGTAAAATTACATTAAATGTATGGTTAGATCTATCACAGTTATTCACCGTATATAGTACAGAAACTTTCTGTTAACCAATTAACAGTTTTTTACTTTAAAATTATTTTACCGTTAAATCCAAGGATTCACATAATTTCTTTTCATCCTTTCCTGTTAATGTTTACAATTTATTCAATAAGGACATGAAAGACTGATTTTACAGCCATTTAATGCAGAAATCCATGTAAAATCAAGGGTTCAAATACCTTTTCCCAGTAACTGTATATTATTAACCATAATGTAACCCAACTGTCTCATGAGTATTTGCAGGCTTGTTTACAGCACTGCAGAAAATAAAAAAAACTTTTCCCTCAAAAGCTGTCATTTTGAAAGGTTACCTGATATAATTGAGTGTTTACGTCACACACAAATCATGTAATCTATAATAAGACTTTAAATGACATCATGATGGATAAACAGCAGCCAATCACAGATATTTTGCCAGTCAGATCTGCCAGCCAAATTAAGGTGAAATAGCTCAGATCTTACAATCCAAAACCTGATCTCGCTGATGGAACACAAATACACAGCTAAGTCCTCTGAGACTGAGAGTAAGAAAGAGAGAGAGTACGGGATGTCATTGTAATGTGGCTAACAAAGAAAGAAGACTACATTTCCATGGTGAGCCCGTTGAGGGGCGAACACTCACACTAAACTCATAAATCTCACAGACCACCGGGGCTAAAGAGGCTGTGCTGCCAAGAATAGTGTCAAAATTGTCAAGGGGCGTGAAATTGCAGTGTAGGCGTGTGTTTGTGTTTATTCATGTCCGCTTGTTGTTGTGACTTCAAGAGTAACATGGTGCAACATCTTTGATTTCTTCTTGCGAACATAAAAAGCTCAAAAATTTAAATTGCTGAATACCAGAAAAGGAAACATCTGAGGCAACACTTCCTTGACACACTTTCGTTTCAGCTTGGGAATTTACTCCACGGAGAGTAGATCCACATTTCCTTTTCCTTTCAACCTTCCTTAGTATCATCATCCTTCCTGGAGACATTGCACTATTTCTTTAGCATTGCATTGCACTCTTCCCTTTCTGGTTTCTTCTATCGAGACTTGCATTCGGCTGCTAAAACAACAAAGGGACCAACATGTTACATATAAAAAGTCATCTCATGTCAAGAAAAAAAGCAAGCCGTAACCCGCCAGACACACACACACAATGTCTAGGGTGTAAAAAGTCTAGGGTGTCAAAGCGGCAGCACGCCACTGGAAAAATGAAGCCAGCCCCTCTTCACTCTATAGTGCCACAAAAGAGCAAGCCTGTGTACAAAATTTACAATCATAGGCAGTACTGCACAGCTGACAGCAAGAAGCTGTCTATGCAAGTCACTCTAAACACAAGCCCACTGTTTTGAACCAGTAGAGATCAAACTTCTTTTACCTCAGTTCAGCCACCAACAGGGATAATCTCCCAGATTGGCGTCCACACAGACAAAAGGCACGTTTTAATTTCTAATTAGGGACCAAAGACATTTTGTACAACAGCTTAATGAGGCGGCGATAAGAGTATCATGAAAATATTATTTTGCACGCTTGATGCTCGGGAGGGAGCAGGGACTCTGACCTCTTGTGCAGCACTGGAACATGGGTAATTCTCAACTCAAAGAGCAGCGGAGCCAGGGGTTGAGCCAGTCTTAGACTAGCATTAGTGATGACCAAAAAAGCAAAACGTTTTTCCATTGTAGCATTGAACATTGTGCTATTGTGCAATCTGTTGCGGAGGGCCAATGGGTGCCAACTAAAGGTTTGGAAATATAGTGCTATTATTCAGTGATACAATAAGCAACTTAAATATGATATAATGATCAATGCTCCTTCTGCAACTATTTGAAATGGTCTTTATCCAATTCTGGAAATCGCACCTTATCCAAGCTTGCTTCTTTCTTGCAGCTACTTATCGTAAAGACAAGTTTCACACCACTGTGTGCAATCCCAAATTTTCATCCTCCTACCTGTGAGCATCTTGCACAACAGTTGTACCCAAATTAACAAGAATACTAGCACAGTTGTAAATGGTGTGTGCTGCAAAACTTGCTTTGATCCCTGACAAATGCTTCCAGGTAAGTCCCCAATGCAGTTGGGGATTCATCACACACAACAAAGAGTTCTCTTTAAGAACTCTACCCACAAGACTGTGCAGATCCATAAAATGGGACAACTACTAGAATCAAACTAAATGTCTTAGAAGACACAGAGGTTGAAGACTCATGGGGAAACATTCCGACATGTAGCTTTGGGCAACTAGAGTTTGAATCCCAACTTGTGGTCCTTTCCATTCCCGCCCCTCTCAATCTATTCCACTTCGCTTACTCCCTGATTGTTGTTATCCAATTAGGGCAAAAAGGCCAATAATAAATCTTTAAAACACAAAATGTGTCCCCATCCAATACTTGTAGGAGTACTTATAGTGTCCTGTCCCTTGAAACAACTTGTCCTACATGTGTTATTCTCAAGTTGCTTTGGATAAATGAGTCTAAATTAATACTGTGAAGGATCCATTCTGAATCTGAATGAATTGCAGAGAAAAGATTGTGAAGAAATGTCTAGAGAAGGTGAAAACTTGTGTTTTAACCCATGGAAATTCCATCTGATCTTATAACTCAACTTCACAAGGGTTTTAGGATATTCCAGAGTAGGTTAAACAAGTCGACTTACCTGGGCAATCTCGTACAGCAGCTTGTAGTGCTCTTCTCTCTTCTGCAGCGAGCACAGGTTACAGCCCATCTCGCCGTCGCGGGTCCCCCAACAGATCTCTGGCAGTAGTGCACGCAAACAGGCACCCTGGGGATTTCCCTCAAATGTTGAGTAACGTCTTTCATCAGTGGGTACCCTTCACCCGTTCTTCTTTGTGTAAAAATCACGCATTGACCAGGCTGCCTGATTTAGCAGAATTCCTTGTGAATGACTGTGTGTGTGCATGCATCGTACCCCCTCGATCTCCTTGTGTCTCTCTCATCCACACTAGCTGAATAGCAGTCATCCACACACGCTGTTCTAAACCCCTCTTCATAGAGACACACCCCCCTTTTCTCACTCGTCCATCTCTCTCTCTCTCTCTAAAGCTCAGTGCACATGACTACACCTACTCTAGCTCATGAATAATAATGACTATCTGTTGGATATTCATTAAAAGATGATGCGTAGAAGGTGCTGTGACTGTGTTAACTGGGTATTTATCACAAGGTATTAAATAAGGTAGTAATGACCACCAACTAAACAACTACAAATACATCTCACATACAGGTAACCCTAATTTACTTATTGATTGATGGATTGATTGATGTTGTTTTTTTCACAGTCATTAGAGAGTATGCAGTATTTCAAGAATAGGGATCTGACTTGTGAATGGAGAATAAATACTTTGTTTTCAATATTTTCCAACATGACATCATGACTTTTGCGTAAACATACACGCCACTTTCAAATCAAGTGGCGTGTTATCTATACGCATTTTGAGCTATCCGCGTGTAAGTAGTGTTGTAGTCAAGACCACCTAACCCGAGACCAAGACAAGACCAAGACCAGAGTATATCGAGACCGAGACAAGACCAAGACTTTTAGGGGCCGAGACCAAGTCGAGACCAAGACCGAGGGAGGGCGAGACCGAGACCAAGACCAAGACCAAGACCAAGACCAGCGCCCCACACTACAAAAAATTGTGAAACATGATCAAAAGAGCTTCTCAAATTGATCTGAAAGATCCACATTCCCATAAAAATACATAGCCTATATATTAAACACTCAAAGTTTAAATAAACATAACCATCTTTATTCAATAATCCTGGGTGACTTCCATCATTTAGTACAGTATGCAAAACAATTATTCATTGTTCATCACTACTCTCTAAAAACTGCTGGGTTGTTTCAACCCAACTTTGGGTCAAATTACAGCCAATATGGACAAATCCAGCCGTTGGGTTAGATTTTTACATTACATTTTTAACCCAACATTTGGGTTTGTCCATATTTGACCCAAAGTTAGGTTAAAACAACCCAGCATTTTTTAGAATGTAAAGTCTTCACTTTTCTCCACCTTTTATAAACAATACTTAAAGTTATGTGTTTTTAAACCTACAACAATCTCTTAAACGTATTTTAGCACAATTCACAACCAGCGGTAATTCAGGAAAAAATATCCGAATGCTCCACATGAAACTATGGTCTTCCGATCTTTTACCATCGTGTCGATTTATTTTTATTATGTGCCATGCAAGACAGCGCTTAGGAGATGGTGAACCCTTGTTTATACTTTGGCCTGGCTCAGAAGAGAAAGAGTGCGCGCGCAACCGGGGCATTCTCTCGCTCTCGCTCTCTCTCTCTCTCTGTCACACGCGCAGCAGTTCGTCTATATTACTCATAGATCGTTTTACATCTAATAAAAGCAAGGATGTTAACAAAAAAATGAGACAATATACTGGCAATTTAGTGATATTTTCAGAGTTATGGTCTTGACTGGTCTTGAAAAAAAATCGCGAGTCCTCAATGTCCGAGACCGAGACAAGACCGAGACCAAATGCGGTCGAGTCCGAGACGAGACCGAGACCATCAAAAAGTGGTCTCGAGACCGGTCTCGAGAACTACAACACTACGTGTAAGCGTGTATATCTACACCGTTAAATGTCCGAGTGATTCCGCGTGTATGTACACGCCATTAAATGTCCGAGAAAAACAAAGAAAAATGTAGATCTACATCTGGCGAGCGATATTTTTTGTCCTAGGATGGTAGGGAAAGACTAATAAATGCTATTAACCCCAGTGACGGGTAGGTTTAGGGACGGGGTTGGGGTAGGTCATATATTTATATATACAGTAATGTACGTTAAGTCAACGGCGTTCATAAAAACGCTGAAAAGCGATTATGCGTGTTGATAGCACGCCAAAAATGGAAATACGAATTGGCGTGTCATACATACGCTATTTCATGAGATCAGTCTGATATTTTCAGTCAAGTGTAAATTATTGTTGTCTAAAGGGAATTCAGCCATTTTGTGAACACTGTGTCCAATCCAGACATGATGCAATATTGCAATAACAGAAAAAAGTATGTCTTTTATGTAAATCAGAGTTTTAAGCAGCTGCAATTGGTGACTTGGTTTTTATGACTGCTGTGTGGGTCAGACAAGCCGACTGTGAAATATAATTGGTCCAAAACATCAACACTCATTAGTGTATATTAATCATTGAATATCTCTTTGGCTGTGACTATAGCTTTGTGTACCAGATTTGGTCACCTTTTATCTGCCTGCAACCTTTGGCTGCAATTGCCTCCCTAGTGCTAGTTGTAATGAACTTTCAATGTGTTCATGAATCACGTTAGAAAACAAAGCAGACAGAAAGCAAAACAACCATCCATTTAAAAAAAGTATCAGGAGTTGCTCAAGTTGGATCCGAAAATCGTATATCCCACAGAATAGTTTGTCATAAGCATTGAAATGGCGTTAGACAAACTGGTTGGGTCATTCTGTCATCAATTGCATAACAGTTGACAATATTTTGGCCATCAGCCACCCTGCTCTCAATATCAACACTGACATTTTAAACTATAGAATCAGTTGACCACTGCATACATGAAGCCTGGCCAGGGGCAATAAATCAACTACTGAAAACCCCTCATTGGATGGCCACTATTCTGAATATTGCAGGCCAGGGGGACATACTCTATGGTAATTATGGTCCTGCTGTATTTACCCACACGTGTCAGTGGTTGATAAATTAGATTTACGTTGAAAGACAATGGTAAATATGCAAAAAAACGGGAAGAGACACAGACCTCTATTGATTGTCCTCAAATTAGTTTCCAGATTTACAGAGAGAGTAAAAGAGAGAGAGACACGCAGTGAAAACAGTATACCATAGAGGCAGTTGTCCACTGGCTGCGAGACTGCTCTCTTGGGAAGCAATAATCCGATTTGCAGAGCTTTAATTTCACTCAGTGGGTTTGGAAAAAATCGGAGCCAACTTTGCCCCAACACGAGCTTCTTTTTCCCCCAACAATCCTCCACAACGTGTGCCTGGAGACAATGAATTCTGGAAGGTGCTTAATAACTTAATTTCCCTCCTTTCAGGAACTCTTTCCTCGCCATTGACAGAATTTTCCATCATTTATGAGACAACGCTTCCCCCGACATTGACGTAATTTTCTTGCTGTCTGGCTATTACACATCTTCTGAAAGAGAACACAATCTCTGGATCAAAACAGGCAAAAAAGTCTTTAAAAAATATATAAAATAAAACGCGATTTTCTCAGCTTATTGTTCAAAATGTTGTTTTTTAATGAAACTTACCCACATCCAAGTGTTGATAAAAAAAGAATGCATGAAGTTAGAATAAAAGTTTTTTTTTAAGCAGCAGCTCTGTTCTTTTGATATATTTCATGTTCAAATATTCATGGATCAAAATATTCTGGGGGCCATGTACGTTCTGTTAAAAAATGCTGGCGCTGACTGACTGGCAACTTCTTTTGAAAACGCTGAAGAGCAAACAGTTCAAATCTATCTCTAAACAGCCTATAAATGAAGATGGTTGATCAAGCCATTAAGAAACCAAGATTTAAAAATAAAAAAACAAATAATCACATCAACTACTACTACTAATAATAACAACCACAAACAATATACAACTATAATATTGTTCGAAAGGTAAAAGCTATAATACAAACCATGTTTATTCAATCACAAAACATCACCTACTACTGGTAATGAATCAATACTAAACAGAGCCATTAACCATCAAAGGGTTTCTTTTCCATTTAATCCCATTCCATTTCATTCAATGCCCTTCCATTCTATTCTATCCTTTTCCACTCTAATTCAAAGTTCTAATCCATATTCACCAAGGAGGGAAAGGTCATCTGCAGGGATCAGAAGGCGCTGTAGCAGATAACATCAGCTGGTGACACCACGGGTCACTGAAGATGACCCCAAAATGTGACATCATGAGGGATAAAAGTGCCTAGAGATGCTACAAAAAGGTGACCGCACGTATCTATTGGGTGTCTGAGAGCCCTAAAACTGCTTAATAGTATGTCTGAGTTAGCAAATACAGCTAAAGCAATACCCGTCAATTGGTTAAGATTAGCATTCATACCTCTACTCTCGTTTTATCTACGCTTAAGACAGCAGGGGTGCGTGATCTTTCATGTATACCGTTCAGACACCTTGAGAACTGCACTTCTGTTCTTTTGCAAGCAAGGGCAGGGGAAGATGTGAAACACCCTTCAGTGTCATTCACACAGTTAAGACGAGTCATCAGTTTAGAGATACAAAATCCAGCAGACATCACCATATGGGCCTCTGATTCCTTCGAGCATGATACAAGTTGTTCATAAAAGTCCCTTGTGTTAAAATGATAAATAAATTAAGTTCATTATGGTCTAGAGCCATTAGACATGTCACAATTATCTACATGATGGTCTTTACCTATTATTAGGGATCATTATGAAGACACTACTGCATTACGTAATTGATATATATTATTTAAGGGCTATTTGATACCCTCAAGTGTTGACGTATGTGAACACCTTTAGATGACTGTTCACACCGTACATATACAGGAAAACACAGACTTCAATGATGCGCCCTGAGCAGGTGGTGTTTGAATGGAGATATCAGCATGTCGGAGAGCTAATGTGCCGTGTATCTCAATGCCCAAAAAACATCAATTATTTAAACCTATGAATCATTAATTGGAGCAAAAACACCAGTATAGCTGTTGTTAGAGCGCAGGTTGAGGGGAAGAAACGTGAAAACACTCCAAATAGAGATGCTTCAAAGAGCGATGATGTTGAAAATGCATGAATACTTTAGGCAGCAAGAGTTTTGGACGAATACAATAAAAATCACAGAACTCAAGACTATCTGCAATATAAACTTATAAAATATTAATACAATAGGGTGCAAAAGTCTCAGACTACTACAAAGACGGGATTCAAGACTTTTAGATCCAATACATATTATCTTGAGTTCATTTTGTCAATTTTTACATAAACACATTGTAAATAAAGAAAAAAATTACATTATATACATTTTTTATTTATTTTTATGCAGTTTATCATGTTTATCTGGTCTCTGATTTAAATTCAGTGAGTTATAGTTTAGTTGTAGCTTGCGCTAAAGTTTAGTGATTAGATTAGGTGAAGTAAATTTTCTACCTCAATAAAAAAGATTTCATGAGTCTTGTCAGTGTGCTAAAAATGTAATTAATTCAGTTTAAACAAAGACAAGTCTTGTACTTTCTGAATAGTGGTTTAAAAGTTTTAAACAGCAAGGCCAACCATTTTTTTCAGTATTGCAATCAAGCAACAGTTGGAGCAAAAAAATAAAACAAACCCCCGATTCCTACGAACCCCCAACCATAGGTGCAAAAGGACCCCCAGGTCCTGTTATATGTCATGATACAGGACGGACAGACAGATTGAAACTCATCTGCATCACACAGCTGAGTCTCGCTTTACACTGATGTGGTCAGAATGACCTTCCCAGACCGTCCCATTCCCACACACATTCAGACATAACCTGCTCTCACAGACCGCCCCAGTAGTGGCCCTAGGGCACGATAACCCACCAACATAAACACATACA
Source organism: Chrosomus eos (assembly GCA_036326025.1). Taxonomy (NCBI): domain Eukaryota; kingdom Metazoa; phylum Chordata; class Actinopteri; order Cypriniformes; family Leuciscidae; genus Chrosomus; species Chrosomus eos. The sequence goes on along the minus strand of CM070822.1, from coordinate 12,295,060 downwards.
CGCTGCTGGAGCCCTATTCCATCTCTGATGCTTTAACTCAATAGACCACTCCTCATAAAATCATTATGGGGCTTCCCTGGTGCCCCCTCCGGCTTCCACTCTCAGGTGGTCGGATTGGAAACAGCACTGGAGGGCCCCTTTACAGCCAAACAGCATCTGTGCCAAACGTGAGATGTCTGCCATTAAGAACTGAAATAAACTGCTCGCCATGGTCGAGATTGCTATTCGGTTTCATTTCAACAGCAGGGCTACCGTAAACTAATGCCGTCCTGTGTCTGACTCCATCCTTTTCTTTCTAGCCGCCTCTTTAAACTCATCTCTGTCTCCCTCTCTTGTTTAGTTGAACGTCCGCTTGGTGTCAGGTTGCTCATGGCCAGCTGTCTGCTGTTGCCCCACATTTATTGTCTTAAATAAGCTGCTTCACACTTCCTACGCAGAGCGATTGTGAATCAATCTCACGAAAAACATGTTCTGGCATATTTCACACAAAAAGAAAAAATATATATATAATAGGCTATAATATAATAGGCTATAATATAATATAATATAATATATGTAACAACAACAATAATTATAATTATTATTACATTTAATATTATATTATATTATATTATATTATCACCTATTATATTGTAATATTTAATAACACTACTTTTTATTTAATATGATTTAATATTATATATTTAAAGTATTTAAATATTTATATAGTATAATACTGTTTATTAATAATAATTGTAAAAATATTAGAATTATTATCAAATTATTACAATTTTAATAAAGAATATAAGGCCTTTTTTAACCTATATTATTAAGATTATTTTTGCACTGTGCCATTATTTTAAAAGACAACAGCGAAATCTTATTACTGTATATTTACTTGATGTTTTACTCATAATTTTGTTTGTCATTCTCATTTCTTTATTTTTTGGGGAGAAATATGTGTAATAAATGCAAATTAATCATTTATATTATGAAATTTTAATTATTACAAAAATTAATATTACATTTAGAGTTTGTCTATAGCTTTATTAAATATATTTTTTATTTTAAAAAAAAGTACAAGTCTTTATTCATATAGATAGCTAAGCAAACATATGTCTACACCAGCTGTTCCCCAATAATGCCATATCTTATAACTTGATTACTGTTGTGCATGATAGATCAAACGATTGGCGGAAGCTACAACTCAAGTAAACAAACAGGACAGTGTTTCTCTCTCTTTTTCCTAATCTTCCTCTCAACTCTTTCTTCCATCTGTGTGTCCAGCACAGTGAATCTGATATTTATCAGAGGTGTGGTTAAAAGCCAAAACAGGCTAATCTAAGCTTACCCCACAGAGAGAGCTGGAGGCTTGGGGTCAGATTTGTCACACTTCAGCAAACCCCTCTCTGGGTTTAAAGGAGATATTCAGATATTCACATGTACTTCCGTTTAGTTCCAGCTGGTCGTGATCTCCTCTTCCTCCTCACTGGCCGGGTGGTGCGAGTCTGTTCCTGCGATAAGACGACACTTCCATTGTCTCTTCCTTCCTCCCTGGACACTCTTTTATCCACAACTCAGCCGTATAAGCTCAAACACATAAGCTTGCCCCCTAAAAGCTAAACTTTATCACACCGAGGATTTACATACAAAAGAGGCCTTTATGTTGAAGGTAAGCAGAAGGCGACAATATGCACAGTCAGCAGGGGCTTGAAGTGGCGTGTGGCATCTCTCCCGAGAGAAAGTAAAACAGTAGGAGGTGCATTAAGCTGGATGTGGTGGATTTTAAGAGCTCGGGTCTGGTCAGAAGCTGTAGTGCTGACTAAATTCATTTGAAACTCTTTCTCTGGGACCAGCCAGCTAGCAGGGGACCAATCAATACCTTATAATAGTCCGGATGGAACGAGGGCTTCGGATCCTGTGGATCTGGCTAAAACAGATCTATATGTCCAATCTAAACAAATCCAAACACACTGCTCTATACTATCAGACGGCCCATTGCTGCAGTAAACAGCCCAATAAAACTTTTACTGGCCTTGTTCCCCAGGGCGAAGTAGCATCTAAAGGATACAATGACCTATTTGACACATTTGTGATCCAATTTTACTGCCATCATGGGCCACAGTAATTGTTGAGGAGCATGTAACATGGTTATGGTTAGCACTTCTTCTTGTATGGTCAATACAAAGCTAGTTTTGACCCTTCATGCAACCATTTAGTATTACACTTTTTTTTTTTTTTACCTCATTGATCTAATAAAATATGTTGAAAAGCATCCCATTACCACTAGATTGTTCAGAATTCCAATCTCCATGTTAAAAAATATTATATTATACAAAAAAATAAAAAAAATAAAGAATTTTTTTTTATATAAATAAACATCTATAATACAGATGCTTCTACCAGGCTGGACCCCCTTTTGCCTTCAGCACTTAATTCTTCATAGAATGGATTTAACAAGGTGCTGGAACATTCCTCCAGATTTTGGTCCATATTGATATGAGTGCATCACGCAGTTCCTGCAGATTTGTCCATGATGCGAAACTCCAGTTCCACCACATCCCAACGGTGCTTTATGAGATTGAGATTTGGTGACTGAGGAGGCCGTTTTAGTGAACTCATTGTCATGTTCAAGGAACCAGTTTGAGACATGGCGTGTCATCCTGCTGGAAGTAGCTATTAGAAGATGGGAACAATGGGGTCATAAAGGAATGGACAACAATACTCGGGTAGGCTCTGTGGTGTTTAAACAATGCTCAATTAGTAGAAAGGGTCACAAAAGGTGCCAAGAAAATGTTTCGCTGCCTATTGCACAAAAAGCCAATGGTTAAAAATATGAAAATAAAATATATATTCAATATAAGAAAAAAAGAAAGCAGTTTGAAGAACTAGCCATACGGCTGTGACTTTGAATGAAGCTTGACCTGAGGTTTGAGCTCACGCCCTTCTTCAATATGCTAATAGTATGTGTGGGACACTATCAGCTTACAGGCCCATCAACAGCCTCACTGAATGAACACACACAAACACACACACACACACACACACACACACACACACACACACACACACACACACACACACACACACACACACACACACACACACACACACACACACACACACACACACACACACACACTTCACCGTAGGGAACGCACACAAAATCATTCAATAAAACTAGACACTTCTGCAGAGAAAGAACCTATTGAAATGTTTTTGTGCTGCAAACAATGGCAGCAAAAGGAAAGAGCCGAAGGGGAAAGCGAATGTGGCCCTGGGGAATTATTCCTCATTTAAAGATAACCACATAAAAGCCCCAGACTCAAAATCTGAGTAAAAAAAAAAAACATCATTTAAAAAACAGTGCTTGAAAAAGGAGAGCTTAATATTTTAAAGCTATACGGAAAGATGCTAATGCTTTTCGGGAATCACTTAACATTAAAAATTACAACCTTCTTCAGATATCAAATATTACAACTCTACAGATTTTTGAGAATTAACCATGTCTTCTCCAATAACCATGCACTTTACAACCGAGATTCGCAAATACTATGATGGGTAAAGTGCGACGGTAAACATTTTATTGGAAAAGCAACAAAAAACAAAACATCTTTATTACCATTCCAAAAGCCCTCAACCTGAACAAATGTGAAGTTTTGCTAAGAACCTTGTAAAATAAACAGAACTCCTCAAGCAATGGCCTTCCTAGCAAACCCATCTCCAAAGTTGAAAATCGATATTTGAGAAGGGCCTAGCAAAGATGCATGCATGGAAATCCACTTGATGGAGTGCAGGCTGTTATGATTTTTCTTTCTCTCTCCCTCTTCAAAATTGTTCCCCCCAACCTTGTTGTGGTTGTCATAGCAACCCTGCTGTATGACGGAGTTGGTGACAGAGAGGTGGAGAGGTGAGATTTATCTCAGAAATGGGTTTTGGAGCTGCAACGGTGCTCCTCGCATTCCTGCGAGTGCTGTCGTTGGTAAAGCATGAATGCGTTTATTTAAAACAGGCCTGACAGATGACATATGCTTATACGGCCACATCTTCACATGCCATGGATGGACGGAGCGCTTGATGAAAGGAATAGCTTTTATCCTTCAAAAAGCACGTATAGAGGTTGACTGATCCAGAGACAGCAGAATAAAGGCTGTAAGTGACAGTTGTTTTATCTCTGAGGTAGTGATTGCTCCTCGTTTTATCGTCGTCGAGACAGATGTCATTGTGCACGTGCCATCAGCAACAATCCCCTTAACAGTGAGTGTGCTGTGCATCTGCTATGTTATACTTTCCATATAATACATCACATTCACAGAGAAAATAGATCACCATCATACACACACACACACACACACACACACCACACACACACACAGTACATCCCTTCACACATACATACATACCTACACACATACATAGCCTACATCAATACACACTTACATACTTACACACACACACACACACACACACACACACGCATTCATACAGGGATATTTTAATCACATAGGGATTCAGCGCTTTGAATCCCATAAACAGCCATGAATCATCCGTTTTTTATTCGGTGGCTTCAGAGCAGGAGAATCAAAATATTTATATAATTTATTTGTGAAATGACCCCAAATGGTCTGACAGTCTCTTCATACTCATATTAAGGCCCGTTCACACCAAGGTCGATCACTATAACGATAACAATAAATATATAGTTTTCAAAATCGATCGAAATTTGAAAGAATACTAGAGTCACATAATACAATAATGGCACAGAGGAAAAATATCATTGCGATCACTTTCAGGTGTGGACCATTTCACAATGGTGTGGTGTGGACGCTAATATAGTAATCGTTAAAGTTATCTTTAGTTATCGTCCTTGGTGTGAACGGTCCTTCAGTCTTATGTATATCTATTCTTTTGCCTAGTTCATTTTGCAGCTTATTGATTCCAAAAACTACCCAATTAGACATGACCCCGATAACACATAGAAAGTGTGAGAAAATCTTGCTTAATAGCTTAAATAACATTTCTCCCACTACTGGCTGCCTCTGACTCACAATATGACCCATCGAGTTCATGTTTAACCATCTATTCACTCACTGTATTCAAGGCTCTTACTCTAAAGACCTTCAGAAGAGTTACAGATGGCAAGCAATCACCCTGGAGGACAATAAGGCATGAAACCTCACAAAAGCTGTCACTGTAAGAGCAGGTAGACTTCGTGTTATCACACGGCTCAGTGCAGACACATATCACAGAACTCTAGTTCAACAGACATTTGATCTAAAGAACTGTGCCCACTCATGCACAGCACACTGAAAACCATTCTGCAACTGATAAAGTAAATGCAGTAGGCGGCTTAGTGGTATTTTGCCTTAACGTCATCCTTTACCTTCAAATACCTTCTGGGGATTTTGTTATCCGTCTTAAATCGCCTAAATATCTATATGCACTTATTTTTTTTATTAAAAGAGAGAACTAATATTTGTTAAATGTAAAACAACGTAAAATAAACATCGACATAAGATAAATATAAAAAGATTCAAGTGTTTGTTCTACAAGTTAATATCCTCAAAATCATCATCATCATCATCATAATTGAAAGGATAATAATTTGCAGAACATACATGACTATAAGAACAAGAGATACTAATCTCAAGAACAATGATTATTATGAATAATAATAGCAATAATGACAAAAATAATTAAATCATAAAAACAAAAAAGATGGAAAACACGTTTTAAATGTTACAATGTATTAAAATGATCTCAGGAACAATGATTATTATGTGTAATAATAGTAATAATGACAAAAATAATTAAATCATAAATTTAAAAAAAAATTGAAAACAAGTTTTAAATTCTACAATGTAAAACTACTGTTCAAAATGATGACGCCAACGGGCCAAGTGTCATACTTCTTGAAATTATGCCATTAAGTTTTCACCGACATATTTTCAGAAAGATAATACTAAATGACTGTACCAATGCAGTAACTCCATTTCATCAATTACTCTCACCATTTGACTCAGTCTACTGCCTTATGAGAGCATTAGAAGCTTTCCTATTCTTTGTGTCTAATTAAAACCTGATTTATAACATGGAGACACAGACCATAAGTTCCAGGGTCAGAGGCGGTCAGTGAGATGCCCATCAACCAGGAAGTGAATACCTCACTGATCTGGGAATGACATATGTAATGGAACAAAGAATTGTGGGATCAGATGCTTCGGCCCAAACTGTACATGGGATTTTGTGCACCTGCAACCCACCCACTCGATTTGGTCCCAGGACAGCCATTTGCTCATTGGCCTGTTACGTCCAATAGCAGCTGCAGTAATTGGCTATTTCAGGGCTGTGAAGGTTGAGCTAGCAAGGGGAGAAAGGCCAAGCAAGCCAGATGTCAGTAACAAACACAGCCCTCATTTATCAATTACCACAACCAACATGTGAGTGACATAATCACAGTCTGGCCATGTGTCACCAAGAAAATCTTACATATTTACTGGTGAACATGTATTTTTTTTTATTATTTTTTTTGCAGATATAAAGATTAAGCATTATAATTGTAAGTAACTATATACTAAACAATAAAAAAATGAATCAATAATAAATCAATAAATCAATTAAATTATATGTATTTGATAGTGTGTCTCTCATATTCTTATATTTAAAATTTTAAAAAATCCTTTTTATTTAATTTCTTCATTTTTTAATTTCAGATTTTAAAAAAATTAATGAAATGGGGAAAATAACATTTTAAAAATGTCCACATTAAAAACAAATGGACAATTTAAAACACTTAAATCTATATGTAAATGACTTTATCCCTTAATTTCTGGCCTGGTTTTGGCATTGCTTCTTGTCTGCTTGAGTAGTTTGTTCCAGCTGACCGCTTCAACACAGCAAAAGCTGTCGTACATGATAAAATAGTCCTGATTTCCAAAAGGCACTGGGCTTTTAAATTTAATTTTCAGCTTTGGTGATAATGCCTCCATTTGTGTGCACGTGTGTGTCTGGGTGTCTGTTATCGAAGGTCGCTATCACTATAGTCCTGCTGCTGGTCAGATGATCAACTTTTATGACTACTCACAGAGCACCACTATTACTAAGAGATGGAAGGAAAACACCATCTCAGAGTCTCCTAATTAAAATATTAGACTCTCAGGAATAAGGGTCTCCAGTGATGTCAAACAGATATATAGCTGCTTTAATAAGCAAGGTTGTGATTATGGCAAATGACAGAGCCCTGCTTTATTCTTTTTCTCATTAAAGACGATAATTGCACCACACATCAAATAAAAGCAGGCAGGAAGGTGTAAGGGCCTAAGCATGTTTAATATTGTTACTTTTTTCCAGTGCAATTTTAACTTGACACATTTGCTAACAGCATAGCAGCATCCATTACGGAAGGCTTGATAAATTACGGAGGTCCGAATTGCAGTGGCAGAATAAATTTCAATTACCTGTCTCCATTATCTAAAATTGGATTTCTCTGAATCCCACAAATACACACGGACACATGTATCCACCCACCGAGTGCACACAAAAAGCACAGATACAAAAAAAAAAAATTCACTGAAAGGTCACCCAGAATCGTGACTTTGATGTGGTCAACAAAGTTGGTCAAAATCAAACGATTCGCATACAGCATTTGCATCTCGCAATTCTTTGAAGATGAGCAACTGTCTTTGGACCGCCGCCTGTGCTGAGTTTGATTGTGAAGACTGCAGGTCTCTCTGTAATTTGGGGTTATTTCCCAACAAGCATTGTCCACTGATTATCTGCTGGAAAAGCAGTGGATCTCTCGGATAAATCAATTGCTGAAAATACAGACTACCAAAAAGAACAAAGTACATAGTGGGTTTACAATAAGGATAACAGGTTCTGTTTTGGAAAACTGTGTGAAAAACGTTAAAAGCGTTGTGCCATATAAATGACGGAAAATCTCCAATGGTTAACAGCCACTACATATTTGAAGCATTCATGAGAAGAGAAGATGCTATGCCAGATTTTTGAACAAACTCGGATGGATGGATGGATGGATGGATGGATGGATGGATGGATGGATGGATGGATGGAGGGATAGAGGGATGGATGGATAGACAGACAGTCAGATATGCCAAATAAATAAAAATGTGTGAACAAAGCGTTCAGAATCCCTGTCTTCAGATAAACATCTGGCTGTGTTTTTTTAAAGGCAATCATGATTTCTGCTATACAGTAATGGCTTTTGAGTATTTGTCCTTTTGAGGTAATTGCAGGTGTAGTGCTCACATTTACACAGGCAGACTCAGTCATGAACCAGAAGGCAGAATTATCTCTTCTCTGCCTCAGAATGGCCCTGGTATTTTATTTTTCATGAAGAATGGAAAAGACAGTTATTGAGACCAAACACAGATGCTTTTCTCTTTCACTATATTTACTTTGTCTTTAACTGAAAATGAGAAACACAACAAACTCACAATAATGAAGCTGGATGTGCACAAAGTGAACCCAAGAATCAGTAACAATTGATCTTGGAACCGAAAGCCATTGCTCTTCAATACAGCTCCTCCAAGATGGTTAGTCTGACTGCTAGTCTTCACTAAAAAGCTGTCTGGATTGCCTCCTGAGAACAGACAACAAACTTGCAACTAATGGTGTATCTCCTGGATTAAGTGCAGCTTTAACCACAAAAACATTAACAATTAGGCTAAGGATAGATAGATGGGAAATCCATTCACATGTCTGAGACTGCAATAACATAAAATGGGAAGGAAATGGCAGTGCTGCTAATGTAATCAGATAATTAGCATAATTAGTAATATTAAACTAAAGCCATGCTGGGGTATAGTGTACGTCCCACAAATAGTGAACCATACTGGCACCTCTGACATTCTATGTTCAACATAGTGTCAGGAACCAATCAGAAACCACATCCTTCACCACACAACGATCACTCTCCCCAGAATACTAATCACCTGCACCTGTTCACAATCAGTAATCCTCATCAACCCCTGCATAAAAACACTCACCACAGCCTCACTCACCGTCAAGCCTCCAACAGGAACAGACCATTTCCCGTTGCCTACTGAAGTCTCTCATATCGCCGTTTCCAGCCAAGTAACGTATACTCACCTGTGAATTACTAACCTCTGCATTCCTGTTCCACTGTCTTCAGACATCCAGTCCGAGTCCTTGTTTCCTGCAATCCTGTATGGATCCCTGTTCCCCGAAATCCTGTATCTTCCTGAGTCCCTGTGTTCACGCCGAGTTGTCTCTCCCTCGACGACATCTGAAAGAGAAAAGACAAGTATGAAAGATCTGTGACCGCTTGACTTCTATTAATCTGAAGAGGACCTGCTCACCTGTAATCTGCCCCGCACGTAGTGATCCTCACCGTATCAGCACCAGAACTCTGAGAATACTCACCTATGCACTTGTGTCACGTTAAATAAAGCTGTGTTTGGATTCACTTACCTCTGTCTCCTTGCCTGTATCCTGACAGAAGGCTTGACCTACTACCGCTATGGATCCAACACAACCGCCAACCGATGCGGCGAACATCACTCCACCGCCACTTCCGCGAACATCACTCCCACGCTGGTATGCATTGCTAGCTCCACTTCCCGACCAGCGCCCTTCTCCGGCCGGCGGAAGATTGCAATGGCTTCCTATTGCAGTGTTCGCTCATCTTTGACCAGCAGCCTCATCTGTTTCCCACAGATCGCTCACGAATCTCTTTCATCATTCAGCAGTTATCTGGAACAGCATTGAGATGGGCTGAGTCGCTGTGGGCACAAGAGACTGAGATTACCAGGTCACTACAAAATTTCATTAACCATTTCAAGGAAGTTTTCAGCCAACCAGTCAGTGATTCCATCATCAATGATAAGTTAATGCAACTTCGACAAGGCAAGAGACCCGTTTCAGAGTAGTCCATTGAATTGCGAACTCTAGCTTCAGTGAGTAGTTGGAACGAAAAGGCTCTCCTGGCTGTTTATCGCGGCGGTCTAAATCCTGCACTTCGTCTCCAAATGGCGATCTACGATGATAACCTGGGGCTAGAGAAATTCATACAGCAAACTCTCCGTGTTCATCAACGATCTCAGAGCTGTTATCAAGATGCTCGACTTTCTCACGCCACATCCCCTCATGTCCTCATAAACCATGAGTCTGAAAAAAACCCCAGAGGAAATGCAAGTCGATACTCACCGACTCACCCAGGCTGAACGCTCTCGTCGCAGAGAAATGAAGTTATGTCTGTACTGTGGTGTTAAGGTTTATTTTCGACTTGCATGCCCCATTCGGCCACCTCAGATGACGGTAAGCTCCGTTCTGGATCACCACGCAGTATCGACACCACTCACTATTCCTGTAACCTTGAAAATCCGAAAGTTCCATGTATCTGTAACAGCCATCGTCGATTCCGGATCAGCGGGGAATTTCATATCAGGGTTGCTCAGCAAGAAACTTAACCTCAGAAAGGTCGACCTTCCCAAACCATATTCCATCCATGCAGTGACCGGCGAGCCCATTAACAAGGGGTATGTTACATCTCAAATAACACCCATCCAGTTGTGTGTTGAAAATCTTCACCATGAGATGTTCGAACCTTTCATTCTTCAAAATAGTCAAACAGACATCATTCTCGGCCGTCCATGGTTAATTCGTCACCAACCTACCATAAATTGGCAGTCCGGCAAGATAACCAGTTGGTGATGTCATTGCTCGCTTAAGAAAAGCGCACACTCTGCTCCACCAGATGCGGAACCCAAGAAAGTGCTCACTGTGAGTTCCACCTCCATCGAGAGCCCCACGGAGAATCTGTCCACAAATATTCCCTCTTGTTATTCCTCGTTCTCTGACATATTTAACCCTGTTACTGCCTCCAACTTGCCACCTCATAGACCATGGGATTGCGCCATTGATCTGGTCCCCGATGCATCGATTCCCAAGGGTAAAATCTACTCGCTCTCCATTCCTGAACAAGAATCTATGCGGAAGTACATCGAGGAAGCGTTACAACAGGGTTACATTCGTCCCTCTACATCCCCTGCTGCCGCTAGTTTCTTTTTTGTTGCCAAGAAGGATGGAGGGTTAAGACCTTGTATCGATTACAGAGCCCTGAATCAAATCACCGTCAAATTCAGTTACCCACTACCTCTCATCCCAGCAGCCCTCGAACAGCTCAGAGAAGCCAAGATCTTCACCAAGTTGGATCTGAGGAGTGCATACAATCTGGTCAGAATTAGAGAAGGGGATGCATGGAAAACTGCTTTCATCACGCCTGCAGGGCATTATGAATACCTGGTCATGCCGTATGGTTTGGTAAACGCTCCCTCCGTGTTCCAGAGCTTCATGGACGAGGTACTCCGAGACTACCTGGGGAAATTTGTGTTGGTGTATATCGATGATATTCTGATTTATTCCAAGAACCCTGTTGAACACCAACATCATGTGGCCCTGGTACTCCAAAGACTCAGAGAATTCACCCTGTTTCTAAAGGCAGAGAAGTGTACGTTTCATCAGACCAATGTCGAATTCCTGAGATACCAACTCAGTGAAAGAGGTGTGGAAATGGATAAGCGAAAGACCGAAGCCATCATGTCCTGGCCAACTCCACAGTCAGTGAAAGAGCTCCAGAGGTTCCTCGGCTTTGCAAATTGTTACCGACGGTTCATACACCGATACAGTTTCTTGACAGCGCCTCTGACCTCCCTGTTAAAAGGAAAACCGAAGGTGCTACTTTGGACCCCAGAAGCAGAGCGTGGTTTTAACTCCCTCAAGGCCGCTTTCACCACTGCACCCTTGCTCCACCACCCAGATCCAGAGAAGGTATTTGTGGTGGAAGTAGATGCCTCCACTACCGGGGTAGGAGGGATTCTGTCCCAGTACTCGGGCTCATCCTCCAAGACCATACCTTGCGCGTTCTTTTCCAAGAAATTATCTACAGCAGAAATCAACTACGATATTGGAAACCGGGAGCTTTTGGCTGTGAAACTTGCCTTGGAGGAATGGAGGCATTGGTTAGAGGGGGCGAAACATCCATTCCTAGTACTTACGGATCATAAGAACCTTCAGTACTTGAGAGATGCGAAAAGACTAAATCCACGTCAGGCCCGATGGGCATTGTTCTTCACCCGGTTCCATTTCAAAATTTCATATCGTCCAGGCTCCAAGAATACTAGAGCGGATGCCCTCTCTCGCATCCATGCCCCAGAAACCCCGATGGAGGAACCTGAGACCATTCTGCCCGAGAAGTTGTTTGTCAACCCCATCCAGTGGGAAATCAACGAGCAATTATTGGAACTGTCACGACAACAACCTCGAATCCCAGGATGTCCCCCCGAGAAGATTTACGTCCCAGAGGACTTCCGCAACTCTCTCATTGCTTCAGCTCACTCCTCCGTAGGCACAGGTCATCTCGGAATAAGCAAAACGTCCACAACTCTCCAACTCAAGTACTGGTGGCCCAATATGCAGCAAGACATCACAACGTTCATACAAGGCTGTATCCCCTGTGCCATGTCCAAAGTTCCCAGGAATCTCCCTGTGGGTAAATTAGTACCGCTTCCAGTCCCACATAGGCCTTGGTCCCACATTGGAGTAGATTTCGTCACGGACCTACCTGCCTCCGACGGAAACACCTGTATCCTCGTAGCCATCGATCGGTTCTCCAAGGCATGCAGACTAATTCCTCTGAAGGGGCTCCCTACGGCCTTTGTCACTGCTGAACTTCTGATGGAGCATGTTTTTCGGAACTACGGCATCCCAGAGGACATTGTGTCCGACAGGGGACCCCAATTTATCTCTCGAGTTTGGCGAGCCTTTTTCACTCTCATGAACGTGACCGTAAGCCTGTCATCAGGGTACCATCCACAAACAAATGGCCAAACCGAACGGAAGATCCAAGATGTAGGACGTTTCCTGCGTACCTTCTGCCACTCCAACCAAAACATCTGGAGTCGTTATCTCATCTGGGCAGAGTACGCACAAAACTCCCTCAGACAGTCATCCACGCAACTAACTCCTTTCCAGTGTGTGTTGGGTTACCAACCCCCATTGTTTCCATGGTCCGGCGAACCCTCAGAAGTACCAGCAGTAAATAAGTGGTTTCAAGAGAGCGAAGGAGTGTGGAATCAAGCCCATCATCACCTTCAACGAGCAGTGAATCGCCAACGGCATTTTGCAGATGCTCACCGCCGTCAAACTCCTGAGTATCAACCCGGACAGTTAGTCTGGCTCTCCACTAAAGACATCCGTCTACGTCAACCTTGCCGCAAACTCAACCCCAGATACATCGGACCTTTCCCTATCGTAAGACAAGTAAACCCAGTCACCTATCAACTTCGTCTACCTCCAGAACATCGAATCCATCCCACGTTTCACGTCTCCCTCCTGAAACCTCACCATCCACCTGTACCCAACTCAGCCACGGAACCGGTCCCTGAGGATAACCCCCCGATACCGCCTATTGAACCAGAGCCCATCTATTTGATAAAGGAAATATTGGACTCCCGACGTCGAGGTGGTCAGATTGAATATCTGATAGATTGGGAGGGGTATGGACCAGAGGAAAGATGTTGGGTACCCTGGAACGACGTCCTTGATCCCAATCTGCTCCGAGAATTTCACGCTCAATATCCTGACAAACCTGCACCACGGCCCAGAGGTAGACCACCACGACGTCGGGGTCCAAGGTCCGCTGGCGCGACTCTGGAGGGGGGGGTAATGTCAGGAACCAATCAGAAACCACATCCTTCACCACACAACGATCACTCTCCCCAGAATACTAATCACCTGCACCTGTTCACAATCAGTAATCCTAATCAACCCCTGCATAAAAACACTCACCACAGCCTCACTCACCGTCAAGCCTCCAACAGGAACAGACCATTTCCCGTTGCCTACTGAAGTCTCTCATATCGCCGTTTCCAGCCAAGTAACGTATACTCACCTGTGAATTAGTAACCTCTGCATTCCTGTTCCACTGTTTTCAGACATCCAGTCCGAGTCCTTGTTTCCTGCAATCCTGTCTGGATCCCTGTTCCCCGAAATCCTGTATCTTCCTGAGTCCCTGTGTTCACGCCGAGTTGTCTCTCCCTCGACGACATCTGAAAGAGAAAAGACAAGTATGAAAGATCTGTGACCGCTTGACTTCTATTAATCTGAAGAGGACCTGCTCACCTGTAATCTGCCCCGCACGTAGTGATCCTCACCGTATCAGCACCTGAACTCTGAGAATACTCACCTACGCACTTGTGTCACGTTAAATAAAGCTGTGTTTAGATTCACTTACCTCTGTCTCCTTGCCTGTATCCTGACACATAGGCATAGCTGCTGTGATTCAGGACGCACCAATTCTTATCTGGGTACAGATGCATGTTAGGATACTGACTTCTTAAACATTTAAGCTGCTTATGTGATGCAGACAAACTTATTATGACTATTTAGAATTGGTTTACTGCATAAACAGCCATCAAATAAAACATAAAATGCACTGAAATTATGGAAGGCAATATGACCTTTCATTCCTCTAGAGATATTTACTGTAATGGAGTGTTATGTTGCCTAAGCCAGAGACATCTGGTTTCATTAAACACACTGAGGCACTCAGCAATATCATTTCATACAAAGCAAACACAATTTCACCAAGAAAGTGTTTACGCTGATTAAAGGTGGATAAATGTGAGCAATTCTAATGAGAATGAGTTACTGAAGAAAAACTGATGATTCACCTTAAAATGGTATTTTGACCTTATCATGGTCAGGGTTTCGGAATGCCATGGGTGGGACAGACCAGATGTTGATCGTCCTCTCTGGAACAGATTCAGCTTCACCCCTAAATCCCAACAGGGTTACTCTTGGGCCAGAGGTCATTGGATAATCCGCACACGAAATCTGCCTATATTCATAGACGTATTAGGCTTGTATGATGGGATATAAGGAATGGGACTTAGGCATCTGTTAACTGATATATATATATATCTTTTAAAACAAGACCCAATAGCTATAAAACAAGTATTTACATGCAATAAAGCTTTTTATTAACAGGCTCCTACCACATCCAAAGCTGAACCTTATGAATAAAATCAATTACATTATACACACACTTTATTACGAACAGTCCCATATATCTCCAACGACTCACAGTTAGGCATTATATTAAAGTGCGGACACTGTAATGCATCATTGTCTGACATAATTAGCCTGACATGGACCTTGTGACCTCTACACAATGCTCTCAAATATCATGAGGTCACCAGCACCTGGTGTGTCCTATAGTAAAGCGGTAATAAGGAAAAAATATTAAGACAAGGTGCAGTTGTACTATTTACATCCAACAGAAATTAACAATGCTTTGATACTTGTGTGAGTTTAAGAGTTGTTTAAAGATAAATGCTAACACTGTCCTTCTCACAACTCCCTGCCAAAGCCATAGAAGCAAACATCATAAGCATATCTAGCAAAACGACCCAGAGGTGTGGAGCAGCTGAGGGAATATATACATCTATAATAATAAAAACGATTTGTTATCATTTCAGTTATTAACACTCGACTGAATGACTCTTGAAATAGAAGAACTTTACACATAATCTCATAAGCGTGTTTATATGAGATTATAAAATATATTTGCTAGCCACCATCTAAAATAATACTGCAAGTTTATATCGTCATAAAAATAGTTATGGCAGAGATATAGAGATATAACAAACATTATTTTTGACGTTTAGTGGGGTGATAATTGTCCAGCTGATGCAGCCAGATACGTTTTAACCTGATTTATATATCAAATAAACCCGGACATCTATATGGTGTAGCGTTTGCACTTTATAGAGTCATGGCCCGCGTTTAATGGAAAGTGCTCGGCTCACATCCTCGCTCTAGCTCTCATTTTCTCTGAGTGATTAAGCTCAATTAACTCATCTCATTAAGGTTAATGATCTACTCCACCATTTTCCATTTCAAGCGCTTGGATGAAGGGGCAGCATAGACTGAAGTTGACATCCGTTATCTTCAGTGAAAAGGGAACAAATCATTTTCTCTCAAATGACATTGTATTGTTTTCCTATAATTATAGAATGTGCTTTAATTATTTGATTCTGCAGTCTCCATTGCTCCTTTATTGCAGAAACATTGGTGGAATGTTGTGTTTTCTTCAGCTGTGGCCATTTCAGTCAATGTAGCTTTTAAAGACCCAACGTTCCTTTATAGGCTACGTTTGGTACAGTGAAATTTGCATACCCACTATAGAAGTATAGTACTTGTGCTATTTTTGCAGTACGTTTCCAGGGCACAATGTGCAAATTTTCAGTATGCACAGAATGAGGGATAAGCTACTATATTTGGCACAAGGTGCATTAATCCTACAGAATTAGAAAAGTGCAATGCTTTCACTTGATTTTCCATTTCCAGTGTAAGGAATGAACCTGAAAATGATTATTATTTGATTAGAATTATAAATATTAAGCCATTATATATAGGCCTATATGGCTAAAAAATTTACGGAGAATAAAGAAATTAAGACGTACAGTAAAATAAAATCATTATTATTATATATTAACTAAATAATAATAATGTTATTTCTTATAAATAGTATTGTTATAGGCATTATAGTTTGTCTATATGATATGATATATTATATCATATTAGATTAGATTAAATTGACACATTGTGCACCCTTACTAACAAGTGCCGCAAACCTGGAGCTGGAAAAAATAAAGAAAAACCTTTGAAATCGCAATACATTTTCCCCCCAAAATCATGCAGCCCTAGTCTATAATGTATAGTACACAGTAGCACTTCACTAATATTCCTTTCCGAACATAGCATTGCCCTTAGCAGAATCCACATATCCCAGCATGCACTTACATATTAATCTCTATTCTACTGACGATCCTGAGCTGGAAAAATCACCTATGCAACCATGAATACTTGAGACGAATATTTAATGCTTTCTGCAGCCCGTGGCTAAAAATAAATGTTACAGATTGCAAAAAACATGAGTTATTAAGGAGCAGATTAGATTACTGTGCTTTCAAGGACATCGTTATTCTTCCCACAAGCAGAGCAGGTGTTTCTAAAATGCATCCTGCCTCAGATTTGGGAGATTTGGGGGTTTTCTTCCTCTTCGTAGTGAAAAATGTGAGAATATTTTATTAATTGCTGGCAGGTCCACTGGGAAAACGACATTTTAACGCTCATTAACAGGGCGTAATGGTGTAGAGGGCAAGTCCTTTCTGTAGTAACCTGTGAGGACGTGAGGTTGCGTATAACACACAGAAGAACCTATAATGACAGACGTGAGCTAGAAAAAGCTCACAGTGTTTTATTAGCTAATCCTGAACAACATTCATCCTCCATATCTTGTCCCCAAGGTACCATCTTTCCACAGGGGTTGATTTCCTGCTATTTTTGTGTTCTGTTTGAACCGAGGACATCCTTCATAAAGCTTCGCATTATCTCTGGAGACTCCTCTGGAGCTGTCAGTGAAAAATACACACTTTGTTGCCAGACAAGAGAGTGTTTCAGGGAGCATTTTTTCTCTCTGCTGGGGAGACAGTGAAATGGCGAGGAGATTGTTACCTCCAGCACTGTCATGCTCACTAAAAAGAGAAAGAAAGAGATAGGGAGAAAGGAAGAGAATGAGATTTCTTGTTGGGGGGGGGGTGGGGTATTCCTGCCCCTGAATGTGAAACAATAGCTCAGTTCAACTGATACTGCAAAATATCAGGGGTTCGATCACAGAGTTAAGGCTTGAATTCCCCCAGAGAAAGTCAAAACAAAAGGCTGGATCTTAAAAGTACATGTAGCATCTATTTATCATTCAGATTGTTTTCTAACATTTCAGTAACCACAAAAGTTAGTCAGGGCTTATTTTCATCTGCAGGTAAATAGACACTTTAAGTGCGAAGGTAACCATAGCAACTGCAGACTTGAGCACTTTTGTTAGGATCATTATCGGATAGTTCATCGACAAAACATAAATACTGTCATTACTTATTGTATTATTTATAGATTTACATTTCACTCAATGTGTTTGTTTAGAAAAGTTGAGTCCACAATTAAACACACTTATACACTAGGTATAATTAGCATTTTTTTTTGCATGAACGCACACTACTCACACTTTTAATACTACAAAATGGCATAGAATGCATAAGGACATAAATTGGGATATAGCCTACCTAAAATCTTTAGCTTTGGTTAATATGTGCTTACTAATTTGTGCCTTGAAAACTTTCCTTTCAAGAAGTAATTCTATAATTTGTTAGAATGTACTTCAAATGTTAGAAAGCAATTAAAATGGAGGAAACTCACTACACATACAATTAGCATTTCACAAATGAGCAGCAGACTCAACTGACTCCAATACAATTTGATATTAGCATGTTGCTAAGCTAACAACACAATACTTAAGCATAGATCCACACTGCTCACAAAAACATCAAGTAAAATAATTATTTTTATGAATTACATTTCTCACATCCACTTCAATGAGCATATTTTACAATGCATTTTGGGATTACATCTGTGTAAGACACGCGCAAATCTGCCTTAGCATATTGCTAAGCTAACAAAGCAATGTTTTAACAAGCATAAACAGGCTACAGCTCATATTAAGTGAAATACTATTTCACTCCAAATTTCAATGGAATATGAGTGGATTTATAAATATTTAAACATTCATTGGATTTATGAAAGAAATCCCCACATCTTCCACCATGGATGAAAATTTTCAATAATCTCATTCACAATGCATTCTGGGATCTCCTAATCTGCAAAGAACACATGCACCAAAATGAAGAAACTTACAAGGCAGCATAAATAACAATTTTCCTTCATTTTCAAAAACCTCTGTGACAAGAGCCTGTGATGCCTTAAATGCTAATTTACCTTCGATCTGAAAAGGTCTGGTTGATTAGGAACAAAGTCCTAATTGCAAAAACTGCTAATCGTAAGGCTTTAATCGTCTAATCTACCACATAACCTAATTTAAGCGACTCCAGACGGAGCGAGCAACTGGCGTAAAAGCTCTTAACCATTAGTAACAGAATGGACAAACAATACTCTTTTAATTGAATTTACGTGCTTCAGAGTCACATCACATTCTCCTAATCGAACCCCAGCCAGTCTTCGCCTTCAGAGCGTCTGCTTTTAAGAGACAGACAGCAAAGTCGAGACTAGAGCTAATTATACATCCATGTATGAGGAATTCCTGCAGAATCAGGCGGGGGAGCTCTTCCCAGATGATTAATTAGGCACTAGTGTGTGTGTGTGTGTGCGTGTGCGTGCGTGTGTGTGTGTGTGTGTGTGGATGAAATGGAAACTGATAAGATTCAAATCAAAGTCTGGATCTCAATGACTGTAAAAGCAGATATGCTCATACATATACTGCATTTAGGTAGTATGCCAGTGAGATGACACACCCAGTATCGTTAGAAGGGGCTGATGGGATTGCAGAATGGTGAAGGTGGGTCTCACCACAGCACCGCTTATTAGTGCAGTCCACTATGAGAGTACATTTTAATGTCTTCTACAGCAGATGAGGTTCAATAAAGGCTGCATGGCCATTAAAAATGCATTAATCTCAATTAGTTGATGAGTTTGGTGATTTCCCACAGAATATCCATTATCCACTCAATTCACAACAATGGATACTCACACACATGCCTCACAGGTGTTATGCGTGTGTGTTTTGGTAAGACAAGGTCTTCTCACATTAAGTGATACACGTGTGAAAGCAAATCATAGCTAAACAAAGACTAAATAAATACAGTGATGATTAAAGTTGCAATGTAATTGAACAAGCATTAGAGCTTTTATTTGTCCTTGTTACACATTATATATACTTACTATAGTAATGCAAGTAAATTATGCATAATTACATTCTGTTTGTATAACCAAACTCTAACTCTATAGTAAGTACATGTTGTTCATTATTACTCAGTACTTAAATATAAAATTACACAGTAACAAAGACACCTTAAAATAAAGTGTAACCAAGTTTTTCTTCCATATTGTGACGTACATTCTAGTCCAACAGATTATCAAAAAAGAAAAAATGTAGGGTGGGGACATTGATTTGGTTGTTGATTGGATGGAGGCAGGATGGCTGAATTTGAGCTGGCCGTAAAATCAACGGGGTTTAAGCCGACTATGGTCTGGTTTCACAGACAGGGCTTAAAGGGTACCTATT
Source organism: Chrosomus eos (assembly GCA_036326025.1). NCBI lineage: Eukaryota > Metazoa > Chordata > Actinopteri > Cypriniformes > Leuciscidae > Chrosomus > Chrosomus eos. The sequence continues at coordinate 12,274,905 of CM070822.1, read as the reverse complement.
ATGGCATTTAAAATGTTCCTAATAATGTTCTGGGAGTCCCCAACAACAGTTTTACATGCATGCAATGACAAAAAACACTTTTGTTGTCTTATAATATGCATTTATTTTTACCTGATTTGCTCACCGACTCCCTAATGATTCGTTTGACGACTCATTTGTCAAAACCCCTCCTTTGCGTGACGCTAATCGGCGGTGATTGGTCAGATGACCCAGTCAGTTATATTTTGCGTTAGCCCAAAGCTTAAACATATTGATAAAGCACTGCAGTACTACAATACGCTTCACATAATTTCACATATTTCAAAAAACAAAAAAAAATGACATTGGAGACCTAGAAGCTGCTGAGCGTAACTCTCACACACACACACACACACACACACACACACACCCCACACACACACACACACACACACACACACACACACACACACACACACACACACACACACACACACACACACACACACACACACACACATTTTATTAATAGTACTTACAGGTTGTGATTCAGAGGAGGAAGCTGATCTAAATAAACTTGGTATTGAACCTTCCTATATCAGCCGACTCGCGAATCCACACTTGAAAGCATTTGTGTTTGTGAAGCGATCGTCATTAAAATAACGCGAACACAGCTCAAGGTTGGGTTATACTTGTGTGGTATAGTTGTAAATATAAACTCTAGCCACTGAGTCTTCACATGCTTGTCCCTGGGCAGTGAAAAAAAAAGTTTGCTTTTGATTCGCACTTCAGAACAGAGTCTCGTCGACATGTTGTTGTCAGGTTTCTCTGTCTGCTCGGCGCGCGCACTGAGTGGGCGTGTCGAATTCAAATAACTTGTACAAGTGATGTACGAAAGCTAGAGAGAAAGCATCGTTTGTCTATCGATTCATATCAGCGACTCAGAGTCGACTCTTACTTTTGAGAGACAATAACTTTGTATACGGTGAACTTTCATATTTAAAACTTTGCAGGATGTTTTTGTTCACTTAGATCTATGTTACACACTACATGAAAGGTAATTTTCAAAATTCCATGATAGGTACCCTTTAAAGGATTAGTTCAATTAGGACATTTAAGTCGTTTTTATAAACATTACTAAGAGAACATCATTACTGGAGTGCAGCTTGAGACAAAACAATGGCACTGACATATTTTAAGATATGTCATGCATTTTAGTCTGGGACTAACCAGGGGTAAATGTTTGAAAAAGTCTGGCATACGTCATCAAAGTCTGTCTTTTACCGGGTTTCTAGGTTCTAGGTTCACTTATTTCCATGTCCATGGAATTTAAACTCATTTGACCGCATCTGTTACGGAAAATAAATTTGAATTTCATCTACATTTATTATTCAAAAATACAAAACACTCTTATATATTAGCCTAGCCATGATTTTCATTTCTGAACTTTGACATTTACGTTATGACCATAGAATGAATGACCCCTGAAGAACCTCATGACTATTCCAAAGTCTTTTGAAATATCAGATAATTTGACCTGACATGGAAGGTTAGTTCAGGATATAAAATGTCACATGCGACAACCACCCTGAATGTTTTTTTGTTTTACTATTTGTGGGAGGAGAGCATGGAAAACAACAACATACACTGTAGCTTAACTTGTTATAACCCCATATAAGTCCAAAGCACTACATAAGGCATGACTATTACTATAACACACTTCAGCTTGCATCTGGTGCGCAGTGATGAACACGAGTGACATCTCCACAGTCGATCTGTCTCCCTCACAAGCTGCTCTCAGATTGTGAGGCCTGTCATTTTGCTTCCTGTCACTGTAGGCGAGTGATGGCAATTCCTGTGCCTTGAGTTTACAGTACACCCCCTTTTCGCCTCTTCTTCTCTGTGATGTAGGGGCTTTTAATAAGGTAAAATACTGCTGTAGAGAAGGCTTCAGGAACTATATGACAGGAAACGCTCACGTCAAACACACAGTTTTGACATTTTAGACAAATCCAAGCTCAGTAATTCCAATAGGGTGAGAAAAAAATGATTTCATCCAAGCCTCTCCAAGGAATAGTTCACCCAAAATGTTTTTTTTTTTTATCTTTATGAAAGCATGTATAAAGGGACTTTCTATTTACCTTAATACATTTATTGTGCCATGCTGCTCATATAAACAGCCTTCTGGAATCAAAATCTGACCACAGAAAACAAAACAGACAGATTCACTTTAATGCTCCTAAGTCTATTCCCTGTCTTCACAGTCTTACCAGTCTGTATCCATCCTCAAAATGAATTCTAGGGTTGGATTTTTGAGAACATCATTCTGTTCCCAGCATGACATGAACAGACCTGCACTGTGTTAGAGATGCATCTGAACACACACATGCACACACGGCATCGGACAGATTGAGAGTGTGAGAGTGTCGGTGAGAGGTTAGTAGATAAGAGGACAGTGACTCTCAACAATGACATACTGCTCTCTTTCGTTGTCTCTCTCTCTCTCTCTCTTTGTCTCTCATATTCACCCTTTTCACTGAAATGGTGATGTTGATGCTCATATTAAGCCCAGTATATGAAAAAGATGGTTTAGCCCAGTATAATAATTAAACTTAATACATAATGTTTAAAGTATGACAATAAATATGAATACATTAATAATAATAATAATTATTATGATATTACTTTTTTTCCAGACGAATCAACCAAATGCCTCAGACAATACTGGTTGACGTTTTGAGGGTAGAAGGTTTAAGAGACCAGTTTTTCCTTTCCCACAACCACCTTTCTTCAAGGAAATGGGACTGAGACAAATTGGGTTTCCACAGCACTATGTTTGTGGGGAAAGGGTCAAACATAAACATGAATTGAGGCTATCTTTGTCCATAACTATCACTAACAAATCAAAATGAAATAAATTAAAACAAAATGCCATTTTGATGTGCCTTAACAGAGTATTAACTCAATCAAGTACAGCCGGTTATCTGTGCTTGGCTGTTGATGCTTTAGGCTGGATATAATCAGTGCTTCAGAACTCATTTCAGAATTCTGGGTAATCCTTAATTACGCTGGGAGATGATGGTGTTGATTGCCATCCGCCTTGCCAAGCTTCGCCCAGGAGTGGAAAATTGTGATTTGGTAGGAAGAGCCAATGGAGGTAAAGGGTCTCGCAGCAGGCGAATACAGGCAAAGTGCTGACAAGCCAGAGAAAAGATTTGAAGAGCAATATCAGACTGAGCATGCAAAAAAAACCCTCAATATTTTCTCTAAAGGAGGTGCGCTTCAATTGCGGGCTGTAAAACGCAATCGATCACCTCTGTAGAGTCACGAGTTAAATTAATTTATACAACACATTTGGTTCTCCGAAGGCTTCATTTTCACATCTGCCTGTTCGTTGCATTAGGGGTGAGAAATGCTGTTAGATGATCCTAAACAAGATGTCACGAATAAGCAGATCAGCATGGGATATGTTGAAGTCGAGGCACAGAGGAACGCGTAGCGCTTCTTTACTGTGCAAACAATCCAATAAAAACGTCGGCACAACCAGCAATTACGTACATATATGACACCCCCTGCCAAACCAATAAAACTACAGGGGGGTTGACAAGCGCTGTAACGCTTTGGTGTGTATTATGAATGACAATCCGCATCAAACCGGCCCAGGAGGGTTGTATAAGTCATATATGTCCTCACCGAGACCCCGCTGAACCCTGAGATTCAGCGGCCCACTTCTCGAAAAATGCTTGCCGCTGCACCACAGGCCCTGCCACACACATACAGTGATTTATGATCATCTGTCAGAGCTAATACGGCCTATTTTACATGCTCCCAACCAAGCAAAAGTAGAGCCAGACTCATCCGCCAGTGCTCCTATTCGCCTTTCTGCCACAATGGCGTCTCTAAATAACAGACATTGCGCTGGCTGATTAAACATTGAACGCATGGAGCACAGATGCACACTAGATTTGCAGAAAATGCATTTTTAGGCGGACACAGAACTATTTGGAAGAGAAATGCCAGACATAATTTAAATCACAACTCTTTTGAGTCTTCCTGGTTTGTTATTGCATGAAGTGTGTTGTTAAAATGTCAAATTAGTTGTTTTGTATAAGTTACAGTGCTGGGAATCTCACTAACTTTGAATTTTGTTCAGTGCAAGAAACTCAGTCGAAATTCTGCTGTCTAGAAGTAACAACTGAGATATGAAAGAGATACACATGCACCCAGCCAACGCAATCAGTTCATATTAAACATCCACACAACTTACAGAACTTGCATTCTCAGGTAATGCACAAACACTATACTTACACAGGCATTATATTCAAAATGACTTCCACAACCAAAACAATAAAACCTCTGAATGATAAGACGGGATTAAACTAAACAAAAGTATCCATCACACCACGGCAATAAGGCCACGTGTGGTGCTCGAGGAGTTGTGTAAATCTGTGCTCTGTATGTCACTGCTGCTTAATTAAGAGCCCTAATGATGAAGTTTAATTAGTGGTTTATGAATTTGTATATGAACTATGGAGTGTTTACAGGCCTACATATGCTCAAAAACTAATATATCTCTGTAATGCAGATGAACTCTATTCATTTCATCATATACATTTCATATTTACACAATTAGACGTGCTATAAGCATGTTTTATCATTCTAGACATTATAGTACAATTTAATTGCATTTAAACGTACAGTATGTAACTTTTGGCCACCAGGGGTCACTCAATCAAAATAATAGCAAAAGACGTATTCTGATGACGTCGTGAAAGAGCGTGTGCTCATGGGAGTTGTTGTCGTTGTTGAGAGAGAGAGAGAGGGAGTGCGCGCGCGAACCAGCTATACGATGTTCATTGGGACACGCGCGATCTGTCATTCCCCAGCCATCTAGCATCTCCAGCAGATAACATGTTCACTGACGAGGTAATGTGTTGTTATTTATATTATATCTCTATTCTTGTTACGTTTAGTTACGGCTATTCACTTTATGTAATGCCATTGTAATGAACACGCGCGCTCTGTCGCTCCCCACATTCCTCACTCATTCTAACTTAGCTGCTAGTGTTTTTAAAATCACGTCTTTTCAAACGGAGAGATATATGAATTATCAGGGCTATTAAATCAATATTCCATCTAGCTAGTATTAATAGATGTTAAAAACACGGTCACCTTTCGTTAATAATTATAATTACGTTTATACTATGATATTGAAAAAGATGGTGAACTGCATATGAAGCTACTTTCTGCAGCTATATCTACAACAAATGTGAATTTACATTATACTGTACATGAGAGCTAGTCCGTCTGCGTTTTACACATGCCATCATCGTTTCACAACATATAAGTTACGGATAGATATAGTTAGCTGAATGGGTGCTTACTTGTTTATTAGAATGCAAGCGAGATCGGCATCTCTCTGTAGTTCCAGTTTGTCACGAAGCTCGTGGAAATGCAACTCCAATGTTAACGCGAGTCATGTCTCTTCTCCTGTCCCAAACCCTTCTCGAGTCATTTCTGTCACCCGTGCGTTTCCGCTTCACGGATCTGCCTCCAGCAGCAGAACGTGCAGGCAAAGCATAATCATGGTCCATTATTGATATCCAACTATTGATTCTTTATCGTCTTCTTTTATTTTAGTGACGTGCGTCCGGTGTTTACATTTGCGTTTGGCGGTTTTTCGCCGGGATCCACACGAAGTTAGAGAAACTAGAGTCAAAGGTTATATGACGTCATAGACGGGCGACGAAACGGAAAATAAAATATAAATTTCTCCGGATTTGAAAGCTGGTGGGAACTTTTGGGATAATGTTAGTACACAACTAAAAGAAATATATAGCATAGATACAGTTATTTTTGCTATTTTGAAAGCCGAAAAGTTCCATATTGTGCCTTTAAGGTGAATGGAATACCTACAGTAATACATGGATTAGGATTCATTGTTCTGGCTCTGTTGTTCTACTGGTTATGTTATGCTGACATCTACTGGATGAATCCGAACATCAAGGCAGTGAGCCATTTGTTAAATGGCGGTAGGCTGAAAAATTATAAAATGAAAACATTGCAATGTTTCAACATTTAACAGGTGTAAATAAAACTTTTTCCCCAAAAAATAATGTGAGATGAACAGAAAAACTCACTAATTTCGCTTCCAATGTTGAGTTGCTTTTATCGACTTAAAGTTGTGATTGTCGAGTTTCAGTAGTACCGGTACATTTCAGTACAGCACGCTGTGTTCATGCGTCCTCATAAAGGCGGATGTAGCCTACCACTAATGGCCAGTAGAGGAAGTTTATTAAATTAATTTAGACTGCTCATGAATTTAAAAATAAATTGAAGTCTGATGTTAACGTTACCTTAAGAGAAATACGTTTTTTACACAAAATAAATGACTCATTCCCAAACGTGAATAATTAAGAACTATCTTGATAACAAGTTAGCAAGCTAATGACTAAAAGGTACCACAACCACAAGGATGTGTGTTTATGTGCTTGAAGGATCAGACTGTTCAGTTCAGTTGGCTAGTCCTTAATTTACAATTTAGCACAGTGAAATTGATTTGGGGTTTTAATGAATGAATAAACTTGAGACATTTTAGGTGTTTAAAACTAAATACCTTTCAAGCTTATTACAGATAGGCCTAATTTATTTAGACATGTATAGCCAAAGAAGTGTCTCTGATTTAAAAAACGTGCCACTAAGAGTAACTATGGTGTTTAGGCAAATAAATAAATAAAATGTAAGCATTTCAGCTTGATTCAAACATTCTTTGTTTTCAGATAGAAACTTGAATGGCATGATTTTAGCAGGCTAATGAAATATGGTAGTTTCAATCAGATTTATGAGATGAAAACTTGGTAGGAAGACAAAATAAAAGCAATTTGTTTAATGTTTTCAATGTTTACTGACATACAGATGAAAATTGCAGTGTAGGCTACTGTAAATGATTAGCAAAATAGTAGCAAGATACTAAGAAAGTCACTTGAAAATCAAACAGTGACAGATGTGCATCTGCTGACATTGAAACAAATGACCAACAAAACATTTTCTGTAATAAATATGTCTTATGAATAACTGATGGAAAGTCATCAAAAAAATTACCATATCCTGATACTATATATTTTTTACAACACCATTTCATTAATTGATTGTGGGCATTTTGTAAGGCAAATCAAGAGAGTAAATACAAACAATTTTTAATATTTTACACTCCCAAACAAACTTTATCTTCACCATGAAAAACATCCCTGTAAGGAAATGCACTCAGACTACATTAGGATTGTTTTTCAAAAGTCGATTTTGTTGTCTTGTTGTTTGCCTACAGGCCTAAATTCATCCAGCCAGAGCCAACAGCAAGACAGAGGCAACACTGAGAGATTCAGCACCCAGAGCTGCTTTACCTGAACACAATACAAAACAATAATAAGAAAGACAAGTATAACGGTTAGATCTGTGGAACTGTGTCAGTCTGAAAATACTGAAAAGGATACAACTACATGAAAGGGATTTCCGATCTTGAAGTAAAATATACTTTAAATTATGTTGAACTTTTTGCCATAATCAAGAAAATGATGAATGAGGTTTTGAAAGGAAAGAATTGATAAGTGAAACAAAATATTCACCTTGTACTCTGATCTGTGATATGGGTCCATCACCTCCCTCACAGCGGGCTCGGACCTCTATGACATAATCGCCGGTCTCAGGCATGGGAAAGTCGATGTAGTGCCTGCCGGTGGTGTAAAGCTTTCCATAACGCTCTCCTTCCTTTCGGAACAAAATCTGAAAGAAAGATACAAATTGTTACAATATTTCTTAAGTATCAATATACACACAACACAATCAGTGAAAATGAAATAAAAATATATATATATAAAGGATAAGCTAAAATAACAGCATTAAAATAAGGTTACCGTAATATAAAATTTAATATATTTTTTTTATAAATTATAAATTGAAATAAAAAAAAAGTATATAGGATGAAATAAAATAAAATACATTCAAATAAAGGCATTAAAATAAGGTTTCAGGAATAAAAATAGTATAAAGGATGAATTTAAATAAATGTATTAAAATAAGGTTCTAGTAATAAAATAAAACAAACATTAAGATTAAAAAGACATTAATGAATGTCAACAGAAAACTAGGTAAAAATAACCGACTCACCTTGTAACCCTCCACATAGGACTCATTCCAGTAGTTATAGATATGATCCCAATACAGATAGAGCCATTGGCGTGTAAAGCTGACATATTTGTATACTCTCAAATTACGACTAGGAGCTGGAAAGACAATACACATATATTATCACTAGATTTAAGCTCTAGTTTCAAAAGTAAGGCCTGTAAAAACCCATGGGCAAGTAATGTGGAGTGGAAATCTCTTACGAGGTCTCCTGGTGAACATTTCACAGTGCTCGCTGGGCGGTCCGAGCCCGGCTCCGTTGAACGCTCGTACCTCTATAAGGTAGTGAGAGTCAGGTCGCATGTTCTCCAGGCGCGTTTGGTTAATCATTCTATGCACAATGACTCTCGAGGCAGCAGCCTCATTATCATCGTACTTTCTCCAGTAACGAATCTAGACACCAAATGAAGAGACATGAGGATCAAAAGTTCTAAACTTCATGATTATTTTCTATTATTCCACTTGGGACTCACCTGGTATCCGTCGACCCACTTTGGCGGTGCCTGGTAGACTGGTAACCACCAGACCAAAGCCTCTGTAGAGGTGACCTGGCGGGCGTAGACGTCTAATGGAGCTTCAGTCGGTGCTGAGAGAGATATTACATGTGTTAAAGGTGCAGTGTGTAAAATTTATGAGGATCTATCAGAAATGGATTATAATATACATAACTATGTTTTGAGTGGTGTATAAAGACATTACAAAATTAACCATTGTTTTTATTACCTCAGAATGAGCCATTTCTATCTACATAAACCACGGGTCCCCTTACACATTAAGTCGCCATTTTGCACCGCCATGTTTCTACAGTAGCCCTAAACGGACAAACGTCTCTACAGAGCGAGTTGCTTGACTGGCTACTCTCTGCTGTCTCAGACGACGACATGTTTGTCCTGTTTTGGGCACCGTTGCTTATTCGAAAGGGTGCGAAAGATGCCGCTAAAATCTACACACTGCACCTTTAAAGCAAAGATACTTCAACTAATTTATGAGCAAATAAGAGGCGGATACCATCAAACCTTCTCACCTAGACGTGGCGAGAAGACCACTGCTATAAGACTTGGGGGTCCTTCTCCTTTGCTGTTGAAGGTGCTCACTTTGACCTGTATCTCTGTGTCAGGGGCCATGCTCTCTTTGTAGACATAACGTCTCGTCTCAGGATCCTCCATGATTGACCATTTCCACTCTTTATCCTCATGCGGCTTGAACGCCACAGCGTAACCAAATTTTTTACCGAAGAAGAACTGAGGTTTCACAGGCTGCAAAGGAATCAAGGACATGAGGGACACATCAGAAAACACTAATCAACATATATAGCGTAAGTAGTGCAGCATATGAACACGTACAGTCCAGGTCACGATTAGCTCTCCGGTTATTCCCACCTGACCAATGACGTCAGAAGGAGCTACTGTAGGTACTGAGATAAGAGAAAGCCTGGGTGAGTCTATGTGCCTCACAGAACTGATTTTACTAAAACACTTATATATCTATATTATATAAATAATATAGTGAAGTATTTTTTAAATAAATTATTGCAGATACATTTTTATTAAATATTGAAAGCTGTACTCTTTCTAAATAAACTCACTGGCATCCCATGTCTTGATTTTAATGGACGGACGGCTGTTTTCCCCAGCTCCAAATTCATTGATGGCATAAACACGGAATTCATATTGCATCCAGGGGTAAAGGTCAACAACGGTTGCTGACTCTGTAGATCCATCCAAAAACACAGGAGCTGGGAAAACAACATTTGTTCACTCTTTGTTCTTATCAAGTTTAGAACATGATCACAAGAGCAAAACACACTAAGATCACATTAAGAATACATTACTGTCTTCATTAATCTTCTCAAATGTGACAGAAAAAGTCAAATCGAATTAGCTATATTCTAAAACAGAATGGAAATCCTTACAAAAAACGTCCATTCTGTATTGTTTTACTGTTTTCTAAGGAAATGTTTAATATGCGTTTTGTCTCCCTCTAGTGGACTCACAAGTGGATGCAGTTTTCCAGTCCTCTGGATCCAGGGCGTAAAAGTCTCGTGTTTGCACAACATGCTGGATGAGGGGACTGCCGTGGCCTGATCCCAGACACCATCGCAGTTTTACTGACGTGACCCCAATCTCTTCCACACGGATGCCACCCGGAGGACCAGGCAAGCCTGAAGCGAAAACGGTCGATATTCGCGACAATGTCATGATGCTCTATTTGATGTAAATAATAATGCAATAATACAAACCGTTAGTTGTTAAACAGATAAACATCACCACATTGATTTTAAAGAGGCCATATTTTATTCTTTTACAAAGTCTTGATTTTGTTTTTGGGGACTAGTAGAATAAGTTTACATTATTAGCTCACTACATTGTCTGCCAGTAATGTTCAGTTCCTGTCTCTACGAAACCCCTCCTTCTGAAAAGTGCTCTGATTGGCCGGCTGGATCAGTGTGTTGTGATTGGTCAAATGCTTCAAGGGTGTTTCAGAAATGTCATGCCCCTTACCATATAAACACTGGATTTATGGTGTAAAAAACAACATCTCTTGGACATGACGACAACACACTACTAATGCAACTCAACCAGGGCTCACCCTTTTTATTGTGCAAACCTTGGGCAGGAATTATTTAAATGAGGAAAAATTTTGACACGTACATTCCCGGAAGAAACCTCAAGACTACAAATCGAGGTGTTTCAGGGAGTTCAGAAACAGTGCCCAGTGCCCACTTAATATAGAGAATAACTCCCTTTGGAATGGGCTTTGTGCTTTGTAACTTTGCAGACCTTTTCATGATCAAACAGCAACTTTACACACTAAAGAAAGTTGAAAATGTAGAAAAGAATAATAGGTCATCTTAAACATTTATCGTCAAGTTTTTAATCAGATGCACACATCATAAGCTAGGACACACACAGTTGAAATCACCAACCTTTGACGAAAACTTCAGCTTCCGCGGTGGCGTTGTCCACTATAGTCTGAGCTGTGCAGGTATAGTGTCCTGCATGCCTCACCTGAATATTCTTGATCAGCAGGTTTCCACTGTGCTCATGACCCTGCAAATGCACACAAACAATGAATATCCTCCTGTATTTCCCATCAACAGAACTCCTGGGATTGCTGCCTCTACTCACCATGAGCTGCTCGTAGTGTTCAAAGTCTGTGAAGAAGTTGATGACGTAGGAATCGACAGTCCAGATGAAGGTGATGTCCAGGCTGGGGTCATGTGATGCGGAGCACTGGAGAACTCTACTGTCACCAACAACTGCCTCAGTGTCTGATGGAGCCTCAGTAATCTTGGTGGCCTCTGAGAAAATGAAATAGATGCAAATGCATACACCTCATATTAACTGAGAGGCTTTATGGAATATCGATAATAGTGAAAAACATATAAACATAATATTTACAAAAGTGACCAGTCAAAAAATCCTATGATAAATACTAATAGATTTACATACATTTTAACCTAAAATCTTTATAAGAGTAAATAAAAATGCATCAATTATCTATATGCACTATTCAGCCCATAATAATTATATTTATAAGATAATTTAAATTAATTTCAGCAAATTATGTTAAAATGCTATCGTTAATTAATTAATTATGGTAAAAATAAAATTAAATCACTACACCCAAGACTACATTTAGGTGGGCATAGTTTTTCCTTAATTCATAAAATAAAACAATAAAACAAAATGAAATTAAACAAAATAAAATAAAGATTTGAATTGTCTGACCGGTGATAGTGAGGGTCCCAGTGCTGTTGGATTTGCCGCGGTCATTCTCAGCGTAACAGGTGTACGAGCCCTCATCACTTTTTGTTGCATTCAGAATCTCCAGACTTCCATCATCCCAAATTAACATCCTGAAAAATAAGGATGAAAAGAGATGATGATGATCATAACTGTGGCTAAGCTTTTATTATCACCACAACGATTTACCTGTAAGTAAACGCATGTATTTAACATGGACTGACTAACCTTGAAGAGTTGGTCAGTAACTCTGAGCCTCGTTTCCAGATGAACTTGGGTTTTGGAGCAGCACGGGGGTTACACTCTATGACCACACGTCCATTTTCAGCCCCTAGCAGAACCTTTTTCACTGGATTATAAATGAATGTTGGTGCGCAGGCTGTGAAGAGACCATTGGAGACACTCAACCTTCAAAAATAGTTATGTGCCTTTTTTAAATACACCTTCAGAAAAGTAATGTAAACTACTACTTCAGAAGCATGACAGTAAAGTATTTAAAACTCACAGACGACCCGAAGCTCTGCGCTGGCATAGATGGTCCCCCATTCATTCTCAGCAATGCACTGATACATGCCTGAATCCTCAAACGTGAGGCTGGAGAACTTCAGCTCCCCTTTGCCGTACTGGAGATCAGAAAAAATGTAGCAGAACACACACGATTACCTGACATAAAACATACTGAGCAACTCAAAGTTCTATGGGTTTTCCACAGCAAATAAAACAGGGTATTAACCGAATAACCATCCTTCAGCCAGCGTATCCATGGTTGGGGCTTCCCCACGGCAACACATCTGAGAGTGAGCTCACTACCAACATCTTTCTCTGTGTCATTGATGTGCTCAGCCCACTCTGGAGCACCTGAGGAAACAATTTAATATAATATAATTAGTTCTGTCAAATCGATAAAAAATCGATTAATCACAATTAATCACATCTAACATATATAACATATATATGTGTGTGTATACAGTATATATATATATATATATATAATACATACATATGCACACACACACACAATATATATATAGTTATATGTTTACAAAATTTTGTTAGATGCGATTATTTATTTTGACAGCATTTTATAATATAATATAATGTAAAATAATATGATATAATATAATATTAGTTCTGTCAAATCGATTAATCATGATTAATCGCATCTAACATGTAATATGTGTGTGTGTGTGTGTGTGTGTGTATATATATATATATATAAATACACAGACACGTGTGTGTTTACACACTTTTGTTAGATGCGATTAATCGCGATTAATCGTTTTGACAGCACTTTACAATATAAATAATATAATATGTATATATATGTGTGTGTGTGTGTGTGTATACACTGTATATATATACACACACACACACACACACATACACACACGCATATATATATATATACAAACTTTTGTTAGATGCAATTAATCGCGATTCATCGATTTGGCAATAATATAATAAAATTAGATGCTTTCTGTAGTTAATAAAATACATGTTTATCAATGAAAAACAGAACTAAACGATAGTCTGTTGAATTTTGAGTTTGTGTTACCCTCCACATAGAGCCACTGTCGATACCAGTCCATTCCCTTAACGTTGAGCGTCTCACACTCGTAGCTGCCCTCGTCCTCGTACTGAACATTAAGCAGGTGCAGTAAAGCTCCATTCATGCTGACCTCATAGTTGGGCGGGAGATCAGCGTCTAACTTCCTCCAGCGGATATGTGGGAGAGGACTGAAAGGTATAAAGATCGAGTTTATATGGTTAGAAACAACCCTAAAACGAGTGAAGAACAAATCTAATGCTATTGTGCGAGTAACAATGCTTCATTAACAAAAAAGAACGGTATGACAATGTTTTTAGGACATATACCATGATTATATAATGATACTGTTAGTGTTAATACTATGGTGTATTCCTTCAGAACCATTGTAATGTAATATGAAAGTACCATGGTATCGCCGTTCAGACTATATAAAAAGAATCCGCATTTGTTGACTCACTTTCCAAGGGCAAAGCACTCCAGAGTGATGTTCTGTGCCACCAAAGCATAAGTCTTGGGAAATTTCACACGGATATCAGCAGGATATCGCTTTACCTCCTCTGTGTAATGGGGAGAGATGAAAAGCTAGGTCATAATTGACCTTTAGAAACAAGTATTCTCAGTAAGGCAATTGTGAGTAAAATCTTGGTATTGTGGGTAATGAGAAAGCACTCACTCTCTATTTGTGGAATCAGTGAAATCGGCATGCTGAAAACACTCTTGCCGATAGTGGGACTTGAAACAAAACAGGAATAATTCCCGACGTCTGATGCCTCAACTTTAGCGATGTACAGATTCCCAGTGGTCTGAGACACGAAACGCCTCTGGTCAGGGAGGATGAAGTTGGGGAAGTCGTTATAGATCCAGCGGAACATCACTTCACCTGGGAGACAAACAAAACAATTGACAGGAATGAGTGTTTTTTTTTTTTTTTTTACTGTATCATGGTGGTTGTATAAATCTACTAGGGAACTTCTAAGAAGGGATCAGGTCTTACTTGGATATCGAGAGGGAGGAGAACACAGCAGGACGGCCCCCTGTCCCTCCTTAACATTCACCGGCTCTCTCTCATCTGTAGGGAACTGGTTCAGGTCTGCGGCCCGAAAAAAAAAAAAAAATGAACTGGGGAGAGGATATGACAAAAGAGACATCTGGTAACAGTTCACAGCCTTTACAAACATAACAAGTCCTGTCCGTCACATACATCCGAACTTGACGGAGGCCTCTTTGCTGATGACGGTGCCGTAGACGTTCTTCGCCACACACACATATTTCCCAGCATGCTTGCTCTTTTCTGGGTTGGTGATGAGCAGGTTTCCTCCCACCAGGCTAAAGTGCTCATCAGGCTGTTCCATTAGTTTAATTTCCCAGTTGTTTAACCACCATCTGTGAAATACAGGCTTTCATTAATGACCTTTTTCTCAAAGATTCTTCTTGCGAGTGATAAACGCATCTCTGCATACAGACGGAGGTCATGACAAACAAAGCTCGGGATCAGGAAAGAAAACATTACTTGATGATGGCCGGTGGGTTGGCCCGCACTCTGCAATTCATGGAGATTTTGTTCTCTGGTGAATCCTCTGCGTACACAGTGTCTAGAGGCTCCTCCTCAAATATAGGGCCAAAGCCTGTGGCCTCCTCTGATGGACATGACATGAGCCAGCGTTAAACTCAATCTACAAAAACCTAACCTAGACCTAACTAACAATGTGGTAAAAACATCAACACTTCATGCTATGTTTATGCTAATATTTGGCGGACTTGTAAGTGAAAGTTAAAGACTTACTGTCAAAAATTCTGGGTTCAAATATCCTGGGTTTAATTGCAGCTGGAGTGGGAAGAAAACAAATCAACATGATTTTAATTCGACTTCCTTTCCTTGGACAGCAATGGAGACTATCCATACTATCGATGTAATTTTTACAGGTAATTCATTTTGTACAAATTCAGGTGAATCACACAAACATACACACGTTTTTGGTATGTTTATTAAGCGCTTTTCTTCATGGGGATTATTGACTGCATCTGCTGCAATTTGCATATAGGCAAAATTTAAAAGAGTACATAAAAAAACGTATTGATTTTACATAAAGTTCATTCTCATGATTACAGGCTAATCTTAACCAAAATGAAGACATTCATATAATACATTTGGATAAATTATTGGGATAATTCTGTTGCTAAAATTTAGCCAAGTAAACACACACTCAGTTCCTCACCGGCCATTAAGAAGAAGTAAGAGAGAACACACAGAAACATGGCTGGGGTAGCCATCTTGTAGATCTGACAGTTAAAACCCAGACCTGAGGAAGAGAAAGAGAAAAAGAGTGTGTGTGAGGAGGGTGAAGTGCTGTGTAGCTGTCTTGCTCTGATGTAGCAGGCTATAGCAGATTGTGTTCAAAATGGATATAGGCTACAAGAAATTTATCACAGCCTACCAACATAACAGTGAATCAGCAAACTGCCTCATCTATTTCACATACACATTAAGCGCAAATGAACACATGAAGCAAAGGTAAGTCTGAGTCTTAGTAGATATTATAATGCCATTCTAATAATGATAATGCAATCAATCATGCAAACATCATTTTATGTTGCTGCACTTTTACACATTAACCCTTGCAGAAGTTTAGAAAGGATTTTTTTGTCTGCTATGTGTCCTTTTTGTCTGACACGTGCCACGTGTCCATTCATGTCTCACGCACATGCAATTTGAGCATGTACTTGTCTGTCTGCATGTTTGGCCATCCAGCTCTCGTAAAAGACTGTCCTTGCAGCAAGTTATGCACATGTTGTCTACTTCTATCCATGGTATTTTCACCAATCTCTTCTAATCTCATTGCATCCTCTGATCTGCTGTCTGCTCTTGTCCTGCACACTGGGATTTAGGTCACTGTCTCTGCATGCTTGTAAGCTCATTCTAACGGAGTGGCAGTAAAAAATCTAGCAGCTTCCTGATTCCAAAATATCTTAAACACAATTGAATACTTTAAATTTTAATTTAACAGAGCAATACAAATCATGCGTGATGTCACTTCTCCTTCCCTCACTATTTTTCGCAAAACTATTATGCAGTGAATTATTAATTAATCCCTAATGCCAACGTATTTTTTAAAGTAGGCTATATTCAAGCCCTAATAAATCTAATAACTGCGTCATGGATGATAACTGATGATAACTATTTAGCGCCGCCCTTCGACATAACTCTGTCATTACAATCTATCTTTATTGTTACCAGGATACCGAGTAGGCTACTAACTTCTGTCCCGTTTAAACTTTACACAAGTAAATATCATAATTAACTCGCATCACAGCTTGTTTCAGCAGAACAATTAGAAAATGTATCAGTATTTTAAAAATACACTATTTTACAATAATTTATATGAATTCACACCTTTTATTTATTAATTTTGTTTGTTTTAATTTGTAATGTAATTTTAATATTTAGGCTATTCTTATGTTACTGTGTATTTTGTTTATTTATTTTATGTATTTTTAATGTTAAACGGATGACATCAACCAGACTCATCCACCCTGTTCTTCTGCATTGCGGTATTGAGAAACTGCGCGGAACACCTCCATCCAGACTTTAGCTTGCAGAATAAACTCCTGAAGGTCACAGACAGATCATATTTCACCAGAATACCCTATACATATAATTATATCAGCAGCAAACTTACCGGAAGAATGTGTTAAATCCTTCGTCAAACCCACAGAGCTGGATCAGAACCACCGCATCGTCCCGCAGCCCAGCTGGGAGACAGACAGACACATGGCCCGCGCGCGCCAGCCTGCTATTGGATGAGAGCGGAAACTGCGCATGCCAGGACTGATGCTCTCGGAGTCCATGTGCTGCTGCTGCTGCTGCAGTGGGTCTCAAACTGATGGTCAAGGTGATTTTAAGGCATTTGCGAATGATTCAGAATCTGGACTGGACTCTATGTGTGGACTAAGATATTTGGTGATTTAAGAGGCTTATCCACACACATCTGTTCAAATCCACTGGATTAAATTCTTACACACAGGGGGAGGGAGAGAAATAGATTTTAGTTGTTTATATGGAGTACCATCAATGCAGGGAGGAACGTTATGCCAATATGTACACGCGTGCGCGCACACACACAAAATGAAAATCCAAGAGAATCAATCCAATCGGATAAAGAGGCCAAAAGGCTTGAGTTTACTCTCCAGGGCAGACACATACAACCTGAATGTGTAATGAAACATTTAGGGGACAGTGGGGTAAGTTGAGCTAATGTTTGCTTAAGTTGTCCTATTTACAAATGTACCTAATTATGTATTGCGGGATTTTCTATACTGTTAGGCCATAGAAACATGACATTTTTTCTCAGTCAATAAGAGAATTGAACTTGCCCCAACCTTAAAGGTAAATGCGTCAGGTGGTAAGTTGGGTCATTGGAGGTCAATTTTCATTTAAAATAAAAATATGAACACAAATTAGCTTATACAAAAATGCATTATCCACATTTTATGCACAATATTAACCGTAAAAAAAGAGAAAAAAAATATATAGGCTATAATTAATAGCATTATAGCATAATGAATAAATTAATAATAAAACAGCACAAGAAAGTTTAATATTATTAAAATCAAAAAAATATATATTTTTTTAAAGTAAAGAATGTTTACAAAAAAATACAAAAAGAGAAAAGGCTTTAGCTTTGACTTTAAAAATCACTTCGGGATGCAAAAAACTTAGCAATTTTTCTTTTTTTCTTATTTGTGAAGTCACTGTGAATAAATGTTCTTTGATTAAGATAATTATTGTGTACAAGGAATAAAATCAAAAACAGACAGATGGTAGTGAAATCCGGAAACCAACATTTATTTTAATTCTTTTATATACAAAATATTTTTT
Source organism: Chrosomus eos (assembly GCA_036326025.1). NCBI lineage: Eukaryota > Metazoa > Chordata > Actinopteri > Cypriniformes > Leuciscidae > Chrosomus > Chrosomus eos. The sequence continues at coordinate 12,256,595 of CM070822.1, read as the reverse complement.
TTGTTTTGCGATTATATTATAGAGTAAACCATTTCACAGCCTTTCATGCTTTAATTTCATGTAGCTTTAACATTAACCAGAAATATTATTTCACACACTACGTTTCATCCGTCTTTGCCCCCTCCGACACAAACACATCAAAACATTCTGCACCCACAGCAGTGCAATCCGGCCTCCTTCTTTGGGGATGCGTCCATTTCTTCTCTTATTTTTCCTACAGAAAAATGTCAGAAGCTAGCTGGCCAAATGAGAAAACAACAGTGCCATTAAAAGAATAAGAGCTGATGCGCGTGTGTGAATTCAGGTGGAACACTGTGCGGTTTACTGCAGTGCTACCTTACAGTACGTATACGCAATCATCGGTTGATCCGTGTTTTACTCACTCATGGGGTTCAGGAAATGGGGATGTTGTCACTTTTCAACTGGGCTCCTTTCTTCACCCAAAGTGACTTACAGTACATACATAGTTGGGACAGTCCCTCTAGACTAGAGCATCCTGGGATTTTGCGTGATGGGCGTGAGGATATCTCAGCAGCTTTCCCCTTCATGAGTCCAAAATCATTTTGACTGGATATTTACAAAGCAAATGTCATATCTATACATTAAAAAGCAGACAATTACAAACTAAAAAACTTGATGCAAGTTATGACAAGCTAAATCATGAAAATCTAGGGCCTTGCCAAAAAAACAGAGACTCGCCCCATATATACAGTGCCTCAAACACACATTCACAGCCATCACACACACTCACACACATGTACATATGCATGTCTGCATAAACCGCACATACTCCAGCCATATTTGACGGCAGCACCACTGCCGACCGTGTGTTCAGTGAAGCCCTGATTTCACTACACTCGACAGCTTGTAATACTTCATAACATGCAATAACATGGTTTAAAAAACAGTTACATGTGAGTGTGTATATTTCTGCCTACTGGTGTCGCATATGTTGAGATTTTTCCAAGTAAATACCACAGTCGGATGTTTCCATCACCTTTATGAGTTGCCATCAATGTGTCAGATCTGACCAATCAACCGCAGCACTCATTACAGAAAAGTGGCAGTATTTTTAGCTGTCAATAAGGGGAATGAGATGCCCCTCACCCCAATTTGAGGTGATTTCTGTGGCAGCTGAGTATGTGACATCATTTCCTGAAGTCTTGCGGTCTTCGGTCAGCCCTGGACTTCGGTATCACTTGCAGTACTGATATAAAAGGACTCAAAGCGATGAGAGGGACTCGTTTTTTGATTATAGAATAATGTTTTCTACCAAGGCACTAAGGAACCGTGCTGAGGGGCCTTCGTTGCATCCCATACTGTAAAACCACACCAAGGGCGGAGTGAATTCTGGCGCCCAACGCGGGGCTACGGGTGGCTACATGGCTGACTGGGGGGCTTTCCTTCACAAAAACCATCCTGGGTAAAGTGAACCTTAACCTCTTAAGTCGGTCACCGTGAATAAATATAAGGGTGCAAAATGAACCACAAAAGAACTGAAAAAGGACAAAACCACGTCTGCGTGCGTGTCAAAAACATGCTACCTCATCCCTGATAACCAGTTTTTAAATTCTGTGATTTTTTCATTTATTCGAAACTTCTGTCTGCCAAAAAGACGCCTAAGAACAGCTTTTACACGTATTACATACTTCACAACAATGCCCACAAAGACATTGGTGCCTGAAATGTGCATTATACCGATTTTAACACTGACGACAGAACGTAACAGGCATTAGCTGTGAAGCAAAAGTGGTATCAATACAGTCAGACGAGGTTCACTGTCTCCACAAAGCTGGCTAAAGGTGCGGTCACATTAGCGAAATTTCACATGCAAAAAAGGTCCCTTGAATATTGTTAATATGTGGCGAAATCTTTCTCCCTTACGCAAAATTCCCAAATTCCTAGTGAAATGACTGGTTTTCACCTGTGAAAATTCAGTGAACAACAGTAAATGTGACCACACCTCAATGCTAATTCGCAGAAGGCATGATGTCAATAACTGATTCCATGCGTGTCCAGGGTACAAGATGGTGTGATATAATGCCATCTGACAGTAAATAGGGCCATGTTAATAAAATAGTTTCTTATATATGTCAATTTATATATTCCTATACACATATATTAATATATATGTATACTTGCAATAAGATAATATGCTTATTACGTCTTAAAGTCATGTGATGTTCACTCTGACCAATCGCGGTGAAGCTAGGACTGGCCCTCTGCTTGCATTTTGCATAATTTCTCACTGTCTTACATCAGGGGAGTTTGTTTGATTTACTTTTCTGTGTGATGTCAGGGGGTCACAGTGCAATAGAGAAAGTTCTCCATAAGATGGTGTGACAAGGGGGAGGGGTGTTGGATGGGTCAAAAGTCACGAGGGGTATCCAGGTAGTCACACAAAGGAGTTCATGGCATTGACCGGGGAAGGAGCCTCCGAACTCTCGTTGCCCTCCGCCGTGTCTTTTTCCTTCTTCCCGCTGTACTGTCCGATGAATGAGCCGTCCTCGTTGAACTGGCCGTCTCCTCCCTCGCCGTAATCTACCAGGCTGTCGTCACTGTCGTCCTTCTTGACCGTGCCGTTGGATGGGGTCCGGCTGCCCTTCAGGGGCTTGTGATCCTCCGTATCACTGATGTAAAGAGCAGAGACAAGGGGGAGGGGAGGATATTACAAACAGCACAATTTAAAACTAGATATTGGAGATTGTCCATTTCCAACATGCTGTTTAGTGCAGGTATTTTCACGACAGTCCATAAATGCGTCTCTCCTACATCCGGGAGGTAGTAGTAGATGGTAATAACTGGTCATAACGTGCATTCGAAAGGGTAAGTTAGGGCACATTCATCGTAATGCATAAACCACTTCTCTTAAAACAGAAAAAAAAAAAAAACAGAAAATGACCATTGAGGATTTCTAAACAAATGCAGTAAAATAATAATATAAATGAAGTAAAATCACAATAAGCAATCAAATTAACATTTTTGTAAAGGTTGGATTTGGCGTGTCCATGAGATTTACAGCTATTCGTTTGATGATTTACTGTAACTAAGAGATGAATAATGGGGGGATTTATGCATGCAAGATTTGCAAAGCCCCTCTTACCTTTCTAAAGACCTGAACTCCCCCCAATATCAAAACACACAAGAGGAACAAATGAGACAGACTGACATGTTTGACAATGAGGTTATTACTTTGCAATAAAGACAAACGTATGCAGTGACATTATACACAACAAATGATGGACTTCATGAACAGGACATGGAATGTTAATACAAAGACAAAAAAAACAAACATGACTGATGATTTCAATTGCAATTCTGATTTGGCATATTCAGAAGCTGAAATTGAATTTGAACGATTTAGGGGTCCGTTGTATATAATTGAATTATTTAATATTTATTCATTAACATTTAATATTTATTTCAAATATTTGAATTTATGTCCTGAATTAGCTACTGTAAGCTGAGACCAATTCATCAGTCAGTTCCAATCATATCTACTGCATTGTAACAGCAATATGACAATATGACCAGACATATTACTAGAAATTCACACAAATACAAAAATAATAAATAATAAATATCATCAATGACAATACATATTATTGATGACACAACAAAATCACAGCAATAAATCCAGCATTAATGTAAACCAGGAAGGCAATTGATTTGACATTTAAAATGTGCTAAATAAATAAAAATGTAAAATGAAGAATTTAAATAAAAATGTATAAAATCATTGTATACAGTCACATAGTACATAGCTTTGGTTAAGGATTGTTATAACGTATAAAAAGGGTTGCTCCTGCTTTCCTCAAGCTGTTTGTGGAGGGGCCACAGATGTTTACATTCATCTCAGAGGAATGAAAAAATTACAGTCTGAATCCCTGAGCAAGAGAAGTTTGTTTTCAATGAGTCGTGAAACCACAACAAAATCACCAGTCCAATTGAAACATTTAGTTCTTATGATTTCTGTCTGTAGTGATATAAATAACTGTGGTAGTTCTCCTCACCTATACTCCCCAAATGTCCCATCATCCTCTTTCATGGGCTGGATCTCTGGGTCTTGATGGGCATCTTCTTTTTCTTTCACTATGTGATTGGAAAATCAACAAGTTGCATGGCATTAAAGTTTGGATTTTCGTTCAAAATAGTTCACGTGGTCAAAGCCACAAATTTGCATATTTGTCGGTAGAATCTTGTCGCGTATTAGTGGTCTTAGAGGTTTTAGATTCAGCATTTGTACTACATGAATGCGCTTAAATATCTCGCATCAATTTTGTACGTTCACTTACCCGGATATTTGCCTCCTTTGTTCCTCTTTATGAAGCAAACGATGAGGAGCACCAGGATCAGTAAAGCAATGGCACACATCAGCCCGATAAACCAGCCCTGCGTGGCAATGTCAACCTGCTTGCTGGTCATGGCTGCACATGCACAAACAAAAGAGACGGGAAGCAGATACAAAATGAACCAATTCTCAGTTTAATTTCATTTGAAATGCTATGGTTAATTTATCTCTCAAATGTCATCCCCCCAAAAAAATAAAAAATAGTGTTATCAAGAGTAAAACAGAAATGAACGTGGGTTGAACATCTAAATCACAGCAAAATCAGAAGTCTCATTTGTATGATGCTAACAAGAAATGACCAACATGGATTTGAGGAAGTGCAATGTGCATTTAAAATCCTCTGAAGACCTCTGTAGGATGTAAAAAAAAAGGAAGGAAAGAAAGAAAGAAAGAAAGAAGGAAGGAAGGAAGAAAAGATGGGCAATTCTGGCATGCATCTACATTTCCATAAACCTGCCTGGACTCCAAGCATGTGTAATTTGTTAATATTTCCAACCAAAACTACAGGTGATGTCTGGAACTGAGAGTGGGCGGGGCTTCACGGGTGAGTGACAGGTGAGGTGGATTCTGGCGGTCTACAGACATGCTCTCCTCACCTGGAACTGTAATCACCAGAACCTCTGTACTGTGGACCGTTGCGTCTGAGTGGTCTTTGGCTACCAACCGAACACTATAAGGCATCCCCGGCTTTAGTCCTCTAATCTGATATGTCCGAGTGCCATTTACAAACTCTTTTTTCCAGGGTTCATTACCTGGAGAGAAGGACCGACGGCAGGGGAGAGATTATTGCAAAACCAATTACTACAAAAAAAAGTGTATTTAATTAATTGAATGTTTCAGTAGAATTTGTTCTTTAAAGGAATTGTTCAAAATCGTGTTCTGTCATCATTTACTCACCCTCAAGTTGTTCCAAACCTGTATGAATTTCTTTCTTCTGATGAACACAAAATATGATATTTTGAAGAATATGGGTAACCAAACAGTTGATGGACCCCATTGACTTCTATAGTATAGAAAAAATATCCAAAATAATATCTTCTTTTGTGTTCAGCAGAAGACATAAATTCAGACAGGTTTGGAACAACTTGAGGATGAGTAAATGACGACAGAATTGTTTGGTCAACTACTCTAAGTCACTTAGAGGAAAACAATCCTTTATTTATTTATTTATTTTTATGTATTTATGTTGTTTTAAAGCATAATAAAATGTTGAGTTATTAAAAGTACAGGAATCGATTAAAACAATGTTTATTCTGATATTAGACAATAAATAGTAGAAAAAATAACTTGATCCATGAACTTTGACTATGAATTATACTAAGACTATATAGAGACGCACTGCAGCAGTGAAATTTTGAGGAGGAAAGTCTTACTGTTAGCAACAACATATTCCACATAAACATTCCTATCCGGCAAAGAGTTTTCCCAGCTTATTACAGCATGGCCCTCCTCCACCGAGGAGTTCACGCTCCCAAACATCCGAGCAGCAGGTGGCACTGATCAAACAAGGAAAAGTACAATTGATGTAAGAATTTAGAGATTATGAAGAAGTTGCCACAAAAATCCTATATATTTCGATGTCTTGCGGCCCCAAAAAAGTGTGTGGACTCAATATAGAAGGTAGTTCAGATCAAATATTTGGCATAATTTACTTAAATGCCACTAGTTTTGATATTTGATATCTAATACAATAAAATGCACGTTCTTTTTTGGGCTACTAGACATAATTTGTTTCAATTACTCGCACAATCGTTCAAAAGTTTGGGGTTGGTGAGATTTTTTATTTTGTTATTGAAAGATGTCAAAAATACAGTAAAACGGTAATGTTGTGATTACAATTTAAAATAACGTTTCCATTTGAATGTTTTAATAAATGCCACTTTTGATTAATATAATATGTCCTTGATATAATAAATAAATAAATAAATTGCAGACCCCAAACTTTTGAATCTACACTAGTTAAAGAGATAACTGTCATCCATTTCCTTTTTATTATAGATCATGAGTGAAACTGTATCCAACACCTTGTGATGTATTAACCAGTATATTGTCAATAGTTTCCTGTTCAACACAATATCATACAAGCATAACAATCGAGGATCGAGGAAAGGTGACGGGACAGGAGTGTTTGTACCCTTGTGAAACGGGGGCTGCAAAGATTGAGTGACAGAGGGGGTTGGTGGTGGAGAAGGGGGGGCTGATCCTGGAAGAATACAGAGAATAGTGAAACACACAACATGAAACAAAACATTAGAGAGAGAGAGAAAACAAGGCATCGAAAGAGAAATGCAGATCTGAGTTAACAGCATGCAGGAACGTGCAGTTTACTGGTGCATTGAGAGCTGCAGAGAAGACCCTGAGATCAAGGCAGCCAGATTTGGGTTTGTCATACGTTCAAACATTACTCTATACTGAAAAACATCTAAAGTCCAAAGTCTAAACTAGTTAAAGGGATACTTCAGCCCAAAATGAAACTTCTGGCGTTTTTTCCTCAGCCTTTGATTTCAAAATTATTTTCTATTATGAAAATCATCGCACTTTTTCCACAATAACCACAGCTGTTAACCTCCAAAAATGACAAAAAAGGACAATAACAGTAGACCATATGACTTGTGTGCAATAGTTAGTCTTCTGAAGTGATACGATACTGTAGATTTGCTGTGACGAAAGAACCCAAATTTAAGTCAGTATTCACTGATATTCATGCCATACAATGAGTTGTTAACAACCGAGTCAATAAGATGATTCAGTACAATTTATGAATCATTTCAATTCATGAACTAATCATTTAATCATTGAAAAGAAGTGACTCAGAAGAACGATTCATTCACTGATCCGGTTCTCGAGTTCACCGGACTCACAGTCACAACAGTTCACTGAGTAGAAAGATGAGTGAATAACATTTTTTTTTTTTTGGAGCTTAACAGACTTGGTCACAATTCTGTACAACTGTTGTCATATGGAAAAGAGCTTCATGAAAATGATAATTTTATGTTCCACAGAGAAAAAAAAACAGGTGTTCAAGTATTAAAGCAACAGCATTTATTTTTGAGTGAACTATTCCTTTAACAACAGATGTTCTAGTTAAGCCCTAATGAAAGCAGTGGGATGGAATTTGCATTTCTCGGTAACATGACTCTCCGTGACATATGGAGCAGGCCAGGTCAGGTGTAAAGCTTTTTTGGCCTGAGGAAGTTCATGCATATGTATCTATCTCCTTTCAGTGCTACAGTGGCTTTCTAGTCTCATAGCTGATGCTTGACCAGCATGCATTCTCATCAGCCTGATACTGGTGTTACCTTTACCCGCCTTTACTGCGGGATGCCGAATTAACGCTTCAAAGGAAAGAGAGAGACAGAGACAAAAGAAGACAAAAGTAGAGTGGATGTAAGTAGTGGCCACCTGACGACCAATCATTTAAAAATTGAATGTTTCCAAAAGTGTAAATCACAAAATATGATGCTGTTGAAAGGTACATTTTTATTCAATTCGAACAAACCCATAAACAAAGAAGTTTTAATCATGGAACTCAACAGGTCTGAGTACCATAACACATCTAAGGCAAAGATCTAAAGCAACTTTTAGTTTCACAGAACAAAATAGAACAAAAAATTGAGTATTTATTATATATATATATTTATATATGTATTAAAAATGTGTTTAATTAATGCTTAATCAGTTTAATAAAATAAACTTAATATGCATTTTGTCTTTTCCAGTGGTAATCTAAATATTTTTCAAACAAAACATATTGGCATAAGATATTGGAAGTGAGAATTAAGTTTGTTTTTCTTACCAAAGTGGCTAAAAAATTAATACAAATATTATATATTTAGCAAAGCTGTACGCTTAAAATAAGGCTAGGAATACTGATAAAGAACATGATCACAGACTAAAGTGAATAGCATTTAAATAAGTGGCTAATATTGCCTTGCAAACAAACAAACAAACAAATAAATAAGGCTAGGTGTTAAGTTTGTGTATTAAATCTGTTAATCATATACAACCCTAAACGCACTGAAAGTACATGGGACATGGAATGACAACAAGATCACTCCGATCCAGGAATCTGAGGACTGGATTCCTCAGTTGAAACAAACCTTTGTTTAAGTTTTATTCTGCTTGCAATTTATAAGAAGCCACCTATGAGAATAAAATACTGCACCTGGATCCTTGCATCAAATGCTGAAAATATTATATTGTAAAATCAGTCACAAAGCTAGTCCTCACCTTCGTCCATGATCGTGACAGCCTCTTCTGTGATGGTGGGGCCAGAGCCCTTGACAGTCATGGCATTCAGATAGAACTTGTAACGCATGCTGTACTTGAGGTTGTCCAGAGTGACGCTGGTCTCGTTTGCTAGTAGAAGCAGCTCTTTGGGAGGCCCAAGTTCATCAGTCGTATTGACTACAAGCAGAGAGTTAAAACAGAAAGGGTGAAAAGTATAAGCAATCTGTATCTTTTCATAAATCAGCAACAGATTCCCATCCAACATGCTGTGAGTTTAGACCTACTAGACTGGTATTTGAGCAAGTATCCAGTCAGGTGGCCGTTATCTTCCAGAGGTGGTGCCCATTCCACAATCAGTGAGTCCATGTTCAGATTTCGGACTTTTAAATGTTTAGGAGGCCCGGGAACTAAAAAAAAAACACAAATTATATAATTTAACTCATTTAAATTACAATAATATTCCATACTTTGACAAATGAGTACATTTAAGTAAAAGTAAGTACACACTACTGTACCTCCCTCTGGTGTTTCAAATTGCTGATTGGAGCTGGTGGGTCCGTCTCCTTTCCCATTGAAGGCTCTAATGTTGAGGGCGTACTGGCTGTAGGGATTAAGGCCGGGCAGACGACCCTCTGTCTCGTTCCCGTTGAAGATGAGCACCTGTGGCCTTTCATGCTCAAAGTCTTGCTTATGTAAGCTTCTCATCTTCCAATAACTCACCTACAAAATGTACGACACATTAGACTGTTTGCAGCTCAAATGTCAACATATTTAGGTGGGTATCGAATATTTAGCGTAAATGTATTTTAAGTGTTCAGTAAGTACCTTATACCCCTTCAGTCGACCTTGGACTGTTGAAAGAGGAACAGCGTCCCAGCGAACTTCAGCAACTGTCCCATTCCGAATTGAAACTTGTAAATTCCCTGGGGCCACAGTTGGTGCTGAGATGACAAAAGACATGCAGTACATAAAAATATTGAATGTGGTTTTTTAAATTAAAATTTGGAATGGAACTACTTCTCAGTAATCAACATTTTCCAGACTCTGTCCACCATCTCTGAAGTAAACTTTCAGTGATTTTGTCGCAGTGCATTCTGGGAACTGTATACATGTCATGCTGTCATTGATTTTGACCCACATTAGAATAAAATTGCACAATAAAATAATATGATATAATATTAAAATAAATGCCAAGTTTGGGCATGAAAATCTAGATGGCGCAGGCTGATAAGTCCTTAACTCATTTGGTAGTGATCGCATCGTCATCTACATAGAGCAGCTGTTGCAAATACCAGTAATGTTGCCATTAAGAGTCTACAGCTCGCTTTCAGAAACCCTCCACCTTCCCCAGCTCCACCTATATAGATCTGCTACGGGGGTTATTTCATGTATGTTAACATGTGCAGCAGCAGCATGTCTTACATGCTCACAGCAATGTCTGTGAATGTATTGGCAGTCTCTGTACTTCTGTGTAGCAGATATATTCTGCCAAGAACAAATACAGTAACATTGCCATATCCATTACCATGCCAATCTCTCCGAGAGTTGTCATGACAGAACATTATATATTTACATTTTATAAATAGAAATGTTATACAAAAATATGTGTCATTAGATATTATATAATAATATTTTACATAATAATTAAAACAATATGAATGGAAATAAATTCGAGTGCTTTCTGCAGCTCACTCACAGTCCTCTCCTGAGTATCCAAGCACCACCTCTGGTTTGGGGCCAGACCCGTAGTCATTGACCGCCTGTACGGTGACTTCATAGAGTTCAAAAGTGGGGGTTCCTGTCACCATGTATTGCGAGACATTGGCCAGATCGAATGACGTCCAGTGATCCGCATCTTTCATTCTCCAGCTAACCTTGTATTTTAGGCCTGGACCGTTCGACTCCAGCCCGGTCAGCTCCTGCTCACCAGACATAAAAAAAAACAGGTTTACCAAACGCTTTGACATTTCATCATCTATTCAACTACATCTTTAATAGTGTCCAAATACTTTTAGGAGTCACTATAGACTAGAAACAATATTAAAAAAGATAAATTAGTAGGTACTGTATTGAATCAAATCACATCAAAATAGTTTTACCGTCCAAGTTATTGTCATACTGTCGGGTGACGTTCCAATGACTTCAACGTCTGGTGGATTCATGTCAGGCTCTGTGAGGACCATAATGAGACTTTGAGCCATACAAAAATAAGGAAGTTTAAATATTTTAAAGCAATCTACTTCCTAATAAGGTCACTCACGTGCAGGGTTGGTCCGGTACTGTCTGGATGGCGCGCTGGGTTCACTCAGATCCACGCCATTGAGTGCCAGAACCCTGAAAGAGTAATAAACATATGGGGACAGATCCAGTTGGACTGTGGTGCTGGTTCCCGAAACGCTGGTCATATTGTGCCATACTCCAGGCTCGTGGAGCGAATCTTCATATTGGATAAGGAACACTGAGGTAACCAGGGAAAAATGGATCAGAAGCTGTTGATGTAATATGTGCATCTCTATTTGATTTGACACAAGGAATCAAACAAAGTTCAGTTTTTAACTCACATTGAATAGGGCTATTGTGTTCATCGCCAGGGGTCCATGTAAGCCGAACATTGCGCTCTCGCTGGTCCGTCAGCTCCAGGTCTGTGGGCGGGTCCGGTTTCTCTGAAAAAACGATATTATGAGACACAAAACTCGATCCAGCTGAAGTGCACCAGACATTAGAAACATGCAACACAAGCCAAAATAAAATAACAAAAAATGACCACAAAACTTAAAAAAAATGGCACAGTCTGAAATCTCACATTCGTTAAAGGCATGTGAGAAAACAAAACTATTTTACATTTTGGCAAATTCATAAGAATTTGTAAGATATGATTTGTACGAAATATATATAAGCATGAAGGTCCACCCCTAAACCAAACTCTCAGTGGGACACAGTGGGAATTAATACAAATTCAGCACTAATTTGTGAAAATGTAAAATAGTCATGAATTGCCATGAGAGTTTGTAGGTAAAGCTGAAACCATGCAGTCTTTATTTTAAGTTTAGTGAGCTGCCTCATTTGTAAACATCAAATCAAAATTGTCTTTAACAGTATATTTATTAATGGGCAAAATCCACAAAACACGTTCATAAGCACATATTAGGGAAATGAAGAGGGATAAACAAACAAACCCACAAAAAAAATAAAAAATACAAATGTGTAAAATGGGTTTGGGACCTGTTTGGGAACTTAAAGAAGTTAGCTTTACCCAGTACTATAGATGGTGTTGGTGTGGCCTCTACCAGGAAAGCAGTTTTGAGGAAGTCAAAAGTTAATTATACAAACAAAATACAACTTCAACTCTTCAACAGCACCCATATAATCTGTATTAACAAAAGGAAGCCAAATTGTATATTGTACGGTTTTTAAAAGTGATGTATAAACTGAGCGTACCGACAACTGAGAGTGTGGCTCTGGCTGAATCTTGGTCCAGGGTGGTGTTTCTGATGCAGGTGTAGGTGCCCTCATCCTCCTCTGTCACATCATGTATAGTCAGACTATCAGAGCCCACCTCAAATCTACACACATACACACATGTTAGTCAAAAACTAGCATATACATGCCACAATTCAAAGCATTTAAACACACCTTTCAGAACTTTTAAGGTTTTTCACTTTTCTCAAACTAAATTATGCTTTACAATATAGGTACATTACATTATATTATCATGTCAATATGGGCCAAAATCTCAGAGGAATGTTTCCAGCATCGTGTTAAATCTATGCCATGAAGAATTAAAGTAGTTCTGAAGGCAAAATGGGGTCCAACCAAGGTGTGCTAGCAAGGTGTACCAAATAAACTGGCCAGAAAGTGTATACTGTTAATGTTATAGAAACTGAAGTGGCATATATAAGATATAATATACAAAATAAATCTCCCTTGCTCTTATCATGTGCAGCGCTTAAGATGCTGACCTCAGCTTTATATGGTGCATATATTAAACAACATTTGCGGCACTGATCGCAGGTCATACCGAGTATCGACAGGAAGTTCTTCGTTGTCTTTGAGCCATATCATGGAGGGGAAGAGAGTGGGGTCATGTTTGACCTTACACTCAAACACAGCCATGCTGTTTCTTTGGACCACTTTATACCCAGGCTGTTTGAGGATCTGTGTAGGCTCTGTGGAGATAGAGAAACAGCATGCCCCATCTTACTACCTTTAGTCTAGTCTAATATTATTCCTTCCTTCTTACAAATATTACAAACACGCTGATTTAAGCTGGACAAATTCAATTTAGCATTCACTCACCTTTCACTTCCAGGTAAATGTGATTCTCTCTGTTTCCAAGATTGTTTGAGGCCATGCAGGTGTATTTGCCGCTGTTTAGTGACTGAGCCACACTGATCTCTAAGGTACCGTTTTTATGAATGATGTACGAGTCGCCATCCAGTATGCTCTGACTGTCTTTAAACCTGGGGATCACAGACACATACTCAGCATGCAGCATTAACTCACAGTAAACATTTTTTTGGACATTAAAGACAAGCCTAAAAAGAATGAAAATGAATGCTAAATAAAAATTAAAAACTCACCATGTGATCTTTGGGAGGGGCGAGCCAAACGAAGCACAGTCTAACAGAGCCCTTCTGTTAGTGATGACTGAGTATACATGATTTGGAGGAGTCAGCACCCTTGGAGGTTCGGCTGAAACATAATAGAATATATTCAACAAAACTTTTGAAAAATATAGAATAGAATAGAATAGAATAGAAATAGAATAGAAATAGAATAGAATAGAATAGAAATGCATAGAACTAACCCAGGACACTGACAAAGGCATTGGCCAGCAGATAACCGTACTCATTGGAGGCGTTGCACTGGTAAACAGCACTTGAGCCTGTCTGAACATCACTGAGGATGATTTCGTCATCTTTGAATTTCCGACTAGGGTCGTTATGTGAGTCTATCAAGAAATAACATCATAATTTATAATCATAGTAAAACTATAATCAAGACATTCTTTTAAAAAAAAAAGCTATGCTACAAGCTACTAACAAAAAGCAGCTAACTACATCTGAAGGGAGAAATACCTTTTTGTCTGTATATTAGATGATTTAATTTATTATTTAATCAGAGCAATATTTTCCATTGGTACAAAAACAATAGAAGGAATTAGGGTGAAAGCATCACACTTTAACAGATATAATACAAATGAAATGTTTTATTAAAAATTATGTAAGTGATAGGGGTGAAAAGCAGCATTAACAAAGCATTATGGTAAAAAAAGAATGTGCAACCGATGAACTTGACCCCGTTATGCGTTTGTTCAGTTTTATTGAATGAGTTTATTTACATGTACAGTACTGTACAAACAAACTGATTAACTAGAATAAATCAGAACTTTTTACATATCAATATAAATGTTGTTACACGTTGAAAATAGTAGCTAGATACTGAAAAAAGCTAAAAAATTTTGACAAAAGCTCATAGAAAGTGGTTATGTGAGTGGGTGACATACTTTCAATGGGAATTCCGTTGACAGACCATGTGACCTTGGGTTGAGGGTTGCCACCCACCCGGCAGGTGAGCATTCCGTTTTCTTTCGGGGCCAGGATGAGATTCTGAGGGGCACTGATCCAAAAAGGAGCCGCTGTGGCGATGGAAGGAGAGAGTTCAAACTCTTTTAATTTAAAAAAAAATCTATTAAAATGTTTAATTTAGAATGTTATTTTCCTATGCCACAGACTAGAATTAGTCAATCATATGTTACAAAACAAATAGCAACATATATTTTTGGATATTTAGCAAACAAGGGGTTATTTTCTGAACAATAGGAAACACAAAGGGTCTTTTAAATTAGCTCAAGTCCATGAATGGTTCAGGATGGTGTCCAGGGGTCAGTGAATGATGTGACTAAACAGGATTTTTGAGATGTGACAGATGAAAAGACGTCCTGTGACAGACCTCTGACCACTACAGTGATGGTGTGATGGTTGCTCCCCAGGCGATTCTTGCTAAACAGCGATAATCTCCCCCATCCGCTTCTGTCACCTCAGTTATCTTCAGAGTTTTCTGGAAACTGTAAAATGAAAAACGGCTGCTTGGCAGCTCCCCGACCACCTTAGTCCAGGAGATTTCTGGCGTTGGACTGAAAAACACACACAAAAACAATCAAAAACTTTTGAACTGTTAGTCACATTTAAGCAAAACCTTTAATAAAATCTGACCTCAATCAGAAGAACAAATGGACATGGAAGCAAAACATTAGATACATTTCTACCCAAGATATACCCATTTATCCACTTCCTGTTACTTACAGGCCATCAGCGAGGCATTCCAGCTCCAGCGTGTCTCCTTTCAGGACCATGGTGGTACTGTGCGCTCCTGGTGGGTGCATGAAAGTGGGCGCTCTCTCCCCAGATGGAGTGTCTACAACAGGGATTGGTCACAATCAGAAAGACAAGGCTTGTAACCAGCCAGTTATTACACAGGACTTATGTGAGGGGAAAAAATTCTACACATGAACAAGCCAGATAAAACTGGAGGTGTACAAATAGCATATTGCTGATCAAATTTGATGCTATATAAATGAAAAAGTTAGAAAATACACTTATTTTGATACTCTGATAAGTTCCCTGAAAGCCTTGCGACTTAATCGCCCTGATGTCTTTGATCAAGTGAACCTCATATTGGAATGACAACAATTTTATCCTTCCATTGCTTCTTTTGGATGGACATGCAAGGCCTTTAAAAGAGAATGGAAGGATCTAAATGAAAATATAATAGGTGAACAATGTTTTCGTGAGATATTTTACAGAACTTTATATAGTGTTGTATAGAATGTACTATGCAACACTGATACATTTATTCAGTTCGATTAAAAGAAAGGAGAAAGTTTAGTGAACAACTGACCAGTAGAAGATACTGCAGACACTGCCTAAATGTTAATTAGACAATTAAAAACAAAGAAAAAGGACTGATTACCATTCATATACAGTCATCTTGGAAATGTTTGTTGCAATATACAATGCAAAATTAATTGTTTCAAATTTCCAATCATTCCCATGATAGTCAACTCCTGTATTGGCTTCAGTCCTTTTGTCAGTAAAATCGGACTAAATCAGTTTTCATTAAAAAAGATGAAATGAAATGAATATTAATGCCAAGTGCGGTACAGAGTGAGACCTTTAGGTTGTTTGAGGTCAGGGTTGGGATTCTACAGAAGTGGGTTATATTTCTGGTTATAAGTGATATATTAGGTAATGAGCTATTCCCGGTTAGGCAGAAACACAAGTATTGGGAGGGATGAAGGCTGGGTTCACTTGGAGAAGTTCTGCTAGCACTCACCAACCCACAAATCTGAGCCATTCAAAAAAGCTGCCAACACAGTGTCATTCATAGCTTCAACTGGAATACAACAGAAAATAATGAGCATGCAATGTTTTGATATTTACGGGTCTGGAAAAAGCAAGAAAAAACTGAGGAGGCATTTAAAATAAAATTCTAAAAATAAAATAAAATATCAAGGAATTATCTTCACTTTAGGGTTTTTCAGTAGATGCAAATAATTTGACAAATGAATTGGCACATTATATAATTAATTAAATATTTTCATATATTTACAGCCCTAATAATAACAACAGAATTGTGATTCTGTATATATAGTATGTGAAATCTGATTCTGTATATATTGTTCAAGCTTAATTCAACATAAAAAGGCAGTGTTGCTTCTATTACAAAACCTGATTTACATTGTTTGGAAGAGAAATCGGTGGCAAAAAAACACTTACTGTCCAGCACGTTGACTGTGATAGGCTGTTTCTGTTGGATAGTCTGAGTGTGTGGGAAGCGGGCATAGCAGATGTAGTCGTTTCTGGAGTCTTCCATGAGCACATTGGAGAAATATAGGTCTCCGTTTAAAGCCTGGGACACACGACTGTTTTGAGGAAGTCTTTGGAAATCTGACAAAACGGAGTAGACAAATGTTGTTTGTATTTGATTTTTGGCCTTTTGCCATCCATATCAAGTAGTACGAGAGCAGATAGAAGCATTTAAATTAATTTTAAACACCATTTGGCAATAAAAGAAGGACCATGACATAACAATGAGCTAAACCTCTGAAACAGAGCAGCGAATTTACATACTTTGTTTGCCATGTAAAGTATATGAAAACATAACCAAATGACATTTCAGTGGCTGCTTACACCAGGATGACCTAGACAGCCGTGTGTGGTGTGTTATTGTCATAAAAGCATGTGAGTATAAGTGATATTGTCTTACTGTTATCCATCCAGAAGATGATTGGAGGA
The DNA here is from genome assembly GCA_036326025.1 of Chrosomus eos. Taxonomy (NCBI): domain Eukaryota; kingdom Metazoa; phylum Chordata; class Actinopteri; order Cypriniformes; family Leuciscidae; genus Chrosomus; species Chrosomus eos. The sequence goes on along the minus strand of CM070822.1, from coordinate 12,239,717 downwards.
GGCAGGCCAGCTGGGGGTCTGCACTGCAGTACTAAAGACATTCCCCTCTGTACAATGATTGGTTCATTTTTCTCTTTTGACCACAAGGGGGACCCTATGAAACAGAAATGGAGCCTCAATTTTAAAAAAAGCTGACAGGAGATGACTGAAAAATATTTAAAAAAAAACATTCCTGTGTCAATTTGATCTGTGCCTGTCTTACTTGACTGACGGATGACGATGTTATTGGACAAGGCAGAGCCATGCTCGTTGCGGGCGATGCACTGATACACGCCCTCGTACGCCTCGGCCTTCTCTCCGCTGATGTCAATGACCAGAGTGCCGGAGCCGGGCTTCATAATAACTTTCGAATCCTTTTCCACATCGAAATGAGTGCCGTTACGTGTCCATGAAAAGCTAGAGTGAAAACAAAAAATCCATTAGGAGAACATGCACACAGTGACTTTACAATCAATATTTTCATTTATAACAACATTAATCATTCCTCATTTGTCAATCAAGTTGTTTGTGTAAAGGAACAGTTCACCCAAAAAATAAATAAATAAATCCACCCTCACACATCGTTCAGATCTTTATTATCATTTTCTTTTTTACGTGAAAAATAAAAGGAGATATTTAGCTGAATGTCCAAGCTGCCTTTTTCCATAAAAAAACTTGATAGTGATTTACATTGTCAAGCTCAAGTAAAAAGGGATAAATAAAGCATTATAAAAGAGGTCTATATGACCTTTGTGCAATATTTCAAGTTTCCTAAAGCCATAAGATTGCTTTGTGTGAGAAAGAGTCCAAATATTTTAAGCTGTTATTCACAGATAATTGCAAATAACCAGTTATATTTCAGTCTGTTCTTCGCATTAAACTACTGTATGACTTCAAAAGACTTGCATTTTAGCACACAAAAGTCACTGAAAGATAATTGTATGATGCTTTTGTATCATTTAAGGTGTTTGGCAGTGTAAATCATTATCCGCTTTTGGTTGTATGGAAAAGAGCAGCTTGGACTTTCAGCCTAATACTTCCTTAAAATAAATAAAATAACAAATAACTAAATAACTACCATTTAAAGACTCTCATAATGTTTAAAGAAGAGTTTAGCAGGTGTTAAGCATCAGGCATCAGTTCACAGCAGCGGAATCTGCAGTAGCGGTAACCATGGTGACTCAAAGTGACACCCACCTGGGATGAGGCTTTCCTTTCGCTTCGCAGTGGATAATGATGTTCTCCCGAGGGTCGATGATGTAATCCTTGGGGGACTGTTGAGTTATTGTGGGAGGCTGAGGCACTGAAGCACAGAAACCAGTGTGAAGACAAGCATCTCTATTTCCCACACACACACCTTGACACAAACCAGCACAGATGCACCACCTTTGCAGAAACTGATTCTGCAAGAAAATATCTAAAAATATAAATGTGCCCAGCTATAGTTTATCAATGTAACAGAACCCAGAGAGACAAACAACCAAAGAGCATGCAGCATGCAACACAAACTCTCATGAAAGTTCTTGTTGGCATGGCAGATCATAGCTATAATTTACATGTAGCTTTATAGTCGGATCATTTAATGTTTAATAAAAAATACAAGTTAGTATGCATATCAAAATCATAAACACTTCAAGCGGAAGAAAGCAAAAGACATTTAGGGTAGATCTAATTCACAACAAATTTCACAGCAAAAGTGCCCAGACTTACATCCCTCCAGAACTTTAGCTTTTTTGTCCAAATGAATCAGGAAATACATAAGCAGAGAGTAAAAGAGTTCAAATTAGTGTAAGAGAAGAAGAGAGAAGAGAAGATCAAACAAAATTATGTTCCCTCAGAGAAACTTCCGGAGGTGTGTTGGGCACTCATTACCCATCATGCAACTTCCATGCCATTTCATTCTCCTAATGCAGTTCGGATGGATGCTGATTGTTTGTCGATGATTCATTGGCTCTACCACCCTGACAAGAGTGCTTCATGCATTAAAGACTCCAAGAATTGTAAAATGAGGAATGTTCTGTACTGAACAATGTGATGGAGTTGAAATCTGTAACGATAAACTACTTCCTCATTAAAAAGATGCTTCACTCCTTACCTATGCAATCTTTTGTAACATAACTTTACTGTCATTTTTGATCAATTTAATGCATCTTTGCTGGAAAAAAAGCTAAAAAAATCATACTGACCCCAAACTTTTGAACGGTAGTGTATCTTATGCATTCATGTAGTTGATATCACAGCAACAGAGTGATAGAAATAGAAAGATGGAGGGAGAAAGAGTGACCAATGCTCTCTAAAAGTCCTTCTATATTCTGCTTACACAGTAGTGATGCTGACTTTACACACTGTCAGTATGTAAACGTGAAACGCATCTCTAGAGAGCAGCAGCTGGGAAAAGAGAAACACTGCGAGGACTCAAAGTGACATACTCTACTGCATTTCAATGTTTAGAATGTGGGGTATTTTACTATTTTTTAGTGTGCTTGAATGAATCTGGATTGAAAATCTTTAAAGGGGTCAGCTTTATCGAATCGCACTTCGTTATGCAGCGGCTGTCAGATCCAACAAAGCTAACTGCTTCATCTGTCCAAAAAAGTTTCTTTGCGAACTCTCCAACATTACACTGTACCTCGTTTATAAAACAAAATGCTCTGAACAAACATACGATCTGGAACGCCATTAAAATAAACCATCCACTTGTTTCTGATGTTGCTATCCTTCTGAAGTCTGTACAGAGAAGCAAAAGAGCTATTTAAACTGGACATGTTTAGCGAACGTTCCTTCACTCTTCCATCTGTCCTGTTGTCGACAGATTCAAGTGCATGGAGTATGTCAGAAACTGAATGCACATATGTATTCTGTATCCAGTGTTGACAGCGTCAGTGATTATAATGTGTTTGATTTGTTTTTGACGTGATGTGATGCTCACATACAGTGTAGGCAAATGTCAGCTGTTAAGCAACTGAATGCAAGTGGGCGTGGTCTATGATTTCATGATGTATAACTATTCGTCAATGTCTTGCTCTGGAGGCAGTCATATGCAAATGCGAATCCACGTGACGTCACAAATCTCACAATATTCAAACGAGCTATTTTTGGAGCTATACTTTGTTTATAATGAGAAGGAAGATATATGAAACTTCCTGGATCTTTTAATGGTGAATTTGATTTCTCATGTCATGACTTTATTTCTAATCTTGTCTAAAAATGTCTAAAAATATCCATGACAGAAGATCATGTCAATCACACATCTTGACTTAGTGAACTCATTTTAAAATAGGTTAGACAGCTTTTTTGTCCACTGCTGTCAAATTAAATCTTTATTAGTGGGAATTATTACATCACATTAGATTCAATTTTGGTCACTGCGCAATACTCACGATCTAGAGGCACTTCTAATCCAGTGGTCATGTGACCGAGCAGCAGTAGCAGCAGCATAACAGCTCCTTTACAGAGCATGCAACTCCTCTTCCTATCCATGGCAGGGTGCGTTACATGAAAATCCTTCCCCTCCAGGTCAAAGCAACTGGGCCTTGTGATTTGCACTCAATGTGACCATTCAAACATACAGTACAGGGGCATCCAAGACAAGCCAGCGACTCTGAAAGAGAAAATAGATATAAAAACAATGACCTTTATGCTACTAAAAGCACAAACAGATGGCAAGATCTTTATTAGGGAATCCGTGCTGGAGACGGACAGCTCGCGTGGGCTCAGATCGTCCTGACAAACACAGAGACATGTGAGGGCATTCAGCTGGAAGAGACTGGGACGCTGTGATGGCAGCACACACCCTCAGCACTGGCATATGGATGTCAATACACATGGCTGAAGCACAAAATTACACAGCCTGCTGTCTGGTTCCTCAGAGGAGGGTAAAGAGACCCCCCCCCAAAAAAAAGGACAAATACCTTTCCTGCTCCAGAAATCCTTTTGTTTTATCGTTCTGCTCTCTGCATGCACTGAATTGAATTTTATGAAGCACATTCTTTCAGACGGTTAAAAGTAGAATGTGGTTTAAAAGTACAATGCTCTTTAGAAAACAAAACAAAAACAAAAATAAAATAAATGTGTGGATAGGAAAATAAAAATATACATTTACAATATAAACAAAAAGAAATTGATTGAGACACTTACTAGTTATAACATCAATGATGTGTTTCCCAACCTTTTAATGTGGCATAAACACATCATGATTATGGTGGATAAATGACTGCAATGTTTTTGCGATATAAACCAAGTTAAAAGTTTTCAGTGAGGAAGGAGGAGTATAATGTGTCAGAGAAGTGAACTAGCATTGGTTGATCCTGCGGTAGGTAGAGAGAGTGCTATCTGAGTGATTCTGCTGTGTAGTAGGCTGTGTCAGGAAATGGGCTCTGCTTTGCATAATTCATGAGCTCAGAAACCTTGACGGAGTCATACAGCGAGAGAAGAGAGAGAGAGAGAGAGAGAGAGAGAGAGAGAGAGAGAGAGAGAGAGAGAGAGAGAGAGAGAGAGAGAGAGAGAGAGAGAGAGAGAGAGAGAGAATGAGAGATGAGAAAGATGAGAAGGGAGAGGCAGAATCAAGAAGAGGAGAGGAGAGAGAGAGAGAGAGAGAGGAGAGAGAGAGAGGAGAGAAGAGAGGAGGGAGAGGAGAGAGAAGAGAGAGAGAGAGAGAGAGAGAGGAGAGAGGAGAGATGAGAGAGAGAGAGAGAGAGAGAGAGAGAGAATGATTCTGTAGATCAAAAAATGTATCTCAAGGTGAAGGTTTCAGACATTCAAGACAGAGACAGGTTCTTCTGGATATCCACATGCACCGTGAGCATCACTTATGCCACAATCTGGAATCTATCTATATCACATTTCTTTGTAATTCAGGACTGGTTACCTAGATACACTTGTGGTGATAAATCTACAATAGAGGCCAGTTGCTTGGACACGGATTAAAATATAGTTTAAAAATGTAATGCTCTTCAGCTTAATACAAGTCTTTAGGAGACCCTGATTTAGCAGTCTCATCTAGGCTAGTGACATTAGAAAAAATATATGGATAGGAAAATAAAAAATATCAACTTCATTAATTTATAGTAATTTGTGATCTAAAAGGCCTACAAAAACTCAAGATGCCATATGAGAAATCAATTTTTTATCTAATTTTATCTAAATCTAATTTTATTTACAAATCTATTGTTATTTATTGTTATCAAGTGTGGTGGGTCATGACCCAAGACAAAACAAAAAAGTGTGGATAGGAAAGTGTTTAAAAATGCAACCAGTGCTCAAAAATAAATAAATGACAGAAGTGAATAAAGAAACTCAAAGACCTTTAGCACTTTTTTTGGCTGAAGAAAAAGGCAAGACTCCCTAGATTTAGCACATTTTCAGTATTTCAGACAATGTACACAGCATGTCTGATGGCTGCTATGGTGACAGTGTGTGCTCAAGTGCCCTTTGGAAAAACCTGAACCGTCAATTGCAGTGGAGAGAGTGACAGTGACAATGTCTTAAATGGAAACTGTCAATCACATTTTCTGTTGCCATGCAATCAGCTTGACCTTTAGCTATTCTCAAACAAGAAAAAATAGTAAGCAATGTCATCTGTGCCTTTTAAAATGAGAGTATTATACCGTTTATAACAGGTATTAAGATGCGTTTTGGTTGATCGGATCACAAATAGTAGGAAGCGGTCGAAAGTGGAACAAGCTCAACTCAGACCAATATGATTAGTGAGACTTTATGAAAAGTGAAAGGGTGAAGTTATTCAACATCAGACCCAGTTTACACCTGTATTTAGCGTCATCCACTTGTGATCTGATTGACCAAAATGCATCTTGTAAACAGGGCCATAGAGACAAAGTCTAGATTCATGTCTGTGTTGTCATATAGTAGAGAGTCATGTATAGTCTGTCTGAATTAAAGATTTGCATAGACAAACAACATTGTTTCTAATCATTAAATGTTCAACACTTTTTCTCTGGCAATAATTCATGATTTATGTATGAATGAATTAACCAACAGATGTTGTTCCCGAATTCAGGCTATTAACATTCTGGTAAAATTAACTGAATCAAGACAAACTAATGAAAAATTCACTTACATCTCTTCATTTTTACATATATTTTCATAATAGCTCTCCGATTTTTTTAAGGTGGTGGTGTGGTGTGTGTGTGTGTGTGGGGGGGGGGGGGGGGGGCACCATTTTAATATTTTTTTAATTATTATAAATGGTGGCTGTAAGCCTGGCCCTTTGACAAAAAGTAGACTTTAAAATACCTCAGTAGGGATGCTTTGGGTAACACTTGGGTCTCACAAAACAGAAAGAAAACTGATTTAGATACTGTGCTGACTCATTCATATCATGACAGAATCAATAGAGATGGAGGAGAGATACAGCACAGGTAATCTGATCTAATCACTCTCTGATTGGCTGGATGAAGGACTAAAGGCACAGGCATCTGTCCTTCTGTCCTAAATGATGGATCTCAATCTAGGGCAGCAGGGCTTCTGAGGCCCCTTTTCTGGATCAACTTGGCTAATGGCTTCTTTATTGGACGAAGACCACCCTGGATTGGCAAAAAAGATCAAACTAAAGGGAATGTGTCCTAAAAAACCAGAGCAAATCTTTTGCAGCAATTTTCTATAAATGTCTAAATATTTTATATTTAGAGCCATTCACATAACTTGAGTTATTATCTATGAGTCATTATGCAAATTCACTTTCAGCCAGATAAATTTAGCCACAGGCTTTTCCAAAACCAGTCTATTTTAGTATTCATCTCGGCATAATCCCAGCATAAATTAAGAAGAATATATGCAAATGAATGACATAATTTACATATGAATGGCCTTCTACTGTAAAAAAAGTGAACAGAGAACATACCGACAATCAAAAGGACTTAATCCATATGGGTTTGTTTTGACCACATCCTACTGCTGCCTTTTGTGGGTTTGGCTCACTTGTTGTTTGTGAACGACAAGTGGTTATTCTCTTTCACGAAGAGGGGGATCAGAAGTCATTGTTGGCAAACTGTCTTTTTCGTATTTGAGTTTGTTTCTAGCTATTTAAACTACCTTTTAAACAAACCTTTGGTCCGTTACCATACCATAGTAAATAATGTTTGCTTTTTCTATAGAAATGTCTAGTTCGAAGCTAGAATACTGTAATTACATGATTCCCTTTAATGAAACTTTCATCTACAAGGCCACAAAAGTGTGAGAACCATCAACAGAATGTCTATCTCAAGTTGGGGAGGGTCTTTCAGACTGTGTACACTGAGAGGGCTGGCTATTACCATGAGAATGAGACACAAAATAAACTGAGATCAATATGATTAGTGAGACTTCTGAAACTTATTCAACATTGCAGACATACTGCACATCCTATAGTAGCCCAATCCACACAAATACCATAAACCCCCCTCACATATATATATTTTTTTAACAATAATATTATTTTATGACCCCCAAAAAGCCTAAAGAAGCACTTTAGAATAAAAAATTAAAATGTCAGATTAATTATTTCTTTAACTAATTAAAAACTGATGGACTGACATAAACACTCAAAGTCTAAACTAAACTAAACAACAAAGCAAAGCACAAAAAATTCAACAAAAAGAAGAAAATACCATATAATATATAATGTTAGCTTTCTTATAATAGTCACTTCAGTCTATTCAATTTATCAAATTATTAATTCCTGTTTACTTATAAACAATTTCAGTAATGTGTTGGGTCGCAACTTAAAAGTTAAACTTTGCCGATTTTTAACACTCTTTGTTTTGGTACAATGTCGGTAGTATATGTAAATGAACAATGTTTACTCGTTACCTGGACCGAGAAATCCATGTTTATTGGTCAACGAAAGTCGTGTAGTTTCCGTGAAAACTTTAAAGTACACTTCTGCATATTTGTATCCCCGCCCACAGACAGTCGGATTAACAGATGGTTAAATAACAAAACAATTATTGTAAGGGTAGGTTTATCACTGTACACTGTATTATACTTTGTCTACTCTTTAAACAGCATTATGGTAAACATGGAAGACTATGGCAAAAGCTTCATGCTGAACTGACAGAACGGCAGTTTCTTTCAGTTTCCCCCCTCGGTTTGGCCTAAAACACGGTGTTCGTAGTCATCCACTTTGAAATATTAACTACAAAACACCGAGGTTTTTCAGATTTTCCATTGCAGCGTTCTCTCTATATTTACGATTCTTTGCATCCTTTAGCCTCTGCTTACAACACACTGGATCCTTCAATGGAAGCCGAAAGTAATTCACTACCACTAAAAATTTACTTTACGACATAATAACGACACTATTATGGCTAAAAGTTTCTTAAGAAGTATTTCCTACTAAACCAAGGCAGTGTTTAACTCTGGTCAAGCATATCCATAGCAAACTGGAGGGGGTTGCCTTGGACGGCAACATGCACAGTGCATTATGGGTGTTTCTTACAGCCTTTTTTTGTTTGTTTTCTCTAGTCAGGTAGCACAGATTTTCCTAAATGTTTTTGACTTTCTACTGCATAGGCATACGTTTTTTGAAAGCCCATTTTGCCAGTGGTGAAGCACCCCTTCAAAACTTTTCAGAACTCAAAACAGAAACCTCAACTATCATAATAAGTTGACCTCAGGAAAAACAAAATTGTATAATTTTTTTTTTTCAAATCACCCTTTTAAAAGCAATTTAATTGGCAAGGTTAAGTACTGTATTCATAAGCTCTCTCTTTTTATAGTTCACAGCCATCCGGAGAATGCACTCTCAGAAAGAATACATGGGAAACTTATTTCCTCTGATAGTACAAGTTCTTCTCAACAGCTCCTTCATTCTGAAGAAGACCTGAGTCAAGAGACCGAACCGGGCTGCTAATTTAACGATCACTCCGTGTCCACGGCAACACACTTATTACACACACATGCCTATTATAAGACACACAAAACGCAGCCAAACCCATCCATCTTTTTAATGTAAATCCAAGGAGAGGACACTACTGAGAGAAGCCCTCTCAACAGCTCTCCTCTGTCATTGGAGACTGAAAAGAATGAACCGCTCTTTACTTTAGCACAGGATGCCTTCAGGCCAAACGAGAGGGGACATGATTAAATGTCTCTTTTCACACCAAAGTCTGAAGCCCTTGAAGAGGGAATTAGATAAAACAGTGGAAAAACAGATGATACAGCAGCTTTATGCTAAAAGTTTTTGCCGTTTTTAAAGGGTTAACGTTTGTTTACCAGCTCATGCGTGTTCTCTAGACAATAATGCTGTTTTGTTTTGCATTTTAATTCATAAAGTTCCTCTGGGACAATCCAATCCCTGTTTAATCAAACAGTTTATGGAAAACATTGCTTTGACTCGTTTGCAAGAGCACAAATGAAGAACAATCAATGAGTCAAGAAAATTGATTTAATAATTATCTGTCTGAACAAATGGAGCTGGTTTCACGGCATGCATTTCATTTCAGATGTTAACACTATGACACAACAAACTAATTTGTTTTTTAAAAGTCAGCCGCACAGTTAGGCTATAAGCACACAAACGTTTAACTGTTCTTATTGAACTGCTCCGTTGGCAGTTTGTCTGCTATTACCTTGTTGCTATGTTCAAAAACCAACAAATTATGTTTTCGGAAGCAATACAATGCTAAACCACAGCGCAGCGTTGTTTTAGTAGTTCACTGCCAGGGTTTAGCATAGCGTTACTATCTAAATAAATGAGCTAACTTCATTTAACAGTGGTGGTGTGAGGTTATCCACAGCTAAAGGGTCACTTGTTCTTGCAGTGTCAGCAGAACGATAGAGCTTTCTTTCTCTCCTGAGCTTTGGGAACTTGCTGAATGTCAGCAAGCTCCTGTCTGGCAACTCACAAACTGCATTGTTGCTTTATGCTGTTTATAGTTCAGTTAGGCTGAAAATACAGTGAAACCCGAACCACTCTGAGCAGAACTAATTACTTCAAATATAAAGAACACACTCTAAAATAACGATGGAAAAACTTGGGAAAATCTACGTAGATCTCAGATGTAAAGGTGCATGGGTTTCACATTGCTTTTAACTTTAGAGTTTTAAAGAGTAAAATACATTTTTAAAAATGTTGGCTTTAAGTCATATTAATCATTTTGCATAAAATGTAAGCAGTTCTCACATTTTGAAGCAGAACTGACAGTGCATTTCACTGATAATTGTGATGTTTCAGAGTAAAATAATTAAAATAACTGATCACAGCTTTTGAAGTATGACTCACAATGCATTTACAAACCACATATATTAGACCAAAGGCCACTTCAATCAAAATCACAAGATTTCATGTGGGAAATATACTGTAGTCTAGACTCCAGAGTAATAAATGCTTCCTGTGAGGGCCTGTTTTTCAAGTTTCTCCTACAGGTAAACACAAATCACTTGCATTGTTATCACAAAGCTCAGAATAATGTGGAGCACACAACGTCTAAAATTACCTAACTAGGGTTAAATTACCCACCTCGTTTGCAAAAGGAAAGAAAAAAAAAGAAATAAACTCTCTATATTGTTTATAAAAAATGTCAGACTAAAATATACTGAAGACAGAGTTCTTTGTCAATCCTTCAGAAACTACTACAAAGCAATAATTATTTAAAAAGCAGCCGGGAATGTCCATAAATGACTCAATTTTTTCCTGAACGCTGTGAGTCATAACTCAGTCTACTGACTTCATTTCTGCAGTGCTTTTCCCTGAGCACATGTGTAACAGGGGGACATT